>OW026412.1:21200000-22400000 GCA_932274075.1 Diarsia rubi
CTGTACTACCCGAAGGACAATTTCGGAGTTCAACTCAATTTCGAGCCAAACTATGCTGACGAAACAAATCGAGCAACTACATTTTTTGTTAACTAAAAAGTTTTTATTTATTAAGGAGTTTCGTTGCCTTTCTCCGAAGTTCTTAATCATATCTTCACCAAATTTAAATGGGACCACTCCGAGAAAGTACTCTTCCAAAAACTATCCAAATCGATTGCCTATAAAATTTTAAGGAGTTCTATTTCCCCAGGATCCCCTCATCAGTAGGGCTATTGCGTATCTTTTAAATGTCAGTGGCTATCATATTGTCCATGGATTAACTGTCAAATTGGTTATGGTTTATTACAAAATGGAACCATTTGACAGTAATTGATGGACACCATCTGATAGCCACTGTCATTTAAAAGATACGCAATAGCCCTGCAGATCCTGACTTGTTGATCATGGGACCACCTGAGATGTACACTTGAAAAAAAAAAGAAACCAAATCCCACCATCTGCGAGTAATCGGGGAGCATACAAAAAATAATGTAAAGATCCCGACGAATTCATAACCTCTTCCTAACCTATAACCCACATTCGAGCCTATTACCCTCAGCTGGGCACAAATCAAGGCTCCGTGATTGCTACTGACAATAAATTCCTGTTGGAAAACCCAATAACACTTTGTCCGATGCGGGAATCGAACCCATGACGCGACGTCTTCAGCAGCCGCACTTACGACCACTCAATTATCTTATCATCATCATCATCATCAGCCTATATTCTTCCCACTGCAGGGACTCAGGCCTCCTCTCTAGGAGGAATAGGCTATAATCCACCACCGGCCCAGTGCAGATTGGCAGATGTCACATATCTTCGAGTTTTTGGTTCTAAGATATACCGGTTTCCTCACGATGTTTTCCTTCACCGTTTTGAGAGCAGTTGTGATGAAATAAATTACACAAAGTAATTCGCCTGCCTGGGTTCGAACCCACAACTCACTGTTCGTAAGTCGGGGCCGCCACCACTAGGCCACCACTGCTCTCTCAATTACCCAAAGATGTCTAATCAAAAAGTGTAACTCACACCTTACTAGACTAAAAAGTTATATGTTTCATGCACTCAAACTAATCTCACTAGTGTCTGCAAAATTTTACGATCTAAGATATTATGCTAGTCGTCTATGTATAAAAACGGCGTCGTAAATAAAGTCAGCACATTCCCCTATTACATCTGCCAGGGCGTGAATAACCTCGGCCTTTGATGCCTCTCTAGGCAGTAGGTAGCAACCTACGAGTACACAGGAAGGCGAGCGTAATTTCCTAGCAACACTTTGTAGGTATTACCTTACAACGGAGTAATCACTCAGTTGTCTTTGAGAGGAGCCTTTGATGCAAGATATGTTGATTACCGCGTGATCCTGTATGCGGAAATGTAGAGTGGGTTCAGGCCCCGTTTCGTAATTAAAGACCTTTGACGATGTGTTACTAGTTGGTTGGTCTAGTGGCCGCAAGCGCGACTGGTCCTGGATTCAATTTACGGGTCGACAAAGTATTCTCATAATTAATTCCGTGATAGCGTCCAAAAATCCGTGGATACAAACTTGCGTGTGAAGCGCGTTCGAAACTCGTTTGAAGTAGGTACCAAGGGTAGGTTAGAGATCACTGTATCTGCGCGTATACGCGCCAACGACGCGCGTTTCACGATCGCCCCGTGTGCTTATGTAACAATGTGGCGCGTCATCAGCGCCGTAGAAAATACGCCGTGTTCAAGGAGATATGTGCTTAGATTTTGAACTTGAGACCTATGAATTGGCAGATAAATATTATAAATATTACAAATGCAAGTTGCTTTAAAAGGGATTCATAGGAATTCCTTCTGCTGACAAGACAAGGATTAAGATATCTCATCTGAATGGCTTATTATGTTGACACAGATTGCACGTTGCAAAACTCATAAAAAAGTACGATTCCCTGGGACAATTATTGAACCCAACTCAGGTGATAAGCTTGTAGTATTTAAATCTATAAGTATATTATCTATCTATCCTCTCTACCACTCTCTTAATATTCAAAGCAATCTACATAATCCAGCAAAAGACATACACAACACGACTTTCTTTCTAGGTCACCTAAGACGAGCATCCCGGGATTCGACCAGGTCAAGACCTCAAAATAGTAGCACGCCTGGATGTACACGACTTAATGTATTATTTACGCTAAATCTTGGCAGGAATAGCGGTCCAAGTGTGAAACCTTGACGTGAATATGTCGAATAGTTTGATGTTGCATTTATGACATACTAGCTGTTGCCAGCGGCTTCACCCGCTACAACTCGAAAATTATCCCACGGATCATAAAATTGGGATAAAAACTATCCTATATGTTAATCCTGGGTATAACCTATCTACATACCAAATTTCAACCAAATCGGTCCAGCCGTTTATGCGTGAAAGAGTAACAAACATCCACACATCCATTCTCACAAACTTTCACATTTATAATATTAGTAGGATAGGACTAGCTGATGCCCGCGGCTTCGCCCACGTGAAAAGCGTAAAATAGACCTATCATAATAGTAATTCGTCTGTGAACATTTAGGAAAATAATATGAATTGCGTTTTAATTCGTAAAATGTTCACAGACGGTGGTAAAAAGTACATTTTACGATTTTTATCGCAATTCATATTATGATCTGCTAATGTGGCCATTTTAGACCCCCAGTAAGTGATCAGTGTGAATTGGGTGGGTACAATATGGTAAAGATTATTTGTAGTTTTACCGTGTTGGCGACATTTTCTGTAATAGCCCTAGTTTACTTAAAACAATTGTTTTCCCACTGTTTAGCAACATAAACAGAGTAAACAGACTATGTGACGTACGTTCGACGATGTACACAAAACCAGTTTATGCGGATGTCTCATTGCACGAGAAACCTGAACAAAGCGAATTTTGATATACTTGAAATGCTTGATATGTCGCTGCGTGTACGTTATTATTGAGAGCAGCGTTGGCCCTGAGAGCAGCGTTGGCCCAAGAGCAGCGTTGGCCCAATGGTGGCGGCCCCGACTTACGAACAGGTCGGTCGGTCGGGTCGGTCGTGGGTTCGAACCCAGGCAGGCACATTACTTTGTGGAATTTATTTCACTACCGCTGCTCTTAAAACGGTGAAGGAAAACATCGTCAGGAAACCGGCATGGCTTTAAACCAAACATTCGAAGACATCTGACATCTAGCAATCCACACTGGGCCCGCGTGGTAGATTATAGCCCATTCCCTCAAAGAGAGAGGAGGCCTGTGTCCCAGCAGTGGGAACATTAATAGGCTGTTGATGATGATGATGATGATGTACGTTATTAAAGTACCTAATAAAAATATGAGAAATAACAATAAAAATCAAACAAACAAGTAATATAAAAAAATACATTTATTTTAAAAATTAAATACAGGTCAAAAATTGAGCTTAAAATAATATAAACTAAAATATTCTATCACAATTTCTTTGCACTCTACACCAATCGTGTCAGGTACCATTTAAATACAAAATAAAACATAATAATAAATACATTTTGTCTAACTATAATAATAAGTAATATAAAATTAATTAAAATTTAATATGGCTTGAGTTTTGGTAAAAAGATATGCATGTCTGGGGTAGATAAATACTTGTATCTGAACAAGTGACTTTTGGTAATCTATTTTCATTTACGGAATGATTGCATAAACATTATCACATACAATAAGTACTTACTTTAACTGTTTTTAAGCTTAAGTCGCGGTGTAATAAATGTATGTAGCTCATGGAATGTTTACATAACAATGCAGTATATGTATAATGCAGTTGTTTTATGAAATATAAAATATATATATACAGTCTATTGTTTTACATCCTCGTCAAATTCAATACTAACGATTCTCGACCCAAATCAATATGTATTTTTTTCATTTTCTTATAAACGAAAATTAGTAAGTATGAACGACATGTGTTAAAACACGGTCCGTCTGATTCTCGTCCTATAACCGCACTTTTAAACACACAAACAAACGCAAACGTTTATTAGATAAATTTTCTTATTCCCACGGCCACGGCGTATTATTCTGCAATACTGGTAAATTTTCAACAACTTAAAAACAGCGTATAATAATATTATTGACTCGGTATCGTAACTTTAATTGATTTTATTTATGAAAATCTCCTAAATTTGGACGAGGGTTAAAAAACACTTTTACATGCTGGGTTGAGAATCATGGGCGGAAGGCTTAGTAACAGTTGCTTACACGGTGTACACCACATTTATTTCCCAAAATTATTTCTGCACATTAATGTGCATCGTCTAAGTCTATAATTTAGTGCACTATTTGCGTTGCATTTTGTGCTATTTGTCCTTATTGTGCAAAACTATGTGTTTAACGTTCACTCTTTAGCTAAAGCTAAGTTTGCCGGTGTTTTAGTAATACCTGAGTTTCCATACTGACCAGTAATAATAAGTAGTCTAAAGGGACCACTGAGAACTGAAACAAACAAAAAAACAAATAAAATAAAAAATAAAGAAAACATTTTTTTGTTGCTACCTAAAAGGTTCTAGTTTTGAAAAAGGTTTTATTAAAGGTGTAAGATGATTAAGTACATAATCTTGGCGATAAATCTCTCAAGCTCTATGATTAATTATTGGATTCTATCGAGAATGGGTTAAATAAGCCTTTGCTAGCTCGTATTGTTAAGTTCTTCTCTCAAAAGCCCTGACCGGCTTGGACCCTGTTCCCGATACCGGTGGTCTACAATCTTATAAAGTATATATTATTTTATATTCTTAAATGTTCTTTTGTCCTATATATTTTTAAGAAATATTTAGTAACGTCAAAATATACGTAACAAGAATAAAATAAGGGAAATTTCAGCGTCTGCACGTTCATGCAATGACGTGAACATTTCAGTCTGCAAAATAAACCGCGCGCGACGCCACAACGAAGTCAAGGTCTTATAAGCCTGTTTGCATGCACCTCGCAATGTCAATACTTTACTTCGAACGTCCGGTGTCTGACACTTCCATCCGGCAGTCGAAATGAAACTCGTGGTATAATTTAAATTGACATGCCACGAACATTTCCTGTTTTTTTTAAACGAAACGGTAAATCAGAATGCTGTAACGGAAACGTTTCGACAACACGTATATCGTAAATGTAGACAAATTATAATTACTGGGAAATTTAATTTAATATTCATAAAATGCAATTAGTGTGTGAAAAAGGAATGACGAAAAAGTTATTTTTTTTAAATAAGGATTTTCTAAATAATTTGCCTGGTCAGAAATTTTGTTGTTTAATACGGCATTTGTCTGATCTAAAAATGGTTGATAATTTGACAGCAGCTGTCATGACACTTGACAGTAGCTATTATGACGTTTGACAGTCTGTGAAATTGCCAATGATAAAAGTTAAAAGATTAAATCGAGTAACCTTTCGAAGTTGAGGGGTTAATCCAGTTTCTACCAACGACCTTTTAACATTGCCTAAGGGACTAATCCAATTGGGTTAGGCAAACTTCAACTTACCTACTTATTTCTTCGTAAGATTTTAGTCAAACACGCCGCAACTCTTGGGACACGTCGGAAAACCCTTATTTAAAAGTATTTGTGTAACAAAAATATTGGGCTCTTTTTGTTTAGAATTTTATATTAATTTAATAAAGTTTATTAGTTTAACTTTTAGCCGTTGTTTGACGATCCTGAAGCTATGGATTCTTTAAATGAAAGTTCAATATGGACATTCACAGAAATGGTAGCTCCCAACGGTCCTAGCTTTCGGACGTTAGGCATATATACATAACCTTGCCTCAGTATGAATATAATTTTATGGAACAAATTGATCTCATACATCGTGTCTCTATCTAGACAAGCGAACGTCTCTTGATTTGTCTGCGACCGTTTGCTGCGAAAAGGTTTCTATCGCAACAAGCCGAACAACTGCTGGACGGTTACTGAGAAGCGAGACATCGGTCCTTAACCAATAACTGAAAGGACTGGTGGTCCTTAAGATCCTCAAGAAACTGTAGGAATGCTGTACATCGGAGAACCTAAAACTTCTGGGTAACTTAATCATCATCATTCACAGCCGGACTTCACTCACTATTGGCCATAGGTCTCTCTTTCTTCCTCCCGGGGCTGCTAGTAGTTCGAAAGAGATACCGCTGCCTCGTCACAAAGGGCTAAGAAGAAACATGGGTAGTTTTTAGTCGGTAGAAGTCTAACACTCCTTACCGCTCTGCCCAGAGCGGGAAGTTATTTGATGATTTCATATTCCACGAACAAATAAAGGCCTCTATTTGTTCGTGCCAAGCTCAACGTTCTTGTTCTAGCCTCATCTAGGATATTCCAGTGATGGCAACAATGCCGCCGCCGCTATATGTCACTTACCTACAATGATTACCTCCCGCATATCTCGGATGACCATGCGCCTTCAATACAATAGATAAGGTTGGAAGTCCAATATCCTACATACCTTGGATGAGCAGACTTGCGATAAGGCCTCGCGTTCCGGTACACATGTCCACCCTGAGAGACGAGAGTGCCTCGTGAGCTGGCCGCGCTCACGGCCGTGTGGAGTGAGACTGGTGACCCGGATGAACCGGATAAGCGCCGGATGTAACGCTCTTCTTGCTCCTCGTTTGTAGGGGTTTTGTCACCTGGACAGTTTGTGGTATCATTTTATATCTAAAGAGTTCATGTTGCGTTGGACCGGGTCAAATCTATCCTGCCCACAGATATAGATAGACCTAGATAACGCAAGAGCAACTACTTCGCGTGCCTAACTTACGTACAAAAATCGTAAGTGGCCACTTTCGCGCTCAGTCTACATCTGTATAGCGCTAGTCGGACGTCGGCGCTGGTGCAAGGCGGGGTTGGGGCGAAGGGGGCGCCGTACGCGGTGGCGTCTTTGAATCGATTTGATTTTCCTATTTTCCATCACTAAATAGTGCTTGTGACGTCACAATAGGAAGTCAAAAACGGAAAGCTTGGTTTTCATACAGATCGTGATACTTGCGTTATCTAGATCTATCTATATCTGTATCCTGCCCATATTGTCTTGCCTGAGAATCTTGTAGTTACGGAGATATTGAAAATCTAAGCCACAACTTTTAAATCCATTAAAACAAGTTTTAAATCTTTAATTTCCTTAAAATACATCAATGTTTTGAAAAACCAGACAAAAGAAGTTGTTTCTCAGCACTATTATTTGTTCAGTGTTACAGTTTAACGTACAGACAGATTGCTTAACGGCTTCGTGACAGTCCGTTTACACCCTGTATCGAATTGTTGACCATTTTTCGCCTTCTTTAGCCAAGAAACGGATCAGAAAGAGACCTCATAGAAAGTGAATTAAAACAAACATCATTATAGAAAATGAATATTACCGTCAAGGCTTCCAATGGGTGTTCGTCTCGTGAGGTCGGGACTGCTGCCCCAAGGACTCAAAGCGCCCAGCGGACTAGAGAGACCAGCCGTCACCAACGTGTCATCCTCATCTTCAGACTCTAGAGGGAAAATATTTGTGACAATACTTTATCAACAAACACTATAAAATCTACTAGCTGTTGCCAGCGGCTTCACCCGCTACAACTCGACTCGCATTATCCCACGGATCATAAAATTGGGATAAAAACTATCCTATATGTTAATCCAGGGTATAACCTAACATACCAAATTTCAACCAAATCGGTCCAGCCGTTTATGCGTGAAAGAGTAACAAACATCCACACATCCATTCTCACAAGCTTTCACATTTATAATATTAGTAGGATACAGACATCGGGACAGGTGAACTTAAATAAAAGCATTTAAAAACCTCTTACTGAATCCTACCTTCAAAAACATCAAAGAAGTTTTCCTTAGAATCATTCAATGTTGATGACGACTTCGACTTTTTCTTTCTTTTGCTCTGAAACAAAATCAATAATATTGTACTTCTTTAATAACTATGTATTACTAGAAATATTTATTCGAATATCGAATGAATGAAAAAAAATACCTTAGTGAGTTCTTCTGCAACTGACATCTCAAGCGCGTGATGCGTTCTAGCCAAAGCTGCCAATGCCTCTTCTAGCACACGGTTACGTTCTATCTGTTAAAATTAACAAAAGTTTATTAAAGATTTTTTGTAAATGTTTACATAAGTATCTGTTATTGTTATTATATTCAAGTGTAATTTTCAATACACTTCCTCGAAAAATAATATTTTACTCTGGCGACAGCAAAGTGCGGAAAAAAACAAACTAGATCATAGTTTCCTAATAAATAAAGACAAACATACTTTTGTATTATTATTAAATTTCTTCGAAAGTATATTGAACAACGTCGCTTGATACACGTGTGCATTTGTTTCTGCGGCTCGGTTGCAAATTCCGCCTCGAATGCAATAGCAAAGTTTCCCAACTTCTATCAAAATCTACTATTTCACGCTCACTTCCGTATACTTCCGAACGGGATGTGTGAGGTCATTCGTTCGTGTTAATACATTTCCACAATTAAGATTTAACTACGCTGAGTGTATTGATTTAAATCGGAAGTCAGTACAGTGTACTCGTACTTACGACCTGAATAGCACGTCTGCCGCTGTAATAATCATGGCCACCTACTCCCATAAAATCCCAGTTAATTTCCAGTTTTGTATTTTTTTGGGAGGGTGGGAAATCGTCAAATGACTCCTCCCACTTTGGGCGGAGCGGTATAAAGGGTGTAAAAGTACCCTTAATGAAGCCTAGAAAAGCACTTGTTTTCCCCATCACTGAGATATTTTTTTTGTTCTAGACCATACCTGGGAACCCTCTAGTTACGGAGATATTCGGGGTCAAAGTTCCAAATTTTTAACAGCTGTTTTTTTTAACACTAGTTTTTCAGGTTGTAACTTTACTTTAATTACCTCCATGATACGTTTACTATTCAAAGCATCCACTAGCACATTGTTTCAAGAGTGCTACATTGAGTTTTAGCCTATAATGTGATTTTACACCCCAAAATAAAAAAGTCGTTTCCTAGCAATAATTTTGGCGTAGGGGTACTTAGTTTGACGTACCTAATGTTTGGTTGACGGCTGCGTGAAGGGTTGGTTAACACCCTGTTTGACACTTCCTGTGTCAGACTTCTACTGACTAAAAAAAAAAAAAAAAACAAAAAAAAAACCACCTATGTTCCTTCTTGGCTCTTTGTGCCCGAGGCCGTTTGGGATGGTACCTCTTTCGAACAACCCGCAGCCCCGACCCCTGCAATACGTGTCAGTTACCTCTCTGTTAAGCTTGGCAGTGTCTCCATCCCGCGCCTGCTGCACGAGCGCGGCACAATGCCGCAACGCTGACAGCGCCTCCGAGCCCGAGCCGCATGCGTGCTGGAACCGCTGAGGGTAGACAATATCTTTTAAAACGCTTATTTTAATAATAAGGCTGGTCAAATAGTTTCCTAGACGAGACATACAGGGAAAAAGGTCATTACGCAATTGAAAAATGGCCAAAAAGGCGCGAGTGTCGTCATTCGCATACACTGACCGGCCGAATCGTGTAGCGACGGGAACGACTGAAGCCATTAACAAAAGCGATGACTGCGGCGACTGCAGCGCGTGAAGTGCGGCCAAGTTAACGTTCCCCTTAAGGTGAATGCGACAAGGTAGCCCGCGAAATCCGAATTTTCCTCTCAGTTCATAAAGGTTCCTTGAATGCCTTTTTCATCAAATAGTCACTCAAGGAACTTTTAATAACTTAGAGGGCAGTATTAGTTATTTTAATCATTATTACTCAGTAAAGTCACATTTGTTACGGTCGCGAATTCAATATTATTAACGGATAAACTGACACTGACCGGCAAATTGCAAAAACTTAAGAAAATTCGTATTTCGCAGGGTACCTTGTCGCATCGCGTCCTTAAAGCGTTTGTGGTTCGTATACCAACATGTTATCTGCACCTCGTCTTGGATGAAAACTATTGCCCGCGGGTGGTGTTCCGTCGCTTCCGGGGACAAGTGCCACATGCACGCACAGTCACTTATAGTGCATAAATAAAGTGTTACTAATAAAATCGTCTTCACTAATACTGTTCATGCAGAAACCGTGGTTTTAGTTTGTAATTATTATAAAAGTACAAAAGTTGATTTTGAAGCTCGATAGATGGCGTTGCTTAAAATAAAAGCAGGCTATCGTTATGTTACATCGATTTGGTTGGGTTCGAGTGGTTTTAGAAAATATATATACCAGCTATAACAGTTTAGATCAGGACACAATTTGGTTTTATTTCATTTTCAACCCTATTAGTGTTCACAACAAGTGTGCGAGTTCAACATTACCAGCTTGGTAATAAAAATTGGTCCATCGACCCTGGATCAGACCCACAAAGTCTGTACTTTTTGAGTTTGCGGTTCCTTTGGGCCGCACCCCAGTGTACTCGCAGTGGATCGCTGCAACAGGAGTACCGGGTATCCCGCAGGGGCAGCAACAGCTTCGGCCAGCAAGGTGGTCGAGCTCAGCCACTGTGGTTAGTTCAACGTGACGCGACAGTGAGGGCGCCACCAGTAGTTCAACAGAAGATCACTGTTCGAGTCCAGGCGACTGATCGCGTTCTGCTGAACGCGTTCAGGTGAACGAGATCAAGGACATCAACTGACGGTTCAAGTTCCATGTGACGCCACAGAGGGCGCCACCAGTGATACACTACGCAACCGACTTGGAAGTGTGAGTGAAGTGCAAACGTGAGTACAATTTAATAAATAATAGTGCCAAGCAATTTTGAACTTTATTTTAAAGAAGATTTTTACTTAGACATTTTAAAATTATTTTAACTTAGCTTTAAAATTGTGCATGGTAGACTTAGAATAATTTCATAAAAAACGACGGAACGGGGAACCTATGTCCGATTTCTATTAGAGTGTTTGTTGTTAAAAACACTTGTAAAATTTTTCACTGTTTCGGAGACTTAGAAAATATTTGTAAGTTTTGTGTAGAATCAAACTTCAAGTTTTAAGTCTCAATTTAGGTTTGTTTTATTGTTAAAGTTTTGTTGTATTTATGATGGAAGGTCAAGTGAATATATTGAAAGACCTCCAAAATGTTATACAAAAGGCATTTACTAATTTTAAAAAGTGTCCTAAAGATAGATTGACAGTAGAATATATCGAGACAAGGCTCGAATTATTAGAAAATGATTGGTCTTTATTTAAGGAAACCAAATCACAACTTTATGGTAGTTTTAACATAGAAGATATAGGTCAAAAGGTAGTCGATATTTACGATTCCACCGAAGATACATATATTTCATGTAAAAGTTTAATGAAATCGACGTTTAATAAGATTAAACCGAGAGAACCGGTACCACAAAATAGTGGGTCTAACAATACCAATTCTGCTAAGCAATCCAATTCATTAGTAAAGTTGCCCAAGATCACAATTCCGAATTTTTCTGGCAAATACAGTGAATGGACAGCTTTTCACGATCTTTTTAAATCGCTTGTACATAACAACGCGTCTTTAGATAATGTGCAAAAACTGCACTATCTTAAAAGTCATCTTACTGGTGAAGCCGAACAGTTGATAAGGCATACACCAATTACGGATGCCAACTACAGCGAATGTTGGTCTCAGTTGGAAAAGCGTTATGCTAACAAAAAGTATCTTGCTAATTGTATTTTGAAAAGGTTGTTTAGCCAAAAGCGATTAAATGTAGAATCAGCTGCCGCATTAAAGGAGCTGTTAGATACCACAAGTGACTGCCTTAATGCACTTAGAAATTTAAACGTCAATGTGAGCACATGGGATCTTATCATCATCCATATAGTTACATTCAAATTAGATAATGAGACGCGAAAACAATGGGAGTTAAGCAGTTCAGATTCAGATTTTCCCACCTTTGAGGAACTTAAATTATTTATTGAAAGTCGTTTTCGTGCATTAGAATGTATAGAACCGCGAAAGGCCGTGGCTCACCAGGCCAGTAATAGTTCACAGGTGCATCATTCGAAAGCAATGCTAGCCACCAAGCCGTCCAATATGCGTTGCGAATACTGCTCGGAAGTTCACAAGCTGTGTTTCTGCAAGGAATTTGCAAAGCAGCCCACGGAAATTAGACGCGAATTCGTTGCAAAGAACAAAATCTGTTTTAATTGTTTGGGCAGCAATCATAGAGTACACGACTGTAAAAAACAGACGGTGTGTAAGGTTTGCAACAAGCGCCACCATTCATTGCTGCATCTAAATGGGGAACCTAAAGGAGAGAACAAAGACGCTACCGTAAAGCCGACTACGGATAACACTAGTTCTTCAACTAGTGACAATCCGATAGTCGCATGCTTGTCTACGGGCAAAGTCTCTAAACCCAGACAGGTTTTATTAGCCACCGCGCTAGTAAAAGCCGAGTCCAAAACGGGTGAGTTTCAAACAGTTCGAGCATTATTAGACCAAGGTTCACAGGCCTGTTTCATTACAGAGGCCACAGTCCAACTTCTTCGACTGAATAAAATTCCAGTCAGAGGTCTCGTTTCAGGTGTAGGTGACGATAGATCAACCATCGCAAAGTACATGGTGAATATGACAATTCAGTCAACAGTTGATGTCGATTTTCAACTCAAAATAAACGCCTATGTTTTGAGTAAGATTACTTCATACTTGCCTGAGAGAAGTGTAAACACAGGTTCGTTGGATTGGTTTGTCATAAACGATCTGTGTCTAGCAGATCCTAATTTTAACACACCCAATAGAATAGATATTCTTTTGGGTGCAGATGCTTACTGCCACATTGTAAAGGAAGGTATAGTCAAGAGTCCATCTGGTACTCTTATCGCTCAGAGCACCACTTTAGGGTGGATCCTTTCAGGTGTAGTCAGTTCAAGTAGTGAGAGTTCAAAGTGTCACACAAAAACCATAAAGGTGCATTGTGCACAGGTCAATGAAGATGATATGTTAAAGAAATTTTGGGAGATTGAGGAACAAACCAGTACAAAAAAAATACTTAATCCAGAAGAGCAACGATGTGAAGAATTATATATCAAAACTACTAAAAGAGATGATACAGGTAGATACATTGTGCGATTGCCATACCGAGAAGAAGAGCCTGCTTGTAAGGCCGGCCGATCGCGTGATATAGCTGAAACAAGGCTTAAATCATTAGAAAAAAGATTAAGCAAGGACACAGATTTAAAAGAAAAATATACTGATGTAATTAATGAATACTTACATTTAGGGCACATGAGACCTGTAAAAGAGAAGGACACTAATAGAGATGTAGCAGTCTATCTACCACATCACGCGGTGATTAGAAACGATAAGATCACGACTAAGGTTCGTGTCGTTTTTAACGCCTCAGAAAGGAATAAGAACGGAGTGTCACTTAACGAGACGCTTATGGTAGGACCTACGCTGCAAGCAGATTTAAGACACACTGTTTTAAGATGGAGAATGCATGCTATTGGTATAGTGGCAGATATAATAAAAATGTATCGTCAAGTTAGAGTGGCCGATGAAGATGCTGTCTTCCAGCGAATACTCTGGCGAGACGATCCCGAAAAGCCAATCAGAGATTATGAGCTGATTACGGTGACTTTCGGGACAGCCTCTGCACCATACCAAGCCGTTAGGTCGCTCCATCAGGTTTCATATGATGAAGGAGACCAATTCCCACTTGCAGCAGATAGAGTTTTAAATTGTTTTTATATGGACGATTTGATGACTGGATGTGACAAGATCGAAGAGGGTGTTGAAATCTGTAATCAAATGGTAGAATTATTAGGAAAAGGAGGATTCACATTACAGAAATGGAACAGTAGTAACCAGGAATTATTAGATAAAATAAGTTCAATGGATAGGAATGAAGGAATTCAGCAAACAGGTCAAAAAAGGATGAAGGTAAAGGAAGTAAATAATAAGGACAGGGAAATTAAACTAGATGGTACTACGAAAATTTTAGGACTTACCTGGAACCGCCACGAAGATTCCTTCCAGTATGCAGTAACTCTCCCACCGCTGGCGACGGCACCTGTAACAAAAAGATCTATAATATCAGACATAGCTCGTTTGTTCGACCCTTTAGGGTGGTTAGCTCCGAGTGTGGTTGTAGCAAAGGTGTTTATCCAGAAGTTATGGCTCGCAGGTGTTAGTTGGGATGAAGAGTTAAGTTCGGAATTAATAACAGAATGGGGTACTTACCGCGAAGAGCTAAAGTTGCTTACCAAGGTCCGAATACCACGTTGGCTGAGAACTAGTTCATCTGGGGATCTGGAATTGCAAGGTTTCAGTGACGCCTCAAAAACTGCATACTCAGCAGTCGTCTACTTACGGGTAATTGATAATACAGGCAACGTTCATGTTTCATTGTTGGTTGCAAAAACAAGAGTTGCCCCAATCAAGCAGGTCAGCATTCCTAGATTGGAATTATGTGGAGCGGTACTCCTAGCAAAGCTATTGATAGAGTCTGCAGAGGTCTTAAATATACCAAAGGAGAGAATTTCAGCGTGGACGGATTCGACAGTAGTGCTATCATGGCTTAATAGCCATCCTAGCCGTTGGAAGACGTTTGTTGCGAATCGGACTGCTGAAATATTGAGTACAATGAGTTCTTCTCAATGGTTTCATGTGTCAACCAAAGAGAATCCAGCAGACTGCGCTTCAAGGGGAGTACTACCCAGTGCATTAGTTAGTAATGAGTTGTGGTTTTCTGGACCGCCATTCCTGAAAAACAAAATTATTGAGTACAATAGGCCAAAGGATTTCAAAATAGATTTAGAGCAAATAATAAAGGTTCACGCAGCTGTAATTCCAGAGCACGTAGTTCTAGAAAAATATTCTAATCTACGAAAATTAGTGAGAGTAGTTGCGTACTGCCGGCGATTTTTAAAGAAGGACAAATGTGAAAGTAAATATTTAAAGAATCAAGAGATAGAAGCAGCCTTAGAAACCTGTATAAAGAAGACACAAAGAGAGATATTTACAACAGAGTACACACAGTTAAAAGAAAAAGGATATTTAAATATCAAATCTAGTAAACTCAAGTCGCTTTGCCCTTTTCTTGACACAAAAGGTATCATGAGAGTTCGAGGACGACTTGCAAAATCAGAACTGGACGAAGACTCGAAACATCCGATAGTCCTACCACATTCAAGTCACCTGACTCATCTTATAGTAACAGATGCGCATGAAAAAACATTGCATGGTGGTCCTCAGTTGCTGTCAAACTTTTTAAGGTCAGCCTATTGGATAATAGGTGCTAGATCTCTAATCCAACAACATGTTCGAAAATGCGTTATTTGTGCAAAACAGAGAGCTAGCGTTAGAAATCAACTGATGGGTGATCTCCCATCAGTCCGATGTAAACCAGCAAGACCATTCTTGCATAGCGGAGTGGATTATGCTGGACCTATAAACATAAGAACGACAAAGGGCCGTGGTCATCGCTCTTACAAAGGCTATATATGCCTTTTCGTTTGTATGTCCACGCGCGCAATTCACTTGGAGGTTGCCAGTGATATGAGTACACAGGCATTTTTGGCTGCCTTTCGGCGATTTGTGTCGAGACGAGGTCACTGTGCTAAGTTGTGGAGCGATAACGGCACCAATTTTGTAGGTGCCTCCAGAGAATTAAAACAGTTGGCTTCCATACAACCAGCCATAGCAGAACACCTGGAAGCAACTAAAACTGAGTGGCATTTTATACCGCCTCATGCTCCTAATTTCGGTGGTCTTTGGGAAGCAGGTGTAAAATCCACCAAGTTTCACCTTAAAAGGGTAATCGGCGACGCTACACTTACGTACGAGGAAATGTCTACACTCCTCAACCAAGTGGAAGCATGTTTAAATTCGCGACCGATGAGCGTTATTAACGTTGCTGATCCTGGTGAACCCCTGCCGTTAACACCTGGACATTTTCTGATCGGTGAACCGATAGTTAGTGTGCCAGATAAGAATTATGAGAGTTCAAATGTAAATTACTTGACTCGGTGGCAATTAGTTCAAAGAATGATGCAGTCTTTCTGGAAAAGATGGTCTCACGAGTATTTATCAAATCTCGTGAACAGGTATAAATGGTCTTCCCAAGTTCCGGAACCTAATATCGGGGACATTGTTCTGATTAAAGAGGATGATTTACCGCCAAGCCGTTGGTTGTTGGGACGGGTTGTGGAGAAACACCCCGGTGATGATAATCTCACCCGTGTGGTCACATTGCGTACTAAAGCCTCTACAATCAAGAGACCAACTTCCAAACTTTGTATTTTACCAATAGCTCAATGAATTGTTTTTTCTTTTATCAAGTTTATGTAAAACCTCTGCAGTTCAAAATATAATTGTTATTTTTAAGTTAGGAGGTATCGAAGATTGTTTATTTTTGTTTTTGTTTTTATATAGATTTAAGAAAGTATTGTAGCTTGCACTGTATATACAAAGTGCAAAATTTAGACATAAATATAATGTCAGAAGGACATTCCGTCACTAAATGTCCTTGGTGGGCGGTATGTTCATGCAGAAACCGTGGTTTTAGTTTGTAATTATTATAAAAGTACAAAAGTTGATTTTGAAGCTCGATAGATGGCGTTGCTTAAAATAAAAGCAGGCTATCGTTATGTTACATCGATTTGGTTGGGTTCGAGTGGTTTTAGAAAATATATATACCAGCTATAACAGTTTAGATCAGGACACAATTTGGTTTTATTTCATTTTCAACCCTATTAGTGTTCACAACAAGTGTGCGAGTTCAACATTACCAGCTTGGTAATAAAAAAATACAAACTGTATAACTGTCTGTATAACTGACAGTTGTAAGGGATTTTTAATAAATAAAATAATATCATAATATAAATATTAGTCTTAAAAGTTGCCTGAAAATAAATGTTATGTCATACCATATACGCAGAATGATGCAGTGAGTTCCCAACATTGACACTTTTATCCAAAGCGGCAACAATGGCGGCGCACTCCCGTAGTTGCGTGTCCAACAACGCGAGACTATTTGTCGCTGCTGTTAACGCGTCTTGCATCGAACCTGTGATAAATAGAAACATGTTCTGTGTACTTCTTTTTCTATAAAGATTTATTTCTTTGTTAAGATCAACTTAGCAAAACATAGGCATTAGTTCTGGCTTAAAAAACAGTTCAATAACGGGTCTGCCAGTGTTTTTGTAGGGGTATGAAGAACGAGGTTTAGTTTGGAAAAGGGAGGATTCTTTGACCAGACTGGTGTTACCTGCAGGGCTATTGCGTATCTTTTAAATGACAGTGGCTAACCTATAGTGCCTTTCAATTACTGTCAAATGGTTCCATTTTGTACTAAACCATAACCAATTTGACAGTTAATCCATAGACAATATGATAGCCACTGTGATTTAAAAGATACGCAATAGCCCTGCTGGTGGGCTAAGCCCGACAGATGTGAGTAGTGTTGTAGTCTTATGTTGCGGATAACTTTGACTAAATCTTTATTTTTGTCATAGATACAGCTGTAGTACTTTTTGTAGTGCCGTATATTCTCATTTGCGGAATTCTCGCTATTTAAACTAACAACATAAATATTTTTAATCTATTTAGTTTTATTTTAACATTTAATTTTTTTATTTAAAACAACCTTAGTGAATAACCATGTAAGATTTATTTGAATAACTATATTTAGTTTGTTACCTAACGGTTTGCATTCATCTTCCAAATCCTCGGTGGCTTCCCTGGCAGAGTCTGGCGAGGCGCCCGCCCACAGGTAGTGACCGGAGTACGCTATGTGCTCGTTCATTGCGGTTACCCATTGCTAGAACAAAATGGTAACCTTTACACAATGTTCTATCAAAAGTCCTAATAAAATAGCTCATCGTAATAAGATACAGACTTGTAGATTCAGCCCGCAGATGACAACGCCCGTCGGGCTGCAGGTTGTACGAAAGAGATACCGCGGCTTCGGCACAAGGGCTAAGAAGGAACATGGTTGGTTTTAGTCAATAGAAGACTGACACTCCGTTTCGCTCTGCCCAAGAGCGGGAGAACCTACTTGATGATTTCACGCACCCCAACAAAAAAGAGACTTGCATATCCACGGCAGTTGTTCCAGGTAATCAGTGGCCTATTTGGAAAGCCCTAAATCGATTTCTTTCATTCTTTAATCGATCAAGTGGGCCGCTGCAAACATAATCTGGCAAAGTGGGGTATAATTGGTTCCTCCAATACCAGTTCGAGTGCGGCGCCCCGGATGAAACAATGCCCCACCTGCTGGAGTGTCCCAGATGTCCTTACACATGCTCTCTTGACGACCTGAACAGCGCCTCTGCCGCTGCAATAAACGTGGCTACCTACTGGCCCCAAACCGTGTAAGATGGAAGTAGAATCGATACGAAAAGAAAAAGAAGAAGTGGCGTCAAAGTCTGACAACCAGTCTTACCAAAGGGTATCGTATTACCCAGTACTAACTAGGTTGTGGAGGTCAGATAGGCAGTCGCTTCATGTAGTTTACTGGTATTGAGCTGACTCCAGTTAGACTGGGAGCCGACCCCCACATAGTAGGCAAATAATTATTGTTTACATTTTTAAAAGTCAAAATCAAATTTAATAGGCCTACACTCCTTCACCGTTTTGAGAGCAGCGGTGATGAAATAAAACGAAAACTGTGAAGGAAAACATCGTGAGGAAACCGGCATGTCTTAGAATAAAAAAAAAATCGAAGACATGTGACATCTACCAACCCGTACTGGGCCCGCGTGGTGGATTATAGCCCATCCCTCTCCTAGAGAGGAGGCCTGAGTCCCTGCAGTGGGAACATTATAGGCTGAAAATGATGATGAGGCCTACATGTAGGTCTATGTATGTGCACTAAAATGTGCACAGAGTGAAATAGTGGATCGAGAGCTGGACTCCTGCTCAAAGGATTGGCATGTAATCACACTACATCGCGAAACCTGGAAGGAGGGAATTTGCCCTGCAGTGGGACAATATAGGCTTGTAGTATAATAACCAAGGTAATAATATAACCAAGGTTACCGACATAGCACGAAGAGTGGCAGTGGTTAGGGCACATTGCTCGCAGAACGGATGGCCGATGGGGCCGGAAAGTTCTGGAGTGGCGACCGCGAACTGGAAGACGTTGCGTTGGAAGGCCTCCCACTAGGTGGACCGTGCACCTGGTGAAGGTTGCGGGGACCCGCTGGATGCGAGACGCACGGGACCGGTAAATGTGGTGACACCTGGGGGAGGCCTATGTCCAGCAGTGGACGTCTTTTGGCTGCAATGATGATGGTGATGAAAATTATAAGTGCGAAAACAACGATCAGCTGTATGAGTATCGTTGCAAAGGCGTAAAATACTATATGAAATGCAACAATACCTCCGAAACTAAAAATTGTTTCAGATTTTAACTAGAACTGACCTGTCTACAAGCAGCCACGTCCTTCTCCCCCTGCACAGCCAGTCGGTGCGTATCTCCGTCACTGAACCGCAACACCAGCAGCGCCGGCTCGTTGGTCGCGGCGGACAGTACCGCGGCGTCCAGGTACTTGCGAATATATGTCTTAGTTGCATAGACATAACAACTAGAACTGACCTGTCTACAAGCAGCCACGTCCTTCTCCCCCTGCACAGCCAGTCGGTGCGTATCTCCGTCACTGAACCGCAACACCAGCAGCGCCGGCTCGTTGGTCGCGGCGGACAGTACCGCGGCGTCCAGGTACTTGCGAATATATGTCTTAGTTGCATAGACATAACAACTAGAACTGACCTGTCTACAAGCAGCCACGTCCTTCTCCCCCTGCACAGCCAGTCGGTGCGTATCTCCGTCACTGAACCGCAACACCAGCAGCGCCGGCTCGTTGGTCGCGGCGGACAGTACCGCGGCGTCCAGGTACTTGCGAATATATGTCTTAGTTGCATAGACATAACAACTAGAACTGACCTGTCTACAAGCAGCCACGTCCTTCTCCCCCTGCACAGCCAGTCGGTGCGTATCTCCGTCACTGAACCGCAACACCAGCAGCGCCGGCTCGTTGGTCGCGGCGGACAGTACCGCGGCGTCCAGGTACTTGCGAATATATGTCTTAGTTGCATAGACATAACAACTAGAACTGACCTGTCTACAAGCAGCCACGTCCTTCTCCCCCTGCACAGCCAGTCGGTGCGTATCTCCGTCACTGAACCGCAACACCAGCAGCGCCGGCTCGTTGGTCGCGGCGGACAGTACCGCGGCGTCCAGGTACTTGCGAATATATGTCTTAGTTGCATAGACATAACAACTAGAACTGACCTGTCTACAAGCAGCCACGTCCTTCTCCCCCTGCACAGCCAGTCGGTGCGTATCTCCGTCACTGAACCGCAACACCAGCAGCGCCGGCTCGTTGGTCGCGGCGGACAGTACCGCGGCGTCCAGGTACTTGCGAATATATGTCTTAGTTGCATAGACATAACAACTAGAACTGACCTGTCTACAAGCAGCCACGTCCTTCTCCCCCTGCACAGCCAGTCGGTGCGTATCTCCGTCACTGAACCGCAACACCAGCAGCGCCGGCTCGTTGGTCGCGGCGGACAGTACCGCGGCGTCCAGGTACTTGCGAATATATGTCTTAGTTGCATAGACATAACAACTAGAACTGACCTGTCTACAAGCAGCCACGTCCTTCTCCCCCTGCACAGCCAGTCGGTGCGTATCTCCGTCACTGAACCGCAACACCAGCAGCGCCGGCTCGTTGGTCGCGGCGGACAGTACCGCGGCGTCCAGGTACTTGCGAATATATGTCTTAGTTGCATAGACATAACAACTAGAACTGACCTGTCTACAAGCAGCCACGTCCTTCTCCCCCTGCACAGCCAGTCGGTGCGTATCTCCGTCACTGAACCGCAACACCAGCAGCGCCGGCTCGTTGGTCGCGGCGGACAGTACCGCGGCGTCCAGGTACTTGCGAATATATGTCTTAGTTGCATAGACATAACAACTAGAACTGACCTGTCTACAAGCAGCCACGTCCTTCTCCCCCTGCACAGCCAGTCGGTGCGTATCTCCGTCACTGAACCGCAACACCAGCAGCGCCGGCTCGTTGGTCGCGGCGGACAGTACCGCGGCGTCCAGGTACTTGCGAATATATGTCTTAGTTGCATAGACATAACAACTAGAACTGACCTGTCTACAAGCAGCCACGTCCTTCTCCCCCTGCACAGCCAGTCGGTGCGTATCTCCGTCACTGAACCGCAACACCAGCAGCGCCGGCTCGTTGGTCGCGGCGGACAGTACCGCGGCGTCCAGGTACTTGCGAATATATGTCTTAGTTGCATAGACATAACAACTAGAACTGACCTGTCTACAAGCAGCCACGTCCTTCTCCCCCTGCACAGCCAGTCGGTGCGTATCTCCGTCACTGAACCGCAACACCAGCAGCGCCGGCTCGTTGGTCGCGGCGGACAGTACCGCGGCGTCCAGGTACTTGCGAATATATGTCTTAGTTGCATAGACATAACAACTAGAACTGACCTGTCTACAAGCAGCCACGTCCTTCTCCCCCTGCACAGCCAGTCGGTGCGTATCTCCGTCACTGAACCGCAACACCAGCAGCGCCGGCTCGTTGGTCGCGGCGGACAGTACCGCGGCGTCCAGGTACTTGCGAATATATGTCTTAGTTGCATAGACATAACAACTAGAACTGACCTGTCTACAAGCAGCCACGTCCTTCTCCCCCTGCACAGCCAGTCGGTGCGTATCTCCGTCACTGAACCGCAACACCAGCAGCGCCGGCTCGTTGGTCGCGGCGGACAGTACCGCGGCGTCCAGGTACTTGCGACCGCGCCAGTGTGTGCCGCCGCGGGCTGCCTCCGCGCGGGACCCGTAGTATAGGAGGACGCCGCGTTGAAGGACCGCCTGGGAACAAAATAGTCAAAATCTATTAAGAACAAGTGTGTATTAAAAAACGAGAGCCTATTTTGCAATAAAAATAACGAAATAGCTGTAAAACTCTAAAGCTACAGTCAAAATTACAGATTAACATTTCCTAAAGTTTCTAGAACGAAAAATTATCAACGCGTAAAAATTAAACGCACGTCAAGTTCTATGATTGTCGGGAAGTAGGTAAACTCAAAAAAAATATTTCAATTAAACCATTACAGGCACTTTTGAATGTCAGAAAAACAAATAAAACGAAGCTACAGTCACATTTATTATGCATAATAACTTGTACAAGTACTGTTGTTGCCCATTCCCCGGAGTTGATAGATGTCTAAGGAGATGATCGGGCAAGAAACTCAATGGTATGGTTTCACTAAGCAATTAGCAAAAAACTTCTGAGAAAAGTCGATGATACTTTCACATCAATTTTAAGATCGTTGCTTAAGACTGAAATTAATTAAATCACTCAATGGAATCGAATAATATACATATATTTGCTTAAAAACAATATGATTTGCTCAAGAATTTTTCAGCAAGGATATATATAAAACGTTGTAGTAATTATAGTAATGTCTGTTTGCTTACCCAAACAGGTCTCCAGCCCAAGAAACGGGACCTCTTCAGCAGTGGACCTTCAAACCTGGCAGCTGTTCTCTGTAACCGCTGCACTGGTCTAACACTCAACACTTCCCGCATATCCGTGTCTTTAGCCATGTCGATTGCTAACTGACCTGCATGATTTTATCCACGTTTAAATAAAAAAATGTAAGGTGTGGTGTGGTGTTCGACAGAATCGGATAGTGACTCAGAACGATTTGTGGTGAACAATTTGCCGATCAACACGAGCCAAATAAAAGCCGAATTTACACACTTTTACAAGTCTCTTTTTTTAAACTACCGACTACTCTGAGAAGAAACCGTCGAAAAGTCTCTTTTAAGGTCCAGACATAATCTTAGACAATTCACAAGAGTACTATGCAGGTTACTAACTGAGATGGTCTTTTCAAGATAGAACCACAAATATTTGGGTAGACCTATTTAGTCAGAGCAAGCATTTGTTAGTTATCGTGTAGCTCTACGCAAGTCAAGGACCTAAACGTCAATTCAAGCACAACAAAACAATAACAGCGTTTTATTGCATTTGAGGAATCTGGCCATTGCATTTCATGTTTCCTCCTAGCATCCCATATATTTTAATACTGTAAAAATAAAAGAAGTCTTGTTTAATTCGTTACGGTTAAAACAACTAAATTGTACATAGTGATAAAGTCGAAAATAGATATTTTGACCTCTATCCGCTTTGACCCTAGCGCGCTCTACTGCACTTTGCCAGATGAGAGCCTCCGAACGGTATTTAAATACATCTGATAACCAAATTGCTACCTAGCTAATGTTAGCACTACTTTAAGAAACAAAATATTTTGTAACACGCCAGAAGAGCTACTTTCACACAGAGTAGATTACTTAGTGAAACTTCAACAATGTGATGTGTATCGCTACTTAAACACAATAAGGGTCCGTTCACACCAACCGGTTCGACTTTTTCATGTAAAAATAAATCTTATTACAATGATTCAAAACTCTGTTTTAAATGTGATAAAAAATCTGCTCTCAGCTCCGAGCCGGTCGTTGTGAACGGACACTAAAACAAATTTTATAAACTCATATTGTAGTTTAGTTACTTCCAATATACAGGCTGTCGTTTTGCATTCTCATCAAATTCAAGGAGGTGACTAAACAATTGATTCCCCGAATCAAAGCCTGATAAGCTTTCCTACAACTGCAGATTCGGATTCCACCACTTCCTCGAATTGAGAAAATTAGTCAGGCTGACTTGTGATATTGATGAGATCTATTTAAGGATTCCGCATTTACTGGAAAGAATACCACATATTATTTACACCACTCAAATTCAGCCGGTCCCCTCGCAGTCCTCCCCGAGTGACGTCTTAAACAGAGGCCCGTACCCCACAGTCCCTCAGTCCCCCAGTTAGCGTGTACCGTGTAATCGCTTAGTTTGTAGGTTTGTTTACTCTGGCTGGAGGTGTTGTTACCCTTAAAGCACACACAGGATAGTCCGGTTAAGCAGTCGACAACCTCCTAGGTTGAACTGTGAGATGCTATCATGCTATTCACAAAGAAAAATATTTTGTGTACGTACCACTATTATTTCTGAGAGTAGTATCGACTCCATTTTGTAGTAGTAACACGGCGAGTCTTGTGTGTCCTCTGTAAGCGGCGCAGTGGAGACATGTGTTGCCTTGAGCGTCCACACAGTTGATATTGGGAGAGTTTGGGCTGCTTAGCTGTAAGAATATGCGAAATATTTAAGACAACAGCAGACATGCTACTTTTAGCTTTGGCGATCTGCGATTAAGCGACTATATCGACGCTTTAGCTTCTAAAAACAGCTTAGGGAGCGATCAAGTATTCCGTAACGCAATTTTTGGAGATTTTGGAGCCCGCCTCGCCCCATGTAACCCACCGTAACGTTTTTTATGTACCACCCACCAGTTAAACGTTACGTAACAAGTAAGTGACATTTTTACCTAAAATTTGATAATTTGATAAAATAACGTTTAAAAATGCGTGCGCGAATCTCTACGCGACCGTTCTGAAGCTAACTTCTTACCTAACGCGTAGTTCAAAGCCCTCCCCCAAAATTGGTTACTTACGTAATGCTTGAACGCTCCCTAAATCACCGATGCCAAGATTAGCGCGTATGCTGTGGCCCTTAGTAGGCTAGATGGTGTTTTAAGCAACTAATTTTGGTGACAGGAAAGAGGTTCTACAACATACTCTTTTGCAAAAAAAACGGGCACCTAAGGAAATTTACGTTATAAGGTCGATTTGAGTTAATTAAATGAAATTTATTTCTTTGACGTAGTCTATATACTTTTAATCGTGTAAATAAATGCGCGTGAAGTGAATTCGGGCAATCAAAAGAAAAAAATACGATGGATTCTTTAAAACCGATGTACACGCCCAAACAATAAGAAGTGGTCGGCAATAAAGACAACATTTTTTTTACTTTTTTGTATTAAATAAAGTTACAAAAGTAAAAACCTAATACCGAGTGTGACCTCCTCTTGCCAAAATCACAGCTTGAATCCTTCTGGGCATGCTTTCCACGATGTTTTTAATAACGTTTTGAGGAATACGTTCCCACTCTTCTGCAATGACTCTTTTTAGCTCCCTGATGTTATAGGTGGAGCAGGTTGCACTGATCTTACCCGTCTCTTTAGAACATCCCAGACATGCTCAATTCGATTGAGGTCAAGACTTCGAGCTGGCCAATCTAAACGACGGATCCCAACTTCTTGCATGTACGCTTCCACGTCGCCAGAACAGTGCGGGCGAGCATTGTCGTCCATAAAAATGGAATCTTCCCCAAGTGCAGTCAATGTGGGTTGTGCATTTGGAATTAGGACTTCCATTATGTACCGGTGTGCATTTAATGTTCCATTTCTATGAAAACTAACTCCGTACGCTCCGTCGAATTAATTGCTGCCCAAAACATAACGGAGCCTCCGCCATAAGGAGTGATTTCTTCGAAACACACTTCCGCATAGCGTTCCCAAAGTCTTCGCAGCACTCGCCGGCGTCGGTCCTCTCCACACAAAGAGATTCTAGCTTCATCAGAAAACAATACTTTATTCCAGTTCTCCAGACTCCATGAAGCACAGTTCCGAGCAAACTGAAGTCGAGCAACACGGTGCTCACGGAGTAATTTAGGGCCCCGAGCTGGGCGGTAACTCCTGATATTGGCAGACAAAAGCCTCCTCCTGACCGTCCACAAGCTAACTTCTACTCCTCTTACTTCTTCAAGACTCTTCTTCAGGTCCACACTTGACGCCTTACGATTACGCAACACCTGACTCACCAAAAAGCGGTCATCTCTTGGTTCTGTGCATCGTTTTCTTCCCGAACCGGGTCTTTTTTTTGACCGAGCCGGTTTCTTGATACCGTTGCCAAGTCCTCTGGACAGTTGAACGACTCACATTTAGCCGCTGAGACACGTAAGTTTGCCAACAACCTTCTTCAAGTAGGGCTATAATTTTTCCTGCCCTTATCGCTTTATCACTCATATCAAAAAGTGATATTTAATGTAAAAAGAAAGATTAAATTGTTTAATTTGCAGAAAATATCCAAAAAGTTTTAAAATATCGTAATCAGTTAAATATCGTTTCAGCAATTCGCGCCATTAGTAAAGCAATTTTAGAATAATCCACAATAATCATTATTTTTCTTTTATTAATTTCTAATTTTAAATTTGGAACGTAAAAAATCATGCCAGGATGCTTCAAATAACATGCCAATACATCGTCAAATTAATAAAACCTATTTCTTGTTCTTCTTCATTGAAGTAGAGAAAAAAATCTAAAGTGCCCGTTTTTTTGCATAAGAGTTTATTTATGTATTTCCCTTTATTACGAAACGTGATTTATTTAAAGCGTCGCTTTGAGGACATAATGATGAATTAAACTTCTCGAGATTTGATCACCAAAAGCGCACTATAAGAATGTAACACAATAATAGTTAGGCATTCCTTTACGTGTTGCTTACTATTAATATATTATAAGGTCATGGTCACTTACCAACTCCTGTATATCATCAATCCTGCCATCCTTAGCAGCAGTAAGCAGTCGAAGCTCCCGTTCATGTCTCTCTGCCCTCCCAGCCGCCTCTAGTAGTCGTTGAACGTCTCTTGTCTTTGACATATCACATGGTGTTCGACCTTCACCATTCATTATGTTCACGTCTGCTTTGTGTTTGAGGAGGAGGATTACTAGTTCCTGTGGGAGGGAAAGAGATGGATATGTTTACATATTTTTGCAGGCTGTATGTGCGATGCAATGTAATATTTCGTAAAAGGTTGAAAAACTCAGTGTAAACGGAGAATGAAACGGACATACACACATACAGGTCGAACACATAACCCTCTTTTTGGGCTATGCTGCCATCGAGTTAAAAAAAACATATACACATAGAACACGTGCCCTAGGTTGGGCACTGAATCGAGTGCTTAAAAGAATTTTATTTAAAACATGAAGACATCCAGTCACGCTATCTTCTCAGACACCTGATTCTAGGTTAAATAACAAGTTCTCGGTTAAAAATGCACTCTAAAAGTCCCTACGTAGTGTCCATAAAGTAAATAATAAAACTACCCGCATCAATAAAAAAGAAGAAAATTTTCACACATTTTAAAAAAAAACCTTAGACAATTTTTGATAAAAGTAAATACGAAGATAATATCGAATCCCTATGTGATAGACTTAAAAGTCATGACTTAATTAAGTAAGTACTCGACATAAATTTTTATTTAACTAGTTGTTGCCAGCGGCTTCACCCGCTACAACTCGAAAATTATCCCACGGGAAGACAAAATCGGGATAAAAACTCCCTATTTGTTAATCCAGTTTATAAACTATCTGTACCAAATTATATCCAAATCCGTTTAGTAGTTTTTACGTGAAGAAGTAACAAACATTCACACACACACTCACAAACTTTCGCCTTTATAATATTAGTGTGATTTATTAATGACTACTACTCATCTCTCAATAGATACCTACCTATTATATTATACATATAATCAAAAAATGCTTCCTCTATCCTACTCACTTGTTTTTGCTGTGCCCAACAGGATCCATGTGATCTAACTATAATTTTACCACCTAAGTTTATATGATAATGATAATAGTTATTTGTTATACAAGAGTGCAAAGTTGCTTTTTAACCGCGTGCTCAATTTTGATGACCGAGCAAGCGAAGGACTCTAAAATTGAATCCTGAGCGTTAGCGAGGGAATCAAAAGAGCACGAGGTGAAAAATCTTTGTTCTCAAGTGCAACACGTAACTTTTCATCCCAACTCAGCGAGGAAATGACTAAATGCAAAAAAAAAACATTTACAATCACAAGATACTTTTATTTCAGTTTAGGTATTAACTACCATATTATGATAGATGCTGTGAAAACCTTCGACTTTTTTGGTTGATGACAAGATGACGCTCTTTTTAAAACTGCCACTAATTGAGGATAGGTGTCGATATGTTTGTCTTTTTTCATCTTTATTGTTGCTTTTAGCATTGAATATGTACTCCATAGAGTGCTTGATTTCTTCGTCTCGGATAATTCAATCAAATATGTCAGCAAAACGGTTTCTGATAAAGTTTTGGCTCCTTTATCTAGTCGCCACGTGTTAAACATATCAAATACTTCTCGCGTGATTGTTGAAGGAGAAAGCTTTGTTTTTTTTTTTTTGGTGGGTGTAAAATCATCGAATAACCCCTCCCGCTCTTGGGCAGAGCGAAAGGGAGTGTCAGACTTCTACTGACTAAAAACCACACATGTTCCTACTTCGCCCTCTATGTCGAGGCTGCGATAACCGTTGGACTACCCGCGGCCCCGACAGGCTGAAGGAGAAAGCTCATTTGTGCATTTTTAACAGTTCAGTCAATTCTGTTGGCGTCAAATAAACTTCCTCGTCGCCCGATTCACTCATTTTAGGTTTTTCACTTGTTTACAAGTTTCTTGTTTTTATTTTTAACCTAAGGTTTTAACAATATGTCGTGAAAAGTAAATTGCGCGCGCAAAGCAAATTAAAAAAAAAGTACACTAAGAAGGTTCCAAGTCTGATTTTCTAACAAATTAAAAAAAAGTTGTATGATAAATTCGGCACCATGGAGGTAAAAGTAAATAGGTTTAATGACGTTTTGAATTCACAAACTTAGTGCACACGATGTTCTAAATTCAATTTACTTTATCCTCTAGCGGATAAAAACAGCTTTTGCACTCAGATATTAAGAGCAAAAATACTCATTCCGAGATGGGGGGGATGAAAATTATGTTTATTTTGCAAATAGGTTTTTAGAAACACTTTCAGATGTCACTTTTTTTTAAAACTAGATGGGGTGTTTTGTACCTGACTACTCCTTGAAGGATAGAAGATTTTAAGGTCCAGACATATTCTTGGTATACACACCATCTCAGACACTGATCTGCAAGGTCTTCATGACCTTGCAGATCAGTGTCTGAGATGGTCTTTTGAAGAAGTACCACACATATTTGAGTGGACCCGTCCAGTCAGTGCAAGCATTTGTCAGTTATCGTAGAGCTCGACTTATAACTCAAGGAGCTCAACGTCATAACGAACAACCCCAAAGAAGGGATATTTGGGTGGGTCACTTAATTATAGTACTCAAACCGTCAGATAATCTTTAAAATAGAAAAAAAAATAATGCAATGCAATACATGTGACGATGACTGGTTTGTTAGTCATTAACTTGACTAACAAACCAGTCATCGTCATTCTCCTGACCTTATACCAATTTATTTGTGGTTGGCGCAACATGTCTTCTTCTTCGATACTTCTCTATTTCTCGTCATCTCAGCAGTCACCTCCTTTCTAGCCATATCATCTTTTACACAGTCCATCCATCGTCTCTTTGCACGTCCTCTACTGTTATGGCTGACAAAGCAGTCATAAAAATAAATGTAAATCCGCACAATATATCCTCTCAATGTTTTTTCGTCCTACTAACGACCTTACCTCATTCCCAATAAAGGAGGCCTTATGCAGTGCCGAGTCTCCAGTGTCATTGACTTCATCAACACTGGCCCCTGCTTCCAATAAGGCTTCCACCACATCTGTGTGTCCAAAGTATGTAGCCAGATGCAGCGGTGTCCAGCCTAGGTTGGTTTTACTTTTGCCTGGAAAATTATTAGTGAATGTTTAACTTTGCCCTATACTAGGAATTTCTCCTGTATTGTAGATGTGTTCAAAAACATTTCAACTCACATACACAAAATCAAACACCCAGACCCAAAACAGATATCTGTAGGTAGTACAAATATTTGTTTCATGCAGAGACCGAACCTGCATCATGCAGCGCAGCAGTCCAATCGCTAAGCTTTTACGGTTGGTGCAACTGCACCAACCATAAACGTAAAATATGTTATTTTGTACATATTGCTTAATTATTACAACTATTTGTTAATGTGTATGACTCTGTATGACACATAAGACAGAGTGAATACACAATATTATGTATGTAGCAGGAAAAATAATAATTATGTTTATTCTATGTATGTAAACGTGAACATAATATATATGCAATGATTTACCTAACCGGTCGAGTGTAGGCACGACATCTTTGGGACCTGTCGTTCTCAGAATCGTTGGAGCGGATAATATCCTAAGTTAATAATAGGTAGAGTTTATTTTCAGTCCACCATGACTACTTATACAAGAGCTTTACAATCGATGGTACTAAGAAAACTCTAGTTTGGAATAGTATGGTATTTCACCAAAAAAAAAAAATTGTCCATCAGATAGATGTTCAAAAAATATTGGACACGTATTTTTTCTTTTTTCTTTAAACAAAAGATGAAGACGATACAGCGCTTCGAAAAGACGCGTCAAGTCGAGTGATGTCCCAAGGTTAGTACTTTTTTACCCACAAAGTGACGTCAAAAGCCCCCACTCATGATCTTTGACACGTTTTATTTTCGTCAATATTGATTAATTTGATAAAACAAAGAATACGTATCCAATATTTTTCGATAATCTAACAGACAAATTAGATTTTTTTGGTGAAATACCCTATTCAACACTTCACCAGTTATTTCCAGTAATCTATTTAAATAATGCAATGACTCAGACTCAGCTGATGACAACAGCAATTAAAAACCTATGATAATAAACTCTTCACCACAGTACAAAGTTCAAAATTTGTTTTTTTTAGGCAGCCTTCAATGTAAGAAATGTTATAAAATAACACAACAACACGCCTGTAATCCCCGATCAGTTAAGCAAAGTTGGACATCCACATTTCTCCATGTCAATCATTATCTGCATAGCCATTTCCCAACTATGTTGCTGTTAGATGAATGGATGTTAAAGTTGGTTGAATCAAACTCAAAGCATTTATTTCAATTAAACCATAACTGACACTTTTGAATATCATAAGAACAATTCATAAAACAAAACTACGGAAAACTACAAGTGCAATGCGTCATCCCGAAAGCTAAGACGCCAAACCACACGCTGCTGAATGCCCGCAACGACAAACACTGCAAGCACGAAAGCACGCAGCGACGCTCACCACAACAACGAATGCACGAGAATTCGAATCACGGAAAAACGAATGCACGCCGCAATGCTTAACCGCCCAGCACTCCCACTGCCACGGCATGACAGCCGGGAACATTGGCTTAAGGAAACTTAGTATGTTTTGGATGGTTGCCATATATGGACCGACCTAGGCAAGAATGGCTTATCCTGAGGATCAACCCAAGCAACTGTTGTTTCAATCATCACCAGAAATTAGAAGTTTTGAAAATCTCACAGCCTTGCTAGAGGGTTTGGTGTTAAACAGCTACCGTTGCTAGGTCCTGGTCAGCTGTTGCTCCATAAAATTTATGTTCTGTGTATTACATACAAGTTAGACTGGAAGCCAAACCCAATATGATTGGGGAAAGGATACAAAGACAATGAAGTAAAGGTCATCACTAAAAAACTTAAATATGTTCAGAATCTAGATCATATCAAGTTAAATGTGTACCTGTGTATTGTAATGGCCATGTGATTAACCAAGTTATAAGATAGACCCTCATTTTAGACGGACCACCCTCCGTGTTTACTTAGCTTCAAAGTTGATTTTCCAGCAATTATAGGTTACTGTCATGTTTCTTAGTACACTTTTCTCAATTTTAAGGCTTTCACAGGAGCTAAGATGAGTAGAATGTTTGTCACAACTTCATACAATAATCAGGAATACATTGAAGCATTTTATAAGGACAGTTTACCCAAAATTTTAGATAGTTTGCTAGACAACTAACTTTACTGTGAGATCCGTGTCCATCTTACCTTTGCAATTGATATCCAAAGTAAGTTTCCCTTCATCCTTCGCTTCCAGCATAGCCTTAACCATCGATAGTTCTCCATGTCTGGCAGAATACAACAGGGACTCCTGTGCCTCACTGCCAAAATTATTGTCTTTTGACATTCTCGTTTCTTGTTCCGTACAGTGAAACAAAGCACTAGTATGAAAGAAAACAAGGGTTCAATCACCAATTCACGCTCTACAGCGTCACTTGTCGCTTTGAATTACGTCAAAATACATCGTTTTGTGATTTTCTTTTAGATTATTTACACTCTAAACTCCGCTTCAGATAATTTGAATATCGCTCACGTCCGTGCACACGGCCAAAATAGTCGCACATTTAATAAAGGGCCCAATTTATAAGAAATTAATTCGCAAATCTGGATAGCAGGACCTACCCACCACAAGCCTTCCAAGGAATTGTCAAAACTTAGAATGTCAAATGTCAGTTAGATAGACCTACTGACGGTTGAACAAACGCAGTGCAGATTTGAAACTTTGGTTCCGTATCAATACAAATAAATAAAATTGAAGTGTCTGTTTGTAATTTCTAAATAATATGTATTTACTCATTGTTACAGTCATATTCAGTTACGGTGCGTCACTGTGCGTGTAAAAAAAAACATTATTCAAAATATTTTGGTTTATTACCGAGAATCTTCACAACTGCTCTCAAAACGGTGAAGGAAAACATCGAGAGGAAACCGGCATGTCTTAGAATCAAAAATTCGAAGACATGTGACATCTGCCGCACTGGGCCCGCGTGGTGAATTATAGCCCATTCCCTCTCAAACAGAAGAGGCCTGTGTCCCAGCAGTGGGAACATTAATAGGCTGTTGATGACGATGAATCTTCACAAAAGCAGGACTAATTTTGACGATTTCTGTTATGTTTTTTACCCGACTACGGCGAAGTCAAAAGGAAGGGTAATGATTTTGGCAGTCTATGTACATACGTACGTATGTTTGTATGTTCCACCGTAGCACCTAGACTACTGAACGTATTTTAATAAATAAGGTGTCCATAGATTCGTAAGAATAGCCCGGGTGACATAGGCTGTATAAATGTTAACAATTATTTTTTGACGGAATTTAAATGTCAAATTCTAAGCTCGAAAAAAATTCAATTGAGATCATCATAACACGTTTAGTATAGTCGTGTCGTGTCGTTTCTTGGCGAGTACATTACAAATATATATTTTATAATATTATAGTTCAAGTCAACTTAATTATGCGCTTATATTGCGGTCAAACAGTTCTGGCGGTCTAGTCTGTGTTATTTAATCGTATTGTGTAAGTAACAAACCAACATTAAGTAGCATATTATGAAAGTAACATATTATTACGTATTTGTTGAATTACACACAAAAATGAAATTCAGATAAAAAAATAAAAAAATAAGTTTAAAAACTAGTACTTAGTCGCATAATATGTCACCTTGAAGGCAACTGGCAACTATAATAGCAGCTGACTTCTGTGTCAATGTGAACGCTATGACGAAACATCAGGTATCAGTGGCATGCGACTACGGCTGTCCTCTATAATTTATCAAATGATCTACTTATTAGTCGATTTTTCTTGTTTAATACTTTTAAGACCGCGGTTTTAATAGTCTGCGTTTTTATTCGTAGTCGGGTTTCAGTTTTTAAACTTATTTTTTTATTATTTATAGCTACGCTGGCGGGATAGTTAACAATTATCATTTAAATATTAATTAGCATGATATTAAAGCATTGTGTATGTATTAGATTTTACATTATTTCACAGATTCCTAATTTCTACAACCTTGACCTCGTTACCTGATAGCTTAATCTTCGTTCATAAACAGTGATAATGATGAATGAAATAGTTTTCTCAATCGGGAGTAGATATCAATTTGTTTGCAAATAGGACTGATGAAAGGATAATTTTGAATTGTCAAGAAAGTGGTTAGCTTATGATTTTTTATTTAAAAATAATGGCAGAAACAGGTTCTGAACGATGAGATACCACAGCCTCGTTTATGAGCTAAGAAGGAACATACGTGGTATTTAGTCAGTAGAAGCACTGACTTTAGTTTCCTACCTCTATGATTAGAAGTCTGACACTCGGAGTGTCAGCACTCCCTACCGCTCTGCCCAGAGTGGGAGGAGTCATTTGATGATTTCCCACCCAGCAAAAAAAAGTGGTTCTAAACGATGCACTAAATGTCACCTGCGTGTTGTGTCAAAAGTTCATTAGAAAACGGTAATTCTCAGGCGGAGTTCTCAGATAAAAAATAATTAAATTCGGATTGAGATAAAAAATATGTGTGATGACGTTCAAAACTGTTGCCGTATATGTTTGGACGTCGAGTCGGACCATGTCTCCATACTCGGAGATCCTACCATCAGCCTACACATGAAAGCTTGCCTATCAGTAACTATATCTTCAAATGACCATCTTCCGAAGACAGTTTGCTTATCCTGCGTATCATTATTAAACCAATTCTATAATTTCTTACTAAACGCTCGTTGTTCACAAGACTGGCTTGAGTCTTCAGCGCAGGGGAAGCCTAAGAAATCAACTGAAAACAAAATGGTGATACAGCCCTTACCTGACTCGGAATACAACTCGGATTCGCTTCTAGAGTTTCTAAACAACACTGCGAATATAGAAGAGTACTTGAACAACCTTGGAAAAGAAGACATACCTTGTATTGTAAATATGTTGGACAAAAATGAACATTCTTTTGAAATAAGCAAGATTAATAATAAAACTTTTAAACCACCAAGTCCTAAAAAGAGACAAGATATAGTAAAGAAATTCAAAGCAGAAAAAGATGTGATGGACACAGACTTCCAGTCAAAAAGTGTTTTATCCAAAGAAGCAGATCCAAAATCCAAAGTAAACCACATTAAGACAGAACAAAATGCCTTCATATGTTTTGGCTGCAAAATTAAATATGACACTGTACAGAAATTATTGCAGCACTTAGGCATCTGTGATTTAGCACTGCGAACTTGCATACACTGTGATATGCTATTTAATTCTAAACAACAAATGCAAAAGCATTCCATTTCACACAATAGTCCGGGTATCTTCAATTGTAACTGCGGTGAAGAGTTCCCATCGAAGGAGAAACTGATTCAGCACCACAAATCTTGCCACATGGACTTTGCAGCAACAGTAGGGTGCGTGTACCGATGTAAGGGATGTGGAGATACATTCAAAGAAAGGTTTCAGTTATACAAACACGCCAAGGAACACATTTTGAAAGTTGAGGAGAGAGTGTGTGATATTTGCGGTCACACTTTTCATGGCAATGATACATTGAATAAACATAGGAAGGAAGAACATGATAAACCGGATAATGTTATGTACAAGTAAGAATTTTCATTTAAGTAAAATTATTTTAATGCAATATTGAGGGATTTAGGAAAATTTGAATGTGAGAGAAAAGTAGCCTATTTTCTATTCCAGGCTTCAATTTATCTCTGTGGCTAACGACCAGATCTGTTAAGCTGTTCTGGCACACACATCCATACAAAAGATATAATAATATGTCTGTTTAATCTAGAAACATGCTATGACAACGAGATACTCATGTTCATAAATCTTTGTTTCAGATGCAAAATATGTAACAAAACATTAGTAGACCGCAATGAAATGTACCTCCACGTAAAAAAACATACCGCAATGCCGGAGCCATCCCGTCACTTATGTGAATCCTGTGGCCGTAGTTTTGCTACAAGAACTTCTTTATTCCGACACTCGTTGTTACATGGAAGTAATAAAACTATCTGTCATATTTGTAATAAACAGGTAACGGATACTAAGTTACTAGAGCAACATATTAAAGAGCATATTGAGATAACAATTTGTGAGAAATGCGGACAAATTGTGAACAAATATAAGCTTGGAATGCACAGATGTGTGTAGAATAATTTATAAAGACTATGTTTTTTGTACTTTTTGTTATTTTTGTGACAGCCTCGTTGGCTTAGTGGTCGCAAGTGCGACTGCGGAGCATGAGGTCCTAGGTTCGACTCCAAGATCAGCCAGCTTTGTTGGGTGTTTCCATCAGAGTAATACCAAAATACAATTGGCATTTGATAAGTTAATGCGCACGCTGATATACAGTCAAGATTTCTGTTAAAAATGGTCACTTTTTCAGTAACATCACAGAGACTAGATTTGTGCCGGTTGATGGCAATAGGGTCACCCCCATTTACATGGGACTTAAACATAACTGTAGGAAAATGTGTACACCTCTACCCTACCCTTCGGGGATAACAGGCGTGATATTATGTCATGTTATTTCTTTGTTGTATGTTGATTTATCAGGGCACGATAAGTCCCCTCTTTGCGGAGTGGCTAGAGAGGCGCCACGGCGCCCTCACCTTCCGTCTGACGCAGGTCCTGACCGAACACGGTTGTTTCCGGTGGTACCTGCACCGAATCAGACGGGAGGAAACGCCCGGATGCCACCATTGTGAGAATCGGCCGGAGGACACGGTGGAGCACACTGTTAAGGTGTGCCCTGCTTGGGTGGCGCCCCGCCGTGTTCTCTTAGCGGCGATTGGCGGCGGCGACCTCTCGCGTCCGGCCCTGGTGCAAGCCATGGTCCGGGGCGAGGAGGAATGGGACGCCGTCGCCTCCTTCTGCGAAGCAGTGATGCTAGCGAAGGAGGTGGCGGAACGCGAGAGGGAGAAAACCTCTCGTCCCAGCCGCCGCGGGAGGCGCTCCGGGCGTCGGGGGCCACGTGATGGCTTCCGGCCACCGTAGACGCGGGCCTGTGGACGGCGAGTGATGGGCTAGCTCGCCGTCCGTCCGTCTTATGACGATGACAGGCCGTGTCGACAGCGCTTCCATGTTCCACGCGCGCCTCAAAGAGATGTCAGCAACAAGGGGGCCCGCAAGGGCCGACGCCCGTCGGGGCTGCGGAATGTTGTAAGAGATCCCGCAGCCTTGACATATAGGGCTAAGAAGGAACATGGGTGGTTTTTAGTCAGTAGAAGTCTGACACTCCCTTTCGCTCTGCCCAAGAGCGGGAAGGGTTATTTGATGATTTCCCACCCCCCAAAGACAAAAAAGGTTGATTGATTGATTGCATTTGGTTCAGTAATCATAATGTAAAAATAAAAGTACATCAGTAATGTGTTAAACTATTTTTTTATTTGACTACTGTTAAAAGTTCACGAAAATTTCTTCGAATCCTTTGGCTGCAGTTTATTAGACTTTCTTCAAACTAAATGGCAACTGTACTACTGTTAAAACTTCATGAAAATGTTATGTTATTTCAAAGAACTAACAGAAATAATACGATGTATAGAAAAAGTAATAAAATCGATCAAAACATGGCTTAGTTCTAACTGATTTTAAATGACTTGCTAGACAGAGACAGCGCGACAGAAATGTGACGTCATATGTCGTACCGCCATAGTTAAATAGTACAAATGGCCGTTTCGCGCGACAAGGATAGAAAGTACCCCCCACTAAAAACTTCTTGAGCATGTAGCTACTCCATTTTTTATCGATTTTTGTTTTTCACATGTTGTGTTATTTTATTGTCATAGACTTTCTTCAAACTAATTGGTAGTTTGAAGAAAATTGTCTATGACAATAAACTGCAGGATTTCATAAGGATTCGAAGACATTTTTGCCCATTTCAGTAACAATAAGCAACACCTAAATATACATATATTATTGTGCTGTTAAAATCTCAACTCTGTGAACATAATCATTTTATAGTCCTCTTTTATGTGGACACCTAGTCAAAAACCCTTTTTAGTAAGTATTTCTTCTGTATTATTATCATGTATTAATCTTCTTTTTGTGATCTTTAAAATTTACCTGGGTTAAGTAGGATATAGGATTGAAATATTATGTAATGTTACTGAAATCAATTGATTTTTAAGATGTCTTTTAATGAATACCTTAATTGACCCTATAGTATAACGAGATCAGAATAAAGTCAAATTTTCAAATATGTTCAGAATCTGTTAGTTCTAAATAAATAAATAAAACCAAGTATAAAAGTTCATGATTTATTTAAATAGTAACTTAGGGGTGAATATATAGGTAAAACATTAAAACTAAAGATCAACAAGTCTAAAACGCGAGTAGCCAGTGTAAAAAATATGACACTGACAACATCTGAACTCTGTATATGGCGTGTTGATCGTTCTCATTCATTGGTGAAATTATGTAAATCCAGTCAAATCATGATTATAAAATGTATACAGGATGGGCACTATCCAGAATACATTAAAAACTTCCTCCTACAATTTCCAAATATTGAATGATGTGAAGTCGAAAAGCACTTTTTACAAAACGTTACAATACTGTATAAAGGTAATCTTCTTTTTTTTTTTCGCGTGGGCAGCGCCTAATCTGGTGACAGAGTTTTTATGCCGTGGCCGTGCCATGAGCTTCTGCCTTGGCGTTACACTGTATATGTTTAGGCACTTCGAAATAGGTAAAGCGCGACCGTTCTCTCCCTCGATGCATCAAAATTTCGAACAACTAAGTTCGAATCATCGTTGGCGCGAAAGCTTAATATATTGTAACCTCATTTACTGGATTGACCACAAAATCGAATTATCAGAAGAGTTGATATTTAATTCCTGTAAACAATCTGTTTTGAACTACGCGTATAAAAAGATATAATATTGAGGGTAGTTCTACAACTTCTACACGATGATAATGAGAACAACATAATCGTAAAGTATTTGTATCGAGTAGCTTTTAATATATTTTCTTATATTCTTGATGTAAGTATAAAGTTTTTATATTTCTATTCCTTAACATTTCATTACTTATATTGTCCTCCAAAAAATCCTTTTAACCAACTATTCTAGTTAATTAGATTTGGTGGTTGTTTAATTCGTACTCAGATCAAATAAAAAGTAAAGACGGAACTCTGCGAACAGCAAAGTGAGGCCGGTCAAACTACGCCTCACCGTGTACATACACAATACACGCACACACGTACAACATAATTTAGGTCTTGGTCTTAAACTTTTTATTTGGTCTGAGACGTGTGTGCGTGTATGCGAGGCGTAGTTTGACCGGCCTCACTTTGCTGTTCGCAGAGTTCCGTCTATACTTTTTATTTGGTCTGAGAGTTCGTATAAAAAAAAATTATAGCTTTCAAGAAGGGCTTTTGAGCTGTTGGTGATTCCAGAGTAGGTATTTTATACATGTATAATGATGCATCGAGGTGGTATTAAACCGTCGTAGCTTAATAATAACAGCCTACAAAAAGCCAACAGTTAATCCGTGCTTGCCTGGTTCGTCTGTGAATGAACCCATTATATGCCTTGTTTCTCCGCATCTCGGAAAGCACGTTAAGAAGTTAATCCCGGCTGTCATTTGACAGTTGAGTTGTTTGTTTGATCTTTGGCACTCAGTGATTCCCTGAAAGTCTGACACCCAGTCTTACGCAGGGGCGTCGTATCACCTTATACTACCTGTGTTATGGAGGTCAGATAGGCAGATCGCAAATCTTATATCATCCCACGCTATTCGATTTCAAGTAGGGTAACCAAATCCATGTGTTGATGCCGTTGATGGTAACGCTGAAACCTCGAGGTGGCCAAGCGTGATGCGGAGTTTCAAAAGAATAAGAGCCCATCCAGCTTAAACTAGTTATATTTTAAACCAATAAAACACGAGTATAAAAATATACAGGACTGACGACATACCGGTACATATGCGGTATAATAACCTTTTGCTCACTCTACGGGGATTACCTACCTATATTTATCTCCTTTTCATGAACATAATTCTAACTTAACAGTGAGAATTTGCGTCTATACAGTTATTTAATCAGCATCTTCAGTACCTAATCGCTTGAAGTCAAATGGTTAAGTTCTATTATTTATTTACGTATTCATTCAACATCAAATTGTTACTGGAATAACTTTATTGTTACTAGTATTTTTGGCGTAATTTCTCACCAGGGGTTCATGCTAGGTAGGTAGATACCAGAAATGCTGTAGTTACCTACCTACTTATTTTAAAGTTCTAAACATTCCATCTTATTACTGTTGAGACTCTCAATCTGAGCGCATTAAAGCTCTTGCTTATATCCGTATAGGATATTAGGTAAGGCTTGGGGAAGAATCACCAAGATTCCTCCGAGAGATTCCCTCAGCAGAAACAAAACCATCCTCTATGACGGATATTGAAGAAGTCAGTAAAAATAACTCTTATTCTGTACGGCATAAGGTTGTTAAGTTCAATCAGGAACTTCATGAATGAAGGTATGCTGATAATCCGCTGGTTCTTGCGTACCCCTGAAAAAGAAGTAGAAAGTTATATTGAACGTACTTAGATGGAAATGAAGCTAAGTAATTTACTGGATTAACCGAAACAAAAAGAAAGTTGAATGTATTTTAGCTAGGATAAAGATTCTGCACGATAAAGAATCAATAACTTGGTCCTTGATAAACGTCCACACGGGAAGTCGAAATACAATCAGGAAAAGACAAAGTAAATTCAGGATTCTCTTCGGATTCCGAGGGCAAGGTAATGCCCTGAAATATCGAATATCTTAGCGTCGAGGAAAATCCGCACAAGACAGCCGAAGCAGTTTTCTGATTATTTGCGAAACCGGTAAGAAGTTAAGAACAGACATCGACTGCCTGCTTTCTTCGTAAATGCGTCCTCACGAAGAGTTGTTTCACTCCGCATTTAAAAGACCGATAGCGGATAATCTCATCAATAGCAAAGTAACTGACTGTATGCATACCTTCAATAATAGTTTTGGCAGCTTCTTTAGCTGTGATATCGGAGTACCACGACGTGAACCGATGTGAAGGCATGGGATACATGCCGGTGGCAACAGTTCCTAAGTACACGGAGGTCGTGTGAATGTTCTTCGTCCAAGTATCCAGGCGAAGCTCCTCCGATATTGAATCCATCAGCCCTGGTCAAAAAAAGTGTTGATTTCTAGCAGATGATTACGATGTTACGACCCCTTTTCATTATTGTGAATGGGTAATCGCCAACTAAGTAGCGTCCCGCTCTAGGTGGAATGGAAGGAAGACTTCTATTGACTAAAACCTACCAATGTTCATATTTAGTGACGTGTACCTTTTTGTCGACGTTAGACAAGTACCTACGCTTGTAGGCCTATGTTCCGGGACCGCAGTATCTCTTTCGACCAGTTCCGCAGCCACTTTGTAACCCTTGAGATTATTTGACAAATGGAACCTATTCTTCGTAAAATTTAATTTATCATGATCCAGTTAATTAGTCTCCGATCAAAGTGAAGTTCGGCTGCGAATAGAACAGTTGTAGATAGGCGATAAAATATTTCGGAGTATTTGAGTGTTCCCGTCCCGATTACTACCAATGTAGTGGTAGAAATGGTGCTACAGGTGTCAAATAGAAAATAAAATTTCATTGAAACTTTATCCTCACCTCTTAGCCCAAACTTTGCTGCACAATACGGAATCATGTCAGCACACGGCATTAGCCCTGCGCTCGAGTTGATAGCCACTATATGACCATACCGCCTTTCTATCATACTTGGCAAGAAGGCTTGGATTACCTGGTAAGAGAACAGTATAAAAAGTAATTAAGAGTAGCGCGCTGCCCTGCCAAAACTTTAAAGAGGCAATGTTACTTACATTGCCTCTTTAAAGTTTTGCAAAGCAATGTAAGTAGGTACAATTTTTTAACTTGTGATAACTAATGACAGTTAATGACTAGGTATAGACTTTACAGAGAGACTGTATGAGGTTGTAATGTTACATCAACCAAACTTTGGGAGCTCAATTGACATTCTTTTTGAAAGTCATAAGATAGAAACTCAATAAGAGGTTTGTGGGGAAATCAGTAGGTACCTACAGTCTCGAGCAATACACTTGTCCAACTTCAAACGCAAATTTCTGGTAAAATAACGATTGAATCTTTGAAATATGACCTAGGTAGGAACTTTATGATGATATATGGTTCCAAAATATTAGTTTCGTTATAACATAAAAATGAAATCATTAGAGTAGGTAGGCGAAAATTGCTTCTAAAGTGTATTCATATTGGTGGTGCTGACTGTACACGGTTCAATTGTTACCCAAAAGTGTGAAAGCAGGTTGGTTTCTATGAGCTTCAATATGGCTTCTTGTCGCAGATGGCTGATGGGTGCACAGGATAGAATTCCCGCGTTGCTGACTACCATGGACACGTCAGACAGTTGCCGTCGCATGCGCATCGCTATTGCTATCACTTGCTCGCGAGATGTCACGTCTATCGTGAAGCCGTAGCTCTAGAGAAAAAATATTAAGGATTTATTTTGCTCCTTGAAGTGTGTGGGCAATAATAGTTTAATTAACTGCTTCAAAACGGTGAAGGAAAACATCGTGAGGAAACCGGCATGTCTTAGAATAAAAAAAATCGAAGACATGGGCCCGCGTGGTGTATTATAGCCCATTCCTCTCCTAGAGAGGAGGTCTGAGTGCCTGCAGTAGGAACATTATAGGCTGATGATGATGCTGAACTGCAAAGGAGTTCTCGTGTCGATAATTCTTATGTTCGAGCAGCTTCAACGACCTGAGGCTGTTTGGCAGCTCATAGTAGTCCAAAGCATTTTTTGACGAAGAGAACCAACAAGATGAATTTCCTACTATAGTAGGAAATTCATCTTGTTGGTTCTGTCCTTTGAGAGTACTTTTACTAACGGCATGATGTAGACACAATTAAGCCCCAATTGATTATTCAACGATTTTTGTTATTTAAGTTGTGCAGCACCTTTATTGTTTTTGTTTCGACTGTATTTGCTGCTGTATCATTTATTCAAAGATTTTAATGCTAGCAAGTAAGTTTTTGTTCTTCATTGTAAAAATCGTATTGGTGAGAATGTACCTCTCCATCTTTACGGCGTATTTCATCCACGACAGCGTTATTTCGCCTAGTGTTGTTGTCCCAGCATATCACTGTGGCTCCGAGGTCCGCAAACTGAATGGCCAGCTCCCGGCCGAGGCCTTGTCCAGCGCCTGTCACCTGTTCGAAAGTTATTTCAGACAAAATTACAACAGGACAGTGATAGAAGCCTGCCGGGGCTGCGGGTGCCTCTCGAGGCTGAGGGTGTACTTCTTACCAGGGCGGCGGGACTGTTCGATAGAGATAGTCCGCGGCCCCGGAACACAAAGGGCTAAGAAGGAACATGAGTGGGATTTAGTCAGTACAAGTCTGACACTCCCAGTCATTTGACGAATTCCCATACACAAAAAAAGAACAGTGATGGAAGTTCATGTGTTTGAGCTCAGAATGCTCCACGGACGTTCGAATGTTTCTTCTTCTCGGGATAGTTTCAAAAAACCTTACATCATCAGAATAAGAATCAGAAATAAGACCACCGGAATAATCCCAATATGACAAACGCGCAAAAGTTTCTCATATTAGGATTATTTACATGATCATGTCATTCTGAATCAGGGAGCGAAGGATTTAAAGTCATCACTTACCAACACAGTCTCTCCATGCAAACTCTTCAACGTCGCCGGGATGAAAACCCTCGCAAGAGCCATACTGCAGGTGGAACATAGCTTGACAATCAGCACCAGTGTATCTAGGGTCCACAAGGGTAAAGCGGCTAACCCCCCACTGCCCCACCACGGCAGTATCCATACTTCTTGCAAAACCCTGAACTTCCGAGCCACAGTAGCTACACAATTCACAAATATGTTTTTCCTATGCATGGAGGTAAAATAAACCTAAAAATATACTGACAGATGAGATTCAATTGACAGGCTTGTTGTTGTTTTTATGGCAATGGCCAGTCTTAGAGGGCAAATATGTTGATGATAATAAAAAGTATGTACTGGGACCTGCAATGGCTGTATCACAGACTGAATTGAGCTTGTAGTTTAGACCTTTGACTAAAGAGCACAATTTTGAACTGGACATATTACCTATAATATACGAGTATTACCAACAATATTTTGACGGCACGGTTGGCGCAGTGGCTCAAGCAACGGACTGCTGCGCTGCGTGTCGCGGGTTCGATTCCCGCACGGAACAAATATATGTATGACCTACAGATAGTTGTTTCGGGTCTGGGTATTTGTGTATGTGAGTTTAAATGTTTGTGAACGCATCCACGATACAGGAGAAGTTCAATATTTCGTAAGTGCGTACGGTGGAGGTAAGGGAGAGGAAAAACCTTTTTATCACGCCCCAATTCTCTTCGAATTTACACAAAACGTCAGTTTTGACATTTAGTAGATCGAAAGGGAATTCACGAAACACTTTGTTTAACTATAAATCCTATTGGTTTATAATACAAATAAAAATGGCGAAACCTTTGCAAAAAGAGCGAGAGAATCGGTCTGCCGAGAAAAAAGACTTAACGTTTCATGCGTATACGATATCACCAGAAAGTGCACACACATCGATCGTATTGCTAGAATCGAAAGAACCGGAGATATTATGTCAGGTAGGTAACCAATTTGCCCGTAACATGTGATCATTCTCCTGTCTTCATGGCGCCAGAAATAGGTTTTAGTGATGTTAGTGTTTTACGGACACACATCTGAAGAAGTGCAGGTACCATCATCCATCACAAATCATTTATCATAATCCTTCCAAAGAAATCATCATTCTTTACAAAGAAATCTTTATTCTTCACAAAGAGATCATCATCCTTCACAAAGAGAACACTAGGTACTAGGCACAGTTGACCCCATGTCTTTAGTAGACTAAAGGTAAGATTATCATCGTTCTTTATTGTAAAGAATGATGGTATTTAGTGACCTGACCTTGAGTGACCTAGCGTTGTACACACAGCGACTCATAAATCTGTACATTTTCAGTATAAGATGGCCTGGTTTCGCATAGAGTTTTTGTACAAGGAGATATCCGCATAAACTGGTCTTGTATTTATTGATTGGTCTCCATGCATTTAAAATTTCAGAGAAACTTGGCCAGCCTTTGCCTACTGGTTTAATCACCACTGACGTGCTAAGTCCAACAACTTATTTTCTTTCTCCCAGACCCTAAGAGCAATAACAAAGTTCTCGGCACAAGACATGCACAATCGCATAGTGCTATTCGACCTTACCGCGATCAAGTACATCCTGCTCCATGTGGAACATCCAGAGATCAACATCCGAAGGTTTGCGCTAAAGGCCTTGGCACAACTCTGTCAGTTGCCGAGAGGACCGGAGCAGGTGCTGGAAAACCCACAGAATGTGAGGAAGATTGCTTACATGCTTTCCAAGGTGGGTAGATTAGAATTAAAGTGATTATAAAAGTACTTACTTAGGGATGGTGTGATTTGAGCAGAAAAGATTATGATAATTGGTAGGTACTATTAGCGAAGAGCAACGATGGCTAAGTGGTGCCAGCCCCGACTTACGAACGGTACCTACTTACATCGGGTACGAACCCAGGCAGGCGCATTACTTTGTGTAATTTATTTCATCACCGCTGCTCTCAAAAAGGTGAACAAAAACATCGTGAGGAAACTCGCATGACTTAGAACCAAAAACTTCGAAAACATGTAACATCTACTAATCCGCACTGGACCCGCGTGGTTAAGTATAAGTTATAACTCATCCCTCTCCTAGAGAGGAGGCCTGAGTCCCTGCAGTGGGAACATTAGGTAAAGGCTGATGTTGATGAGCGAAACTGCTGCGTGTCGGTTCGAACGCGTTGCAATCGGCCAAGACACGTGAGCAACAAGCTTTTTACGATGTCAAAACGACAGCGAAGAAATAATATGTAAGGTTGACAGTTAAAACATGCCATTATTCACCGTGCGACACGACGGTGCTCAGGCGAAGGAAACTTGAAGGAAACAAGTGAGATAGGTACTCACACGTGTCGTGTCGCAAGTCGTATCGCCTGAGATTCTGGCTGCGAACAAGGCTTGCGGCTTCGGGCCGTGTGATACGATCATACAATGAGTGCATCGTATATAAATTCGTATCCATTTCGTATCACACATCCTCCCGACGACCCTATCACCATCCTTCAGGAAAGCAGTAGGGCAACCAGTACACTTAGAAAAAACAAACACAGATATCCGTCATTCCGACCGCGCCGCCGCGGTCCGTCGTCGCGAAATCCCGTTTCAAGCCCCCCCCGACCCTTGCTAGAGCCAGCCCGCGTTGCTGAGCCAGTAGTTTTAAACCAGCCCCTAAATAATCTCACTCAGATCCAGCCTGTCCCCTTGCTGCCCTCCCCCAGTGACGTCCTACGCCGAGGTCCGTACCCCACAGAGTTAGCGATTTGTCACTTAGTTTGTAAGCTTTGCCCCTGGCTGGAGGCCTTAAACTCAAGGCATCCAGGTAGCCTTCGCAAATTAATTCCTTAAAACTAATTCTCTTGAAATCTTCTTCCATGCAGATGGAAGACGTCTTCGTTCTGGAATTTGCATCGTTAGGCCTAGCAGAATTAACAAGAGAACCTCTAGGATGCGAACAGCTGGTATCGGCTAATATATTGAGCACATTATTTTCCAGAATGAAAAACAGCTTAGATCCTGATGTCCAGAAAAATTGTCTTCAGGTAAACATTCTGATCGCATGTTATTTTCTTATTCAGACCGTATCTGTTGCGATCTAACGACATAGCGGTCAATGACCTATCTAATCTATGTCGCTCAAGCGACACTCGTGATGCTATAAGCGAATGCGAAAGAGCATGCCGCGAGTCGCCGTGACACGATTTGCGATAACACTTGTCACGCGATCTTCTTATTTTTAAATTTGTGGGCAGTAAGGTCTAACGACCCCAAATACCCTAGTGTTTGTGTTGGTAGTTTCTAAACCACCTCAAGAGCTTATGACATGGTTTGACGACCGCCATTCACGCGATAGAAATGAGTGATAAGCGCGTAGTGTTATTAGGCAAGTCGCAAGGTTATGAACGGAGCCTAAGAACTAACATTTATTAACAGATTCTTCATTAGAAAAACAGAGACAAAGTCCGTTGATATCTCAAACACCTATAACCATTGAATTAAATCAGTATTCTGATCACATATACTTAGGTACCTATGATAGTTTATTGTTCGTGCTACTACGAAGAGATTGTAGGAATAGAGCATTGATAAATATTGTACCTAATCACTAACGTATGATTCAATGACACATTCTTCCACCACAAGATTCTAAGCAATCTGCTGGACGATCCAATATGCGCTTCAGAAGTGACGAAGAACAACCAGTTTAGCTGGCCATCTCTCCTGGCATTGATGCAGAGCAAGTTCTTAGCGATCCAGCATGCAGCTCTGAGGACCGTCGATCAGCTGATCTGTAGGTATAAGGACATCGTGGTGCAGAAGACTTTTAGAGCTTCGACTGGAGTTTTGGACCTTTGTGATATACTTGAGGTGAGTTTAGAAATTCGAAAATTTATGTCTAAATCGATTCTTGATATCACGGTATCTTGTATATACCTAGTAGGTGGAATAAAACCCGTGAGGAATTAAACTAACACAGAACCGTGAATACTTTTTCACAGACAGATCTTTGTAAATGCTAAGAGAGGCATACGTTCAGCGGTGTGCGAATCTGAATGTGGATGCTGAAAGACTCTGTGCAGTCGCAAATAACAGAGTTATATCTTAGTACAGAATATAGGTATTATTTGTGACCACCATGCATCATTAGGGCAAAGTGAGTAAACTTAACTGTAGTAGTTATTTATTCAACCTAGTGTTTGGTTCGCCCATGCATCACCGGTTTACGAGTTGACGTTTGGGTAATGAGTGCCCCCCACTCAGCTCGCATCTTTTTTATTTTTGGATGGGAAATTATATAAAATTCTCGCTCTGGGCGTAGTGGAAAGGAGTGTCAGACTGGTACTGACTAAAACCCACCCATGTTCCGTCTTAGCCCTTTGTGTTCCGGGCTGCGATATCTCAGTTCATCAAACAGTCCCAGCAACAGCACTCAGATCGTACCTTGTGATGCATGCCCTATCTATACCTATCACTCTCTTTAACTAATTCGATTTAGAAATAACAAACCTTCAACACCAACAGTCCTACGAATTCCGCGACGTCCACACCCTAGTTCTGGGCGTTCTCCGTAACTACGTGGAGGCAGAAGAGAACGCTCTCCATCTGTACCAGTCTGGGTGTATACTGCGGCTTATAGCTTACTTGGAGATGGCACTACCAGCCATGAAGCCCCACTGCCTGGCTGTGCTGACCAAGATGTCTTTCACTTCTAATGGGAGGGATGTAAGTGATATTAGATCAGATAGATAAATTTAAAGGGCTAGTAAAACTAGAAGAGCTCTGATCAATGTACACCATGGATTGCTGATGCAGCGGTAGGGAGTGTCAGACGTCTACTGACAAAAAACTACCCATGCTCCTTCTTAGCCCTTGAGCCGAAGCCGCTGTATCTCTTTCGAACAACCCGCAGCCCTGGCGGGCAACCCGCAGCCCCGACGGGCAATACGCAGCCCCGACGGGCAACCCGCAGCCCCGACGGGCAACACGCAGCCCCGACGGGTCTATGCTCAACATTGGATGTCTATCGCCAGCGATAAAGATACCCTTCGAGACACTCTTCTTTAAAGAGATTTAATCGACCTCATATAATATTATGTATACTTGTTGGTCTTTTCTTAAAGAGAAGACTCTTTAAGAAAGGACCAACCTGCACCGCGCACCTTTTGTCGACGTTTTATATGTCCCCATGAAAGCCTATGTGAAATAAAATATTGTGTTTTTTTTATCTCATTTCCAGGCCCTATACGCGACGGATACCGACCTCGTATTTTGCCAGCAACTTCTCAGCTCGAACGTGGAACTCCTAGCTGACGCAGCAATGGGTGTTGCCAACATGACAAAACTACTGCCATCAGCCGTGCGCATGTCTGATACGAACATTATAGAAGCTCTGTGTGGTGAGTTTCACATGAACAAAAAATTATTTTGTTTTGTTTTTATTATTTTTACCCGACTGCGGCGAAGCCCAAAAGGAGGGTTATGTGTTTGGCGTGTATGTATGTATGTAAGTATGTATGTATGTATGTCCGTTTCTTTGTTCCCTTATAACTCCTAAACGGATGAAGGGATTTGAATGAAATATACGTCGTTAGATTCGTCTTGATGGCGCGAGTGTCACTGGCTACATTAAAATTAAAAAAACAAAGATAATTGCAATGAAAAAATAAAAAAAATCCATTTCCATCGAGTACGGTATCAAAATAAAGTGTTTTAAAAGGAGATTACAAAAATATATGACACCTATATGTTTAAAATAAATTCAAAGTCACAAAGTCTATAAACAAACACAAAAGTTAAATCATCTGCGAAGTATTTTACGCGACCAACGAAAGAACAAACACTAAAGAACTAAAAAGTTAGAAATAAAAAAAGTAGTTAAAAAACTAAAAAAACCCGACTGAAAAGACTGAAAAGCAAAAAACAAGCACATTTTAAATTAAACAAAACTTGGAAGCAGGCGGGGTTCATTTGAATATTAAATTATGAAATGAAAAAAGAATGGACCCCGCCTGCTTCCGGGATCAAGCATTTTCATGCGGATATCTTGAGATTGAGATGTGGCTTTGTAATAAATTTATGATTTTATAAATTTATATGGATCCTTTTTGGTGCATTTCATAATTTGAATCAGGAACTGTGAACCAAATTCGAGTAAAAGATGAAAGTCAGCTGTCAATATTTTCCCTATAAAAACATACAACGCATTGAAGACATTATTAGTGCTACTGTTTCCCTACTACTGATTAAAACCAACGTTATTATGGAGCGGCGACGTCATTTAAGCAGGGAAGAAATGCTCAGAGCCGTGGGAATGATAGAAGCTGGTTCCCGGCAACGTACCTACTGTGGCTTTAGCTCTGAATACAAGTCAGAGTGTTATCAGTCGACTTTGGACACGTTACCGAAGCACTGGTACCGTGGCTGAGCGCCATGGAGGACGGTATCGCTGCACCACACGGAGACAAGACCGATACATTCAAATCTTAACTCGAAGAGCTCCAACAATAACCGCCATGATGTTAGCCGTGAGGCTTCATCACTCTTCAGGGAACTTAATTAGCGACCAAACAGTCAGAAACCGCTTGCATGAAGTGAACCTTCATTCCCGAAGACCGCTACGGGTACCACCTATAGCAATGCACAATCGTAGGATTCGATATCAATGGGCTCTTGAACACAGAAATTGGGCAGAAGAACAATGGCGTTTCGTGTGCTTTTCTGATGAGTCTCGTTTTGGTATGAGACCGGATACAAGACGTATACGACACTGGAGAACCCCTGGACGCCAACAGCGATTAAAATCCTGCCAGGAAGTCCATCCTTATAGTGGTGGAACCATCATGGTATGGGCGGGTATTTGGATCGGCGGAAGAACTGAGTTGATTTGGATCAGAGGCAACCTCAACGCTCAAATTTATGCTGAGACGATTGTATCAGACGTCATCGTTCCTCTACAAGTGCAAATCGGTCCCTTATTTCAGTTAATGCATGATAATGCACGACCGCACACCGCAAGAGTTGTAAGACAGACTCTCGCCGCAGCTAACATCAATGTCCTGCCCTGGCCTGCTCAGTCGCCAGACTTGAACCCGATTGAGCATGCATGGGATATGCTACAGAGAAGAGCTCTGCCGAATATGGAGGGTATCCAGTCGCAAGAAGACCTTTTTTTGTTGTTGCAACGAACATGGGCGGCCATTCCACAGCGTGATTTGGATGAACTCATTTTGAGTATGCCAAACCGATATTCTTGTGTTGTTAGTGTTCGCGGTAGAAACACGGATTATTAATTGTTTAAGTTACCCAATAAAATTTTAAAGAAAACTGTTATTTCAGTCTTTTTTTCGAACTTTAATGTTAGTGGTTCAAATGTCAAAAATCCCTTTATTAGGAAAATGGCAAATTTCTTTATTAATGCAAAGGTGACTTTGTTTATCGTTACTGTGACAAACGAAAACACTTTATTTGATGAATCCTTAAAGAAAATTTTAATTAATATCAATCAGGAGAAAAGTTATTGCAAAAATATATGTTGATCCCTAGACACTTTTGATGTGTGTAGATACATAATTAGAAACCGTACCCATTCACGGATCGACTTTGGTAAATACTAACTCTAACATGAAAATGTTATAGGTAAAACCTCACCATTTTAAAAGACTAATAACCATGGAGATTCTTGCCGGTTCTTCTCCATAGGAAACGACCAACACCTTTTGACACCTTTTGACAACGTTTTATAAGTGCCCATGTAGGCCTACGTGAAATAAAGTATTTTGATTTTGATTTGTAGCTATCTTGGGCGACGACGCCGCTGTCTGGTTCTACATCAGGATGAACTCTCTCCGGGCCCTCGCCGAGCTCTGTCGTATCATCCCAAAGGCTGCCTTCAGTCTCGTGGAGCCTAAGACGTTTGCAGCACTCAGAAATATTAATAAGAAATGTAAGGACCTAAAAATTAAATTTATTTATTTATTTTTAAAATTTAAATTATTTTCTTTATCAAGTCAGGCAAGATAACTTTCCCGGCTAGTACAACAGTGGTAGACACCGAAACATCTAAAACCCATATCTATTACTTGTCTTCAGATAAAGTAATAAAAATAGATTTAAGTGGTTACGTGGGATAATATTTAATAATTAAAATTGAGTTACTGTGGACCGTTGGCCAGGAGTGGACTCCAGGAATCATCGAAAATAAGGACGGCTGTTGGGTTGCTAACACTTATAAGTCCATCAAAAACTGTGATTCTTATTCCCATTACAATAAAGTTGAACTTTGTCCGCTAACCCAGAGGTTAAATAAGTGCCTGGCCTTATGTTCAAATGTTTGTCAACAGTCAAAGACACGCCGATCGAAGCCCAACGCCTCGCAGTGCAATGTTACATCAACCTACAGAACTACCACGTCAGCACAAAGGCCATGCTCAACGGCGAATTTATGGCTGAGCTTCTCAATATAATGCAGGTGAAACAGAAAGTTACACTGATAGCAATAAATCATTAGCTTTCTGCAGTATTTTTACTTTGCCTAGCCTTTCTTAAGCATGTTGGGATCGGCTTCCAGTCTAACCGGATGCAGTTGAAAATCAGTATTTTACATGGAACTACAGGTAGTCAGTTGCCCAACAACCAATCTTACCAGGGGTATCGTTTTACCCACTACCAACTGGGTTCGGAAGGACAGATAGGCAGTCGCCCCATTTAAAATACTGGCATCCATTCAGCTGCATCTGGTCACACTGGGAGCCGACCCCAACATATTTGGAAAAGGCTAGGCAGATGATGATACTTACATATAATGTTATTTTATAACACATTTGCTCGTAAAGGGTCTCTTATTTCACCAATTTCAATATCGTAATGTATCTCATTACGTACTTGTGCGGTAATGTAATGTAAATCGCACGGTTTAGGAAGATGCTCTGTCAAAACGAACGGTACCTACTATCATAGCAAAGAGTTTTTATTTCAGAAAAGTGGTCAACATTTTATGAACAAAATTAACTTTGGGAGATAAAATATAATAAATAAACATTTAATTCTTTAATTTTATTAATTTCGACAATAAATTACAACCATTAATATCTGTAGCAAAAACAAAAATATTAATTTACTTTATTAATAATACGGGCTGTTTTGTGCCTATGCCTGAAAAAAAATCGCATCGCTTATTTGTTAAGAAATAATAATCAATTTTACTAATTGCTCAAATTTTCAAAACTGCTTTAATTAAAGATTTATTAGTTTAAGAAAGTCCGAGTTTTATTTATTTCCTCGCAAATATGTTATAAAACGTCGTATGACATACGTGCGCTTTGATAATTACAGCCTCTGCTTTCTTTTAGCCCTCGCCTACGGCTCGGGCAAGCAATATCGCCTCGGCTGTAATTTTCAACTTACCGCACTAATATCATAATGTACTATTACAGCGCATCGACATCCACTTGAAGATAATGACTTGCACTGTGCTGACTGGACTTATGGTCGAGGAGATCGGAGGGGATTTGTTCACAAAGAAAAAAGGCGAAGAGGTTCGTATCAAAGCGACTCACCATCATCCTTTCGTGGGCACAAGCACAACACAAGGTGTATACGAACCCTTCACGGAGCTGTCAACCAAGCATTCTATACATCAAACTTGGTAACTCGACGCACAAATTTTTGCTGGGAAACGACTTCTTTTGGGGTGCAAAATCAGTTTTTTCGGTACTTTAAAACTCAATGTGACGCACTCAAGGCATTGTGCGTGTAAATAGTAGGTACGTGGGGGTATTTAAAGGTTTGTAAACCTGTTAGATTAAAAGACAATCTTTAAAGTTTGTCACTAGAAGGTTCCCAGGTATGGCCTAGGGTTTTAAAGGATAAAAATTATGATGTTATTTATATATGTATTAAATATCAAATAATGCGATTGGACTGGATCTTGCGATACAGGGTAAGCTAGTGCGTGATCATGTGTCATAGGAATGACACTGGACCCTGGACACTTATCATTTTCATTATAAAACTTTTTACGAGCCAATATTTTTTTTATTACCTAACTATTTATTTATTTTTGTAATCTCCAGGTGGTGTTTAATAACTTGAAGATTGAACACATCGGTCTCCGCACCGCGCTGTGCACAGTGATTGCGGCCAGCGTCAGCAATGAGGGAGCTGATGTTTACCTAGACCTAGGGACCATACACTAGTGAGCATTAGCTTTTTCTGTACTCTTTAAGCTATGTCCGCCACACTATTCCCAAACCACTGTAAATACTGAAGCCAGAATCAGCCGTGGCGATCACCAGAAAAGCGCCGAGTTAATGAAGCTCGACCAAGTCTCAAAGAAACGACTTATCTGCGTTTGATCCCGCAACGCAATTAAACAGAAAACTTTTTTGGCTATGTTTACCTACCTGAATAATAAAGCTAGCCCTAGACAATGGCTAAATCTTTACGTATTCAGCTCATGCCGATCGACTAACTTCATTGGGCTTCATCTATCAATAGGGGATCGGAAGACTTGGGCACCACGAGACGCTGAAAGACGCCTGGCCCATGCTCTACAAGTAGAAGCAGTGAGACAAGACCATCGAATACACTACATCAGAGAAGTTGTGGCATCACCTACACGCGACCGTCTGCATGGGTACAGTCCCAGCTGCTACACCGGTAAAGAAAGGGATCATGTTGGCTCAAGCTGTCCGAAGCAAGTTGCGGTTACACCTGTACGCCAGCGTCCACAAAAGTACAGCCCTAGGTGCTACACTTGTGGAGAAAGTGGTCACCTACGGCCAAATTGTAAAAAGTGACGCACGACGAGAGATGATTATGATCAATCACAGCAGGGAAAGGCTGCCGATATGACTGCCCAGCACCAGTGGAGAACTCGCGGTAACGAAGACGTACTGGGAAGACCTTGGCGTGAAGACTGCAGTCAGAGTTCCAGGCAAGAAATTAGGGAAGTTGAAGTCTGCGAGAAGGCTAAAAACCGATCTCAGCGACGAATGGAAGGAAACCATACAGAAGGCTCAGCAAAATGACTCTGATATCAAACCGATCTTCGAGTGGATCAAAGCTGGTGCTCCGAAGCCCAATTGGAGTGATGTGGCTGCGATGAGTTCCATCACTAAGAGTTATTGGGCACAATGGAACAGCTTGGTGATCCAGGATTGAAATTGAAATTGAAATACTTTATTGCACAAGAGGTGTTGCAGTGAATACAGTAAAAAGAAAAAAATAATAAAAAGTTACACTTTACAAATGAACACTTGTATGCTACAAAAATGGTGGGGGTACTGTCCTCTTAGATAGGCTACACAATAGCCTGTAGTAAAGAGAATCAGTGCCTTATCCCTCTAAGAGTGGAAAATCAGTGGCTTAGTGTTTTTGTACAATTAAATATTTTAGATAATTATAGTAACACAAAACAAAAGAAAATAAAAACAAAAAGGATGAAAATTAACGAAAATGCTTGAAAGTATAGGTATAATTTTAGGTGTGGTATGTGAATGTGGTGTGAAATGTGTGTTTGAAAGTGTCTATATGTGTTTGAGATGTGTGTGTGTGTGTGTGCCTGTTTTCAGAATATATGTGTTGCGAGGAGACATACTTATGATAGTGCAGTAAACAAGGATTCGGTTTCCTCATACGTTTTATCTTGTAGGTAGGAGCGGACTGCTGATTTACATTCCCGAACAGATAAACAATAAATTGAGATGTTTGCATTAATTTTGTTATACAAAAAAGGGCCCAGATAGAAGAAAAATTTTTTCGTAAAAGAGTAGCGGGTCTGTGGAAGGGAACAAATTAGGTCTTTACGACGTTTTTTAAGTTTAACAAAGGGAGTAGAGCGATGTTGTAACAAGATTGCATGATAAATAAACAACTGTCGTACGTTAAGGACGTTGCAACTTTTATATAACTGAGAGGTGGAAAATAAAATTGGTCGAAATGTTGCAATCTTTAATATTGCCCTGTGTGCAATCTCCAAAGGAAGTAGCGTGGTTTTAGAAGCCCCACCCCAGCAAGAAATGCAGTAAGATAAAATTGACTGACAAAGTGCGTAGTAAACATTGCGGATAATAAATTGGTTGGCTACATGTCTAAGAGTTTTAAAAATAAATATCAATTTTCGTACCCTACTCGTCAGTGCTTCCACGTGGGCTTTAAAGTTTAGATTGTTATCTAAAATGACACCCAAGTATTTAATTTTGTTGACAGACTCTATTTGACTGCAGTTACAATTATGTGTGATATGTGTGAGACATGTGTGAGCAGTGAGGGATAAGTGATTTTTTGGCTGGGATGTTGAGCTAATAGAAAATGTGATAAATTTGGTTTTGCTTGTGTTGAGTGTGAGGGTGTGAGCCAGAAGCCAGTCAAGCGTGGAGTTAAGACCCGTTTGAGCTTGAACTTGAAGTTCGGACCAGGAGTCTGCGAAAAATGTTATTGCGGTATCATCAGCGTAGGTGACAATCTTAGAATTTGGAATGGTGAGATTGCAGAGGTCATTAATAAAAACAAGAAACAATGTAGGCCCAAGAATACTCCCCTGTGGTACACCGTATTTAATAGGCAGCTCGTCACTTACGTGGTTTCCTATTTTAACGACTTGCGTTCGATCTGTGAGGTAACTATGGAAAAATTGGAGTTGTGGACCTCTGACACCTATATTTTCTAGTTTTTGTAAAAGGGTTTTAATGGGAACGGTATCAAACGCTTTTGCGAGGTCTAGAAACACTGTAAGTACCTTTTTATTGTTATTAAGGTTTGAAACAATAAAAGTCGTTAAGTCATGTACTGCGTCAGAGGTGGACTTCTTTACGCGAAACCCAAACTGCTGTGGTGAAATAAGATTAAAGTGCTCTAAGTAATCTCTCAGCCTTTTATTAACGAGGCGTTCCATTACTTTGGACAGAGCACTTAATACTGCAATTGGTCGATAATTATTGGCTAAGTTCCCATTGCCACCCTTGAAGATGGGGTAAATAAGTGCCTTTTTAAACGAAGTGGGAAAAACAGAGGTTTGAAAAGAGATATTAAAAATGTGGCTTACAATAGGTGCCAGAGTAGCGGAGTACCTTTTCAGAACGGTGGCTGAGATCCCGTCCCAGCCAGTTGCTGCACTAGATTTCAGAGAATGTATAGTTTTCAGAATTTCAGCATCGTCAGTTTCTTCGAGGACAAACGAAGACATGCTGATAGGAGACTGTGACAGGGTCGTTTGAGATGGTTGCACAGTACTGCCGATAATTTTATCAGCGAGCTCTTTGCCGATGCTGACGAAAAAATTGTTGACTTTATTACAGGAATCAGTTGGGGAATGTGAATTAAGTAATAGTTGAGTTGGCGTGTCTTTTGTTTTGGAAGAGTACGTTATGTTTTTTATAACAGTCCAGAGAGCCTTTGTATTTTGTCCTGCATTCTTTAGTTGTTCGCTGTCGTATTGCCTTTTGACTTTTTTGAGGAGTTTTGTACAGAAGTTTCTGTATCGTTTATACGTCATATGGAGGATTAAGTTGTCTGGCGATAACTTAAGTTTTCTGTGAAGTAAATCTCTGTTTCGGATACATCTCAACAAACCGGGCGTTATCCAAGGTTTGAGTACCCTTTTTCTCGCTGACTGTATTGATGTGGTTGAGTTCTCCATTATAGCTTTTGACAGTAGGTTAACCAGGCTATCCGTGGCAGCATTTGCGTCCTTTGTAAGAATAATAGGGTTGAAATCTAGCTGCTCGTAATATTTATCTAGGCTATCAAAATTTATTTTAGTTATAGTGTAGTTATTTTTTGTACGCGCGTTTTTAGTTTTGATGCATGCTAAAGTAGAGTAGTGGTCAGTTATGGTAGATTCAAAGATTAAAGTGGTTACAGGACGCTTTGTTCGTATAAAAGTGTGGTCAAGGCAGTTGTTGCCTCTTGTCGGTAGGTTGTGAGCAGGAAGAAAACCATGAAATGCCAGGCAATTTAAGTAGTTTTGGGAGCGAGTATCTAGGGGTGACCCAATGTCGATATTAATGTCACCGGTGAAAATAACAGATTTAAAGCCTTGTAATGTTGGAAGTATATCATTTAGCGCACGCAAAAAGCTGTCTATATTATCAGTAGACGGTGAGCGGTAGACGCAAAGAACTGCTGTTTCGAATTTAGTCTTAATTATTAACCCAGATGCTGAGTTATTAAAGTCTGGTTCTTCTACCGTGGGATTAAGGAATGATTTTGTATAGACTACCACACCGTCACTCTGGTTAATATGTTTCGTGGTTTTATGACTGGTATAACTGTCTATTTCAGGGATTTGCTGATTTCTCAGGCAAGGTAACCAGCATTCTGTTAGAGCTAAGACTTCACTATCAAAAGAAAGGAGATTTAGAAATGCTTGCAAGCTTAAAAAGTTACAGTTAATAGACCTAATGTTTTGACAAAAAGTTTTTATGTAGTTGTTGGAGTTGACCAAAAGTTGGTTTACTTGTTCTGGTGTGCACGTATGAACTTCAGAAACTGATGTTTCATCGACATTGTTCAGTAATGTTAAAACGCTATCGACCATTGTATTGGTTTTTGAGTAAGGGTTAATTGGTTGATTAAGGTAATGTCCGAGTTTTGTATGTAAGGCCTGGAAAGCAAGTCTGAAAGTACGTATGAGATATGTTGGATGGAATTTGATCGTGTTGTGTGTGATAATAATATGGTTTCATATGTGTAGAAGGTAATGTATATGAATGTTTGAATATGATAGTGTGAGTGTGTATTTAACATTAAAAACGTATACAAGCAAGCATAACTAACAATATGATATTTTATGAAAATTATATAAAATGAGAAAAATAAGTTAAATTTAAAATATTTTAGATGGATTGTTATTAGTCATGCATCATTAGGTTGAGACATTTGAGGTGGTTGTTGCTCCTTACTCGACTGAAACATTTGCAACAGTTGTTGTTCATTTTTTACCAGAATGTATTGACTATCCGCATTTTGTTTCAACATCACACGTCCATTTGACGTCCAGCAATAGGCATACCCATTCTGCTTTGCGAAGTTTCTAGCTGTGTAGAAAAGCCTTTTGCATAGAGTTGTAAGCTGTTCAGCAATGTAGATAGGGCTACCAGGTCCTTCAATGCCTAAGTGGGTTGAATTAATTTTATTATTGGAGTTTTTGATGTTAAACTGCTTGGCGGCTAATAAAAAATTACATTTATGTAAGGTGTTTGTAAACTCGATGTTGATGTTGGAGGTTTTGCTTTCCTTTTTGGAAGGCAATCTTGAAACGTCACGAATGTCCGAGAGTTGAGTGTTAGTATCCAGTGCCTTGGACAGGAGGATGGAGGATGGAGGATGGAGTGTTGTGCCGTAAATGGGAAACGGCCAGCGTCAGCAATGAGGGAGCTGATGTTTACCTAGACCTAGGGACCATACACTAGTGAGCATTAGCTTTTTCTGTACTCTTTAAGCTATGTCCGCCACACTATTCCCAAACCACTGTAAATACTGAAGCCAGAATCAGCCGTGGCGATCACCAGAAAAGCGCCGAGTTAATAAAGCTCGACCAAGTCTCAAAGAAACTACTTATCTGCCTTTGATCCCGCAACGAAATTCAACAGAAAACTTTTTTGGCTATGTGTACCTACCTGAATAATAAAGCTAGCCCTAGACAATGGCTAAATCTCGTATTCAGCTGATGCCGATCGACGAACTTCATTGGGCTTCATCTATCAATAGGGGATCGGACAAAAAAAAACGAATTAGTCCGTCAGAGAGATTTCCAAAAAATATTGGACACGTATTTTTTCTTTTTTCACATAATCAAAAAATGAAGACGATACAGTGCTTCAAAAACTCGTGAACTCCTCGAAAACGTCACATGTTAGTACCTAAATTTTTTACCTACAAATGACGTCACAACCCCCCAAAATAAAAAATAATCTTTGACGCGTCTTATCTTTGTACATTTTTATTAATTTGATAAAATAAAAAACACGTATCCAATATTTTTCGATCATCTAACTGACGGAGTAATTAGAATAATATTTTTTTGACTCAGTCCGATCCCCTATTCTAAATTATGTTCGTATTTCTTGTTCTGCTTTCTGTAGCTCGAATTTTGAAATCTCTCTAATCTCTCGAAATTCAGCCCGGGTAAACCGAAACATCGAATATGTGTGTGAATTACGACGCCTCAAACCCTCATAAGCCTGTCTTGCATGGACATGAAAACGCCTTTTTTTAAAAGCCCATTCGTTACTGCTCCACAGTATGGTAGAGAACAAGCGAGCAAGGTACGTGGTGGGCGCATGGGAGCCAGCGTTGGAAGCCATCTTCCGACACCACCCGTCAGCCAAACTGGCGTACACTGGCAGGCTCGATATCAACGACTTCACTCAGGTAATAAGCACCCATGATCTAAAAGTTTGGTTATTCAGTAAAATACCTATGTTTTTGGCAACCATCCACAAAAACAGTGCAACTTGAGAAAAGGGATTTTCCAAAAAAACCTGTCAAAAGAAAGCAAGTCCCACAATTTGTCTTGTTTTCCGTAAATAGCTGAAAAGTATCTAAACAGTTTTGCAACCCCATACCTGTTCCAATTTATTTGGGTTTGCCTCAGCATGTCGTCATTTCATGCTTTATACTGTTTACGATGCTTCGTAAGATCCACCTCCCAGGGGCGTAGCCACCGCCGCGGCGGTGGCTACGAATTTTTGGTTCGAGGTACGGCGCGCCGTACCTCGAACCAAAAATTCGTAAAACATTATCTACAATCACACTGAATTGGGCCGTACTTACCGAGAAAAAATCATATCACTTCAATAATTATGACAGTCAAAATATAAAAAAATCTTCACCTTTCTTTTGGGCCCCCCAACAAGTTTTAATACAGGGCCCTCAACAAATTTTGATACAGGACCCGACTAAGGCACGCTATACGCCAGTGGTGGTTAAAGACGGTATCTAAAACAAATTCTCGCTAACTACCACTAGTGGACAAGCTTCTGGTTACCGGGAAGCATCGTACTTTTAACAGTGAACCTGAATTCCAGTATTTTTTCCAGGAGGGATTCTACTGTATGAAGTGTCTGGGCGAGCGTTTCCCCAGTATGCAGACGATAATGATGAACCTCGACCGGCCCTACACACCCGTGTTCCTATGCATGTTCGGACAGCCGGTACAGGGAAGTGCCTCCAAGGTCGAGATCAGATCTCCTTGTGAGTATAACCTAGGTCTGAAAGAGATTATTCTGCCTGCTAAATGTTTACTACACTTTCATTTTGACATCACAGTCTATACTCCCCGCCACGAGTGGTGTGGTGAGAAAGTGTTTGCCTAACCCATCCCATTTGTGCCACTTGCTAAATATCTCCCACCTGGACACAAGTTGCCACAGCTGACCTAGAAGTCCTTAAATAGAGTGCAGACAAAGGTTGGCCGAAGCAAGGAAAACCTATTCAAGTGGTGATTCATAGATGACTCTGCCCTGGAATGTAAATGACGGAACACTTGATATCGTGTTCTGCCAGTCCCGTTACTTGCACATCACAGGAGCTGATACTCGTAGATGGAACAGAAAATGCCAAACTACTAGCGACGAGTTTGGCATTTTCTGTTCAGTTTCAATATATTGTCATCGACACTTTAAGAAGAATTCAAGAGGCAATATGTACCTATTGGTTTAAATGAAAAGTTTGGTACGTTCCTAGTCAAGTTTTCTCTAAGAAGACCTTTAGCTAATTTAGATGAAGTCCCCTTCATCTAAATTAGCTCCAAAGCCTCGTGACCTCTAACGGAATGTTGGTAAAGAAATTTTTTAGTGTCTCAGCGATTTCTAAATTATCCGATATGGTTTGTTTTTCTGATCTATTTTCTAAGTCAATTCATTCTGATCGCGTGGTTTGGTATTTCCAGTTTCTGCAGCTCTACTGCAACCTTCTGAGAGCAGCTATGCTGAGCAATCTAGGTCAGCTTCCCAGATAGGCCGGATGCGTCTCCCGCCTGTACCAGAAGACCACGACTTGCGGCATTATCTACTGAGGATGAAACTGTGGTTCGGAGACCCGTTAGTCATATTTCTATTATCTGATTACCAGATTAACCGTGTTGTAACAAATAACATATTACCAGAAAAGATGACATCCACAGGAGAACCAAGGTTACCGACGTAGCTCGAAGAAACGCAATTGAAATTGCAATTGTGGGCAGGGCAAATTACTCGCAGAACAGAAGATGGCCGATGGGGCCGAAAAGTTATACAGTAGCGACCGCGAACCAGAAGACGTTGCGTTGGAATGCCTCCCACTAGGTGAACCGATGACCCTGGTGAAGACCGCTGGATGCGAGATGCATGAAACCGTTTCAATGTGGCAACACTTGGGGGAAGCCTATGTCCAGCTGTGAACGTTTTTCGGCTGAAATGAAATTATGTATACTTGCTAAAATGATCGGTAAAGCATGATTAGGTAAAACTGGGAGGCGGTATTTTATGTGGAAATATAATATTCTAGATCTCTACAAAGTTCGTGTGTAACGGATTTCCTCTAGACAAGCGCGCTTCACCATAGTAGGCCACATCATCACTACACATCAGATGAGTAAAATTAAATGTCAATTTCACGAAGGCGAATGCCGATTAACTCTGATCTATTAAATGAATTCCGAATTAGTGAAGTCGCAATGACTTCAGGCCAGCTTCGTTGTTCATTATATACAGCCGAATCGAAGCACCCCTAACTTATTTTTTACTTGATGTTCTGTTTTCAGATCCAAGTCCCTGCATTATTTTGAGATAGACGACGCCCATTATGAAGTAAGGTAAGGCGTATAGTTTCTATATTTAATTAGTACCTTCAAAACCAAGAACAGAAACTTCAAAAAATCTGACAGATACTTCGGAGATATCGGACAAACCATTGATTAAAACCGGAATGATCGATTGATGCGCTGGTGAATACTTCGGGAAACTGCTGGATGCGATACAGGATAGGGCCCGTCGATGTGATGACGCTTGGGTGAGCCCTCCAACCAGCAGTGGACGATTTTCGACTCAACTATTGTTCACTTGCAAGCTTACATACACACAAACATATATTTATTCATATTCACCGTGTCAGCACCAGTTATCTAGATGTAAGGCACCGGCAAAGATTATACAACTATAACTTGCTCCGGTGGAGGAAAATACCGGCCTTGACATGTAGGGCTAAGAAGGAACATGGGTGGTTTTTAGTCAGTAGAAGTCTGACACTCCCTTTCGCTCTGCCCAAGAGCGGGAGGGGTTATTTGATGATTACCCCCCCCCCCCCCAAAAGGCACTAACAGGTTAAAGAAGATACCTGGACATTAATCTTCATTCGTTATCTAGATACCGTCCAAAATGTGAGGAAGTATCATCTTCACTGAAGGAACGAGCGCAACTGCTAGCAGAGTACGTCGCTGAACAAATGAGTGGACTATCGCAAGAGAGAGACTGTTCCATGCCTAGCATCGACTTGCATCTGGCTGAACTGATGGTAAGTTGATAAAGAAAGTAACATCATCATTGATGCATCGAGCGCATGACGCAGGAGAAATTCAAGAAATATATAGTCTTGAATTTCTCTTGCGTTCATTTGGTGCATTATGGCTAGCCTGATAAATAGTAACTGTAGCGGTACTTTCATACTAGTGTCAAGCTTGGCTTGATTTCGGGCGAGTCGAGAGGTCCTATTGCGATCAATAGGTACAAAGTCAGACTCCGGTCTCCGAGTCCGAACTACCAGTCTACCACAGATAATTTTCTGAAGGCAGAACTTAATACCTAACACTTTACCTGCTAGCCTATGGCACCACCAAATCGGTAACCGGTCGGTCGGTTTGACCTGTTGGTAAGTCTGCAGCTAAGTTTGTTGCAGTCACTAATTAGGTACATAGGTAAACTTACATCCTAGCCGTCGCGCAAACGTAGGCCCTGGCCTGTGAGTATTGGGCTAGCTCGCCGCATCGATTGAATACATCCCCTAATGTATTGAAGAGTATTGAGATGTGAATTTTGTCATTGTCCAGTCAGAGCTGTCGTCCCCAGTGATAGGGCTGGGGTTCGTGAAGTGCGGCGGCGCCCTGGAGCGCGCACTGCTATACAAGGTGTTAGCCGACCGCATCGGCCTGCCGTGTGCGCTGTACCGCACCTCCAGCGCCTACGCATGGTGTGAGATCGCTGTGCCCGAAGTTGATCCGGTTAGTGATGAAATGCATAGCAAAAGTTGGTACGCCTACTTCCCGTCGGACATCTATTTGGATTGAAAGAATAGGGATGTTTACTGACTTAATAAAAAAAATATGAGTCTTAGTCCGTCTGTTAGATTATCGAAAAATATTGGAGACGTATTTTTTGTTTTATTAAATCAATAAAAATTGACGAAGATAAAACGCGCCAAAGATTTAATTGGGGGGTTGTGACGTCCCTAACCGCTAAGAAATGTCATACTAATGTCTTATAATATGACGTCACACGAGTTTTCACAGCACCTGTATTGTCTTCATTGTTTGTTTACGTGAAAAAAGAAAAAAATGATTGTGTCCAAATATTTGGAATCTCTCTGACGGACTAATTAGATGTTTTTTGTTAACTACCCTATTGTTTGTACAAGTTGATTATGTTATAACTTTTAACAATATGTTATAACATATATAAATAGACCAGTTATATAGAACATTACCTATTAAAAAGTCGTATTTTTTTACGTACGTTGTCACATGTGGCCTTGTTTTGTTGACTGAAATATTTTTTTTAAAGATATGATTGAGATCATGGTCATTCTTTAATTTCGTGAGGTTTGAACAGACGGGGGAGGGTTTCTGAAATAAGTACCTAAATAATGAATAAGTGGAGTAGAAAGGGAGGGAATCAAAAGTATTTATTTCGTGCGACGAAAAGAATGAATTCAATGTGTCACGTACTAAATAATGACATTCTAACCCCACAGGAAGAAGAATACGAAGCGCCCCAGAACTTTCCAGCAGGCCTCCTCCGAACGAACTACGTGGTGGACTTGATACAGCGGCCGGGGCGTTTGATACCACGCGGAGGACGGGAAGCCAGGATCATCTGTGGACCTGTGTGTTCCCCGCCTTATACGGCAAGGGAGTTGCCTGATGTTTGTCGCTGTGAGACACGGGCTTAATAATGATGTGTATTTATGCTGATATTTGATGAACTGCCTTTTCTATCCTTTTTTTATTCATAAAATGATGACCCGCTCTGGGCGGTGCGGAAGGATGTGTCATACTTGTACTGACTAAAACCCAGTCATGTTCCTTCTTAGCCCTTGGTGTTCTGGGGCCGCAGAATCGAAAAAAAGGAAAACAGTCCCACAGCCCCGGCAAATTTGACGAACTGCGTGCAGTTTGAAAAACTGCAATTGAAATAGTTAGTAGATGAGTTTGGTTTTACTTATCGCGGTGAAGTTTTTTTAAAGAATACCCGTTTTGGTTTTCGAATAAACGTACAGACGCAAGCACATCAACGCTACTTCAATCTGATAACTTTATCGGCAAAACATTAGGGTTCAAGGTTGATTGGAAAATTTTGTCAGTTTGATGTACTTGGCGTCTGTATAAAACACCTGGCTGCTCTACCGAGATTAATCAGTGTCATTTCTATGACATAATCATGTAGAATTTCATACTTACATAAATAAATAAAAAACCAGTTTTCAAATTAATTATTAAATTTATTTCAAACATTACACAGCATTATTCATTCGATGCCATGACAATACATTTCTATAATAAATATAATATTTAGTATCAAAACTCTAAAGACAAGGCACTATAGTACTTAATGCACATTGCACAAGGTTCAAGATGGACGGACAATTACGATCACAAACATTTATTCTTATAAACTAATTATATTCAAAGGTGATACTGCTACTTTTACGTTTCAAAGACAGACAACTTCAGAATTCTGAAGAAATATTAATACTGTTGTTCTTATTCGACGGAATGGCAATCGAAATGTATGGTGGGATAAAATGGTGAGTAGACATTTTTCGCTTTATTTTATTTATTTATTAAAACTTTATGCACTAGTATTCAAACTGTACAAAGGCGGACTTAATGCCTTGGGCATTTTTTAACGGTCTACATTTAGTAAGAGATCCCGCCACGAGAATATATATTTTTTTGTAAACAAAGTACTTATATTAGTAGTTATGTGGCGCGGAGCATAGAGTAGATAGGGACACTGAACCTTGATCGAAAATTAAGTGACGACAACATAAAATTTACTACTAAACTTTACCAATTTTCATAACAATCAATTGAATTTTCATCAAGGTTGAACTATCTCATTTTCACATATAAACAACTGACTTCTTGTCCCTACATAAAGAATATTTAAGCCCAAATGACGGCTTATTTGGTAAAGCCATTATTTACGCGGACGATTACACAGATACATCATAGAAATGTTTTAGAGGAGTAGAGTGTAGCAAAAATATTTTCAGGAAGGAATTGTTTGTTTAGTTTTTATACAGACATAAAGACGGCATTTGATCCATGTGATGACTTTTCGTTATCGACGGTACATAGTAAAATGAGTCTTATTCATATGAGTTTACAGTGCAGTATCAACCTCACATCATTACAACATAAAATTTCCTTAGTACATAAATAAAAAATACCTTTTAGGTAACAAAACATTGCGCTGGTGATAAAACTAACCAGTTAATACACAAAGTTAATCGAATTTGATCAAATATTCACGAAAATATTCGTTGGAATTAATTTTAAACTAATTTTATTTGATTTTTCTTGATGAATGTAAATATACACAACCTGTTTATAAAGAAGATATAAGACTTAAAATAATTCAGTCTAAATAAAATGTGGAAATGGCATCTTAGATAGAAAATATGTATGCATGCATGATTTAAGAAGTAAATCTTAGATTGCGTCCTAACTAAAGCAATCGTCGTGCGAATGCGAAGGCCTTATCGTTCGTTCGGCAAACGTTGACTCAGTCCGTTTTATTTTTACCGGGCAACAGACCCAAGTTATTCCTATTTAACCGATTTAAAAAAAAGGAGGTTCTCATATCGTCGACGATCTTATTTTTTGTCAATTCTGATTTGGAGTTCTTTTAAGCTTACTGCCATTTTGAGGGGTTGCCCAAAATAAAAAGCTACTTTACTAATAGATGCTAATACACTTATTCTGACCGTTTGTTTTGTGTATTTATAGCTGCATACGTATATTTATATTTACCATGCCCATATATGAGCAGAGTGATCAATAATTTAGTGTTCAAGTGGAAGCAAAGTTCATCCTACTAATATTATAAATGTGAAAGTTTGTGAGAATGGATGTGTGGATGTTTGTTACTCTTTCACGCATAAACGGCTGGACCGATTTGGTTGAAATTTGGTATGTAGATAGGTTATACCCTGGATTAACATATAGGATAGTTTTTATCCCAATTTTATGATCCGTGGGATAATTTACGAGTTGTAGCGGGTGAAGCCGCTGGCAACAGCTAGTTTATGTATAATAGCAAAGTGTTATAAGGTTTCCAAGTGCTCAAAGCAGTGTAAAACGTTAAGTTACATATTTGTCTTACAGTTATAAAAGTATTAATAATACGTGAAGCAGTTGTGTTTAAAACTAGTACTATACTAAAAGCTGCACTTATTTTATAAAATGTTAAAGCTGCCTTCTAACTTCGTTACTTAATTTAAAACGTCTTTACAATAGTATATTGAACATGACGGTGGCCAGGAATGTCAGAAATATATATAAAATTACGCAGTATATATGTTATTATACAGAGTATACACACTCTTCACATAGTCGACTTATAAATGTTCATAACTAACGGACTACGATAGAAATTCACCTTTCAACAGAGGATACAAAACTCCTCCGTTGAGAATAGGCCAATAACACAAAATAAAAACAATTCAATCAACAGAATTTTCAGCAATAAATAAGTTTGGAAACCGCTGATAAACCTGTCGGTTTTCTGTTGTTTTAGCTTGAATTTCAGTTTGATAGCATATATCGTAATTTTTTTTAGAAACGACAATTTCTAGACAAACTGTATCTTCTAGAGTTACCTGCAATAACACTCCAATAACCATCTATATAAAGTTGATTTACAGTTTGCATAAATATATATAATCCTTTCTGTAAAAGTGTTACGAGATCTAAGTTTTTATAACTCAAAAACTTCCATAGTTGATGCTCTTAAAATATTGTCAGCTCCCACAATAAAATCGAAATTACTAGCCTTATATAATCTGTTTATACCGTAGTCTGAGGCACTCCATGTACTATTTGCGTCCTGGATCTAGCGCGCGGCATAGGTTCGGGCGCGCGGGATACGGAGCTTTCTTTGAGGGACAGCGCTGATCCAGTGGAAGCTTCCGAAGGTGGCCGGGACGATTGGAGAGTTGCTGGCTGGCTTATCTGTAAATAAAACGAGAATTATTCTGAACAGAGAAAGGAAAAAAGAAGGAGTTTGTGACTCAGGTCAATCTTAGGCCTTATTTACGGAGACGCGGGGCGTCGCGCGGCACGTTTTTAATTCAAGCACATGGCGATGTATGAAATAATACGATTTTTCGCTCATTATTTTAAAATGCAGCGTTCGATGCGGTGGACCCGCCTCTCAGTAAATGAATAAAATAGCACGCGACGAGCCTTCTGCACGCGCCGCGCTACGCACTGCGTCTCCGTAAACGAACCCTTAGGTTAAGCCGTGCTTGACTAGGTTGGTCTGTGGATGGGTGACCACTCATAACCTACATATCAACAGTTCGCCAACTATGTTAAAGTCCTCTACAATAAGGGTTCAGCATATTGCTAGTAACTGGGCACCAATCCAGACTCCGTGCCTGCTTCTCAGAAATTCCTTATGGAGAAACCCTATATCACTTTGCCCGACCACCGTATCGCACCCATAACATCATTGGATAAGCGCGAAAATTATAAATACTAGAAATCAGCTCGATGATGACAATACTTACAGTCCGACTTAAAGGTTGTGGCGTATGAGGTTTCTTGATCGGCACGTCTCTATACTCGTAGATGTTGTCTCTGGACCGCGTAGTATTGTCTATGCCTATGCCGCTCTCTTCAACCTCCGGGACCATGAATATGTCTCCGTCGTAGTAGCGGTCCGACTCTCTGTAACGTGATTATACAGTGTGATTCTTTATAATGTGCACATATCGAAATGGGGGAATCTATGCTTAATTTTATCGACGGAAAAATTATTAAAAAAAATCTAAATATTTTTTAATATTTTATATGGAATTTTTAAAAAATTTGTCTGCTACTGTGACCCCAGTGTAAACAAAACGGTGTAACTTTTAAACTAAATTATCTATCGCTCTGAAACAAACTCCATAATGATTGGAAGCAATTAGGCGTCCTCGTAAAATGAAAATTGTGGAAAACTACCCTCAATTGAAAATAAACACGTTTTTTGATCAAAAAAACTTTTTTTTTTCATAACTTTTTACATAAAATTGTTTCATCGCGATAGATAATTTAGTTTAAAAGTTACACCGTTTTGTTTACATTGGGGTCACAACAGCGGACAACATTTTTGAAAATTCCATAAAAAATATTAAAAAATATTTAGATTTTTTTAAATATTTTTTCCATCGATAAATTAAGCATAGATTCCCTCATTTCGATATGTGCACATTATAAAGAATCACACTGTATTCAGGTTAACTATTTATTTATTTTACTATTTATGTACACACAGTAGACAACACAGGAAAATAACAACTACTGTGTCTTTTTAAATTTATTTTTTTAAGGAAAATAAACAATAGGAATGTTTCCGAACAAAATAAATATACTTCTAATTAGTCCATCTGTCAGATTATCGAAACATATTGGATACGTATTTTTTTTCTTTAGCAAAGAAAAAAAAAATTACGAAGATAATACGCGTCAAAGATTTGAGTGGGGGTTTGTGACGTCACTCAGCGGTAAAAATGTCATAATAATGTCTTAAAAAATGACGTTACACGAATGTTCAAATCGCTGTATCGTCTTCATTGTTTGTTTACGTGAAAAAACAAAAAATATGTGTCCAATATTTTTTGTTAATCTATCTGACAGACTAATTAGATTTTTTTTTGTTAACTGCTCTATTCTACAGTATATGTTACAGTAAGTAGACTTATGTACAATCCACGAAAATTCCACATAACACACGCAGACAGTAACATAACATTACTCCTTGCAATCTTCGAAGAGTTAGGCAGAGTTGTTAGATATGTTTAGGGGTCGAGTCTACTGCCATTAACCGGGTTCAAATCCACGGTCCGTGGCTGTGGGCCCGCAATTGCCGACGCCCGTGGGGGCTGTAGGTTGTTGTAAGAGATACCGCGGCGTCGACATAAAGGGCTAAGGAGGATAATGGGTGGTTTTAGTCGGTAGAAGTCTGACACTCCCTCCCTTTCGCTCTGTCCAAGAGCGGGAGGGGTTATTTGATGATTTCCCACCCCGAAAATAACACGTTGTCCGACCCCATTCGAACCCAGGACCACATGCAGAGCAACAGCTGAGGAGGCAGTTGAGGCGAGAAAGCTGTTAAAAATTATTGAGAAACCCCCAACCTTTATGATATAATTATTATTATACACATATAACTAAACTAAGATACGTGTACAAACTGACAACACATTATCTACAAGCGTTTATGTCAGACAGTTCCCAATAGGTATTTGAAACTTGCAAAAGTACAATTTAATATTTTTTTTTAGGACGAAAAAGAATAACCTGAAAATGTGCGCGTTTGCGTTTCACTACATTGTATATAAACACATTTATTTTATACACTCCTTTGCGTCGCGCAGTCGGCTAAAAACAAAGTCGCTGTCGCTGTCTGTCCGTCCCTATGTATGCTTAAATCTTTAAATCTACGCAACGGATATCGAAGCGGTTTTTTTAAATAGATAGAGTGATTCAAGGGTTTATGTGTAGTAAATATATGAGTATATTGTATATTACACCCGTGCGAAGCCGGGGCGAGTCGCTAGTAAGTAATATAATGAATGCGTTATTTTGATACGAGGGATGAAGAAGGACCTTATTTTTGATTTAGTTGTATTTTATTCATGTTTGTTACCACAGAACCCCGTCATTATAATGAACCAAAATTGAGGGGAGAAATTCACCGATTAGTCTAAAAAATTGGTTAAATAAAAACTTTCCGCAAAAAACAACGGAGTTAAAAAATACTAAAAAAGAACCAAAACTTTAATTTTGAAGTCGGTGGCAATAACACTAAGGCACTGAAAGTAAGAAAGAAACCGACTTACGAAAGTTATTTTAGACTTCTTACTGCGGTACTCAGAGATATTTAATGATTACTTAAGCCGTCACATAGTAAAGGTTTGACATACTTTTGTATGACATCAAAACCTTTACTAAGTAATCATTAAAGCACTGAGTGCGGCAGTTAGTCTTTCCAAATACGTCACACACTTATTGTGAACTGACTCACAAGCGACTACAAGCTTAGATTAAATGTTAGTTTCACCTACTTTCCCGGTACCATTTTCCATTTTGGTGGTAAGGCCCTGTTCAAAAGGAATTTCACACATTGTTAGTACATATTCAAAAAATTATGTTAGTGGTGAACTTATTTTAATGAATTATGAGAAGGTATATCTATATCATCATCATCAGCCTATAATGTTCCCACTGCAGGGACTCAGGCCTCCTCTAGGAGAGGGATGGGCTATAATCCACCACGCGGGCCCAGTGCTGGTTGGTAGATGTCACATGTCTTCAAACTCTTTTTTTTGGTTCTAAGACATCCCGGTTTCCTTACGATGTTTTCTTTCACCGTTTTGAGAGCAGCGGTGATGAAAATGAAGTAAGTAAATTTTATTTTGCAAATATGGGTACATACAGTACACGGTGGTTAATAACTCAAAGTAATGCGCCTTTCTGGGTTCAAACCCAGGACTTATTGTTCGTAAGTCGGTTTCGTTTTCACTGGACCACCGCTGCTCCCAGTGGGGGCCGTAGGTGGCCGTTTATCATTAACATTTAAAACGAGATATTAACCATGTTTGATGTTTGGTTCGAGTTCTTGATATTTCGGCGCTATTGCACCATGCATGATTACGGATAAACTGAAGTTAGTTTAGTGCGGTTGGGTGTTTATGAGCAGACAAATGAATCTATCCTCTTTCATATTCATTTTTTGCGCTCGGTAACACTTCCACTGTCACTCACAACTCGATTCTGTTCACGACACACGAAACTCACTGTGTCCGCCCGGCAACTTTTTTCGGCACTTTACACAGTTCAAAATCTCGTTTTAAGTATTAATGATAATGTTAGTGACTATGTCAGTTTAAAAATGCATACTGTATTTCTACTTGAAGAAATGATTTTGTGACTTAATTCTATGATAACATGAAGCTTTGTCTATTTAATGGTTTTGTCAAAATAAACAAGTAAGTATCAACCTTTTAGTTAGTAACAAATTAATATATCTACATTCAATACACTGCTTTCACATTTATTTTACTGTCACAATCAATTTCATCTTTACTATCGTAACAAAAAGGTCCATAATACAAAAGAATTGTACTTCATTACCATCTGTTATGTCCAGCATGAACAGTTGAAAATAGACCTTATAAACACAGACTTAAGAGAACATACCTCTTAGCGTTCCTCCACAGCATACAGCACACGACTAAAAGCACGATGAGTATGAGACACGCGCTTGACACCGACCAGAATGCTATCTGTAGCGGCTGCTTTGGTTCCCACCAATACTAAAACATTAGGACATTGCATCTTAGTAACAGACAAACCTGACTGCATACAGGGTGTAAATGGGAAGGGTTACCTTCACACAGCCGTCAACCACGCATTCTGTACAATGTACAAACTAAGCAAAAATTTTTGCTGGGAAACAACTTTTGTTTTGGGGTCAAAAATCACATTTTGCGGTAAAACTCAATGTAGCACTCTTAAGACATTGTGCTAGTGGATGCTTTGAATAGTAAACGGGTCATGGAGGTAATTTAAGTCAAGTTATAATTTGAAAAACTAGTATTTACAAAAACAGCTGTGAAAAATTTGGAACTTTGATCCCCAATATCTCCGAAACTAGGGGGTTCCCAGGTATAACCTCTGCGATAAAAAAATATCGCAGTGGTGGGGAACAAGTGCCCTTCGTTTGCGTTAAGGGTACTTTTATATCTTTTATCCTTCCTATCTTTTATATCTTTTTTCTTTTTCCTGATAAGGAAGCCCTAATGCTGCTTCGAGAAATAATGATAACGAACCCTTGACTTGACAAAATCATAACCCACATTTTTGCTCCGCCGCGCCGTAGTCGGGTAATTAAAGAAGTAATTTCAAGGTGAAAACGTACAAGCTCAACTAAATGAGCTTGTCATCGCGGATTGACACTTATACAAAATTGGAGTAGCTGTAAAGTTTTTTTGGGTATGACATCTCGCAGTTCAGTGTAGGAAGATGTCGACTGCTTAAGCGGACTTTCCTATGGGTGCCTTGTGTCAGGACTAGTCGCTCGCAGGCACCCCCTGACGAGCCTCGAGCCTCGTATTATTCGAGCCATTCATCAGCACAATGTTTTACGTGCGTTATGTTGAGTTTAGCCCAGAAAAAAAAAAATATTTCCCAGCAATTGTTTTTAAATTTCCCAGCATTTATTCAACCGTGTATCAGATAAAATAATTCCCATAATAAACAGGGTTAAGTCCCTTTAAAGAACAGGTCCAGAACATAGTTCAGATTTAGGCAGTTTTATTTTGTTTACATTTTTCTTATTAAGTTAGCTGTAAGCTATTTATGTTTTTACATAAAGTTTCAAATTCGCATTAGCGAAAAAGCTCCTTAAAGATTAAAAAAAAAGTACAGAATGCTTGGTGACACTTTCGCAAAAGGTCCGTTTACTCTCTTACCTCAGTAATCGGTGGATAGGTGGGCACAAGTCGTCCAATAACAGTCGGTAGATACATCGTCCAGAATGCAAGCTCAGTCTGTCTGTAGTTCAGTTGTATGGTGGAGTTGAACGTGGTGTTCAAGTTCAAATAGCGCAGTTGTCCCGCTTGGGCCATTTCTAAGTGTATGCCTAGGATTCGCGATCGGGTTGGATTACTGAAATAAAGAGGATTTAAGGGTTATAAAAATTATGGGACGCCGTCGCCGCCTTCTGCGAAGCAGTGATGCTGGCGAAGGAAGTGGTAGAACGTGAAAGAACCTCTCGTCGCAGCCGCCACGGGAGGCGCTCCGGGTGTCGGGGGCCACGTGATGGCTTCCAGCCACCGTAGACGTGAGCCTGTGGACGGTGAGTAATGGGCTAGCTCGCCGTTCGTCCGTCTTATAACAACGACAGGCCGTGTCGACGGAGACTTCGTGTTCTACGCGCGCCGCAAGGGCCGGGGCATCGGGTTGATCGAAAAAGATACCGAGGCCCCGGACACAAAGGGCTAAGAAGGAACATGGAAGGTTTTTAGTCAGTAGAAGTCTGACACTCTCTACCACTCAGCTCAGAGCGGGTGGAATCATTTGATGATTACCCAACCTCCAAATAAAAAAGTGTAATAAAATCATCGTACTATAATGTTCCCACAACTGGGACACAGGCCTCCTCTCTATGAAAAAGCATGGGCTATAATCTACCAGGCGGGCCCAGTGGGAGTTGGTAGATGTTACATGTCGTCGAAATTGTGGTTCTAGGACATGCCGGTTGTCTTATAATGTTTTCCTTCACCGTCTTGAGAGCAGTTGTGATGTAATTGTACAGCGGCAGTTTATTTCCGTCGGAAGGCAGAAAGCTTTGAATGTTAGAATAATAAGGGTATTTCACCAAAAAAAAAAAAAATATTCTGCCAGATATATTTTCAAAAAAGAATGGACACATATTTTTTTCTTTTTTCACGTAAACGTGTCAAGTCGTGTGCCGTTTCAAGGTTAGTACTTTTTTACCCACAAAGTGACGTCACAAGCCCCCACTCCACTATTTTTTATTAATTTGATAAAACAAAAAACACGTATTTATCCAATTTTATTATCTAACGGACGGACTTATTAGATGCCGTAGTCAATATGGAACCCTTATAGTTTTCTATACTATGTATTGTCCATTATTTTGCTGGTGGCTTTTACAGAATCAGACTAAAATTTGAATTTAATTTTTTAAATAAAAATAAGATATATTATAACTGTGACAGTTAGACCTTCCTTTTGGCTAACTTCCGCCTCCGATATTTGGCTCCCAAACTGAAACTGCCTTCAAGCGCCACCTGCCCAACCTGAGGGGTCCAAACGCGGCCGCGGGTAGTCCACCGGTTATCGCGGCCTCGACATAGAGGGCGAAGAAGGAACATGGGTGGTTTTTAGTCAGTAGAAGTCTGACACTCCCTTTCGCTCTGCCCAAAGCGGGAGGGGTTATTCGATGATTTTACACCCACCAAAAAAAAATAAAAGGGGTCCAAACGTCTCTTGTGGGGTGGCTTTACGAGGGGTTCGTGAGGTCCATCTTACGAACAGTAGGTTGTAGGTTCGAACCCAGGCAGGCACATTACTTTGTGTAATTTATTTCATCACCGCTGCTCTCAAAACGGTAAAGGAAAACATCGTGAGGAAACAGGCATGTCTTAGAACCAAAAATTCGAAGACATGTGACATCTACCAATCCGCACTGGGCCCGTGTGGTAGGTTATAGCTTCTCAAAAAGAGAGCAGGCCTGTGTCCCAGCAGTGGGAACATTAATAGGATGTTGATAATGATGATTAAATTGACAAATAAATTATTAATTGATTACTTACCCAAACCTAGCAAAATCAGCATACGTTTTCATAAAAAAGTGACTCATATTCCGATCATTGTTCGTCCACACTTGATTATCAATCCTCTGTTTGGTTGGAAAGAACTCTTGATCCATAAACGGAGCTCCAGTCAGGAAGTAATGTTCTGTGTCGTGGGCATATCGTCTCCATTCTGGCCATCTGAAGGCTTCCACAGTGGTGTTCAGGACATACATGTATACTGGTACGTTTTGTTCTAGGAGAAGTTTTACCATTTTATCTGCGGGTGCGCGGTATAGGAAGTCTGAAAGAAGCTTTAAAAGAAAGTAATATTTTAAAAATATGGCTAATCGGACGATTTGGACATAGATTGATTATAACTATTGTCAAATAGATCAATTGGGCCGTGTTACAACGGAAATGTTGGATACATTTTTGTTGTAAAACGGCCCAGCTGCTCTATATTTTTAACCGATTTCTAAACAAGTAGGAGTATGTTCACCGATTCAACATCAACATCAACAGCCTATTAATGTTCCCATTGCTGGGACACAGGCCTCCTCTCTTTGAGAGGGAATAGGCTATAATCTACCACGCGGGCCCAGTGCGGGTTGGTAGATGTCACATGTCTTCGAATTTTTTGGTTCTAAGACATGCCGGTTTCCTCACGATGTTTTCCTTCACCGTTTTGCGAGCAGCGGTGATGAAATAAATAACACAAAGTAATGTGCCTGCCTGGGTTCGAACCCCAACTTACGAACAGTAGGTCGTACTGTTCGTAAGTCGGGGCCGCCACCACTGGGCCACCACTGTTCACCGATTACTCTGTGATTAATGAGTCAATTTACATAGTCCTTTTTTTATTTGGAAGAGGAAACCCACACGGTGGTCCCATTTACATTTGAATAACTTTGCTTTAGTAGTTTTTGAGTTTTTTTTAATACCGGTACGTATTTAAAATAAATTATAAATAAATTTATAAAAAAAAAAAAATCTTTCTTTTCTTTAATTTTTTTTTCTTGGCCTCTGTTTACGACATGACGGTTCCTTAATTACATCTAGTTGCAATGTTATTTTTTTTTCTTGGCCTATGTTGACGACATGACGGGTCCTTAATTACATCTAGTTGCAATGTTATTTTTTTTTCTTGGCCTATGTTGACGACATGACGGGTCCTTAATTACATCTAGTTGCAATGTTATTTTTTTTTCTTGGCCTATGTTGACGACATGACGGGTCCTTAATTACATCTAGTTGCAATGTTATTTTTTTTTCTTGGCCTATGATGACGACATGACGGTTATTTTTTTTTCATAAAAAAGTATTTTTTTTTAATTCTTAAAAATAACGACGTCCAAAAAACACTTTAAACAAGGCTTTAAAGGCAAAAAAGTAAAAGAAACAAACAAAGTCACCTTTCGGTTCGGTTTTTTTATGAAACGGTTGTAAGGTCTTATTGTTGTAACATGGTTCAGTTTGTTCTTAGTTCGGTTGTGTTGCGAAATAGGTCAGTGGAACCTGACTTCGTATTGAATGGAACTCACTACTCTTTACGGTAGAAGAACTGAATTGCGCGACAGTATCGTTAAACTTACCCGTTTATATTTTGCATCCGTGCAATAGACGTTGAAAAGCAGTTTATGCTGTAGTTTTACGTAGGACAGAAACTTATAACACTACTCACATGTATGTACTGGTCTCTGATAGCGCTGACGTTGTGCGGCTCGGGCTGGTAGGTGTACATGTAGTGGATAGCTTCGTACACTCCGCGCGGATTTAGCGTGTAGTTGTACCGTTGCACCAATTCTGCTACTTTCTGGTTGAACCAGTTCTCGGTGATCTCGTAGTTAGGGGCTAAAGATTCGTTGGTATCTGATAAATAATATTTGGAATTAGTTTTTGAGGAATCTGATGACAGATATAAACGTTAATCGTCGTTGAAGTTCTACGATACGTTCTATACGTCCAGCATTTAAAAACATCAAAAATACGTATACTTGAGTTGAATAACAAAGCGCTAGTACAAGAAAGCGTTTGTCCAATATTTCAGCGAAGGTCCGTTAAATAAAGCACGCGCTTTAGAATAAAAAATGGTCTTACAGCCTTTGTTTTAAAATCGCAATATTAAACAGCAAATACTTACACAAATAAAAAGCCGCTTCTTGCGTAGTAACTCCCGTCATGTACCTCAGCGAGGGGTTGAACTGTCTCCTCTTGATAAGTTCCTCAGGCATCACATCCAGGAAGTGCCAGTCCCTCTCCCTCCACCCATCGTACCATTCATCTCCAGGGAATGTGAAGTTGTTCTCGAGGACTGGACCCCAAGGTATGATGCCTACATGTGGCTGTGAACAAAAATATCATACAATGACTGAAAAAGGTGATTTATTAAACTTAAACACAAAGTACCTAAGGTCAAAACCTAGGATATATTGGTACGGTCAACAACAAACGTAGCTTAACACTTTCAGAATTTTAATCATTTGATGTACAGTACTCCAGCTATTATTTTTAATGTTTTAGAAGATTATTCTTTGAAATATTCCTTGCTCTTCAATAACTTGTTAATATCTAAAAAGTTTTTAAAAAGAAACCTGCTTTGAAACTTTGAGTAGTGTTAAGCTACTTCTGTTGCTGACCGTACGTAACCGTGTCTTTGTAAAAAAGAAAAACAATCTTGGACAAAACTAGTTGCGAACCAAGATCATGTTTTCGCCAGCAGTTTCGATAGCGAGCGAAGGGGATTAAAAAAAAAATTATAATAAAATGAAATTAAATTATAATTAAATATATTTAATAATATAATTAATTAAATTATCATTAAATTATTAAAAACTAATGAGTGATAAGCCGCGTTTAAGTTCCTGACTTTAGCCTAAGGCCTTTAAGTTACCATACATAAAATTAAAATGAACATCTTTTACATTTACTTATTTTTCCTTTAGATATTGTCCAGGTATTTTATATGAACTTTGATGAAAATCCTTGTACTCAATTTAGCCACATACCTGAAACTCAGCATTCCCCAGCTCATAGAAGCTCCTGCCTTGCCGGAGACAGTTGACAAGCTTCCACGAGGAGTCGATGGGACACCCGAGCAGGCGCCCGAACACTAATGACGTGTTCTGTACCCTGAACTTGTCTTCGATAATCGCCCAGTCCGCTAGGGCTGAGCCACTCTGTGGAACAAGAGATGGAAAGTTAAGATTTGGAGTTTGAGGTGTTCCTAACAAAACAAATATTTCCCTTTTTTTTTGCTTTGGGCTAGAAACTATAAACGTTGTACATACATATACATGTTTAAAGGTAGAAAGAAAATATCACATTATTATGCAATCTTCTTTTTTATCGTGGTGTTAGGGCCTACACTGGAGTCAGAGGTTTTATACCACTCATAAATCTCTAATTTGGCTTTACATGGCACCGTCGAGAAATATTTTTCGACGTGCTAGTTTCCTCAATATGTTTTTCTTCACCGTAGCAAGTGATAATTTTATAATACACACATGTATCCGACCAATCAGAGGTATGTGTCTTCGGTTCAATTCGGTTTTTAATGTACTTATTGAATGTAATGTTTTAATTTTTCAATGTATTTATTTTAAAGTAAAGTTTTAATTTTTGTAATTTTATTTCCTAATTTTTAATTTAACATAGTTTATAAGTCTCTACTAACACATATTATGGACCAAAATGTCTGAAATAAAAAGTTTAATTTTTTATTTTTATACTTAACTTGGCAGTCTGGCGGTCACACCACCTAGATTATCACTGCTATACTGTTTTGCCATACCACAGATAGTTATTCAGCTGGTGTGTAAGGATATACAGTGCGGTGAAAGTAACAGATTTAAGTCTTACCTGAGCTATAACCCAGCTGACCATATCTCTGGTCTGCGTTGCTATGGCCAGTAGATTAGCAGACGCAGCTCCGGTCCCTGATCCAAACAGTGTGATAGAGGACCAGTCTCTTTTCAAAGGAGCTATACTGCCTAAGTCTTACCTGAGTTATAACCCTGTTGACCGTTTCCTTAGTTTGCGGCGCTATTGCCAGTAGACCAGCAGACGCAGCTCCGGCTCCTGGTCCAAACAAAATAATAGAAGACCGATCACCATTGAAAAACGACATATTGCTATAAGCCTTACCTGAGCTATAACCCTGCTGACCATATCTCTGGTCTGCGGCGCAATGGCCAGTAGACCAGCAGACGCAGCTCCGGCTCCTGGCCCGAACAGTGTGATAGCAGACCGGTCGCCGTTGAAAGGTGTGATGTTGTCGTACACCCAGCGCAGAGCCATGGCTTGGTCAAGGATGCCGTAGTTGCCGGGGGAGTTTTCGTCACCGGTTGATAGGAAACCTGTTCAATGAGAAATGTTATTAAGGGATGAATCCTGACAAAAAAATTGGATTCTAATTAGTCCGTCTACGCGTCTGTTAGATTATTGAACAATATTGGATTCTTAGGTATTTTTTGTTTGATCAAATCAATAAAAAATTACGAAGATAAAACGCGTAAAGATTTGAGTGGGGTTTCGTGACGTCACTTAAAGGTAAAAAATGTCATACTAACGTCTTCGTAACGTCAGTATTGTACATAGAGCGACGGCCTATCTGACCTCCACCACCCAGTTAATTCTGGGTAATACGATACCCTTTTGTAAGACTGGTTGTCAGACTTTCAGGTCACTGACTACCTGTAACGACTGCCAAAGATCTATACAGGGTGTAAATAAACCCTTCACACAAACGTAAACCAAGCATTCTGTACATCAAACTAAGCACCCCTATGCAATTTTTTTGCTGGGAAACGACTTTTTTTTTTGGGGTCAAAAATCACATTTTACGGTAAAACTCGATTTAGCACTCTTAAAACATTGTGCTAATGGATGCTTTGAATAGTAAACGGTTCATGCAGGTAATTTGAGTAAAGTTATAACCTGAAAAACTAGTTACAAAAACAGCTGTGAAAAATTTGGATCTTTGACCCCCAATATCTCCGTAACTAGGGGGTTCCCAGGTATGGTCTAGAACAAAAAAATGTTCGCAGTGGTGGGTAGAACAAGTGCCCTTCGTTTGCGTTAAGGGTACTTTACACCCTTTATATTGATGTTGTGTTTCACACAAACGCCACGCCACGGCTGTAATCCCTGAAGAGTTAGACAGGTGTACCGATTAGTATATCCACATTTCGCCAGTAAAGTTGAAGTTTCATGTAATAGGGGGCGACCTTATTACCATAACAGTGGCTCCGTCGCTGCTACAGAATATCCTGATGGAAAAACCCAATAACACTTTGGCGACCCGGGAATTGAACCTAGGACCACATGCTCAGCAGTCGCGCTAGCAACCCCTTACGAGGCAGTTTATTGGAGTGAACTTAATAATCCATTCTATTTTTCCCCGACTGCGGCGAAGCCCAAAAGGAGGTTATCATTTCATAATTTAATATTCAAATGAACCCCGCCTGCTTCCAAGTTTTGTTTAATTTAAAACGTGCTTGTTTTTTTGCTTTTCAGTTTTTCAATCGGGTTTTTTAGTTTCGTAACTTTTTTTTTTATTTCCAACTTTTAAGTTATTTGTGTTTGTTCTTTCGTTGGTCGCGTAAAATTCTTCGCAAATTATTTAACTTATGTGTTTGTTTATAGGATTTGTGACATTGAATTCCTTTTAAAAATATACAAGTAACTGTCATATAACATATTTTTGTAGTCTCTTTTTAAAACCCTTCATTTTGATACATTACTCGTTTTTTTTTTAAACCACAATATTTATTTGTTTTTTTTTTTTAAATTTTAATGTAGCCATTGACACTCGCGCCATCAAATTTGAAGGAACAAAGAAACAGACATACGCATACACGCCAAACACATAACCCTCCGTTTGGGCTTCGCCGCAGTCGGTTAATAAGGATACAGGGTCCATAATTCTGTCTGGAATTAATTTTCTTAACACCTGTTAATGTACAGGATTGCAATAAACAATTTGAATACCGAAAGAATGAAGTGTACTAGTATCCATGCACTTAGGTTTCACTTACCAAGAGCACCAAGCCTGTAATTGATAGACACCACAATGACATTGTAGAAGGCAGCCAGCATGTGCCCAGGGAACAGGTTTGATGCCCCGGAGGTGTACTGCCCGCCATGGATGTAGATCATTACGGGGTAACGTTGTGCCGTGGAGCCGGCGTCGGTCTGGAGATAAAAAGAAAACTATGTAATGTAGTATTAGTATTTATTTTATGTATTATTTGTAATTTTCATTTCTCTCCATATCAGCGCAGGAGACAGAACTAGGCCAATAAATACTCCGTCGGGGCTGCGGGGGGTTCGCAAGAGATATTCGACATAAAGGATTAAGAAGGAACATGGGTGGTTTATAGTCAGTAGAAGTCTGACACTTCCTTTCGCTCTGCCCAAGAGCGGGAGAGGTAATTTGATGATTTCACACCACCCCAAAAAAGTCCAATGAGTACAAGTACAAAGGGACAACAGCTGCATCACACTATAGGGGATCGGACAAATCCGTCCGATACAGTGCTTCGAAAACTCGTGTGACGTCACATCGCACTGCATTTTTTACCTGATGTCAAAAGCCTCAACTCATGATCTTTGACGCGTTTTATCTTATTCAATTTTGATTAATTTGATAAAACAAAAAACACGTAACCAATATTTTTCGATAACCTAACTGACGGACTAAACAGAATCATATTTTGTTTAGTCAGGAAACATCCCTATTTAAAATTCGCGGTAATAATAATTTATTGCCTTTACTGTCCCACTGCTGGACAAAGTCCTCCCTTTTTTTTTTGGCGGGTGGAAAATCATTGAATAACCCCTCCCGCTCTTGGGCAGAGCGAAAGAGAGTGTCAGACTTCTACTGACTAAAAACCACCCATGTTCCTTCTTAGCCCTCTATGTCGAGGCCGCGATAACTAGTGTACAACTCGCGGCCAAAAAAAAAAGGACAATGTCCTCCCTCAATTCCTTTTATGTTCTCTTTTCCCGTTCCTCCTCGAAACAGCCCATGGTTTAATGATCGTTCGTAGCAATTGTGCCCAGCATAAAGGTGGCTAATGAAGCAATAAGCCGTCTAATTAATTCAGGACGGTGGCGGCATCAATAGTCAGTAGTTCATTTGCTAATTGAAAGAGCTGCTGCTGTACAGAGCTAGGGGACTTTGGAATGCAGTGCGCAGGCTTTGAATTTGGGTATGTTCGGACAATCGATACTAATATCTATATCATTTGTAGAAAAACGTTTGAAACTTTATAATGGCTGTAATAAGACCCGTAACGAAGCCGATAGGCACTTCTTCCTACTTATTCCAAAATACTACTCAAAAAGAATTATTTTATTTCTAGGTGGAATACTGGACCGCGGTCCCAGTCCTGAAAGCCCAACGACCCGGGAAGAAATCAGCTGCAGGATCAACGGCTTTTTAAAGTCAAAGTCAACATATTTTATTTCACATAGGCCTACATGGGCACTTGTAAAACGTCGACATAAAAAAAGGGGCACGGTTCGGTGCATTGGTCGATTCCTAAGGAGAAGAACAATTTATAACGTTTGTGAGTTACAGTGACATCGAGTTGACTTAATTCTGCCAAACAAGGTTGAAGTCCCGTCTTGGCTTCAAAGTGGACTTTGTTGCAAGCGACATAAAGTTTATGTAGTTCTATAGGCGCCGACTCAAATGGCTCTAATTAGAAACGATTAGTCGGAAGTTAGTGAATCATAGTCGGGTGACTTCTGTGATATAACTGGTTCTTTTGCAAACGGTAATGGCTTTCAGTGAACTTACTGTATGTGTGTCATCGATCCTTTATGCCGAGGCCAGCAGAGCTATTGCGTATCTTTTAAATGTCAGTGGCTATCATAGTGTCCATAGATTAACTGTCAAATTCGTTATAGTTTAGTACAAAATGGAACCATTTGACAGTTAACTGATGGTTACACTATGATAGCCACTGACATTTAAAAATATACGCAATAGCCCTGCAGGACGTGGGTGGGTCAATGGGTGACAGTCTAACCCCACAAACGACAAAGGAGAGTATTACGATACCGCTTGTTTCTCACGTGTATACAACAGATAGATCGCGTGTGAAACGTCTTTTCCGACTCTTGGATCCTCATTTGCTAAATTATACTTGTACTTTTCATCAGTTTTGTCTTTGAAATTAAAAGTACCTTAGCTATTCCAAAGAACTACTCTTTTTTTTGGGGGGTGGGAAATCATCAAATAACCCCCCCCCCCCGCTCTTGGGCAGAGCGAAAGGGAGTGTCAGACTTCTACTAACTAAAAACCACCCATGTTCCTTCATAGCCCTTTATGCCGAGGCCGCAGTATCTCTTACAACATCCCGCAGAAGAAGTACTCCTTTACAATACGATGTGAGGGATTTAGAATTGAATACAGAGGAGTATGAACGTGTTACGGCGACCACAGGTAATATGGGGCAACGGCAGAAAAATCATGACTTATGAGAGGTATTTCTTTTCTAATTAACTCAAAAATAAACCCTAGATTAGCTCTTATACACACACATACTCATCATCATCATCAGCCTATATACATCCCACTGCACTGACTCAGGCCTCCTCTCTAGGAGAAGGATGGGCTATAATCCACCACGCGGGCCCAGTGCGGATTGGTAGATGTCACATATCTTCGAATTTTTGGTTTTAAGATATGCCGGTTTCCTCACGATGTTTTCTTTCACCGTTTCGAGAGCAGTGGTGATGAAATAAATTACACAAAGTAATGCGCCTGCCTGGGTCCGAACCCACGACCAACTGTTCGTAAGTCGGGGCCGCAACCACTGGGCCACCACTATTCACACTGCACACACATACTACATCATTAAATTAACATATCACTATGAACCCACAATATGCATAATGTTTGATTTAAACAGTGCCCAAAATAGGGACGCTCCACAATAGACGCTAAACAAATAGCATTACATATTGATAACAATTATAATCCGATGTCAAATAACCCATTGAAAATCGAGTAGCCAACAAAGACAATAGAAGCCGAATATGTAATGCAGTCATCGAAATAATTTAGGAGCTTAAACAATATCGATAATTATCATTTGGACAATGTGATGTGTGTTTGCGGATATCTATTATCGGATCAGTGGTTCTGGGTTGATCCGAAATGGGTTGTTTCTTAAATGAATTCTGTCAGTCCCCTTCCCTTACTTTTTTAATTGATTTATAATGAAGGGAAGTCATAATCTTCTAAGTACTTAGTTAATTGCATCAAGCTACAGTGCATCGTGTTTCGATACGAAAAACGCGCTGCAATGGTTTGTTTTTTACAATGCGATACGGTCCACCGAATTCTGCGTTAGCATTTTTGGCGATAGCATTAATGTCATCGGCCTAACCTGTTCCAAACTATATTGCGATCAGCTTCTAGGCTAACCACATGCAGGTAAATAGGTACTGATGTATTAAACAACAAATGCGATTTAATTTTTACCCGACTGCGGCGAAGCCCAAAAGGAGGGTTATGTGTTTGGCGTGTATGTATGTCCGTTTCTTTCGTTCCCTCATAACTCCTAAACGGATGAAGAGATTTGAATAAAATATACGTCGTTAGATTCGTCTTGATGGCGCGAGTGTCACTGGCTACATTAAAATTAAAAAAGAAAAGAAATTTGCGGATTTAGGGGGCCATATAGCGTATTTAAAAAAATAAAAAATATCCATTACCATCGAGTAGGGTATCAAAATGAAGGGTTTTAAAAGGGGATTACAAAAATATATGACACTTACATGTTTAAAAAAAATTCTAAGTCACAAATCATATAAACAAACACAAAAGTTAAATCATCTGCGAAGATTTTTACGCGACCAACGAAAGAACAGAGACAAAAGAACTAAAAAGTTGGAAATAAAAAAAGTAGTTTAGAAACTAAAAAACCCGACTGAAAAGTTAAACAAAACTAGAAAGCAGGCGGGGTTCATTTGAATATTCAAAGTCAAAGTCAAAGTCAAAAATATTTTATTTCACATAGGCCTACATGGGCACTTGTAAAACGTCGACATAAAAAAGGGGCACGGTTCGGTGCATTGGTCGATTCCTAAGGAGAAGAACCGGCAAGAAACTCCAAAGGTTACTCTTTTAATCTTTTAAAATGGTTTTAAATGGTTAACAATAAGTTTAAGGTCCAGACATAATCTTGGGACACACATGAGGGCTATGCAGATTAGTGTCTGAGAATGAGTATTAAATTATGAAATGAAAATAGAAAGGACCCCGCCTGCTTCCAAGTTTTGTTTAATTTAAAATGTGCTTGTTTTTTACTTTTCAGTTTTTTCAGTCTGGTTTTTTAGTTTTTAAACTACTTTTTTTTGACATAGCAGTTTGGTGTTAAGTAGTGTAAGGAAGTAAGGATTCCGGCAAGCGCAGCGCGTGCCCTGTGACCTACAATCTCTGTGCTCGGACCTCATTGGAGACACATGCGTCTTTTTCTTACTGTATGGCTTTTTCGTTGTTCGATCGAATTATAAAATTATATTTCACTTACTCATTGTTGTATGTTCCCAAGTAAATTAATATTACAAATATACTTAAAAGTGAATCAAAGTTTAGTTTTTTTTTTTTTTTATAATTAATTTCCCTTTTAGTAGAGAGGAGGTTTGCACTCTTGTGGGACTCTACGCTTATTCTTCGAAATTGCGGTGACCACTAGAGTACCTACAGAGCGAGAGCGATAATTTCTTGTTTTGTAAATGGGTTTGTATGACACATTTACCCTGTCACCCACCACGGATTCTAGTATGCAGGTCAAACGATTCATTCGTGAGTTAAAAACACCTGCATTTTCCAACTACATATTTTTCTATACAATAATTTCTGTTTACACATAGCTAAATAACATTTCCATTGTTCCATAAATAAATTACGTACTAATCAGATTGGCTGGCTATTCGCATTCGCAACTATTCGCTAGGGACAAAGCCTATGTTTAGTAATACTGCCATTATGCATCTGTCACATGCCAACCTCGTTTGCGAAGGCTTTTTGGTGCCAATGTAACTGGCATGCAATTTGATGTTGTTTTGTTAATTTGGAACGGGATTGGACATGGTATATTATTGGTATGGTATTTGGTATTACAGAATGCCACAAAAAAATCAAACATGAAAAAAAAACGATTAAGTCCATGAAATGGTTGGAATCCAGTTTAAAGAAATGCTCGAGTTTTGATTAGCCAGACTGAGAAGTAGTACACATGGATTGGTACTATTGACGAATATCAAGTTGACGTAGTTTCGCTACCTAGATTGACGTGACCATGACGTGACCGTGAGCCCGGCACACTATTCCCAAACCACTGTAACTCCTGTTAACCAGAATCAACAGTGGCGACCACAAGAAAAGCCCCGAGACAATGAAGCTCGACGAAGTCCCAGAGATACGATTTAACTATCTTGTGTTATAATACTTTTTGTAGGCGTAGTGCCTAGAGGTGTACGAAATTGTTAACTTCTAATTTCGAGCAGCGCCGTAGCCATGTCGTGAACCCTTCTCTTGGAGACACCCGTCTCCCGACACAAACTCCGTGCTACGGGCTACGTGCGCAATCCTATATGGCAGCAATAAATCGCACCGCAAGTTACTACAGTCGTGCCTAGCCGAGTTTCTTGTCGGAGTCGCGAAAAGTGCGGTTATTAAAACGAGCATGGTGCTTTGCAACTATACTTGATTCAATTGCCAATGGAATGCGGACAAACGAACAAGTGTGGTCGCAAATGGACGAGGTGAAGTTCGCTCCTCTTCGGACGATCTTATCCAGTTTTATTGTTCGGCTGCAGCTGAACTGCCTTCGGTGAGAATGGACCCCAAATTAGTTGGTAGACAGCGAGACAGAGCAGTGGTGGCCTAGTGGTGGTGGCCCCGACTTAGGTACGTACGAACAGTAAGTCGTGGGTTCGAAACCAAGCAGGCGCATTACTTTGTGTAATTTATTTCATCACCACTGCTCTCAAAACGGTGAAGGAAAACATCGTGAGGAAACTGGCATAAAAAATCTAAGACATGTGACATCTACCAACCCGCACTAGGCTCGCGGGGTGGATTAAAGCCCATCCCTTCAATGGAGGCCTGAGCCCCTGCAGTGGGAACATTATAGGCTGATGATGATTATGATGAGACAGATGATGATAGTCTTAAAAGCTTAGAAGATAAAATAGTAAAATCTACTCACATTAGGAGAGAATATATTCAAGTAGAGGCAGTCTTCATCCATATCTCTTATGCCTTTGGTTGCGCCTGTGTACTTGACTGGTTGGGGACACGCTGGACCCCAGTCTACGGCTTGCATCAGTTGCCAGCCGGGGTGTTGGCGTGGAGGCTAGAAATTAATGTTTGATTAGATTTTGTTGTTTCTGAAGCTTAGTGGAGCGATGTTCTTCGCAGGGTGGCTGATATCAGAAGCCTGTAAGAGTTGCTGAGAGTTAAGTTGAATTGTGTGTGAATGGAGAAAATTATAGCCTTGTATTGGAGTGCTGTAGACTTGATCATGATGATGATGAAGATATTGTTTATAGGTCTACCAATATTGCTCAAGAAAACATTGACACAAACAGGTTTAGAAAAAGCATAGCATTCAGTCCACCTCTGTACTGTATCTACTTGAAGTGTTGGGGCTGCGAGCTGCGGGTTGCTGAAAGAGATACCGCGGCCTTGACATAAAGGGCTAAGAAGGAACATGGGTGGTTATTAGTCAGTTGAAGTCTGACACTCCCTTTCGCTCTGCCCAAGAACGGGAGGGGTTGTTTGATGATTTTTAGTTGTTAAACAAAAGAATAGGGGGTTTGCGATTTGCCATCAAACCGGGCACAAGTTCGGGCTCCATGGCTGCTAATCTAGCTTTTGACTGCGCTTTTTTTCTGTTGTTAGTGTGCGAACATAATTGTTACAACAAATGATGACATTCAAATACTTAGCTCACCTTGAATCTCCCTTCCAACACTGGTGGTCTAGCATATGGTATGCCTAAGAACACTGATACTTCTCCCTGTATCCTTTCAACTGGAGACAACCATGGTCTGTACCCAGAATCTGGATCTGGATTGTCATACAAATACACCTGTTGAACAGAAATATTGTGAGCTGTTATGTGATAAGGAGCAGTGGTAGCCCAGTTGTGGTCCCCGTCTTAAGTGCATTACTTTGTGTTTATTTCATCATCACTGCTATCAAAATGGTGACCAAAAACATTGTGAACAAAAAAATCGAAGCCATCTAGCAACCAGCACTGGGCTTACATTCCCTCCCATAGAGAGGAGGCCTGTCCCAGTAGTGGGAATAGTGTAACATGAGTGGTAAGTGAGATGTTATGTGTGGTATTGCTGGTACCTACCTATATCATACATTTACTGCAGTTATTGCTTTAATGGATGTATGACATGAGATAAAAGAAAGTATTGGCAGTTACTCTCAATATTGATGCCTAAGTTTTGTAGAAAGTTTTATTGTGCAATTTCAATCAGCTATCTAAAAGTTAAAACCGGAACCGCCCGGAAGACGCAGCGTTGGTAGGCCTCCCACCAGGTGGACCGACAACATCGTGAGAGTTGGGGGTAACCGGTGGATTCAAACGGCAGGCTGCCGTTCTGTATGGCGTTCTATGGGGGAGGCCTCTGTCCAACAGTGGACGTCTTATGGCTCATGATGATGATGATGATGATCTAAAAGGTAATGCTTTCATGTTTTCTTTGTCTTAGGAAGATTTTCATTTTGGAAATCTGTTTTCCTGTTAAAAGGTTTTTGGGTTTCTCGCTGGCTGCATCAGAAATTTTCACATCCTTGTAATTCTAACAGCCCATACTTTATTTCAGCATTCATTTAGATATAACCTAGTGTTCATGAAAACAGTAAGACAATCATCTTTTATATTGCCTTTAAGCAATATTAATATAAAATTTTCTCACCTTAAACCCTTGCACCTGACCATAATTAGTAGTAACAAAGACATCTCTCTTCAGTTGTCGAGAGTCTCTCCTCTCCCTCCCTTGTAGATCCTCCCTCCATCCTCCGAGCACACCGGGGAATAATGCATCGGGGTTGTTTGGGTCCCGGTTCTAAAATAAGAGGGGAGGTTAGTATTATACCCATGGCATGCACTTCTTAAATACTTTTCATTGTGCAGCTGTCATGGAGCAGAAAAATGCAGGTATGTAACAACCCTACTCCCCCTGCTATAGAGAGAATCTCTGGGGGTCTAAAATTGCCGCTTTTATTATTTTTATTTATTAATCATGTGAAAGTTCATTCATTCAATCATTACATGATTCATATTATTATTCTTGTATTATATAATATATTGTTTAACGGGCTGGTGTCTACAACTCCACATCCTAAGTGTGTATTTTGCACACGGGTGGGAACATTATTCAATCCACCATAACTCCCTGGGAAAGGCAAGCTACCCCTTGGTGTTACTGACGATCTTGCAGAGAGCACCTGGGTATATTATTATAAATACCCCTATATTATTATATATGTCGACATGTGTCCTGACAGTGGGAATATTCTTGGTAAATAATGTATACTAGCCATGCCGTTTCAGTTCTTATCCAAGGCTTGATAAGTTTATTTTAAATAAAGACTTGACCACAAGTTCTAATTGAAATACATATAATTGAAAAAAAAAAAAATTATTTTTAGCAGTAATTCAATGTTTTCTGTTCTTCTAATAGGTTCTTAGAAGCTGGTTTACAGCTCAATTGGAAAAATAGCTGCCAATGTATTTAATAATAAACTATTCTGTATTTCTGTGAGTAGTCAGTGAATAGGATGACTAACAATGTTTACAAAACAAAGAATGTAGGTAATCTCTTGAAATCAAAACTGACTCATAGGAAGTTGTGAAATAAGTAGTAGCTAGAAAGATAAAAGTAAGTGCCTGACTTTGCATAATTAAACAGAAAATAATACTCACAAGATTATAATTGAACTGGTTATCCAAAGGGTTTGTGTTGATCGGATTATATGGAAACCCGCCAGGCTGGTTTATATTAGGGTTGTATGGGTTATATCTTGCAGGATCTGTCCCATACCTTCTGTTATTGTACACATACGTCCTGTAGTCACTGTCTCCTGGGCTAGGCAGTCTGGAGGATCGAGAAGTTTGCTCGGGAGAATTGTATAAATCACTGTTAGCTTGGCCATTATACAGGTCCTTATTTGACTGGCAATTAACGCTAGCATATAGAAACAACGTTATTAAATAGTTTGTGTACATTTTCACATCACGAAACACAGTTTTCAGTAGTTAAGTATAAATTTCCGGATGAGTCACCATAATACACTTTGAGAACAAAACTTTGCAGTTTAACTGCAATAAGAACGGACTTTATGAATTAAAACTAGTGTATTTATAAGTTAATTCACCGCGAATCCCAGTAATTAATTGTTACACACTGTGACGAAGAAGATACGTGAGAAAAATAAGTGAGAACAAAGTTTCGTAAAACACAGTAGCCTAGAAAGAATGTATCACATTTTTATCTCTAAGACCCTAATTTCGATTTAGTACAATGTCGCGAAAGTACACGAGGGCTTATCTGTTGTAATCAGCGAGTTATCGGTATCAAAACGTACGGCAACGCCCATTTGATCACAGTTTGTTTTTTTTTTTTTTTTTTTTTTTTTTTTTTATGGCAACTGAGCCGGTTCCGACTATTCTGCCAGTGTCACGTCGTGACGGAAGCACAGAGAGGCAGGCCGTCGAACTTCGTACTTCGTGGTAGGTGTTAGTCTAGCAGTTAAAATTTTAAATCATTCTCTTTTATGAATGTTGCCAAAATGTTGATTAATTTAGGGGAGAAGTGGGAAAGAAGGGTATGAAAGTTGGTTGGGAGAGGTATATTGAAATTGGAAATTTTTTGGTACAGGTCAACGGATTTATTATTTAAGGAGCAGGAGAAGAAAATATGATCTAAAGTACCCTCCGCAAGACCACACTCGCATAGGGAACTATCCCGGGCATGGATTTTGTACAGGAACACAGGGCTACAACAATGTCCGAGTCTTAGTCTACAGAGGGACGAAACAGTTCTCTTCGACAATTTAGGGCATTTAAAAAACCAAGGCCGACGCTGGATTTCAGGCTGTATAGCAGCATAGTAATGGCCCTTGGTCCTAGAAGTCGTCTTCCATGTTTCCGTCCATGAATTAAATAGCTTGGGTTTGGCACTGTTTCGCAAATCGTAGTTGTGCGCAACGTAGTGCTTTCGATCAGCCGGATTAGATGTGGCATACTTTGCTAACGAATCAGCGCATTCATTGCCAACAATACCCGTGTGACCGGGGATCCAGGCTATCTCGACGTCCAAGCCGTTTTGGGAGAGATCAAACAACAAGCTCTTTATATCCATAATAATATGACTATTAATGTTACTGTGAAGTTGGTTTTGTTTTAGGGCCTGAATACTACTATGGGAATCTGAAAAAATTACTGATCTAGTTATTTTATGGGACTTAATATAGCATAGGGCTTCTAAAATACCAGTACACTCCCCTGTAAAGACTGATGCTTCTGGTGGGCATTGAAAAAGTAAAACTATCTTAGAATTTTGAAAATAGACTGCCACGCCAGTACATTCACTTTCCGAAAATTTTGAAGCGTCTGTGAAGAATAAGTTCCAGCCTTCCCAATAACGCTTGACAGCTAACTCAAAGTCATCTCTAGCATCTTGAGGATTCCTTGATATTCCAAGGCCCAAAACGACTTTTGGTTCATAATAAATCGCCTCGTACGCGGCGGAAAAGACGGGAAGAGTAGAATATCGACATATAGGCGCGGGGAGTTGTTTAAGCTCTCTGTACCTATTCATCAACAGAGGAACTACTTTATGGTTCCAATAAGAAGAATCATTAAAGGAGAGGTCAATTTGTTCTAAGATTGGGAGTAAGGGATGGGATGAGAGGGAAAAAACTTTAGTTAGGAAGCGATCTGCTAAATACTGTCTCCTAAGGTGTAGGGGTGGGTCTGTACATTCCACTTGAAGCGCATTTATGGGAGAGGATTTCATGGCCCCAATGACAATTCTTAGGCATTTGGACTGGATGTTGTCTAATTTTTTAAGTGCTTCTTTGTTGCAGGGCTCAAGAAGGTAGCTGCAATAATCCAAAGCGCTTCTGGTCAACGCATTATAGACCAGTTTGAGGGTGTAGGGGTGAGCACCCCACCATACCCCGGCCAAAGACTTAAGAACCGATACAGAACGTTCACATTTTTTGACCGTGTTGTTTATGTGATCGACCCCAGACAATCTTGTGTCTAAAGTTACTCCCAGAAACCTAGCCTTATCTTCGACTGGAATGGTTTGTCCATTAATGTTTATATCAATTGGGGGTAGCGAACGCCTGCGTGTAAAAATGACAGCTTTACTCTTTGGCGCACTTAAAGACAAACCATTGTCAAGTAGCCATTGGTTTAATGAAGCTAGAGAGACATTCATCGAAAGAGCGGCATCCTGAATGGAGCTGCCACATACCATTAGTGCAATATCGTCAGCATACTGAAGGATTTTACAATCGAAATTAAGGGAAGAGGGCAGGTTAGCTGTATAGATGTTATATAATGGGGGACTAAGAACTGATCCTTGAGGTAGTCCTCTCCAGACCGATCTTTGTTCAGAGTCACTCCCAGGTATTCTCAATTGAATGGTGCGATTGGTAAAGATGCTACCAATGATGCGACAAATCCTAGCCGGGACTCTCAGCTCGTGCAGCTTTTGCCTGAGATTAGGGAGGAGAACAGAATCATAGGCAGCTGATATGTCCAGGAAAACTGCAACCACAGACTCATTCCTGCTGAGGGCCAGCCGGACCTCTGATATGAGGATACCCACACTATCACCAGTGCCCAGACCTTTTCTAAAGCCGAATTGGGTCGTAGGGAGCAGTTTCCTGTTTTCCACCAACCACACTAACCGGTTTTTGACCAAGTGTTCTAAAAGTTTTATGAGTATGGACGATAAGGCAATAGGCCTGTATGAACAATGATCATTAGGATCTTTGCCTGGTTTTAAAATCGGAATGACAACCTGAACCTTCCACTCTGTGGGAATATATCCAGAAGTAAAGCAGAAGTTAGCTAGGTCCAGATAATATTGGTGAGTTTTTGGGCCAGCTTTAGAAATATAGGAGTACGGGAATCCATCCACTCCCGGCGCGGAATCCTTGACTTGGGATAGCACAGCTTTTAGTTCCTCCATGGTAAATGGCATGTCCATTGGGTCGTCAATGTTCTCTGCATCATGGATGTCAGCACTGATTTCCTCAACACTTGGGACATAGGCTGGAGCGACTTTACAGAAAAACTGGTATCCCAGTTCTTCCGTGAGGTTGTTAGATGAGGAGGCAGGCGCTAAACTACTCCTGAAGCGTTTTACCCTCCGCCAAACCACCGAAATCGGGGTGGACGGACTCAGCGAACTACAATATTTTGACCAACCTTCGCGTTTTTTCCTTTTTAGAAATTTCCTGGACTTGGCAAGAATCTGTTTGAAGGCAATGAGATTATCCAGATTCATATTGTCGTTGACTGTCTCTTCAGCCTCATTCCTGGCCCTGACCATGTCAGTGCATTCCCTATCCCACCATGGCGGAGAAGGAAGTCTACCGGAATGGGGTTTTTTGGACGGAAAGCAATCATCAGCTGTGGAGGCAATGGTTGAGGAAAAGGGCAAAAAACAATCCTGGGCATTATCCCTGTTAACTTCCGGAAGGGAAGATATTCTTAGGTCTACGATTTTAGAATATAAATCCCAGTCAGCTGAATTTAGTTGATGTTTTAAAAGAGGGGGGGAAACTTTAAAGGGGATACTTTTGGAAGGGAATTCAATTATGATGGGGTAGTGATCACTTCCATAGCTCATATCCAAGCGCCGCCAAATGAGGAGACTAGATAAATGTGGAGAGCAGACCGTCAAGTCAACACAGCTATTATTCTGACCAGGACGTGCAGGTCTGCGTGTAGGACTGCCATCGTTGATTAGGCAAAGGTTTAGATCATCAAACATGTCAAGTAAACCTATGCCAAAGTTATCGCAAGTATCCGACCCCCATCGATAATGGTGACAATTAAAATCACCCATGATGAGTATTGGACCACTAACACTGCATAATAAATTTCGAATTACTGAGAGATGATCGAGTTGTGGGTGCGCAATATAAAAGGAAAAAATATTTATACCCTCAGCCTTCACAGCAACAACATTTATGTCATCGCCTACAAAGGTTAGAGGAATCTGGGTGAATGAAACCTTGCTATTGATGAGCAAGGCACATCCTCCATATCCATCAGATCTATCATTGCGAACACTGTCGAAACATGGCAACCTGAAATTGCTTCCAGGCAATAGCCATGTCTCAGCAATGCTGCAGATTGATGGTTTAAATTTATTAATTAAAAAAGAAAGATCAGGCTTTCTGGGAGCAATACTCCTCACGTTCCACTGTAGGAATGTCAGGGGATGGAACATTGTGGATATAATTTAATATTGAGGTCAACTTTGATGCAACGTGGTCAGGTATAGATTGAGTTGGGCTTGCAAGAACAGACATTAGCATGTCAGTGATTAAGTTTAAGATATTTTTTGATTTATCTTCCTGTCTGTAACATATTGGCTCTGCAACTTCCGTTGGAAGGGCACAGCCATTTTTTGATGGGGAAAAGGAGTAATTTTGAGTGAGGTTTAGGTGATCTTGTCTATCATAGCCAGGTGAAAGGGGGATACGGGATTTGGGTTTCAAAAATACTGTTTTATGGTATGAATTTTGGCTTACTGGGATGGGACTTGAGGACTGGGATTGTGATTTATTTGCAGTCACCTTGTTGCGTGGGGAATATTTGAAGACTTCAGCATATGATCTGGTAACAGGTGGGAAAACCCGACTTGCCTCCGCATACGAAATCGATTTCTCCGCCATCAGAGCTTTGATACTCTTCTGTCGGCCTAATTCAGGACAAGCACTATCACTTGCGAAATGGTTGCCAGTACACGAAACACAGAAACTCATTTCAGGGGTGACTTCACATCCATCACCTGGATGATCTTCACCACACTTAAAGCACCTAGGTTTCGATCTGCAAAGTGTGCGGGTATGTCCAAAACGACAACAATGATAGCATTGAATAGTTGGGTAAGTGTAACGCTCAACCGGGAGAGCCGTGTAGAAGCTGTATACACGCTTAGGTAGGACTTGTCCGTCAAAAGTTAATACAACAGTCTGTGTAGGCCTCCACTCGGTCACACCAGAAGAGGACACCTTACGGCTCATCCTTCTGGCTTTAATAACAGAGCCACATCCCTCAGGGACCTGAATATTTTTAATTATTTCCTCTTCTGACCACTCAACTGGTATATCCCTTACGATACCCATTCTTGTGATGTTGAATTGTGGAATGGTAGCTACATAATTGTGTTGGGATAAAATTTTATTGTTAAGGAAACTGTTTGCATCCTGGTGTGACTTGAACTCGACTGACACGCGATTTCTACCTATACGCTTGATCCCATCGAAACGTATGTTATTTACATTGTTTGTCATCAAAAACATACCAAACTTGATAGGTTGCAACACAGTGCCTGAGGTTTGTTCGTCTTTAAGTGAAACATTCACATTGTATGGTGGATTATCTCTAGCTGTATATGAAAGTCTGCCGATTATATTTCTCGCAATCTTGGGTTTAATATTTGAAATAGCAGGGGGCGAACCAGCGGTCCTCTTACGACTACGGATGTCCGTATCCATCTTGGGGTAATCTGGGGTTATTTCAATGTCACAGGGGAGGGTAACTGTTAGTCCGGGGGAGAGATCAAATAGTTCATCAGGGGGGTCAGGATCAGGGGGCTTTTTCGAGCTCATCTTAAAAGCAAACCTTAAACTACGAACACAAACACAAGGAACACTTTAGAACGAATTTCCCACTTTTCTAGTTCACCAAAATCGAAAATATTCGTAGCACTAACAAAGGCACGTGTTTAGCCTTCACCACTCAAAAAACCTCTCATAGATTCTTCTTTTATGTTGTTCAGGTTGTTCTTCAGAAATGTAAATAATAACAAACACACGGTATCTGACAAAGTCGTCCGTAATGTTCCACAGTTTGTTTATTTCAACTTTTGTTGAGTGTGATTGAGTTCAACTGATTTCGACATATTTTTAGCACTGATATTCTCGGCTAGTCACCACACTTAGGAATATCTGTTTTTTTCTATAGTTTCTTGTTTTTGTTACTCAAATGTGTCGTAAAAGTAGTAAATAACCAGAAGTTACGTTATTCTTCACTTTGTAATAAATTAAACACGACATTAGACATATATTGTTTTAAAAATTCTTTTCACTTTCTGTGGTGTGTCGAGAATATCAGCCAAAACGTCTGAAGGTCATTGACATTACTTCGTTCAGAAATTACTTTTTGTATGAATGATTCTTCAAAACAGGTTTTCACGATCGTTTTGCAATTTTTTTATCAAATTTTTGTTTCAAACTAAGACCGTTACCGTACATCTGGAAAATTAACTAGATTAAATAATAGAGGTTACTTATAAAATTTATTAAAGACACACCATGCACTACTGAATGTTACTCCACAATATGTATTTTTTTTTATTCAGCCTTATTATGTACTGTAGGGCGCAAGTCGGGTGGTAACACATAAAATGAGCCTTGTTTCTTCAAAATAAAAGTAAAATAAAAATAATTATTATTCTGTAAAAAAAGAACTTAATCTTGTAGCTATTATTACTAGACTCGAACTACCACTCTGCACTCTACCTGTGTAGACTGCCTCGTGATTATTGTTCGCAAGTACCGTTGCTGGGAATGAGGTCTTTTTAGGGTTCCGTACCTCAAAAGGGAAAAAACGGAACCCATAATCACTCGTGTGTCTGTCTGTCTGTCCGTCTGTCACAGCCAATTTGCTTCGAACCAAACACGGACGTATTAGTGAAAATAAAGGAATTTTTAATATGGATCGTCACTTTTGGGGAGTTTCACATTTTTTTTTTTAATTTTTGCTAATTGTAAACTTACTGTGTGATATATCAAATGAAACGGCTTATTGTGAGAAATTTAAACATAAATGATTTTAAGATCATTGCTTTCACGCACAATGGTCCACTTCAAGGACTAAGTGCGGAAACCTGAACCCCATAAAGAAGAAAGATCATTGCTTTCAAAGATATTTAAGAAAATACATGAAAATTGACCATTCCGCCCCCCCCCTCTCCGAAACTACAGAGCCTAAAATTTTAAAAAATATACTAAAATTAGCTCAACGCCAGAAAACCCAGAGAGGTTATTTGATGATTTCTCACACCAAAAAAAAGGCTATAAGCACATAAAACCTTTCAGGATATTTAAATCTTCTAGTTCTTCATTGAAAACTTCACTTAAGAGTGTTAAACAGTTTCTTGTCTCATTTTGCTCCTCGTTTTCCAGAAATCATTTGTGGTTTTCTCCACTTTAAGGGATTCGTCGCACTCGGGTTAAAAGCGCCCCCAAAAATTTTGAAACAGAGGCCTCTTAGGACTAGCTACGCGACTGACTGGGCTTTTAGTACTTTGAAGTAATTGGATCCTGGCTCTGGACCTAACATCATAATGTTGGATGACCAGTTTTACTTACAAAGTAAATATTTCTAAGATGTCCAAGTTTTTTTCATACTTAAGTAAAAAACAGGGTGTAAATTAACCCTTCACACATACGTCAAACAAGCATTCTGTACATCAAACTAAGTAACAACATAATAACGCAAACATTTTTAACGTCTTTTTTTTGGGGTCAAAAATCATATTTTACAGTAAAACTCAATGTTAAAACTCTTTAAAGCATTGTGCTAGTATCCACTAGCACAATGCTTTGAATAGTAAAAGGGTCATGGAGGTAATTTAAGTAAAGTTATAGCCTGAAAAACTACCTAGTATTTACAAAAACAGCTGTTCAACATTTGGAACTTTGACCCTACCTTCCTTTGCGTTAAGGGTACTTTTACACCCTTTAAATTATATTACATGCATTTTGCTACACTTTACATTACCAAACTACTTTGTTTCCTCACTTTACTAAGTAAGGTGTTATTAGATTGTTTCTATAACTAGTTTTCAAGTATGAAACAGCAATGTTTGGTCTAGCTATGCGGTTATTTGCTTGACCCAATTAAACTTATTTGCATTTCCATTATAAAGGGTTCAGCGGGCACTCGGGCAGGCAACGGTGACATTTACCGGTATAACAGCGAGTGTTCCCGTTACTAAAATATTTTAGTACCTAGATTAGATACCTAACTAGCACTAGCAGTGGAAAACTATCTGGTAATCTGGTACCCTACCCATTTATTACACAAGAAGGGTGGCGATTAAGTCACTAGTTCAATTAAAAGAGGTGAGTCTACCCATGTTGGAGTGTAGAGCTGCGGTTTTTTGGTAGCGATACCGCGGCCCCGGACACAAAGGGATAAGAAGGAACATGGGTGGTTTTTAGTCAGTAGAAGTCTGGCACTCTCTACCGCTACGCCTAGAGAGAGAGGAGGTCATTTGATGATTTCTCACCCGCCAAAAAAAAAAGGGTTGCAGTGTAGAGTAAAGTGAGATGAAAAAAATGAAAAATGAATGATGAAAAAGCTAAATTGTTTCTTTATACAAGGTAAAATGAAAACCGATACTGCTATAGGTTTTCATTTTACCTTGTATAAAGAAACAATTTAGCTTCCAAGAAATATGGTCCTACGACGCACCGTTTCCGAGAAATAGACCTAGGTATTAAGGTTCTAGTTTACTGCTATGCAAGTACCTTGGAATAAGATTTTTTATTTCCAACTAAATTCGCTTACTGAACTGTTACACCCGTAAAAGATCATTAAGTTAGACACGAATTTACCCAAATGATACAAAGATTTAATTGAAAAAGGCCCAATCAGCAAGTTTCTCACGAAAAAGTCATCCAGAACATTCCACCGGGAGTTTTCACGCCTTACTCTTAATTCCAGTCACGTATGCCTTTGGTTACGCTAAAAGCAGGCACCTGTGAATTTTCACCGAAATCGGTTGCAAATTGAAGCCTTTCTGGAGATAGACTGATAGATAAATAGGACTTAGTATTAAGTTTGACGCTTCAAATTATCTTCTAGAAATTATTTTATTATATAACTATAGCTGATACCCGCGGCTTCGCCCGCGTGTGAAATTATAAAAAAACCTTTCTCGAGAACCACTCTATCTATTGGCGAAAACAGCATGAAAATCGGTGCAGTAGTTTTTGAGTTTATCGCGAAAAGACAGTCAGACAGACGCGGAGAAGGACTTTGTTTTATAATACCTAATTGTAATTATTATGTAATGACATCACGCCTGTAATTCCCGAAGGCTGATAGATGTAGCTATAGGTACTTAGTAAACCTACCTGTTAAAGTCCCGTGTAGGTACTCTAAACACAATTTCTGTGACAAAAGGCTCATAGATTCGTAGCTCTCGTAGGACGTAGTAAAAGCGTAGCACAACCGTAGCTCGTAGAAAATAACAAATTATTGTTACATTTTCCATTTTTAGCTCCGTAATCCTTAGAGACAAATCGAAAAATAACCTGCAAACATACCTACTTAAACTTCGCGCCAATTTACCTAAGTGCACATGTTCCAAAGTCAAAGTATTAGCATGAAAGCGGGCAAAGGCAACGAGTATGTTCTGCCTCTGGCCACAGAGTGTTCAATCTCATAATTACTCCCCTGTGTTTAGGTTATGGATAGTCTCGATGGCCAGTCTCGTTTATCTAAAGCCGTAGTAAGAGTAAGACGCTTGGGAATGTGTATTTAAAGATGAATAGAGCTATTAATGGAGTATAAGTTTAAATTGTGCGAATAAATCCAGTTAGGTTGTTACATCTATGAAAATAATAATTATTTTGGGCTCACCATTTACTTTTAAAATTATTTTGAGGCAATTTTGAGTGGTACCAGTGGTAGTTAGTTTTAAATTGATACGGTCACTAACAAACCGACAGATGCCCAATTTGTTTGCTTACCTTCCCGCAATAAATTACAGCAGTGTACTTTAGTGATCATGGTGCTTGCAACAACTCGAAACAAAAAGTAAACAGGAATATCCTGTGTTCAGTGTTATTACGGTATTAGTAAACTGAGTAAATTTTTCTTTGACGCAAGATTTTTTTTTATGTATCGCTCCGGCTTAGTCATTGTCAAACCTATACGTTCATAAAATTGTGGACGAGGATTTAGACTAAGACATAATAATGCTTACTGAAGTCGTGGTTACTGGTGAAGACTAAACTGAGGAGTGACAGTGAACCGGCGCGCGTTTGAGTCTTCAACCCTGTACGTACCAACCTCCCTTACAATCGTTACAGTACCAACCAGTTTGATCAAACAAACCTGTGGCCACTCAGATCGAAAGATAAAACGAAACCATTGATGTTTGAATTTTGTTTCTAAAATCTCCAACGCAGGCAACGCATTTATTCATCCCTGATGCGTTGCAGGGTATCCAGCCAGTTCCATTGCACATGAGTTGCTGACCGGTCAGTCAAGCTTGAATTAAAAAAAAAATACTCAATTGACAAAACGTGCATTTGATGGCGTATCCTATCCCTACCACATTTTTACGAGCAAAAGGGGACCGGGCATAATATAAGAGGGTAATATTTATCAGCGAAAAATAAGCAAGTAAATAACAAGATAAACTAACAAAGAGCTTACTTAAGTAATATAAAACTTCTAAGGGTTCGCTATAATAACATACAGGGTCTAATAAAAATATAGAGAATTTTCAGAAGGGTCACAGTTTTTGATTTTGCGGTACGTTCGTCGCAAAGAACGCTATACGTAATATAACGGATATTATTTTAATACATTAAAATAACTGCTTTCTGTCGATAGACGTCCACCATTGGGCATAGGCCTCCGTCAAGTGTCGCCACATTGACAGAACCTGCGCGTCTCGCATCCACTAGTATGAAACCTTCCTACGCAACGTCTTCCGGTCTGCGATCGTCACTCCAGAATTCTTCGTCCCCATCGGCCGGCCGTCCGTTCCCCGAGAAATGCGCCCTTTCCACTGCCACTTATGTTCGGCGATTCAATCATTGGTTTAGTTCACTAAAATACGAAAGTGGAAGACCTGTAACCGGTAGAAGGTGCTACATCTCTCGTGACTCTAAGGGTAAACGAAAAAAACCAATCAACTCTACACCTCTTTTAGTATTTTGAATACGTAAGAACAAACCTTCTGCAGTACAATTTTTCGCAACATAATAATTAATCCAAACGAGTTCTTTGTTTGACGTTTATGTCGGTTGTCGTCCATTTTAACTTGATCCTTCTTATAAAATAAAACTTTGTTATAATATTCTATTCTATATTCTGGTTCTTGGTCTGTGGTCTGAGTTTGTCTTATAAATTAAGGAATATTGAAACTTAATGGAGTTGTCAAATAGACTATACCATTGTGAGATTTGATCTGTTTAGGCATCGATCAGTCATTGTTTTCGACCTTTTAATTATTATACCTCGTTTTTTTATACCTCGGGGTATATTCTGCTAAGGTAATTTCCTTATCTTTCAGTATAGAACAATGATGCTTATGCACAAGTCCATTTAGAGATAGGTAGGTACCTAAATAATGTTGAAGGTTTTATTCTGTACGAAAACATAACGTGGTAAACTGTCAAATATTCTCAATCAACCTTGAACCTAATGCTTTGGCGATTAAGTTGAAAACCCATTTAAAAAATTTTGACAGATTGTATTGGCTTGATGTTGGTACTGGAGTATGTTCCTAAAATACAATATTTCCGCAAATAGAATATTTTCCTCTTTCTGGATAGCAAAAAAAGAAAGCTGTCACTATTGCCAGTCAATTATTTTTAACTGGCAATAGTGACAGCTTTCTTTTTTTGCTAAGGAAATTACGAGTCCCTATAATGCACGTCACTGTAATGCACATACCAGCAATGCGCGACACTGGATTGCACAACACGGGTGTGTACGCCCTTGTGAAAGGAACCATCACAATGTCTCCAAATACTCGGCTGTACCTTGCTTGTCCGACCCAAGAATGTACGGCACTTTAAATGGCGACATCGCGTGATTGGCCGATTGGTTGGCCAATCAGGTGACTCGGAATTTTGGGACTTTGATATGTTTTGAATTGCAATGACGTACATTCCAATGTCGCGCATTCTCGGCCTGGACCAAGATTGTCCGGCTTGTTAATGTACAACATGACAAATGAAACCAAAACAAACATACTTAGAAGAATTTCGCGACCAATTTCGAGGTACCGCTCGCCGGCCGCTGCCGCGGCACCGCTCGCTTCGCTCGCTCGGCTCGCGCGTAGTTGGTCACAGTTCTAACCTAACCTAACCTATGGATCCCTTCGACATCGTTTTTACAATCGTCTTTCGGAACAGCACTACCTAGTATCCAAGTCCCAAAATTCCGAGTCACCTGATTGGCCAACCAATCGGCCAATCACGCGATGTCGCCATTTATCGTGCCGTACATTCTTGGATCGGGCAAGCAAGGTACAGCCAAGTATTTGGAGACATTGTGATGGTTCCTTTTCCAAGGGCGTACACACCCGTGTTGTGCAATCCAGTGTCGCGCATTGCTGGTATGTGCATTGTCGTGCTGTACAATATCAAGCCGGACAATCTTGGTTCAGGCCGAGAATGCGCGACATCGGAATGTACGTGTTTTGAATTCCAATGACGTACATTCCTATGTCGCGCATTCTCGTGCCGTGCATTGTTGATGTTGAGCATTGCTGGCTCCCGAAATTACCTTAGCAGAATATACCCCGAGGTATAAAAAAGCGAGGTATAATAATAATTAAAATCATTCTTTATTGTAAATATCTGACAGTATACATATTATAAATAACCTCAAAAGTGAAACACTCATATCGTCGGGTGCGACTCAAGTTAGGAAAGAATCTTATAAACATATAATACGCCTCAGTTCCAGTCGCAAAGAAAAGTAAATAAATTCAAAAGGAAACCTCGCAAGCTCGTAACACGGGAAATACTAATTTACCAAATGCATACACAGCGGTATCCTCATTTCAGTGAAAATATTCAAAAGGGCAGAAAATGTTTTCATCAGATATATTATTATCCATCTGAGTTTGTACTATGAGGAAATGGCAAAAGATTAACTCGTTTTTCGTACTCAAAGGGTCGTATATGGACCCTATTATTAAGGCTCTACTGTTTGTCTGTTGTAACAGGGCTGTCCTTTTTTTAATCACAATAGGTTTTTTTTTAACACTTTAACAACAAGTAATAAATTATAATTGAACAGGTAAGTGCAGTGTTAAATAAATATTGTACGTAAGGGAGCACGGAACAGATACCGCGGCCTCGACACAAAGGGCTAAGAAGGAACATGGGTAGTTTTAAGTCAGTAGAAGTCTGACACTCCCTACTGCTCTACCAAGAGCGGGAGGAGTCATTTGATGATTTCCCAACCTCAAAAAAAAGTATAAGTAGCACGGAACCCTTCTGTCAGTAGTTCTTAGTGTTTAAAAGACGATAGTCTGACACCCAGTCTTACCACTAACTAGGATGTGTACTTAGCGGTATCCGGTTAGACTGGAAGCCTACTCCAACATAGTTTGGGAAAAGGTTAAGCAGGTAATGATGGGACAGAATATTTCGCTTGCGAGTCCCACTCTCATTTGACCAGTTCTTCAACACCTAAGGCAGGGGTTTGACTGTAAGGAACCAGAATGTGATAACACACAGCTGTACGAATAAGGTTTATACATGGTTTATAGTATGATTTACAAAACGGTATCCCACAAATCAGTTTTTAAAAACATTATTTACTACATTTCCGATTCAATACAATTATCATAATTATTAAATGTTTCTAGTCCATAGGGTAAACAATATTATTAAAATATTTTAAGTAATTATTTATGAAACTAAAACATGCATCGTTAATATGTTACTGCTTCACTGAATATTGAAAACCAATAAATAATTAATTTGACAGTATTGGCATTCTGTGACGTGTAGCTTTGAATGTGAAAAAAAAAATAGGGTTGGCTGTATTAAATGTGTGTGGCGCGAGTATTTTTAAACTGGTTCGATTCATTCTTCATCATTGTCTTTCTAAGATGTATTTTTTATTCTGTTTTACATACCTAAACCTATTACTAACCTAAAGGTGTGTTACAACAACACGCTTATTTGACAGTATGAATACATCTACACTAATATTATAAAGAACACAATTTTTTTGTATTTTTGAGTGTGTATGTTTGTAATGAATAAATTCAAAATCTACTCAGCCGATTTCAAAAATTCTTCCACCATTAGAAAGCTTCATTCGCCACCCTAAGTAACATAGGCTACTTTTTATCCCTGTATTCCCACGGGAACGGGAACGACGTGGTTGAAACCGCGTGACGGCCGCTAGTTTATAATAAAAAGGTTCTTATTTTATTTGTCTTAACATAAGTTTGTATTTTAGTTACAATTCTGCACCCATCTTGATAATTATAATTATCAAGTCTCAAAATACATTTACATCCCTAGAGCAATTCAATTCAATGTGTCCAACACAACTGTACACAAATCCAGCGCCAAAACCGTAAACAATGCCAAAATCTTATACAAGCCGATCATTGAAAATTCATTCTCAATGCCGGCTGTCGGCCATCATTCCTTGTCACACTACCCACATATTGGGTAACCCGGTACATTATCAATGGACCGGGTGCACCAAAGTCATTGGTTGGTGCATTCGGAATGTAAGCCATCTGCCGCATACCACTTGTATTGAAGCATGCCAGGACAGATTGCGATACGACTGATCCAACATTGTTTTGGGACGGAGCTAGGATGATTCGGAGGAGGTTTGGCCAGAGATACGATATCATCGTACTTATGGTTGTGTCGATTGGATACATTATTGATTGGCCGTTTCTCGTTAAATGGAGAGGTTAGTGAAAGAATGGGATGCCTTTTTTATTTAGAAACAGACTGACACTAACTTTTTTTACTAGAAATAGTGTGGAAGTACGAAAGTTGATTCTGCACGAATAAAGACGACAAGTTGATTGATAACCGCAAGGGACAAGTGGAAAAACGATTCACAACGGAAAAGTGGAAAAACAAATCGCAACAAAATTTTAACTTGAACTTTTACGGGCAGATTGTTAATGTACCTACACGTGGTTTTGAAAACCTGCCCGTAAAACTTCAAGTTAAAACGCACGCAACGGAAGGTCTTAAAAAGTTATATTTTTTCCCGTTTTTGTAACAATTTTCATTTATGCTCTGTTCCTATTGGTCGCAGCATGATGTCATATAGCCAGCCTTATAGATAAATGGACTATCCAACACACAAAATATTCAATTCCAAGCAGTATTTCCTGGGATATCTCTCCCCCAAACGCTATTTCGTGACAACAATCCGAATAACCCCCGTCTATAAAGAAGTTTTACTTCAAAAACATAAGCACGTCGAAATGAGAAACTTCTCCTTCGTTTTTAGGGTTCCGTAGTCAATATGGAACCCTTATAGTTTTGCCATGTCCGTCTGTCTGTCCGTCCGCACTATATTTCAAAGACTTTTATTGCTAGAATGCTGTAATTTGGCATGAATATACAAATGAGCCAACCTAAACCAATACGAGTTGTGTTTGGGCATGTGAAAAATGTCATGGTAGTAGCACATATTATTATAACGAAAATAAAAGAAGAACTATCCCAGTAGTGGGCTTTACAAGTTTACGAGTAATAGTCGACCAACTTATAAAAAGTATTTGTATGAAATATTTTCCCTAACTTTGTTTTATTTTTACAATAAAAACCATCGTTCGGAGGCAGGTAGGCAGTGTGGTTAATCAGTTTAGTAAGTTCACATATTTTGATGGGCATCTACGGAACCCTACATTGTGCGTGGTCCGACATGCACTTGGCCGGCTTTTCAAAGGTTGAAATCGTTCTAAATTACGAGCCAGAGTTCACAAACATTTAAAAAGGGGACACCATATTTTCGGGCGCAGGGGTAGCAAACCCACGATCTTATAAGGGAAAACAAGTTTTGCGTTATCTATGACAGATATCCTTCCCATAACATTGAAACTTGAGAGGATCGACCTCTTTCCAAGTCCTGAGTGAACGAACTTTTGATTTAGTAAAGTGTTTCGAACAGTCCTGCGTTTTTCGCATTCCGAATTCCGAACGAGCGACGATATATTATTGGAAGTCGGGTAAAATATATTGAGAATGATCAGAATTATGATAGTTGGAACTACTTTTTTTTCCAGGCTAGCTGTTAAATGAAAACCTTTCACAACGAGGCAAAAGGGGTTTGTAAGGATCGTAGCTAGTTGCGTTTTGTGTTTTTTGACTACCCCATGGGAAGAAGGCGTGACTTTATGTATTATGTCAATATTGAAACTGAGGGCCTAGACAAACCGTCATTCTATTAATAAGAACAATGATGGCAGATTCAAAAACGTCTTGAAAAGACAGACATAAGGTAAGTATAACCTACTAAAACCTTTGTGTCAGTGAGAATTTCAACATGAAATTAATGGCGCTACCTTCGCTGGTTCCATGCTTCATCATTGGCAGACTTTATTCATTGGTCATATCGAGACCTAGTTTGGTGGCTGGGCCCCCATTCTGTTAAAACCGCTTTAGAAATACGAAACAGTTTATAAGAAATTACGATTTGTTTAGAACCTCGCGATGTGATATATATACTATGGCACCACGGGGTATTTGCTACTATTTGACTACAGTTAAAAAATCACGAAAATGTTATGTTATTTTAAAGAAATAACTAAAATCACACGATGTATGAAATAATTATTAAAATCGATCAAAAAGTAGACTAAATACATCTTTTAGAAGTTTTTGATGGGGGTACTTTCTATCCTTCTCACGCGAAACGGTTTTTCAATTTCTACTACGTAACTATGGCGGTATGAAATATGACGTCACGTTTCTACAGCGCCGTCTTTGTGTTACAAGTTATTTAAAATCAGTTAAAACTAAGCCATTTTTTAACAGTAGTCAAATAGCCGATTGTGGGTAGCAGGTTTATATCATTTCCCATTGATCACGAGTAAGGTAGGTATAAGCGCACAGATGATTCTTTTCTTTCCTCTTCGATACCTCCTGAGCCACTATTATGGTACCTAAGAATTAAGTAGTGACTTGTATTTATTCCTTTGCGGTTTTGAACAACATGGTATTGTCTTCTAAAAATCCACATTGTCATGTCATTATAAGAAAACATCCTTTTCTTCGTACTCTTGGTAGTATCGAACTAATGAATGCATAATGGTCCCGCATGGCGTTGCAGCGCCTATTGATATGACTCCTTCAGATATTTGTTTAAGCTGCTTGCTCTATTTCAATTATGGTGTCAGTCACAAAAGATCTTTAGCCAATTAGTACTTTGGTCCCGGTTTCACACTGAATTGATTATCGGATAGAAAATAATTCGTTTAATTCTTTTCTTTCTCGGTCGCCGAAGCTAGCCCAGAAAGAGGTGGCGAGACGATCTGGACGACTACCGCGATGGCTGGTTCAAGGTAGCACAGGAAAAGAGCTCTTAGAAGGAATTAGGGAACCCTTTGGCTAGCAGTGAAAAAATCCTCACATGATCACGCTAAAATAAAACATATTCCCTTAAGTTAAAGTCAAGTTAAATTTTATGGAACCATATTCCAGAACATTTACATAGCATTTCATAACAACCTACAAATTCTATGGAAGCTTAGTCGGTATCGACAACGTGTGCTTTGATACGACTTTGACCACAGACAAGTATAAGGTACATACATGTCGTCTCTCCGACGATATTCCGTATTCTATCTGTATCGATTTGAGTGAAGACTGGATTGGGAATAGATAAAATATCTAGTAGATAGGAATTCAATGAGACATTTTCCAATTTTGGCAGCTAACATGGGTATCTATGGGTGCTTCGCAAACGTTTTGATTAGGTAAGTGGACAAGTCCGTGTGTTGTGAATGAACAAAAACCTTATAAATACTGATACAAGCACGCATTAAACTCATAGGTAGATATTATGTACATAATAAAAATAGGTAAAAAAACTTTTTAAGTTAAACGGTTTTATGTTAAACATACATTGCAATGTTTAAGATAAATGTACTAAAAACCAAAAAATAATAAAATAGATACAGTCGTGGGAATTATAAACATATGCATAGACTAGACTAAAATAAAACCGTGGGACACGTCTCTTTTATTTACATGGAGTGTATAACTATTGGAATTTCCATGAGCAAGAAAATAGTAAGTAATTTCCTCACCGTCTGCGGGCCAACTGCCTATTTTAACGACGAATTAAACGATTCTTCTATCGCATATTAAGGCGATAATTTGTAGACAATTGACGTGCCCCACGGTTTTATTTTAGTCTAGTCTATGCATATGTTTATAATTCCCACGACTGTATCTATTTTATTATTTTTTGGTTTTTAGTACATTTATCTTAAACATTGCAATGTATGTTTAACATAAAACCGTTTAACTTAAAAAGTTTTTTTACCTATTTTTATTTTCTAGTTTTTAGTTTTTATTTCGCATTCTGTTTAATTCATTTATTGCTTCATTATTGCAAGGTTTCTTGCCCGTTAGTTTATTGCAGTCCAACTCCTCTATACGTAGTTAAAAAAAAAAAAATATAATTTTCTGTTTCCGCCATTTTGTAGCGGCCGCCATCTTGTATTTCAATTTTTTATAGTATATTGTATTCTGCTTGTTGAGCCCTTTCATTTGATACCCATATTGATGGGATTGATAAAACCTACGTTATCCGCCATTTTGTAGCGGCTGCCATCTTGGATTTCAATTTTTTATAGTATATTGTATTCTGCTTGTTGAGCCCTTTCATTTGATACCCATATTGATGGGATTAATAAAACATAAATTATCCGCCATTTTGTAGCGGCGGCCATCTTGAATTTATAATGATAATGAATAAACATAATTGTATTGTCACCAAAATCCAAAGTGTATACAAAATTTCAGATTAATCGGTTGACAGGAAGAGGGTGAAATTTGAATGACTAAATTTGACCCAAGAATAATAAATAAAACAAACGGGGTGAGCTAAATATAAAACCGTTTAAATAGGGCTGAGAGCAAAGGATGCGATCTGCGGCTGGATGGCGATCAGTACTGTATTCAACGAAAAATAAGATAAAAAAAAAATTGTTTAAAATGTGCTTGTTTTTAGCTTTTCAGTTTTTTCAGTCGGTTTATTTAATTTTTTAACTACCTTGTTTACTTTCAACTTTTGTTTATAGGATTTGAGACTTGACTTGAATTTCTTTTAAACATGTAAGTGGTATATATTTTTGTAATCTCCTTTTAAAACCCTTTATTTTGATACTCTACTCGATGGTACTGGATTTTTTTATTTTTTTGAATTCCGCCAAAATCCGTTTTTTTTTAAATTTAATGTAATTAGTGACATTTGCGCCATCAAGACGAATCTAACGACGTATATTTTATTCAAATCCCTTCATCCGTTCAGGAGTTATGAAGGAATCAAAAAACAGACATACATACATACATGCCGAATACATAACCCTCCTTTTGGGCTTCACCGCAGTCGGGTAACAAGACGCCTGCCTCATATAAGAGGTTAGGTAGAGATGTAACTATAGAACACCCACATTCTTGTGTAAGAACTACTCTTCTTTACTTATTTTCCTATCATAACTTATTATGACTCATACTTGATCTAAAAGAAGAAGTGCTATCACCACCCCTTATTGCTATTGGAGGTGGTGATAAATGAACAATTAAGAAAATTTATGAACTCAAACTCAAACTCAAAGCATTTATTTCAATTAAACCTTTATAGGCACTTTTGAATGTCAGAAGAACAATTCATAAAAACAAATCTTCGAGTGCCATTCATTCCGAAAGCCACCACGCCGAATCACACGCCGCCGAATGCCAGCAACAACGAGCACCGCGAGCACGAAAGCACGCAACGACGCACACCGCTACAACGAATGCACGAGACCCCGAATCACGGAACAACGAATGCAATGCGCAACCGTCGCCCCGCAACCCGGAGCCCCGCGCACCCGCCGCCACGGCACACGCCGCCGCACGCCCCCGCACCCGCAGCACTCGCCGCCGCAAACATCCGGCGCATGACAATGAACATGCAGTGTTCTTCCTCCTCTCTCCTACTTGATCTATGCTGTGCCCGATAGGGTTCATAACAGTGACAAATAAAGTAGTTTTCCAACCAAAAATATACATTATGGTACGCAACAAAAAATTGAGAATCTTTACAAACTTAACGAATAGTATTATTTTTCGTGTATGTACACGGCGAGGCGTAGTTTGACCTGCCTCACTTTGCTGTTCGCAAAGTTCCGTCTTTACTTTTTATTTGGTCTGAGGATAGGCACAAGAGTCCTCAGTTCACGCCTAACATCACAAAGCTTAATCAAGGCCTGAGACAAACTAACACAACTAGTAAATATCTAGAACCATCTGTTCCGAGACGCTTAGTCGCAAACTGTAGGAAATGTAGCAAAACCGATGATTTATTACTACCCGCATAAGATCGTACTTAACCCATCAGATGAGATGTCACTCAAACTCCATGTATAGTGACGCCTACGTGCTCGAATCTCTATTAATTTTCACTTCATTATAATATTTAGTTATGAAGATACATAACGTACATAGCATAGATATGTTATGTACGAATAAATCATCAGTGTGGGGTTAGTAAACTATTGAAAAATAGGTACGGTGTAAAGAGGTTTACTGACGATGTTCGTTTCCATAACTATTTGTTGAAAAAAGATGCCAAATCTGAAGAAAATTAATACGAAGATACTGAGAGTAGAAAGCAAAACCTTTTCACTGGGGTACCAGGGGGCCTAGGAGGCCAGTTTGTGGGTGAATGTAGAGAGACTCCCGAAGTTGATGACCTGCTGCAGCTGATCCTAGTATTACCCTCTGATTTTGCCCACATGAATCTTGGTGAATCAGACACTAACTAACTGCACTGCAACTAAAAAAACGCGCAGCTCAAGCCTTAAGGAATGTATTCGACCCAATCCAAATGGAATAGCAGTGTAGAGCACATCTGCAGGATATACGACACCTCCGCTCTTGCCCATTCTGCACAACCTTCATAACATTCCAGGAATCTGAACTGGTCGACATATATTCAACGTCCATTTGCGTCGATCAACACATTAAGAAGAAGAAGGATGTATTATGCAGAGAGAAGTGGATCAATGTCTTCGGTCCAGGGCTGCTGATCACTTCCCTGCATGATCATACGCAATGGCTTTGTATCGAACCAATCATTATCATCATTTCAGCCAAAAGACATCCACTGCTGGACATTGGCCGCCCCCTGGTGTCGCCACATTGACCAGTCCCCGGTCTCGTGTGTCTCGCATCGATCTCGAACCAATATTGCAAACTAAATATGATTAACATTCCAACTAGCCAGTTCTCCCTAGTTCAAATTAATATTTCTCTGAACAAACGAGCGAAGACGCCGGCAGAACTTAGTTTCGAATACAAACACGTCTTTTGCAAGTCGGTATTGCGAAGACATGAAGACAAAAGGGGTCATGATAGATGTTCCAAGTTTAGGGAGAAGGATCGGATTCCTATCATAAGGATTTAATTACTGTCTATTGATGTTTCGTGTGACAAGAAAGGTCAATTTCGTTTAACATGGAGTTTTTCATACTTTTAGTTTTAGTTGGGACTTATTTCCCAAGTTTTTTTACATATCTAGCTATTGGTAGCAACTCAGCGTGAAAATATAATCAACATAAAATTGTAATAATTTATACAAAGTACTTATTTGTTTTTCATTATTCCGTTTAGCAAATTTCAGTATTGTTTGTTAAATATTTATTTTAGCCTTAATTTTAAATTAGGTGCTAATTCTATGCATACCCTTGCTAGATAAATAATCAACCTTAGCAACAAAGATTAATGATAAATTCAACTGCAAACTTTTCTATCAATCTTGTCAGTTAATTTCGAAGGCTTTGTTACTAGATTTACACGAATTTCCTAACTCAATTAACTTCCTATGATTAACTAAACATGCCGAAATAACATGGCTAAATATACAGAACTAAGAATGATTGTGTCGGTCGGCAACGTTAGAACCCACGTGTACATGTTGCTTTATACTCGTATAAGGAGGTCGTGGCTATAATAAATAATAACAGTCTTCTAGGTTAAGTCGTGCTTGCGGAGGTTGGTCTGTGGATGGGTGATTGGCTTGGTACATTTGGCTTATTTTGAATGCGCTTACCGCACGACGACTTACTAGGTCCAGCATGCAATGTATTTCACATGACCGCTTTTTTTTACTTACCGCAACCAAAGGCGGAAAAAATCCACGTAATATAATGTGTGTGTGGTCTTAATTAAAAATATTAGAATTTTCCGTAATTCATTTTAGACGACTTCTGATCTTTGCGTCTTCTTGAACCTGGAGAAAGATACTATTTTGGCCCGGTTGTGGATGTGATCCTCCGATTGTGGAAATGCAGAGAACACAGGAGATGCGAGTTCATGACTTTGATGCTTTGTTATCATTATCATCATCATCATCATCATCACCCTATAATGTTACCACTGCAGGCCTCATCTTTAGGAGAGGGATGGGCTATAATACACCACGCAGGCCCAGTGCGCGATAGTAGATGTCATATGTCTTCAAATTATTTGGTTCTAAGACTATGATGGTTTCCTCACGATGTTTTCCTTCACCGATTCCCAGTGGTGATGAAATAAATTACACAAAGTAATGCGTGGGTTCGAACCCGCGACTTACTGTTCGTATGTCAGGGCCGCCACCACTAGGCCACCGCGGCTGCTTCGCAGTCAGTGGTAAAATAACTTAATGTAAGAGAATGCAGCCAAACTTGCAGTGTAACTACTTACAGTAAAGGAATTTGTAATAGCTAGAACAGAGTGAGCTAATTAAAGTTGTTCGTCAATAAGCTGTGACTTGAGTAACTTGGGTAAGCTTGCTTGAGTTTTAGCATTTAAGCTACAGCACTTTAATGTTGTGCTTGTACTAGCACTATTTTGACGAAGATGAATAACTTAAATGCGAGATATAGTTATCACATAATATTAGGTAAGGTCTTTTTTGTAACTTAACCTATATTCACGGCTGGACAAAGGCGTGTGGGTGGTTTTTGTCCTGCATTGGACACAATCATAGCCCGTTAAGTTAATTAGTCAAAAAACTTCTCATTGAGAATATATATTCTTGTAGAGTGATTGATTCACTGAAGTGAAGGGTTGGCGTTGAAATTAAATTAGATTTTAAAAATGTTCCATAAGATAAAGCTGAAGCTCCACAGACAATTTTAGATATTTATATAATTATAGACGATGGTAAATCGCTATTTAGAATTCAATTTCACCATGGGACGAATTTAGGTTTGTTTTGTACCAGTTGTTAAATTTGCTGTTCCATACAAAAGTGAAATATTTACACGGTCAAAATGTTTGTCATAACTGATAACCTTTTATGACCAACGGCTCAGTTAACAGGGAATTTTGGGGTAACAGTTTCAAGTGTCACGGTGTCTTTTATTAATAATAGACAGAGACAGAGAGACAACGGAAAAACCCAAAGAAACTATAACCACTATGTAACCTTCTTTTACACAAACCTCCAAACAAGACAGCAGTCTTCAGTCAAAACGTGAAGGGCGCTTGTTTATTATTAAATTAACCCTTCAGTGCCGAGGGTAATCTTAGAAGTTGGTCGAAGGGTCCTCAGTTAATCTGTCAAGTTATTGTTTGAGCGCTGCCCTTCTAAGGGTTGAGTCAAGCAAGGCCTGTTTGTTCTTGTATAGTTATGGTAGCAAGGATTTGATGACCGGGTGACAAAGTTTATACAACTTTCTTTTAAGAGTGTTTGGCCATGAACCTTTTTTTTGGGCGAATTTTTGAAGATGAAGCTTATAATTAGTTGCTGTGAAGAGATTTTTACTTAATAATGAAGGGAAAGTAAATAATTTCGTTAGGGAATATTCTAAGTAACCACGCGGTGAAACATCTGGCTGTAAATTTTTAGTATAACATGGCCACGCTTTGTATAGATTTTCCACAAAATGGAAGATCTGCAAAACTTGATTTATGTGGTTTGATTTGTTGCCATGCATACTTACTTGATGCTTACTTTTTTGTTAATAATAAGGCACTGGCTTTATAACTATAAAGAATAACGTCGATTGGATTGTGATTCTGTGTAACTTGTTACACAGTGACAAGTCCGATGGACCCGAACAAATCGCTTTGCTTTTATATTTGTTGTGCAAACCCCCAGTTTGTGGAATTTACTGCAGGCTACTGTCTTCCCGATTGTTTTATTCAGGATCTCTTCACAGTCCAAGGTTTCTTCTAAGCAATCTTGTTCCACCCTAGACCGCATCATTGCTTCACATCAGGTGTGTTGCGGCAAAACGCAAGCTAGTGTAAAAAAAAAAGAAATCAAGAAGTGGTTTCAGCCATCGGAAAAATAATAGAATATTTTATTGATCCATTTCGTTATTAAATGTGGCCTTTTCTTTTTAAATTGTACCTTTATGTTTCCAAAAACCAAATACAAGGTTGCAGAGATATTTATATAGTTGTTTATTTCAAAACAAACTCCTTCACAAGGGACCACTGCCTACCAACTTTTACTCACGTTCTAGAAATGTTCTCCGGCTGGTGCACTCAAGTCACTTCTATGCACCACCGTACCGGAATACCATACAATATTTACTCAAACTGCATCTATTTACGAACATCGGTGTAAAGAACAAACTTTGTTAGCCTCAAGTTTGGTAGAGAAGTTGATTTTTGTCGTTCTATCTGCTTAGCCACGAGCTACAGAGGTAGCTTCAAAATCAAAGTGTACTTTATCAATTGTTGTTGCAATAAGATTGCTTTGCTGCCACTGACAAGTCTCTAACTAAAGTAACAGTGATCTTTAAATTAGTTGCAATAAGCGTGACTTTGAGTTGCTGCTGTCGGTGGAAAAAGGACTGAAAAAAAAACAAAAGCTTTAATTGAAATGAAAAATAGTTTTTTTTTATCTATTAACATTGAACGTGTACATTGTTATCCAAGGGGCGAAAGTTACTTATTTAGTAACTGGACGGGGTTTGGCGCCCGTAACGTAGTGAGGGCGCTAATAGTTCGAGGGACTAAATAAGTAATTTACCCGAGGTAAACACTGTGCTTTTCATCACGAATACGAGGAAAGTATAAACAAGAGCATACATTATTAGCTAAAGAAAAAAATTGTGTTGATCGGACTGTCGCTGTACAGCTTATTTTTTTTTGTTCTCTGGTCTTCTAGCTATACAGACAGTATTTTTATGTGCATCATAAAAAAAATGACCATGATTTTGCCGAAATCTATATTATTTTAGAGAAATAGTTAAAATTAAATTATATAAAATTATATTTTTAAGTTAACTTTAAGTTATTTTAATTTTAAATCGCGCTGTAATTTAGTGGCTGTTTATAAAGTGGGAACATAGTTCAATAAAAATGTGAAAATAGACCAAGTTTTTTTTAATAATTTGACAGCTGTCAGTTGGAAGTGATTCTCCCTAGGGCTGAAAAGTAGTACTTTCAACCCGCTCCGCAGGCATTTTATGACCTACTTTCAGAGTACCTATGAGTAATGAAAACAAAGTTTCATATCTGTGCTGAATTAGCATGAAGGAGAGAAAAAGCGATGCTCGCCACGGGAACAAGACATGTCTGTAATAAAAGTTATTGTTACCAGAAGCATAGGTGTCTACAAAATTTCAGCTTAGTGGGTTGGTACTGGTTTGATATTTATAACTAAGCAACTAACAAGGCAATAGGAATGTTCCTGATTAAAAAAAAATAAGAATCTAATTAGTCCATCAGTTAGATTATCGAAAAATATTGGATACGTGTTTTTTTGTTTTAATCAAATTATTAAAAATTGACGAAGATAAAACATGTTAAAGATCTTGAGTGGGGGCTTGTGACGTGACTTGTGCAAAAAATGTACTGCATTGTGACGTCACAGGAGTTTTCGAAGCACTGTGTCTTCAGTTTTTGATTACGTGAAAATAAAAAAGTGTCCAATATTTTATGGAAATCTATCTGACGAACTAATTAGATTTTTTTGTCAGCTGATTTAGGTTAAGAAGAAGTCACGTTTGTCAGTAGTGCCAATATCAACGCAATGCAACGTTATTCAATTAATGTAACAAGTGAAAAACGCGCACTGTGTCACTTGACACATCACTTCGCAATTCGTATAGCCCGAAGTCGTGAACGGGGCACATACGATATTTCATGTTCCAATACTTGAGATAAAGTGAACAGACACATGCACCAAGTTGTCTTAGGTATTCGTATATAGGTCAATGCGTCGTGTCATCCTGATGTTGGCTGGCTGTGGTTGGAAGTTTGTAGCACTTTGCTACATATTCCGTTGAACGTAATATAAAGGGTGTAAAAGTACCCTTAACGCAAACGAAAGGCACTTGTTCTCCCCCCCACTGCGATTACGCAAGCGTATATGATTAGTTTTGTAATAATATCTAACGTTTGATATCAATTTCGATTGGTTAGCAGATCAGTGTAGTTACCTATATTGACTTATCTGTTCAGAGCTTGCCAGGTAGCCATACACAGAAAAGAGCAGGCAAGCCTACCTAAAACTATCAGTTGAGATAATATTCCTTCGGTTATCAAAAGAGTAAAGGTGAAGAAAGAACAACAAATTGATTAAAATTAAATTAAATTAAAAATAGCTATGCGCACTTTTTGCTAGGCAAGTTATCGAAGGCATATTCGTTTATAAATTATATTTGATAAGAAATACGTCTGATCTGGTTATCAGAGTTGTGAAGGTCGATCTTCACCGTCTTCTCTACTAAAAGGTGCCCAACCTTTTCATTGCTCAATAGTACGTAGTGTCGGAGTAGAACTATAAAATGTTTGATGTGCGACACTCGGCCCTTTTGTCAGCACTCCAAATTTATGACCGTCAATCTCATTTCAAAACAGAACCTTTATAATTCGCCACCGTTCCTCCGTTCTACTGTGATGATATTTATTTTATTGAGACACTAGAAGATGTTGACATAGGGGTTAGATTTAGGGGCGGGAACGCTGCATTTTCCAACACGATTAAAATAGAATAAATGTAAAACTATGGGTTCTGCTCGCGGTTACACAAACATCCTAGGCGGGATAAAATGTCGTGCTATATTTTTTATATAATATTAAAAAGCATGACGTTGATGATAAAATGCAGCACAATCCTTGTGTATTGAATGGTTTTTGGGTATATAAATCCCATGTCTGTCTATTGTTTACACCAGTTCATAACATAATATCACGCCGGTACGTTGTGAAGAAGTAAGCACATGTGAATCACTAAAAAGTAAAAATCAGTTTCTGAAGTCTTTTGTTTGCTTGATTTAATTTTTTTTGGAAGTATTCCATCTTGAAATGTTTACCGACAGATCTTGGAGCACTATCTCACATTTGTCGAATATTGCACCTATTTCATGTTATTGTCTACCTATACCAAGCTAAATCGAAGTCATTTCAAGTGCCACGCAAAAATAACTTTTACAATACCGAACTTACTAAACCAAATACCTGTAGACATCAGAGACCCAATGAATAACAAGAACGTAGAGCGTAAGCTGAAAGAATATTACATTAACTCTACTAAAACGTATCTGTTAATACCGCGTTGATCAAATCTCAGGCTATGGCATGCTAAGACAGACCCCCGTGTGTTTTGTTTAAATATAAGTAACTTGTAATATCTAAATAATTAAAAAAAAACAATATGCAACATGAAAATCTGTTCAGGCGCCTCTTCAGCTTAAATTTTTTGCATTAAAAATCAACCATTTCTAGTCGTCAAGCACAAAATGACCAATTAAGTTAGGTCGCTGCGATGAAAACGCATTTAATATGTTCATGTTTCATTGGCGCTCGTGAACAATTGACTATTATCAGGTTAGCTGCATATCAGCAAGCTGCACTAGACGATTCTCGATATTATGGCTCAATGTCACATATAGAAAGGAGACCAGAGTTTTCAGTTCCAGTAGAATTATTCGGTTTATTCCAGTTGAGTCACATCGTGATGTGTTACACTGTTTCACATTTGGAGAAAATTTCCCGATAAGTCACACTGTAACTCATTGTTACGTTTTTTCCCCGTTGAGTCACACCATGTTGTGTTACACTGTTACACATTGGGAGAAAAAAAACAAAGTTGAACTACCAGGATGCCAGAAACATGGAGTAGGTATTGTATATTGTTAATAACAATCTCTTAATCAAACTTTTATTACCTTTCTAATAACACGCATTTTTCTTGGAAGATAGACAAGCATAGTAAAGTCTTACAAACTACCAGGGGATCAGAATGGTGATGTAGAAGTGTACAATACCCCCTTCATCGTTCTGGCCTATGGTAGTTTGCGAGACTTCACTATACTTGCTCCTCCAAAAAAAACTGCATGGTATTAGAAATGCATACAGATTTTATTGATGATGACATAATGAAGAACTAGCATGATGTTGCCAATCATAGACAAAATATAAACACGGACCGTTTCCTAGCCAAACAAGAATTATCAAATCAATTATTTAATCATCAGAAGTGCGGTCCAGCATGTAAACTGAATCCGTATATTTCAACCGGAAGATAATACAATGAGGTGACCCTTTGGAGGATTACAAAGGTATCCCATAGAAAGTGGGCGACTTTAAGAAGTCATGTTAACTTTTAGCTCTGTTCCGAACTTCCGACTTCATTATCGTTTTGCATTTTTTCTTGGATCCGTGTTTACAAGTTTCCTGGGTGCTTTTTATTTTTTTCTGTTTGTTTCTGGCCTTGGTTAGATTTCCTGGGGTAGCAATTTTCTAGCCGGACTTTGAAATATTTTCATTATTTCTAGTGTATAGTATAATATACAATATTATAGTATATCGAGTACCTATTAGCTAGAAAGCCAAGTCAGAGGTTCATGGCAGGTATATAAACTGTGACACCACGATGCCATTTTTCATTATTTTTCGTGTGATTAGACACGCAAAAGAAAGAAGAATTGGGTAGTTAACATAAAAAATCAAATTAATCCGTCAGATCGATTTCCAAAAAATCTTAGACGCGTATTTTTTCTTTTTTCACGTAAACAAATGATGAAGAGTGTACCGTGATTTGAGAACTCGTGTGACGTCATATTCTAAGACATAAGTATGACATTTTTTAACGGTGAGCGACGTCACAAACCCTCACTCAAATCTTTGACAAGTTTTATCTTCGTCAATTTTTATTGATTTGATAAAACAAAAAATACGTATCCAATATTTTTGATCGATAATCTGACAGACGGACTAATTAGAATCACATTTTTTCAGTTTTGTAAGTAAACATCCCTATTGCATCGTAGCAATGAATCATCGAATCCCACAAATCCTTTTTTTTTCGCCGCCCGCGGCTGAGCGAAAGGGAGTGTCAGACTTCTACTGACTAAAAACCACCCATGTTCCTTCTTAGTCCTTGTACTGAGGCCGCGGTATCTCTTTCAAACAATCCGCAGCCCTGACGGGATCCCTCAAATCCAAGCTGTAACAGGGATGATAAGTAAGTGGCAACCTAAGACACTTTATTTTAAAGCATTTTCACATCTTCCAGATTTGTGCGCAGAGAATTATACGGATTTAAATACGATTGACGTTGAGTTCCGGAGTCCTGGCATGTTAAGTTCAGTCATGTCATACAGCAAATTATTATGTAGAAATGTAGGAGAAGACTGGTCTGTTTATTATTTTTAAATAAAGTGCACTTTGGTGATGTTAAAAAAAAAAAAAACTACTTTAGGTTTTGTACTTTTTCCATCTGAAAATTAATAAAAATAAAACCATGACTAAGACCCAATTTATTTGGCATTAACGTTTATCTTGAACTAAACTAAAGTGTTACCGATAAGTATTAACCACTCCACTGATATAGAAAGGTTATTGGTAAAAAGTTAAAAATAAAGAAAATGACGATTTTAATATTACGTGTTTTTTGGCACATAACACTAACAAAATGTCAAAAATAATGTATTTTTGTCTTTTCTTCCATATTGAATAATCTATGGTCCAGCGGCGTGCGAGGGGTGTGGGATGGCAGTGTTGAACTAAATGCATAATCAATGCATAGGGTGTCCCTGTTTTTAAATCAATGCTCTGCTTGTTTTTCTTTAAGCTGTTTGAAATGCAGGGCGAGAAGCGATTATGTGCGATGTCGAGAGCAAATACTTCGTGAAGTGAAAAGTGATATTGTGTGTGTTTTCTTTTCGTAACTGTTCTATTATGGGGTAATTTATGTGTATGTCGGAGTGGGGGAGTATTCTTCATGATGATGCTGATGATGAATGGTCAGGATTGTATCTCAAATTAATAACACTCGCTGGTTAATGAGTACAATGAAATGAAATGGTTGGTTTGTATTGAAATGAAATGAAATGAAATGAAATTTATTTGCTAGAATTGTAGTACAATATTGATGGTCAGGTTTTGTTGCTGTAGCTCACACAATTCGCTAAAACTAGCGTGCAAAATTTTAATTTGAAGTTGAATTTAATTTGGTATGTTTATAATAATACGTAATAATAAGAATGTCAATAGTAAAATGTCAATAGTCGGAATGTCAATGGTAAGAATGTCAATAACTTTCAATACATTAATTAGAATAGGAAAATGTCAACGGAAATCTTTAAGGTTAAAGTACTCTTTCACAGAATAAAATGTTCTTTCAATAAGCCATCGGAATATTGGTAATCACAACTCGGTTAAAAATAATAACGGATGCTCATCAATAATCACATGGAATGTAGTGAGGTCAGATCTGACGTGATCACGACCGACCGACCGGCCGGCCGTAGTACCGTTTGCTATTCAAACCTAATAGAAGTCTCTATAGCAGCGCTCATGGCTCTCGCTCTCAAAGTACTCTATGGCGGGCTCCGTCCAATTGACAACCCCTTTTTTTTCATCTATCACACGACATTTGTCACTCGTAATCACGCCAGAACGAAACCACGCATCTTGACTGCACGGTTGGCGGAGTGGCTGAGCAATTTAACTGCATTTGCGCATGGCACAAATATTTGTATGGCCTACAGATAGTTGTTTCGGGTCTGAGTGTGTGTACGGATGTGAATTTAAATTTTTGTAAACGCACCCACGATACAGGCGAAATTTTTAGTGCGGGGCAACGTTTCAAAAATAAAAAAAAATACACTCGAGCATATTAAAGAGGTTGATAATATTTGCTACTAGAGGATGCTATATTTGGACCAGTAGTTTTATAAGTTCGAACGAATGAAGTCATATTGTACAGGATGATGAGGTAATATATGAGTTCAGACTCCCACATTAGGTATGTGATGTAATGACACAAAAATATCATCATCATCATTTCACCCCGGAATCGCCCACTGTTGGGCTTCCTCTTTCATCTAACATTCTTCTCTGTTCTGTGGTCTCTGGGTCTGTGAACCCAACGCACATTTGAATGACCTTGGTTCTTTAGAATCAGAATCTTTATTTGTTAAACACAGGTATTTACATAATGGTGTTAGATTAACATATTTGAGCGCTATGTTTTGTATCAAAATGTTATTAAAAACAAAAATACTTAAAAAACTAAATAAAACAATCAATAAAAACAAAAGTTATCATTCATAAAATCTTCAATTAACATTTTCTCTTAATAGAGCGGTAAGAACATTTTTACTTTTACTAATCGATCACTGCCTTGTCTATTTGTCAAATACTTTCGTTTGACGAAAATACACTAAAACATTCTAGTTTCTGTGTGTTTTCTATTTTCTCATCCAATTCAAAGGTCAGTATTTAGTACTTACCTTTTGAGAACACAATGTAAAGGATAAGTGAACGCAAAGTTATAACTACAAACTTTACTGTCGCGAAACTGAATACTAAGAGATAACGGAAAAATCTATGTTAAGGTCCTTGTTGACTAGACTGTAACACAAATAGAAATGTTTACTGACTTAAAAAATATGATTCTAATGTGGAAGTCTGTAAGATCATCGAACATATTGGATACGTATTTTTTGTTTTATCAAATCAATAAAAATTGACGAAGATAAAACGCGTCAAAGATTTGAGTGGGGGCTTGTGACGTCACTGACCGCTAAAGAATGTCATACTAATGTCTCAGAAAATGACGTCACACGAGTTGTCAAAGCACTGTATCGTCTTCATTGTTTGTTTACGTTAAAAAAAGGAAAAATACGTGTCCAACATTTTTTGGAAATCTATCTGACGGACTAATTAGATTTTTTTTGTTGGTCCTATTAAGAAAACTACTTTATGTTTGAATTAAAATCTACTGTTCAGTGCTTAGAAGTTATAATTTATTTTTTAAACTTGTCAAGGACATCTGAGCTGGTGTCTTACGACGCGTAGTGGGATAAGCTTCAGGAGAAACCAGAATACCCCAGGATATGATTAGCATATTAGGGTATTTAGTTATTTGTATTGGTTTAGCATAACTTAGTTCCGACTTTATTAATGGGGGATTTGGGGCAAAATTTGAATAGCGACCAAGTATCAGTAACCTGAAAAGATGTTAATCCGAAAAGAGAACCAAAGGGGTAAAGAAACAGCTTATCAACATGTTTAAAAACCTTTAAACAGTTTTTGTTTTGAACAGTTTCTCAAGTGCATTGAAGTAAGCGAAGATCGTGTAGCATTCGTAGCAAAGAGGCTACGGCGTAGCAATTTGCTACGAACCTGCTACGCCTACTACAATTCGAAATACATTTTTATTGACACAACTGTCACTTACATACTTATTGTGCATCAACCTTTACAAGTAACATTAAGTCCCGCGGGTTGTACCGTATATTTAGTATTCACCTCAAAAGAGCGGCCGGACAAAAAAACTTTACAAGGGAAGAACTTCCAAAAGAATAATACGAAAGGATTAAAATAAAAATAGGATGAAAAATGTTTGAGACACGATTGTTTTAAGGAACAATTGGTCGGAATGAAGTTGTCGAAAATTGGGCCATTGTTGTTTTGAGAGCTTTAATATTTAGATATTGCGTAATTCAAGGATTGTTTCAAAGGATTTAGAATATTTTGGGAGCTATTATATTCTGGTTTTTGGAAAGGGATATCACGTTCGAATGAACTGTTGATGTATAACTGTAGGTATTGGAAAGTTTGTCTGCGATGAGTATGAATGAAGATTAACTTTGTTGTACGCCTAGTAATTTCGATATTATTGGCACAATATTATATAACTGTGTCATGTCTATTTTATTTTGGAGTATGCGAAATCATCAAATGACTTCTCCCGGTCTGGTCAGAGCGGTACGGAGTGTCAGACTTCTACTGACTAAAAACCACCCATGTTCCTTCTTAGCCCTTTGTGTCGGGGCTACGGTATCCCTTTCGAACAACCTTTAGCCCCGACGGGAACTTTGTTATCTCTGTAACCTCATTAATCCAGGTTCATTTGGAAACCAGCGTGGGACACTAGTTGCCCAACATTTTTGCTAACTGTACCTATTTCGCGTACAGTGGTATATTTACTACTGTTAGTACTGAAAACGGGATATTTACTTTGTTTATTTATTGTTTCGAGTTCCAGATATTTCGGCACCATGATCACGGATAAACTGAAGTTATTGCAGGTGGACGTTTATGAGCAGACAAATCGATCTACCCTCTTTCTTGATCGTTTTTTTTTTTGCGTTCGGTACAAATACCCAGTAATAGTAGTGTCAGTGATCACGACAGTTTTAAAAAGGTATATTTGTTGTTAAGATAATATGTTTTTCTTTTATATTTTTGTTTTATATTGTTCGGCATGAGTAAATGTATTTCTGTCCTTCCAAACCTTCTTTTTCTTTTTTGGCTGGTGGAAAATGATCAAATAACCCCTCCCGCTCTTGGGCAAAGCGAAAGGCAGTGTCATACTTCTACTGACTAAGAACCACCCATATTCCTTCTTAGCCCTAAATGTCAAGGCCGCGGTATGTCTCACAACATCCCGCAGCCATCTTTCTATATCTTACCTTTGTAAATTATACGTACTCTCTCAGATCATCATCAGCCTATATTGTTCCCACTGCAGGGACTCAGGCCTCCTCTCTAGGAGAGGGATGGGCTATAATCCACCACGCGGGCCCAGTGCGGGTTGGTAGATGTCACATATCTTCGAATTTTTGGTTCTAAGATTTGTATGTGTATGTTTTTGGTTCTCTCAGATGTGTGCCACAAATTGGAGAGGAGAGGTGTCTCACAAATAAAAAACATGAAACTTGAACTCAAACTGAATGCATTTATTTTCACAAAGCTACAGACACAGTCACAAGGCACAATTACTTGTGAAAGTACTGTAGTTGCCCATTCCCTAGCGTAGATCTCTATGGAGAAGAATAGGCAAGAAACTCCATGGACACTCTTTTAAATCAGAATATTGCAAAACCTTATTATACAATTGAATTCAATAATGATAACATTTACGATAAAATCGTGAAATCAACTTCTAAATAATAACGCAAGATAAAATAATATTATTCACTCTTAAAACGTCCGACTAACTTGGATGTCAACGATCGAATGTTTGACGGCACGGTTGGCGTAGTTGCTCAAGCAATGGACTGCTGCGCTGCGTGTCGCGGGTTCGATTCCCGCACGGAACAAATATTTGTGTGACCTACAGATAGTTGTTTCGGGTCTAGGTATTTGTGTATGTGAATTTAAATGTTTGTGAACGCACCCACGATACAGGAGAAATTCCTAGTGTGGGGCAACCTTTTAAAAAAAAAAAAAAATGTCGACACACAATTCGCAATGTCGCCCGTATAAGAAAATTTCACACTTGGTCAAAATAAAACAACATATCCCAGCAAAGGCAAAGGTAAATTACTCTATTCAATTAATTAAGAAACTATGCTTTAAAGCTATTCCCTAATATGACTCCCATTACGTCAGATTATGTTAGACATACCTAGATAACTAGATTCTCGTTACGGATAATAGTCCTAGAGCTAACTGACACGCGTAGGTGCCAGGTGATGATGGAATCGGCCGGAGTGTCGAATAATTGAACCGGAAGCGACGACAGCCATTGCAACTCCATTACGGAGGGCCATTGATGTCATGTGAATGGATATGACTAGATGTTTGGTAAAAAGATGAATTGACTTGATAGTCATCATTATTTTCCTACCCTTATTCCATTGCATTTGGGGTTGGCGTAACAAATTTTCTTTTCCATTCGTCCCTGTTATACGTCACGGTGGCATTAACTCCTTTACCTTTAATAGTGAACTTCATAGTGTTGTTGGTATTACTAAGCTAGGCGATTTTAATCCAAATCGGTTTACGCATTGGTGCGAGTTTTGCATAGTGTGAATTTAGGTAAAGTAGAATTTTGTAATAGCGTCGGTAGAACTATTGGAACTTTTGGTTCCCAGTTCCCACAAGTTCTACCCTAGGACTAGTGGGAATGATCCGAAAATTACCCTTACGGACAAACTTGGAAAAATGTTACCTCTGGGTTTTAAGGCCGACCTTTGACATGGCTTGCAATAATTAAATATTACAAAATTTGCTCAAAAACATAATTCTTGCCCTCATTCAAAAATAGCTCTTCCATGTACCCTAGCTCTCTGCCCATCACTTTCATCCCGTCCACGCCAATTAGGTAGGAGGGCGAGTCGATAAAATAACCAAATTATATCGCCGATCGAACCGTTACAATTTGCTACATTCACTTTTATATTAGGTGATGGTGCTTCCGGGGTATAGAATGATGGAGAATATTATTCTTCTCTTTGGTAAGAAAGGAAGATAGATGGGGAATATTTGTTGTGAGTGTAATTTTTGGGGTGAGGATTGATGCCATAGTGCGAAATATCATCCGCAATGTATATTTCGCACTATGCCAGTCAATCCTCACCTATTGTATCACCTGCTGGGGAGGCGCTGCTAAAACTATCTCGAAGCCCCTTGAGATTGCTCACAGAGCTATATTGAAGGTTTCTACCTTTCAGCCGATTCTTTTCCCAACCATTGAGTTATACAAAGCGTGAAGTGTACTTAATGTACGTCAAAAGTTTATGCTTCACACTGTGATACTTCAACATCGTAAAACTCCATATATAAAATTACCTAATCTGTAATACCCCACTCGCATACACCGCTTTTATAAAGAAATTCAACATCTACCTTGGCCCATCTTTGTATAAAAAAATTAACTCACATTTGCCAGTCCACGGATCGTCCAATTTTAACCGCAAAAAGTCTGTCCGTTCTTTCCTTTCAAACCTATACTATGATAAAACTGAAAAAAGAATACAAGCCAGATGTGAGTGGCAGCGCCGAAAGACATACACTGGCTTTATTGGTAAGGTTCTTCAGAAAGGACAGGTGCATAGCACTCGCAGCTGGCGTGCATGTATCACTAGATGTAAGTACGTGGACAAGGCAATATGAGTCTGTAAGGATAATAGCTGGTGGCGTTCCGTGGTCTCTGGCAAATCTCTTGACAACAATTCGTGAGTATGTTCTATGTACGTATGATATTTTATACTAAACCAGCTATCGCTTGCGGCTACGCCCGCGTGGATGTCGAATAATATCCCAACCAACTTTCATCCCCAATTTAACTCGGTTAGTGGTTGAATTTAGAAAAAAAACATATATTTAAGCCTTCCCCGAGATCCACTCTATCCGTTGGTGAGAGTTTTTTAAGTTTATCGCGAACAGAGAGACAGGACAGGAGGACTTTGTTTTATAATACGAGTTATGTAGTGAAGTGGAACACGCTTGTGTCTTGATCGATGATTGCGGGTGTGTGTTGCCGAGAATAGAGTAGAATTTTATCTTAAGCAACTGCGTTTGTCACCTCTACACCCCAGTTAGTAGGTACTGGCTGTGGCTAATACAATACCCTTTGGTAAGACTGATGGTTGTAAAAACTATTCAAATGTCAGTCGGGAGTAACAGCTTAACGTGCTAACGTCATTGAAAAAAAAAATGAAAAATGTTTTATTCGTTAACAGAATTCAGTTTACAATAATTGAGTTAGATGGTATTTAGATAGTACAAACAAATTGACTTATCGAAGAATCCCTTACAACCTGTTCTAACCAATTTCCTCTCACCTGATACACTATACCTCCTATCAGCGTATATTATACCCATGCCAATATCTAAACAGCTCTTTTCTATTCAAAACCATGTTTTCGTTTACAAACTAGTGCGATAATAGCGCTGGCTTCGCTCGCGGGGTCGATAGCATCGCTGTAAGTGTTTAGCGAGGTTTATTTATAGGTAAGGCATAGGTCCCACTGACTGCGATTAGCGTGAAGCTACTAACTAGAAACGAGTGTGTAGTTCGGATGGTAACTAAAAGTACTGCAGCGCCATCTATGACATAATGAAAAATTAACATCATGATCCAATATACAGTGTGTCCGGACATGGACTAGCGATATTCTAAATACTTAAATATAAGCTATTTTAAAGTACTATTACACTATAGGCTTGGGTCCAATACACTTCCCCGCTATGTGGCAGCCATTTTGTTTTTTTTGTTGAAATATGCTCTATGCGAGTACAAAAAAAATCATATATCTCAAAGTTTTAGTCATACTGAGATAAAAATAGGCTTATTCGGAAGGCAATAATATTGTCTACCGTCTGCATTACAAAGCAATGTGTTCACAATTCCATAACTTTTGAAAAAAAATGTGAAAGTCGAAAAAAAAAACAAAAAATTATGCAATTCAACCAATAATGGTTAATTACTACAAAAACAACCCCGAGAACTTTTTTATTTTTTATACTAGATCGACAGTTTTTGAGCTAAGCTACAATGCAACATAAAATTCACAACTGTATGTTTAATACTTTAAGAGTTATTGTTGTTTGAACATAGCGTATGCGCAAGCACAAAAGGCCTTTGTCGGAACCCTAAACAGGAAATCATTAAAAAAACATAACATTCATATTGAATTTTAATCTTCATTTAATATTGGAAAAAACATTAAATAAAATTCAATATGAATGTTATGTTTTTTTAATGATTTCCTGTTTAGGGTTCCGACAAAGGCCTTTTGTGCTTGCGCATACGCTATGTTCATACAACAATAACTCTTAAAGTATTAGACATACAGTTGTGAATTTTATGTTGTATTGTAGCTTAGCTCAAAAACTGTCGATCTAGTATAAAAAATAAAAAAGCTCTCGGGGTTGTTTTTGTAGTAATTAACCATTATTGGTTGAATTGCATAATTTTTTGTTTTTTTTTTTCGACTTTCACATTTTTTTTCAAAAGTTATGGAATTGTGAACATATTGCTTTGTAGTGCAGACGGTAGACAATATTATTGCCTTTCGAATAAGCCTATTTTTATCTCAGTATGACTAAAACTTTGAGATATATGATTTTTTTTGTACTCGCATAGAGCATACTTCAACAAAAAAAACAAAATGGCTGCCACATAGCGGGGAAGTATATTGGACCTAAGCCTATAGTGTAATTGTACTTTAAAATAGCTTATATTTAAGTATTTAGAATATCGCTAGTCCATGTCCGGACACACTGTATAGAACCATCCAACAACAAAAGTGGGGCATTGGTCCTCTAGACAAAACACGAGTCTGGGCGGAGGATCCTTCCTATCAATGAGGGATGAAGAATTTTACACCCTGTTCATCACACGTTTGTACCACGCGAGATTCTCTCAGCGAAGCGAGTAGATAGCTCTTGTCGATACGACAACGAAAACGGCACATAATTATACTGGACTATCTGTTGCTAGCTGCCTCGCCCGCTACAACTCGAAAATTATCCAACGGGAAGATAAAATCGGGATAAAAACTATTCAATGTGTTTATCCAAGCTATAAACTATCTGCGAACCAAATGTTATCCAAATCCGTTCAGTAGTTTTTGCGTGAAAGAGTAACAAACATTCATCCATTCATACTTACAAACTTTCGCGTTTGTAATATTAGTAGGATGATGGTCGTTTTGCGTGAATTGCTCGCATATACGATTTTCCTCCTACTAATCGTGTTTTGTTTTTGTTTTTCTATGTTTTTATTGTATGCGTCATGTCCATTGCGAAGCAGTAATAATCTAGTGCTGTGATCGTTGGATTGCCAAGTCATGGGCCTCGACTTCGAACCCAAGACACGCACTTCTAATTTTCCGTATTGTAATATTATCTCTTGCTTCGAGAAAAACTTCGTTAAGAAACCAGCGTGCCTGCGAGATATTTTTCATGAAATCCATGTCAGAAGCCCAAGTACGGCGTAAACACCGACTTAGGTTAGCCACGATTATCTTTTCCTATCTATATCGAGGTCGGCTTCCAGACTTAACAAATGCAGCTGAATACCAGTATTTTAGATGGAGCGACTGCCTATCTGACCTCCATAATCCAGTCAGTACTGGGTAATATGATACCCTTTGGTGGAGTGGTTGTCAGACTTTCTGGCCGCTGAATACCTGTAACGACATTCAAAGATCTATTTATGGCAGTCGATTGACTTCGGGATAAAAAAAGAAGTGTAATAAGTGCTTTTTCTGGGTCTAATCAGCTATCTCGTCTTCGGTGGGACAGATACCTAATATTGCTGGCTTCGCTCACGGTGTCGATAGCATCGCTGTAAGTGTTTAGTCAGGTTTATTTATAGCCAAGGGTGGTTCACCAATTTAAAGTGAGAGATAAGTTTTAGTTCGTGTAGTCTGTGAAACACTGTTGTTCACCGTATACTATGGATAGCAAGGCTATTGCGTGTCTTTTTAAATGTCAGTGGTTATCATAGTGTCCATCGATTAACTGTCAAATTGGTTATGGTTTAGTACAAAATACAGTTATTGATGGACAGTATAATAGCCACTGAAATTTAATAATGATACGCCCTGCTGGTGTAGGAAGCTCTAGCTATTTAACCTTTTCAAACTTATGTTGCACGTTCAACCGTTATTTAAGGTTCTATGAATGTCGTGGAGCTGTATCTGCTTGTGATATGCCTTAGAAAACATATCATAACACTGCGCCTGTAATCCCAACAGGGTTAGACAGAGGTGTAACTAATAGTAGGTACGCCTATCTTTCTCCAGTTTTGTTTTAGTTCCATTTTATAGGAGTGCAAGCCTATTGCTATCAATCGTTGACAACTCCAAAAACTTCAGGAAACACGGTTGTAAGAGACATCGGGAACGAGCCTTCCTGCTCCGATCATAGAAGGATTCGCTTTTCACTAATAGCTAACATAAAAAAACCCGAACCTAGACGCAACCCACGCCGTACCAATGTACCCGGTTACAAACGGCTGTTGGCCTCCCTATTAACACAGCACCAAACGCCCCAAATTCTAATAGACCCCAAACAACTCGAAGACACCGTAATAAAACTCTCGGAATCTATAATTGAAGCCTACCACGCCTGCTGCAAACTAAAGGACCCAAACACCAAGAGCAAAGGTAACTCCTGGTGGAATGCGGAACTCAGTAAGCTTAGGCAAACCATGCGAAAACAATTTAACAGAGCCAAAAATTCCAGACTACCAGAAGACTGGGACGCATACAAGATGACACAATACTCCTTCAAAAAACAAGTCAGGAATGCCAGCAGAGCAGCCTGGCGGAAATTCTGTGAAGAAATTGAATCGAACAGCGAAGCCGCGCGTGTGAGAAAGATCCTATCTACCGATCAAGATCGCACCCTCGGGTCGCTGAAAACCCCAGACAACACATACACCAAGTCGGACCACGAAACTAGTAAAGTCCTTTTGGAAACGCACTTCCCAGACTGCAATCTCTCCGAGGACAGAACCTGGGCAAGTGAACCAACGCACACACCAAATGACCAAGACTGGGCCAGAGCCCGCACCATAGTAACTGTTGAAAGAATAGAATGGGCAATAAAGACTTTTAAACCATATAAATCCGCAGGCTTAGACAAAATTTTCCCCGCCCTGCTACAATGGGGAGTAGACGTTTTAACGCCATGGCTGACCATCATCTACCAAGCCTGTATAGCACAGAAATATATACCGCTTGCATGGCGAGAGGTGAAAGTCATTTTCATCCCCAAACCAGGCAAACCAGACTACACACAACCCAAGGCGTATAGGCCAATAAGCCTAACATCTTTTCTACTGAAAACCCTCGAGAGACTCTGTGATCGACACATTCGGGACGGACCTCTCCGGGAGCGGCCACTTCACAAACAACAACACGCGTATTCGACAGGCAAATCAACAGAATCTGCGCTGCATAGTGTGATCTCCAAGATCGAATGTGCAGTGGACCACAAATGCTCTTCACTAGCTGTCTTCATTGACATAGAAGGCGCTTTTGACAAAACCATCTTCCGCAGCATCAACGCAGCCCTCGAGAAACACGGTGTGGACTCGACCCTGCGAGGATGGATCACAAACATGCTCAGACTGAGAGCCGTCCAAGTTACGGTAAACGGCACCACCAGAGCAATAGTGGCGAAGGGCTGCCCCCAAGGCGGTGTCCTCTCGCCGCTATTATGGAACCTCGTAGTAGACAGCCTCATCAAACGCCTCAATAGCAGAGGCTACTACACGGTAGGCTATGCTGATGATCTGACCATAATAATAAACGGCACACACGAAAACACGCTATGCAACCTTATGCACCAAGCCCTAAGAATAGTAGAAGACTGGTGCAAGGAGTACAAACTAGCAGTGAACCCTACCAAAACGGAACTCGTTCTCTTCACAAAGAAAAGGAAGCTAGCAACGTTACATTTGCCAAGCTTCTTTGGGACTACCCTAAGCCTATCGACTGAAACCAAATACCTGGGTATATTTTTGGACAAACAGCTGAACTGGGCAAAACACACTGATTACATCATCACGAAAGCCAGTATAGCCCTATGGCAATGCAACAGACTCCTCGGGAGAAATTGGGGCATAAGTCCCAAAATCACCTACTGGCTATACACCACAGTTATCCGACCAATTATTACATACGGGTCTTTGGTTTGGTGGCCCAGGACCAACCTAAGTACAGCCCAAAAAGACCTCGAGAAACTACAAAGATTTGCCTGCGTAGCAATCACCGGCAGCATGAGAACTTCCCCCACTGCCGCCTTACAGGTGATGCTGGGCCTACCTCCCCTACACCTCGTCGTAAGAGAGGAAGCGGCCATAGCGACCTTCAGACTTGAAGTATCCGGCACCCTAAGAAATGATTCTAGAATCAAACACACACGCATCAAAGAAGGTGCAATCAAAGAACAACCGTTGATGGCATCACCCATCGACAGAACCCTGAAGACCTACTGCTTTCAAAAACACTACAACATAGAGCTCATAGAGGAGTGGTGTGACTACTCAGGTACAAGAGAGCTAAGGATTTACACTGATGGATCAAAAACCGAAAATGGGACAGGCGTCGGGGTGTTCTCCGACGACCTAAACATTAAGATATCCAAACCACTTGGAACGCTCAACTCAGTTTATCAAGCAGAGTGTGTAGGTATTATCCAAGCGGCACACGCTATAGAGGCCAGGGAGGTTACGGATACTAATATTCGAATACTCTCCGACAGTGCCTCAGTCCTTCAATCCCTAAAGAGCAATCAGATCACGTCGAGACTGATACTAGAATGCCACAAGGCACTAGAACGTATCACGGTACTAAATCACAACACGGTAACACTACAATGGATAAGAGGTCACAGTGGATCACTTGGAAACGATGCGGCTGACGAACTTGCCAGAAGAGGATCCAGCACAAAACCGTACGGACCCGAACCCATTGTGCCCATCCCTTTCAAGCAGCTAAGAAGCTGGTTAAAAGACCACACTCGCATACAAGCGGAGGAACGGTGGACCTTGACACCAGGATGTAGGCAATCCAAGGATGCTATGCCATCCCTGGATACAAAGCTGACCAAGCGCCTTCTGCGCCTGGACAGAGACAGCCTGCGTCTGGTGGCAGGGACCATCACTGGACACTGTTCACTAAATAAACACTTCCACAACCTAGGTATCACTGACAGCCCCCTGTGCAGAGCATGCATGGAGGCAGAGGAAACGGTGGCGCATGTGCTCCTTGAGTGTACAGGCGTTACCAAGATTCGTGAGGAGACCCTTGGTACACCAAGATCCCTTGCGGATGCCCTGAGGAGACCGGGAAGTCTGATCTGCTTCTGGAGGGAGGTGGGCTGGTTGGAGTAATCGGCCACCATGGCTCACGCACAATGGTCCACTTCAAGGACTAAGTGCGGAAACCTGAACCCCATAAAGAAGAAGAAGAAGACATCGGGATCTAAACTTTTCCAAGGAATTTAGTACATTGATTATAGAACTCCTAAAACTACGCAGTTTCATATTTTTTGAACCATGTAAGCATTGTATCTGATTCAGCATGTACCCCTTTTATTTTAACTAAGTAACGACGTAAATATTTCAATGTTTGTGGGTCTAGAATCATGTTCTGATATATCATACTATTTCACCACGTATTTTCTCTTTAAAATAATTGAGATACAACAAACAATTCTGTTTAGTTAAATATACTGAAACGGATTTCTACAATATATTTTATTCAATGTCGGCAATATGGTGAGTAACAGCGAACCAAACATTCTCCGATAATTCAGGAAAAAAGACAATTTCTCTTCCTAGGTTTGCTGTGAAGAAGAATTCGCACCGTCGTATAGTACGAACTCATTTATTTCTGCGTTAGTAACTAAACAGATACAAGCTAGAAGTGTTGGTTAAGTAAGCTTCAAGTGTTGTTACTTTGAGGCTAAGCTACCGATATACGTGTTTCAAGTTTCTATCTACTACATTTTAAGTCACCGTTAAGTCTAATGTGTTTGTCACTTAAAGTTGTGTAAAGCGACATAAATACTTTTTAGAAAGACTGTAATAGAAGCTGCCCCGCTGGTCTAGTGGTTGCAAGTGCGACTGTTGAGAATGAGGTCCTGGCTTTAATTCTCGGTTTGGGCAGTGTTATCGGAAAATTCTCAGTAACAACGGTTCGCAAAGGTTGATGGTAATAGGGTGGCAACTCTATTAGATGGGACTTAAACATGAATGGCGAAATGCAGGTGTATTTCACGGCGTGGTTTTATGATGCTATATCCATTAATGCAGACTTCACAAAACTGTTTATGTTACTGCTCAGATACTCACTTAAGTGAGTATGGAGTGTATGGAGTGGAGTTATGTATGGAACGCTAGAGAAACGAGCAATCAGAGTAAATTGCTAAAATCACCACACTGGACTTGCTAATTGTTGATGGCAGCTCGTCAAAATTAAATTATCAACACCCAGATTTGATTCCCTTCCTCACAGTCAAACACAGCAGGATCTACCACCAGTAACACTCCAAAATCCAATTACCGCAAACATCATTGCAGTATAGCAATCAAAGTGACGTTACATTAATTGAAACTCGAAATTCAAATCATAACCCGTTCGATCGCAGGGCCGGCACGAAAGGGTTGGGAAAAATAAACAGCGCTGTACAAACACAGGTTTGAATCGACAGTTGTTTAATCTGTGCGGAACACTTATTGATTTCACTGGCCTGTCCCTACCGCGCGCTTTATCTGTGGCCTCTGATCGGATAGTTCCCGGTTTGGGGGTCCGTGGAGGTTTGGTTTGTTTCGTTGTTAAATTGATACGTTGATTCTGTTTGATTGATAAAAGGTAGGAGATATATTGATAAAGGTAACCTGGGGGTCTAAAATGGCCACTTTAGCAGATCCTAATATGAATTGCGTTAAAAAACTTAAACTGCGTCTGTGACTATTTAGGAAAATAGATCATAATAGGAAAATAATATGAATTGCGTTAAAATTCGAAAATGGTCACAGACGCAGTTACTATTATGAAAAGTCCATTTGAAGTTTTTTAACGTAATTCATATTAGGATCTGCTAAAGTGGCCATTTTAGACCCCCAGAGATTGAAAACTGAATCTGAAGTATTTCTCAAAGCCACGCATGAGTACATAAGAAGAAGTCTGAAACTGGCGCCAGTGTCTGAAAAGTTAAGTGGTAATTGGTTATCGTGGTATGGACATGTGTTGCATAGAAAGAGGAAAACTTTGAGTATGAAGAGTAGAAGTCGACTCAAAAGAACGATGGATGGGAGAAGTATGACAGAATAAGAAATGCTGCGCCGACCCAAAATAAATAGGCAAAAGGGCCAAAGATGATGGGCTGCGGGATGCCTCGATATAAAGGGCTAAGAAGAAACATGGGTGCTTTTAGTCAGTAGAAGAGCGGGAGGGGTTATTTGATGATTTCCCAAACCCCAACAAAAAAAAAACGGCCAATGATGATGGTCGCTGCCACTGGAGGGAGTAACTCTTGGACAAGAGGACAAATTTCAACAAGACTAACAAAAATAATGTACTGACCAAGAAAACCTACGGAACTCTCTCGTTCACCCACGAGCTGCCTTGCCGACTGTCGTCCAGCCGACCTCATTCCACGACAGGTAATAAATGTTTGCCGCTGTCGGACTGTTTGTAAGTCATCAGTTCTTGTTTGTGCCGCCTCAAATAGTTGAAACATTGCAATTTTCTGCCTTAACTGATGTTCATTTTTTGCTGTATTCTGCCTTTTTGCTGTTATTGAATAAAATATTGAACTAGTAAATGCTGTCGTAGTTTTTGAGTGATTGGTTGTTTAATTTTTTTGAGGTAGTCATGATTTTTTGCAGTTTTTTGGTTGGCGGGTTGGGATAACTTTTGATGTTGTGTTTTATTTCGAAATAATATTAGATGGCAGTCTAATTCACCAACTAATTTATTCGATAACTCTTGTACAGATGCGGGTTATTTTCGATACTAGGTACGATCATTACTAACCATTTCTGATGTATACAGCATAATCAGGCTATAATGTTTCCGCTGCTGTGACACGGGCTTGCTCTCTTTATGAGAGAATGGGATGTAATCCACATCGCGGGCCCAGTGTGGGTTGGAGATTACACTTACAAGTCTTTTAATTTTTCGTTCCAGAACATAGCTGTTTTCTACTGTTGTCTTGTGTCGGGGCCGGCAATACTGGGTCACCACTGCTGTCCAATTTATGTTCACCTCTGCTCTGAGACAGGAATATTGAATCAAATTAAATTAGAAAGCAACACTCCGAAGACTAAAAAAATAATTATGTAGGTATCAACAAAAATATTTCCTTTCAACTCCTGACAATCTAGAACTCGACACTCCCATTTCCCATAAACCTTTTAGCTCTATATTAAACCGATTCTTCTCAGATATTAAACTATAACTCAATGGTCGGTGGCCGCAAGCAAGCCATCTATCTCTATAATTGCTTTATGTAACCGATATCATATGGACTACGTAAAGTCTAATCACAGGTATTTTAGCCTTTAATAAAAGAAAATTCAATATGCTCAAAGTTAAATTTTTAAGCTCTTCTTTTGTACATCAGGTATGTAGGCATAATAATGACAAGTTAGCACTATATTATTTCTTTGTCGTATGGTTACTGCCTAATCTAGTGTCATATTTTTTACTGACTATGGGTCTCTCTTGGCTTTGCATGCTGTCAAGAAATATTTCTGCTGCATGCTGATGTCCTCACCATGTTTTTCTTCATCGAAGCAAGTTATAATTATTCAAACGCATAAAATCATAGGTTTGTGTCTTAGGTTCGAACTCCAGACCGATGGCTATATCACGGCTAATAGGCTGGAAGATAATATCTAAAACGCAAATTAAAAATTCAATTTCGTTAAATAAAGTACTTAATAATAAGTGAACCACTGCAAAGTTAATGGGTTGGTAAGGAATTGACTTCCACTGCCTTGATGTAAGTTTATGTCAACAGGTTTAATTTAAATAAATGTTTTTAGTTTAAGGGCAACGTAAGTTTTGATTTAGGAATACCAGGAAACCATTTCCTGAAAGTAACTGAAACTTTACTTTTATTTTAAAATTAAGACAAAATTTCAGCACCTAATCAGCTAACTATTACACAACCTACTAAAGCGTAAAGCTAGAAAAAATCAAAAGGATCTTATAAAACACGTAACTCAAGGCTTCTCCGCAATAATAAGGATAGATGAAGGTTTTCGGACCTTGCCCGAAGCTCTGACCCCATATTGAGTTATAGAGCATAATATAGGAAAATAGGGAGGGTAAAAAATCATCATTATTGAAAGGGACCTAGACCTTGAGACTTGCTGTGTTGGCTTTGTTAGTCAGGGGTGTGTGAATTTTATTTTATATTTTATCAAAATTATCAAAATTTGATAAAATATAATATTGTTGTTTGATGTTCCTATTTAATAGGAACAACAAACAACTACATTATGGAATATTACAACATGGTAACAAATAACTTAAATTCTCTCTCACAAATTACCATTATTGACCAAATCTTAAATTGCTAGGAAAGAAACTGTTCATGCATGACAGTAAAAACATGAATATACAAAAAAAAAAATGACTAAACCTACTAAATGACGAAAATACTAAATTATATAGATACAAATATTAATCAATCAAATGATACAAAAGAATTTGAAATATTTGTATGGAGCATGTAAATATGTTTATAAATGTTCGAGTTCTTTACTGTAAGATGCTGCCATTCGCCGATTTTTTTTAACCGTTGTTCCCACACTAGGAATTTCTCCTGTATCGTGGGGGGGTTTACAACCATTTAAACTCACATACACACATACCCGGAACGACTATCTGTAGGCCATACAAATATTTGTTCCGAGTTACGAGATGTAAATGGTTCCTTCATGATGTCGTCAACCAAGGATTCTGTTCATCAGTCATTTTCCTACCCATATCCCATTCCATTTGGGGTCGGGGCAACACGTTTTCTTCTTCTATTCTTCCCTGTTCACGGTGGCATTTACTCCTTTCTCATACATATCATTTCCCACACAATCCATCCATCTTTTATCTGACTGTCCCTCCCTCTCCATCCATAAAAAAATATATCCATTACTTTTTTAGTCATATTAGTACCCTACGCAAAAACTGTTAATGGTTTTGGTGAAGCATTACGTTTTACGGTACCGTTACACTAAATTTAATGAACGCACTCAAAACATTGTGCTGATGAATGCATTTAATAGTAAAAGGTCATTGAGTTATTTAAAGTTGTTTTTTATATTGTTAGTGACCGCAAAAACTATTATTGAAAAAAAGAAGGTTGCATGCAGTTATAGTCCAGTACAAAAAAAAAATCGTAATGTCGGGAAAAAATGACTATCTTTCGCCTTTGTTAAGGATTATATTTACAGCCTTAATTTTTGGAGGATGGGAAATCATCAAATGACTCCTCGCGCTCTGGGCAGAGCTGTAGGGAGTGTCAGACTTTTACTGACTAAAAACCATCCATATTCCTTCCTAACAATTTGTGCCGAAGCCGCCGTATCTCTTTGGAAAATGTTTCAAACAATTCAAATTATTACACCCTCCTTGCCCTTTTTTCGGCGAACTGATTTATTAAATAATTTATAGCTGATGATGACCTAATAACGCACGCTTTACGCGGGACTTACTGCTTTGTCTTTTGTCATTTCTGAAATAAGAAAAATTTTGCTTAGGCACTTCGGGGCATTTCGTGGCCCCGGGGGCCCCGTATAATTGATCGCCAATGTAAATTAGCTGGATCCAGTTAGTCAGTCAGCCGACCAAAAAACCGGTCCAATGGCTAGGCTGATGATGATAACGACATATTGGTTCTAAGTTATAAACCTGAAACCCTCAAACTCAGTATGATCGACAACACACCTATTTACCTACCCCTTCAAGGAGCTGGCGTGACACATAAGAGGTAATCAGTTAAGACGATAATTGGATAGAGGCTCGAATGCACATCATAGGAGACGCTCAACTACCTAGCTAAATGTAGATGTACAGCATGTGCTAGGCGGCTTAGCTGGACAAGCCGACAGCTGTTAGAGCAATCTGCAGCCATGTATTAAGGTGCCGGTCACGCAATATCTAATCTAGTTATCTGTCAATACTGGGAAACTGATTGATGAGGTTTACACAGGGTGGCGATTTAGTCTCCTGCCGTAATTAAGGGACTGCATCCTACTCTTGCCGGGATAAAAGTTTCCTCAGTGTTAATTCAGGTAATAAACTATCTGTATGCCAAACATTTCATCCGAATCCGGTCAGTTTGTGAAAGGGTAACAAACATATCCATCCATCCTCACAAACTTTCGCATTTTACAGGACATACGTACGTACATTTTTCAGGATAGGATAGCATGACCGATAGATTCACTCCTTAATTGATGCAAGTGTATAGAATAAAATCAGAAGCTTACAAAAATATAAATTCTGTCATAATTGACTTTATAAATTACGGGACAGGTATAGTACCCATGGGGGCACACAAGCTAAAGAAATTATTTGTGCAAGGAGCAACTGCAGAAAGACAAAACAAGCAATTTAAAGATATAAGTAACGAAGAAACTGACAAAACAAGAACAGTCAGTTACAAAATTAAAAACAAAATTTAAGCCAACGGCTTAAAAAGTGTTCTAAATATAACCCTGTCCCACTCGTTGACTGACCTTAAAAACGTAATAATTACGCCTTCAAAAGGGTCCCAAAGGCCCCTTGATATCTCAAGTTGCAGAGATGTTAATGCTTTTATTTTTCACTTCCCCTTTTTCCTACATTCAGTGAAATAATAAAAGGGGGTTAAACAAAGTCAATCTTCGTTTATAAAAGTAATGAAGAGTTTCGTTGGTAATGAACAAAATAAAAACGTCATCCAAACGTTATGAATTCGCAACGCGCTCCTTGAAATGCGTGATGCTTATTTCTTTGTGTAAACATAGGGGACTGTATTATGGACGTTTACGACACTGTGATGTTTTATTACACGACTATTTATGTTGTGAATTTACTGTTTATAGGGTGGTTATGTTCCTATAGAAAACTGTATTGACCAATATCGTTGTTAGTAAAAGTGATAAAGGAATCCTTTTTTATTTTTGGAGGTGGGAAATTATCAAATAACAGGGGTTATTTGATGATTTTCCGCTCTTGGCTAAAAACCACCCATGTTCCTTCTTAGCCCTATATGTCAAGGCCGCGGTATCTTTTACAATATCCCACAGCCCAAATCCTTCTTCTATATTCGTCGTTCCCATTCAATAATTCAGTTTACTTGAAAAATACGCCTGGAATTTAACGCAACGAGCATAGCTGTGATAAAAAATGTTGGGTGAGATAATTGCATTTCATAGCCAAAAATAATAAGGATTTTAGCTGTTACCTATTCAATTATCCCATGGGAACGAATAACTGGGAAACAAGTATCCTTTACCCTCAACCAAGTCATTACCTTGTACTCGAAATTCATTAATCTTTACATTTGTACCTAATATTAAATAACTATAATAATATATTGGTTTGAGTTTTTCCATCTTTTGAAATCACGAACTGTTGAAAACATCAAAGTTTCACGTTTAGAGGCTGGAAATCATGTAACTTTGTGCTATACCGCACTTACACGAAACCTAATGCAATGGTTAGGGCCTATTAACGTGTTAATAATAGTTCAAAGAGCAAGCTAATGGATCAATTTTAATGAAACCATGCATATGATTACTAATGTAGCAATCACACGTATTTGCTCAAACCCTTTGATGTGTTGTAATGTTAGATCGTTCTAAATTATTATTTCTGTAAGGTGCAGTGGTATTCAATAGGCAGATTTTGGACAAACAAGATTTTTGGTTCGTTTAGACTAGTTTTGCTGAACAGTTAGTTCTACGGTAGAACGAGTGGGACTTATCTCCTTTAGTATTACGATTTTGTACAACATTGTATCGCAGGACTATAGAGTGGGAAAACTATTGCAATAGTTCTTTCCACCATAGAACTGTTCAGTAGAATTACTAGTGGGAACGAACTGACTTTTACCCTAGCCGCAAATGGTAATTTTCATTACAATTAATGTTCAATTCAACAACAATGTTTTAAAATAGTAGCTTACAGTAGTGCTGAGCCGTAGTTTGGGCCCGTAAAAGAGCAGAGAAAAGATTTCACTATCCTATTTCTGAAAGCTTAGAAGATGTCATGTAATCATTTTATATCATGATGGAGACATGCATTTTCAACGTTTAATTCATCGTAAATTTGTAATTCAGTTGTCAAACAGTGGAATAATAATTAGGCTTTCATCTTGGTGTCGCTTACGTAACACAACATCACCTGTAATACTAAACCATGCAATGTTTAAGTCCCACGTTAAAATTACATAACGTTACATACAGAAATTTTCTCAGTGCCAGCCACTGTACGAGAATTTGGGTTTGTGTTGGTCATATGCAGGGCGAGCATATGACCAGTACAAACCCAAATTATCGTACAGTGGCTGGCACTTAAAAAAATTGGGTTTGTAAACTCAATATCATATTGCTCGTCCCGATCGAACCCAAGACCTCTTGCTCAATAGTCACACTTGCGAATACGTAACCAACGATACAGTACTTTACGTTAAGACTGACATAAACCACAAAGCTTACTTGGAAAACAAGTCTAACATAACTCAAGAGCTTAAACAGTCGCACACAATACCTTGCCGTATTCTCCCCACCTATTTTATATCGCGCACCGAGCAACGTTTTACATCTGTCAAAAGTTGGTACGTGTTCACCATCTGTTCGTAAGTAGGCGCAGAATTTACGCGTACCCTGTTCTGATTCATACGCAAAGGTATATTATATAGGTATGTAGGTATATGTATAGTACAGCCACGAGCACAAATATGTATAGGTACACTTATCGGTAACAAGGAGCTCGTGGATACAAATAAATACCTAACAGCCAGATTAAGCTTAACGGCTGGTCTGCAGATGGGTGACCAATATACATACCGAATTTCTTCCGTGCCCCGGAAAACACGTTAAACCGTTACTCTCGACTTTCATTTTTAGATATTTAACAGTCGTAGCAGGTAGTCAGGGGCCCGAAAGTGACAACCAGTCTTACCAGGGGTATCACATACTAACATGGGGTTGTAACCCTTGTTAGTATATAATGTACTAATTGGGTTTTGGAGATTAGATAGGCAGTCCTAAAGCCCCATAAAAAGTACTGTTTTTCAACTGTATCCGGTCAGACTTGAAGGCGACCCCTAAATAGTTCGGACGAAGCTAGGTAGACGGCGATAATGACTTAGACTTATCAAAATTCAAAAGCGATTTTCTTGTGGAATAAAATATTATAAATTCTTACTTTATAATATTAGGGGGTCCAAAAGACTATAAGTAACAACATTAAATTATAATCAGTACGATGAAATCTCTTTTTTAAACCTGCCAAGTTGTTGCCCACAATCCTTTTCTCGTAAGTGCTCCACCGTGTTACCTATTTGGTGTACTGTCCTTTGTAGTACATATTTCTTATGTTCTACAATCGGTTCATAGTACATTTGTCGGGTGAAAAATGGCTGAGTAAGACCCCTCGCCCACGGCGACTTTTTGTAGCGATGGTGTCGAGCGTTCGCATCGATACAGTCGCGATGCGGTCGCTAGCGGTTTGCCCTCGTCCACAAAACTAACGCGCATCTGAAGAGATGCTGTCAGCATCAGCATCAGCATCGCAACAGAAAGTCACCGTGGGCAAGGGGCCTTAGTGAATATATGGAATATTAGTGCTGGTGAAGTTAGTGGGTGTTCTAAATGAGAGAGTGGAGTGGAGTTTATGACAAATCCATTGTGTTTCACGTGGAGATTCAATTAAAGACTTAAAGAATTTTTGCCGTTTCTTGTGTGGTTCTGATTTATACATAGTAGTTTATTATGTAGGTGAGAGAGTCGAGTTTAAATTGATTTGGTGAAATCAATATAAAAACGTGACATATCTATTGCGTTTCGTGGGGTGGAGAAACAAATGACGGTGATATCTTGAAGATTTTGTTCTATATGTCTTGTTTTCATAGTCATGTAGGTACTTAGAGATTAATGACGAACATTAATTATTTTCTGTTTGTCTAAGTGATACAAGTCAAAAAACGTCATTTTACAGGACAGCAAAAACAAGATTTTAAAAAATCTAGTTCGTTAATTAAGTGGGCTAGGTAAAATATCAGTGCACTCTTTTGTAGAACAAAACATTTTCTTTCTCTATATAATTTAGATTTTTTGATAGATATTAAATTTTGGAAGTAATTCATGAAAAACCTGCGACTTGTAACTTTTACTTAGTTTTTATGTGCTAAAATTAAGTTATTAATGATACTTGTACAGTTATATTACGTTGCACCAAGCTTGCACCAATAAATTGTCTTAGTGTAAACTGATATACATCAAGTTAAAACGTCTAATAACTCATTAGAATAATGATTCTAGCAAAATGTGCTAAAACAAAAGATGAAGATATAACCCTTAAGATTTATTTTTTTTACTTATCAGTCACCTCTTTACATATTTTAGTTGAACTGTATCAATTTACTAAAATCCTAGTCTTTCAGAAGATATGTTAAATGATGTAAGTCAAGATGTACCCCTCAAAAAAAAAGATAGTGATATGTGTAAATAAATACAAGTTTTAGAAAAATAAAAATCAACGTTTATTAACCTAAAAATACAGTCGTTAAGGCACATTTTTATCAAAATTCTTATGCAACTAAATGGAGATCAAATCATCACAATCTGACAATACGATTGTAACTAGGTATTCTCAAAAGGAACATATTATAAACAAAAGTTTGAAACTTAAAACTAAGTAATGGCACAGATCAGTTTTGATGAGCTATCACAGCAAGCAATTGATGAATTTATTGTGATACTTTGTATAACACTGAGTTGGTCAACTCAGTGTTATACAAAGTATCACAATAAAGTTTTAATCTATAAAAATAACAAAAAAAAAAAAAAAAAACTTTAAACTTTCTTTAGAGGTAGATAATCTCACATAGTTTTTAAAAGTACAATTAAATCAAAAACCTCTAATAAAACCTAAAAACCTTTTAAATGTCCACCTTTATGTAGACTAACATTGTAAAGAAAAAAAATAGTCTTTCCATCTATTAATTAAGGGGCCTTTGTCCACTAGCGCCGCCAATCGAAAAAATGTCATAACTCGTAAATAGAATCAAAAATACAAAATGTGGTCTATTATTACTGTAGAAAAGGCAATAACGTAATTTTATAACACATTGTCAACACTTGAAATATAGCTGTTTAGCTAAATCGTGCATTTGTAACAAAAACGGCCGTTTATGTTTTGAATGCACGATTTAGCTAAACAGCTATATTTGCAGCTATTTTTTTCCTTCTTGCGTCTCTATTGACTCGTTACCTTCTTCCTGGATATCATTAGGTTCTTCTTTTTCAGTGACCGTTTCTGCAACTACTGGACCTCGGTGCCATGACCCGTCAACCGTTTTGCTTGTTTCTTGCTCCTCTCTTGATTCGCAGCCATTTTCCTGGGCATCAAAATGTTTTTCTTCAATATCCGATTTAGTAGCCAATTTCATTATTTTATCAATTCGAGATATAAGCTGAAAAAAAAATAAAGAGTAAGAAAACCATAGGTATTCTTTAAATAATATCATATAATAAAATTAAATGTCTAGATTTATTACAACGAGGGAAAATTACTTTGACCTCCTACTTAAAAACAATACTTACAACTTAGCAACATAATTTATTGTGTCAACTTTTCGTTATTTGGTGTAAGGTGATTTAATTCAATACAATAACAAAAATCTCAATATTATTGAATTTCGTGTAAAATGATACATCTATCAACTTACGCATTGATCCATGGCGCATTCGGACGTGAACACACTCCATTACAGTCGCAGCGACACTGCGGAGCGCACGAGTGAGCTAATACGGCTCTACGTCCCGCGCACCTCCGATTACCCCCTCGAACCCCCGCCACCTGCACTTGTATCACTTAGCACATTTATTATTTTGTACCATGTTTTTACAATTGGTTGGAATTTTAGATACAACTACATTTATATCTGTTTACACATAAAAAGTAAGATTTGTGTAGAATGATTTAAGTCAAGTTGTATCACTTTTCACAAAAAAGAGCATACCTTACATTCAGATTTGTAGATACATGTCGATTTGTATCCTAGAGACATATCGAAAGAATTAGTTTAAAGGGATATTACTCTAGTCACATCAAAATTCACGATAAATGAACTGAAAAATAAAATGTGAAGTTTAATACAATAGCATTTAAATCACGAAGCACGAAAAATTGTGTGTTAAGTGACCGGTTTTGGGGTTACATCTTGACAAATATCGATTGTAACGAATTTTTTGCCAAAATCCCTATAGTTGTATCACTTTGCACAAAATTATCTCCGAAACTATAGCAGATAGAAGAACGTGAGTTAGACCAAAAAAGACGTATTTTTTTTTTTGATAATGCTCATGTGAAAATCACAAAAAGGGTACAACTCGAGTTATATCACTTATCACAGGAGGCACAGATTTGAATCACATCATTAATGGTGAATAAATTTAATGCTGTACGTTTTTACTTATTACGTTTTACTTTAAAACACAAAGCCTTTAGTAGTTTAAGTATAGGTAGAAAGATACTAAAGTACCAACTGAGCTAAAGTTACGAAAACACAAGGCATGTTACGTGAAATGTTTAGTGTTCTTAAAGTTATACATCATCAGCCTTTGAATGTTGTCACAGCTGGGACACAGGCCTCCTCTCTTTGAGAGGTAATGGGCTATAATCTACCACGCGCGGCCAGTATGGACTGGTAGATGTCACAAGTCTTCGAATTTCTAGTTCTAGGACGTGCCGGCTTCCTCACGATTGTTATCCTTTGTCCGTTTTGAGAGCAGTTATGGTGACCCAGTGGTGGCGGCCCCAACTTACAAAAAGTAAGTCGTGGATTCGAACCCAGACAGGCGCATTAATTTGTGTAATTTAAAGTTACACCAAAATATTTTAAAAAGGAAAGAGTTTACAATAAAACAAGCTTTGCACCGACCGTAGTTTTAATGCATCGCGATTATTCGGGAGTTATTTAATTTGTGTCAGTATTTCAGTATTGACCACCATCCAGTTATTGATATTTTGTGAAATGTACTGCTAACAACTTGTTCAGCGTTTTTGTTATTAAATGCTATTGCTGAACAATATTTGATTCTCATTGACCGATTTCGAATAATTGAAGTAGCTTTTGCGTATTTACTTTTATAGGGTTGAAATACAAGTACAATAATCAGTACTTACAGTGTATACGAGTAGGTGCAGTGATCAGTAATTTTAGATTACGTAACATAACATTGCGCCTGTTATCTTTGAAGGGTTAGGCAGAGGTGTAGGTACCCATCAGTACAAAAACATTGCGCTAGTTACGTTTAAGTCCTATTTAATAGCGGGTGAGCCTATTACCGTGAACCGGTTACACATTCCGACTACGTGGCTGTAACTGGGAAATACTTGATGGGAAAACCCGAATTAACTTTGCGCGATCTTGGAATCGAACTCAGGAACTCATGCACAGTAGTCGCGCTGGCATATTTACTTACAAGGCAGATGTGAGTGCCAATGTCAGGAAAGACTCGAAAATACAGGATCAATTCTTTATATCTCAAATTAAACGATGATTAGAATAATTTAAATAGATTTTATTCTGATATGTGTTCGGTTCAACCGTCCAAATCGAATACCTTGGAATACCTTCATTCTGCTTCGCTCTGTCAAAACGTCAAAAGTATCATAGACAGTGTTGTCATAATTAACTATGATTCGATACAATTAAATAATCGACTTAATATTCAACTCAAATAATAACAATAACTACAGTTATAATTACCAATATAATGTGGTTGCATACTGGATAGGATTTTATATAAATAGCCACACGTTGGCTAATGAACCTTACAAAAGACATACCTATATTAATGACCTTTTTGGTGAGGTTCTCCATATCGTGTCTAGTACCAGCCACCGGCGTGTGATCATGATATGAATAGGGGAGTTGACTGACTAAAAAAAATATTATATGATTTGGTTAAGTCCGTCTATTACATTATTAAAAAAAATATTGGACACGTATTTTTTATTTTATGAAATTAATAAAAAACTACGAAAATAAAACTTGTCAAAGATCCTGAGTGGGGGCTGGTGACGTCACTTTCTGGTTAAAAATGTACAAAACTGTGACGTCGCACGACTTTTCGAAGTAATGTATCGTCATTTATTCTTTAAGTGAAAAAATATTTTTTGGAAATCTGCTATCTGACGGAGTAATTATTTTTTTTGTCGACTACCCTCTTGCGTTAAAAAGCGTAAAATGGGCTTTTATAATAATAACTGTGTCTATGTGTATATGTGTATAATGAAAGGTCCATTTTACGCTTTTTAACGCAATTCATATTATGATCTACTAAAGTCACTTTAAACGATGATTACAATAATTTAAATAGATTTTATTCTGTGACCATTTTAGACCCCCAGATCGTATCAGGTGGCGTTTTGTGGTTGCTGCCTACCCCTTTGAGCAAAAGGCGTGAATTTATGTATGTACATATTATTGTGATTATTCTGTAACACATTGTTACAGTAATGAGAAAGTTTCAGTTTTTGTTCACGTGTTAATAGAAGTTTTAGCATTGCGTGGTACCAGTTGTTACATTCCTTGTAAAAGCAAAGTTTTCTGTTCGGCAACTGAGCCCCGTATAAATACCCTCTATATATGTGATGTAGGGTAGGACATAACTTACTTATTGGCGTGACTCGAATGTTTAAGCATTGGGACTTGTACTTGAAGGAAAACAATTTTGTAGTTCCCTTTTCCGGGTTGTGAAGTTAGTGTATTATGTTGTCACACTTCTAGCTTCTACAAATATATTGGATTTTTAACTTTATCGCTTAAGCATTTGATTCAAGGTTAAATGGAAAAAAGAATAGTTTTGGGTAGTTTGAGGAGCTGGCGTGTGTACAAGTTGTATGTCTCTTCTAAATCATTAAATTAGGATTAGTATTTTGCTTGTGGTACAATAGGAAAATGCCTGTTAAGATATTTTGAGGGTGAAAATGCCGAAAATTACAATTTGTTTTTTTTTTTTCGGAATAAAACAAATTGTGTTTTTTTTCGGCTTTTTTCAACGTTAGTGCCGAAAGAATAAAATGCATAATATGATTTGCAACTAGAGCCATGTCTTTTTGCATTTCGAATACAAACTTTGAAATGGACAGGGGCCTCGTTTGTGTGGCAAATTATTATGAATATTTGATTATTGTCAATGAATGTAATTCTATTATGGTACGAAACAATATTGTTCACAGATTGACGAAAATGTACGATATGCAAACCGTTTTATTTATTCAAACCACAAAGAAAAAAATCCACTAAGATAATTCCCAGTTTACGGAACTCTAAAACTGCTTGTGTTTCCGCGGCAATGGTTCCATAGCGGGTGCTTACGACGTTTGTTTATGATGCTCATTTTTTAGCTGTCGCCCACATTCATATCAAGCTATTGCCGGTTTAACTCTGCATGAAAATCGGCTCGCTAGTTTTAGAGATAAAAGCCTGTGAACGGATAAACAGATTTCATGAAATGATTTGTGAGTAAATAAACGTGAAGGTTTGTAAGTATGTCTGTATGGATGGATGGATGTTTGTTACTCTTTCATGCAAAAACTACTGCACTGACTTGCATCTCCAGTCCATTAACAACTCCAATTATCCACTATTTTCATTATTATATTTTGAATTCACAATAACCCCATTCAAACTTTAAGCTCCAAGCACACTCTGTACATAATTTAACCTCTTTTCCCTAGATGTTTACCCGTATGGATTTACGTGAAAAACATTACCCTCATTTTAGCTTCGCCAAAGTCAGGCAAAAACTCAGTCGACTTGGAAGATTTATGACTTTGAACCAAGATAAATATGCTGGTAGTAATAGTTCTTTACAGGAATGTAAACAAAGGAGAAGTTTCTTTAGAACATTTATTTATTTATTTATTTACCACTAGTTATAGCAACATTACAGACAATACATCCAATACGATGCTATAAGACACAACATAAAACAAAAATGTAAAATTAAATTAAACTACAGAAAAATCCGTAAAACATGACAAAGCTCATAGTTGCACCCCATTTTCAATAACTATTTGTGCCCTTTGAATAAATTTCGCCAGGTTTTGACCAAATAAATCCTCCGATACCATTGTAATATTAATAACACGCGCGGCTCGTGACATAGGAGCAAACTTAAGTAAGTTAGTCCTCGTCGCTGGCACATCTAACAATGCGGGGCGGCGGCGCTACCACGCACCTATCCGGTGCGCGCAGCCGCAACGCAGCCAATACCTCGGGGTGATGCAGTAACCCTAGCAGTACACTCGCTACGTACTTCATTAACGCCACGTCCCTTCTTACTGCCAACCTAGTGTACCCAACCATGCCCAGGACGAACAGACTTGGGTACATCAGGGGATAAAAAGGATAAACTCCGTACTGTTTAAAGTAGAGAAATCTACAAAACTTATTTTGAATTTTTTCCAACATGAGGCTGTATTTTGCTTCATGTGGATTCCAAATGAATGCATTCGTTTCCAGGTGACTTCTCACAAGTGCATTATACAAAACCCTGACAGCAGCAGTATCAGTAAAATCCTTACACTGTCTTATGATAAATCCAAGATTTTTAAAAGCCCTACCGCACACCTCCACTATGTGTTTGCGAAAATATTATATATTTTGAATTGTTCATGTTTGTGAATCTATTACTAAGAAAGAAAGCAAAAACATTTATTTCACACATCGAGGGCCGATGGCACAACGCTGGTTTTCAGTGGTTACCAAGACAGCATGAATAAGCGACGATATTTTATTTAAATTGTAGAGCTTACACAGAGCTATCTTCCAGGTGAAGGCTTGCTTGCCTAGGTTGGTCCGTAGGCGGGTGACATGCCTATATGCCATAATAGGGATGTTAACATAAAAAATCTAATTAGTCCGTCATATAGATTACCAAAAAAATATTGGACACGTATTTTTTTTTCACGTATACAAACAATGAGACGATACAGTGCTTTGAAAACTCGTGTGACGTCATACTCTAAGATATTAGTATGTCATTTTTTAGCGGTCAGTGACGTCACAAACCCCCACTCAAATCTTTGACGCGTTTTATCTTCGTAAATTTTTATTGATTTGATAAACCAAAAAAACGTATCCATTATTTTTCGATAATCTAACAGACGGAGTAATTAGAATCACATTTTTTATGTCAGTAAACATCCCTATTATTCTCCTTGCTTCGGGAAACAGGTTAAGCTGTTGGGGCCGGCTATCATTTAATTTTGTAGATCTATGTATAACAGTCGTTAAGAGTAGTCAGAAGCCGAAAGTCTGACATTCAGTCGTACCAAAAGATAACGTATTATCCGGTTACTGGGTTGTGAAGATCAGATTGGCAATTGCTTAAGGGACAAGCCCGCCACACTATTCCCAAACCACTGTAACTCCGGAAAGCCAGAATGAACAGTGGCGAAGAGCGCCGTGACAATGAAGCTCGACTAAGTCCCAGAAAAACTATTTAACTGTTTTGGATCCCGCAACGAAAATAGTTATAAAAGAATACTCTACTTCCCTCCCCATAGAACAGAACAAGGTCAATAGGCACATAGGGACATATACAACTGGGATAAGCCCAGATGGTTTAGTCCACTCTCGGGCCCTCGACCCTTTTTTTTTTTTTGTTTTTTTTTTTTTTTTTTTTTTTTAGTCCACTCTCGGGCCCTCGACCCTCAATAATTAAAGTGTCCACTCGACCCTTCACTATAGTCCACACTCGCCCCTTGGAGGCCAAGAGTGGATTTTATAAAATCATTTTTAAGTTTCCACTCGCCACAAAGTACAGTTACGATGATAAATCATATCTCCAAAGTAGCCTAGCATCACGAATACTATTGTCATTATTAATAAAATATAACTGGGTCGTAAGTTGTGAGCATAAAAGTGAGAATAAAAACTTTTTAACAAAAAATAAAACCGACTTCAACAAAAAATAAACTGATTTTCCTTCTAAAGTTTATTTTTCATTATTTTGCGTTTTATTTTTTGTTGAAGTCGGTTTTGTTTTGTTGAAACGTTTTTATTTGTGAAACTAAATAAATGTTTGTGAACGCACCTACGATACAGGAGAACTTCCTAGTGTGGGGCAACGTTCTCTTAAAAAAAAAAAATACACTTTCTATTAGTCCACATGTGCTTACAGCGTACCGCCGCGCCGCCGTGATGTAATATTATGAACTGGTGTAAACAATAGACAGACATGCGATTTCAGCAATGCCACTCAATTTGCTATCATTTATTGAGGAGTTCCGTTCCCTATCTCCAAAGTTCTGCATCAGATCTTCACCAAATTGAAATGGGACAACTCCGAGAATGTACTCTTCCAAAAACTACTCAAATCACTTCAAGAGTGCCGATAAAATTTAAAGAGTTCTCTCTATTTCTCCAAGATTCCATCATCAGATCCCGGCTTGATGATAATGGCAAAAATAAAAAAAAAACTAAATCGGTTCAGTCATCTTCGAGTAATCGGGGAACAAACATAAAAAAAGATCGCCATCGTATTGAGAACCTCCTCCTTTTTAAAGTCGGCTAAAAATGAAACGAACTAAAGTCACCGACTTCAGAAACTGATTTTTCTTCTAAAGTTTATTTTTAACTTTTTTGTGTTTTATTTTTTAAAAGTGTTATTGTTTTACTTAGTCACCGCATTAAATACATGCTTTAAAATACTAACAAACTAACGTCAGTCAATTTCAGAGTCTGCTTATTACGGTATTTTGTGAAATCGAAGGAAGGTGATAAGCTGATTTATGGACGAAACACTGGTTACAATTCGAAGATCGTAAATAATTTTATCTACAATACGCGCATGTCCACTCGTCTGGTAACAGTACCACATTTTGACGGGGATCGTATCAAAGACCGTTTCGTATTCTCTTAAATGAAGAAGTGTCGGTGTATGGTAATGAAGTTTTTTTTGTGACAATTCGAAAAAGGAGCTTTTTACGTTTATAAGATTGCAATTGATTGAAAATTAAAACACTCAAATTGTAGTTCAGGCCTGTAGCTTTATTATCGCGTATTAGTTAAAGTCTTAACAACGAATGTAGAAAAATAAACATCGAAAGATCTACCGAAGTCCCAAGTTGGAAAAAGAAGAGGAATGATTTTTCAGACAGTTTTACATTTTTATTTGTATTAAAAAATGTAATATGAGCGATACTACTTTTAAAGTTCTTATGTCTTTGTCCTCGAAGCAAAAATCAGTTCACTTTTTCTAATAAATTTATGAGTGAATTCGTTTGGAATTACTTTTTGCATGAAACCACGGAATTACCTTAAAATGATCTTTATTCGTATTTCGTCATATTTGGGGGTATAAAAGCCGATGCTCACGTCCCAATGTTATTTATTATTGTTAGCTTCAGGAGCAGCGACGTAATTAAAAAAAATATGTGTGCGCTTGTCTTAATAATTGGATCTGGATTTTGGGCTCCAAGCTAACTGAAATTTCTTGTGGGAATATAACTCAGCAAAAGAACTAGGCTGTCATAGGTTTTTTTTTTTTTTTTTTAACGTTGTCCCCACACTAGGAATTCCTCCTGTATCGTGGGGGCGTTCACAAACATTTAAATTCACATACACAAATACCCAGCTCCGGAACAACTATCTGTAGGCCATACAAATATTTGTTCCGTGCGGGGATCGAACCCGCGACACACAGCGCAGCAATCCTATCGCTCAGCCACTGCGCCAACCGTGTCGTCAGGTTCCAGGTGGTATGTTTTTAAATCATTCTTGGTGGGTAAGAACAAGTAAGAAATGAGAAACAAGGATAGTTCAAGCTTAAGAAGTACCAGGAGGCCAGAAACAAGGATAGTTCAAGCTTAAGAAGTACCAGGAGGCCAGAAACAAGGATAGTTCAAGCTTAAGAAGTACCAGGAGGCCATAAACAATTGGCCAACTGGCTAGAATTTTTATATCGATTTTATCTTCCCTTGGGATAATTTGCGACTTGTAGCGGGCAAAGGCGCTGGCAACACCTAGTTTGAACTATTTCCGTAGTAAAACTGCATACATTTAAAAATAAATAAAATCTATTTAGTTCCGCTTCCGACAGTTGTTCAAACAAGAGTCTAGTTCAAATAAGATACGGCACGGAATTATTGATCACTGTTGAGTACGTTTCAATTAGTAACGCGTTGGAGTTGAGGAGAATACGATAGTTACAGTGATTGGAAATTAATTTAAGGAGAGGTTCTTGTTAGTCGGGTTTGTACTGGATGTACTTGCTTTGATGTTTTTTTTACAACGGTGACTCTAAAGGACTGGTTTCTTGTGTAACGAAAAAGAAAAACAGTACCTAGAGAATCATGCCTGTAAACCCCGTTAGGCAGTGGTGACAATAATATGCGTGGTGCCTAGACAACTGGGCTTATCTCAGTTGTATACGTCCCTGTGTGCCTATTGACCTTATTCTGTTCTGTCTCCTGCTGATATGGAGAAGTGGAAATTATATTTTTGCTACTCCTCCGCACTTCTTTTCTGATTAATTTCATCCAAGACAGTTAAATCGTTTCTATGGGACTTCGTCAAGCTTCAATGTCTTGGCGCTTTTCTGGTGGTCGCCACTGCTGATTCTATTCGCCTATTGCCATTAATCGGTCACAATTCACAGTCTGTGGCTGCAACTGGCAATGGCTGTTACCTGCTGAACCCAGGACCCAGCAGTCATGCTTGGGACCACTTAAGCAACGAGGCAATAGGGGATCGGACTGAATAAAAAAAATATCATTCTAATTAGTCCGTCAGTTAGATTATCGAAAAATATTGGATACGTGTTTTTTCATTTATGAAATAAATAAAAATTGACGAAGATAAAACGAATCAAAGATCATGAGTTGTGACGTCATTTGTAAGCAAAAATTGTACTGACAGGTGACGTTTTCGAGGAGTTCACGAGTTTCCAAAGCACTGTAACGTCTTCAATTTTTGTTTATGTGAAAAAAGAAAAAAACACGTTTTCAATATTTTTCGGAAATCTATCTGTCGGACTAATTATTTTATTTTGTCCGATCGCCTTTTATCCGTCGGAAAGAACCGCTTTGTTGTTACTTAAATAATTATGTAATGCCGGAACCTGATGTTCCTGAAATTCCTTATTATGGAAGCTAGTGATTTATTCAAAATATCAATTACTAGCTTTTGCCCGAGATATTTTGAATGTCGGAAGCTTATAATTGTTTTTGTGGGTTATAGATTGATGTGTTCTTTAATATTGTAATACGTCTTTTTGCGCATTCGCCAATAGTTGGCGAAGTGCATGCTATGAAACACATTTAAGGAATTGTGTTTATACACCTCGGGTTATATTATTCAAGTTTTATTAGAGATCCCTAATTATTTCTTGAAATAAATTATAGCTTTTGTTACTTGGTGATGATGTAGCTATTGTTTGTACGTTTCTCGAGCTGGGTAGTTATTAGGGCACTCATAACAAAAGTGTATTTATTATAATATTGTTTTAAATTAAAATTAATAAAAAAAGAATTTGCTAGAAAGTGTGACTATAATTATTAATTATTGAAGAAAAAACAAGTACAATCCTTAAATGAGTATTCAAAGTATTAAATCTATTAAAATTAACTACAAAATAAAAATATTAAGTCATTGACGTACAAAGGCGAAGTCAGTTCAGTGAAACCAGAAGCATGTAACTTTACTTTTAGTTTCAATATTTCTGCTATGCTAATTTCAACCCTATTAAATGGACTGCAATTTTATCCCAACCAGAAGTTTTAAAAAAGATTCCATTGTATCTATTTAAAAAGATTTCACTGTGTTGACTCTAACTCTAATACTGGCACAAAATATTAAAAAGTAAAACAAAATATAAAGGCGAGTGTACATTATTGCTCCTGGGAAATCACCGTTCACCACGCAATAACTACGAGGGTGTAGTTAATGTTGTCATGGTAACCAAGTCTATGTCGTTCTAGAACGCTGATGTCTGGGCTAGTCTTAGATATGAAGTTATGGAGATGTAATCTATTTCGAGTGTTGAATCGATTTGATGCATTCGTGGGATTTGGGGGAGAGAGCAGTGGTGGCCCAGTGGTGGCAGCCCGACTTATGAACAGTAGGGCGTGGGTTCGAACCCCGGCAGGCACATTACTTTGTGTAATTTATTTCATCACCGCTGCTCTCAAAACGGCGAAGGAAAACATCGTGAGGAAACCGGCATGTCTTAGAACCAAAAAATTCGAAGACATGTGACATCTACCAAACCGCACTGGGCCCGCGTGGTAGATTATAGCCCGATCCCTCTCAAAAAAAGAGGAGGCCTGTGTCCTAGCAGTGGGAACATTAATAGGCTGTTGATGACGGTGATGATGATGATGATGATATGGGACTTAAACGTAACCGTCGAAATTAATATGTAACTATATACTATTAGGTACGCCTTTGCCTAACCTTCGGGAAATAACGTGATGTTACAATATGAGATGCATAATATTGCCAATGAAAGTCATGAAAAATTTCATTGGGATGTTAACTTTTTATTAATTTTTTTTCATTGGTCGCTGGCGCGATTGCAGAATATGAGAGCTTGTCCAGTGTATCTAATTCTTGTCCAGGGAATCTATCCCAGGGTGGGAAGAAGGAGCGTGAGTGGTTTTTAGTCACTAGGAGTCTGACACTCCTTTTTGCTCTGCCCAAGAGCGGAAAGGGTTATTTGACGATTTCCCCCCCCCCCCCCCCCCCAAAAAAAGGTTGGGAAAAGTGTAATTGGATTTATCCACCAGGAATTTCTCTGAAACAGCTATTAAGTATGGATTTGATTACCCGTTTGATAGCAAAAGGCTCGTCCCCGCCAATGGGGAATCTAAATAAAACTGGCGAAATCTGTCTGCCTTACCTTTCAGAGGTTATAGGCATGATGTTATGTTATAATTATTCACAAAGAACCCAACGTACAGATTTCTCAACAATCACACCTCCAAAACACTAACCATGTAATTCCACTTTTATATTCCAGCAAAAACCGGGAAAAACCGACCATTTTCAATCGGGACCGCGCACCAATCAATACACGTGTATCAATCAGTATACCGTGTATCAATCAGAACGGTGTATCAAACCGGACAGATGGATAGATAACGCATTGATTAATGTATCTGACCGTAGTACAGTATTCGCAGGAAAAACAATAGCTTGGACTGCCCAGGGTATAATGACTGGGGCCCAGGGGAAATTGTAGCTGATGTGTGTTTAGATTTAATAATGCTTCATTAAAGTAATGTTTCATTGAAAAATCTGATTTAGGTGATATAAGTTCTTGTAATAATGCGGGGTTAAAATGTTGTGCACATTGAAGTCGAATTTTGGTAGGTATACAGGGTGTAAATCAACCCTTCACACATACGTCAACCAAGCATTCTGTACATCAAACTAAGTACCCCTACGCAAAAATTTTTGCTGGGAAACGACTTTTTTTATGGGGGTGCGATGTGGGGGGTTGAGGAGGGGTTAAGTAAACAACATGATGTGTACTGCTCCGAGAGTCAACTGCAGAACTTAACTCCAACTGCACTCCAACTGACTCCAACTGAACTCCAATTGCACTCTCTCCTTTAATTGATAGAATATATATACATAGATAGTACGTGACTACGTGCTAATGCTAAGACTATTAAAACAGCTTGTTTACCTTAACTTAAACCTTGGACAATACGTGACATGCTGATGTACAACATACGTGACATCACACCACAGGGGTCAAAAATCACATTTTACGGTAAAACTCAATGTAGCACTCTTAAAACATTGTGCCAGTGGATGCTTTGAATAGTAAACGTATCATGAAGGTAATTCAAGTAAAGTTATAACCTGAAAAACTAGTATTTACAAAAACAGGTGTGCAATATTTGGAACTTTGACTCCCAATTAACCGTAATTAGGGGGTTCCCAGGTATGGTCTAGAACCAAAAAATGATCGCAGTGGTGGGGAGAACAAATGCCCTTCGTTTGCGTTAGGGTACTTTTACACCCTTTATACTCAATCAGAGGTATATCTTCAATTCAGAAGTTTAATATAGCTTCTTCATTTTGTAACCATAATTATTTTTGTTGATTATTATGCCTAGCTTGCATGGTAGGGTTTGGTTTCAAGTCTTACAGAATGCAGTTTATTGAAATCAAAATCAAGTCATTTGTTCAAATTAGGCTAAAATCATCATCACTTAATATCATCATCATTTGATTATCATAAGCATTTTTCAAACGTCATTGTCTTACATGTGATCCTCCAAAACCCCTTCGACACTTAGTATTTTAGCTGGGAATAAGTGACGGGACAAACTGCCCAGCAACACATCTGTCTGTTAGATTAGAAGAACCAGATTCAATAAAATAGTGAAGTGTGTGTAGGTTACAATTACGATTTACTACAGAGGCAAATTAATAAAGAAAACAAAAAAATAACAATAAAAAAAACACAGCATAAAGTTAATTTAGGAGAAGTAAGAACATAAAGATTGTCTTGTGATCAACTTATCGACCAGCTATTATTTATCGTTTATAAAAGTAGATTAAAGCACCAGTCTATACTAATATTATAAAGAGAAAAGATTTGTATTTTTGTGTGTGTATGTTTGTAATGAATAAACTGAAAAACTACTGCGCCGATATCTAAAATTCTCTCACCGTTGGAAAGCTATATTCACCTTGAGTAACTTAAGCTACTTTTTATCCCTGTATTCCCTCGGGAACGGGAACTATGCGGGTGAAACCGCGTGACGTCCGCTAGTGTTTTATAAAAAGGAACAATATTGATTAGCACAAACTGTGCATCAACAAAACCAGAAAAGTCGGTTTTGACGGCACGGTTGGCGCAGTGGCTCACGCAATGGACTGCTGCGCTGCGTGTCGCGGGTTCGATCACCGCACGGATCAAACATTTATATGACCTACAGATAGTTGTTCCGGGTCTGGGTATTTGTGTATGTGAGTTTAAATGTTTGTGAACGCACCCACGATACAGGAGAAATTCCTAGTGTGGGGCAACGTTTTATTTAAAGAAAAATAAAAAAATAAAATAAAGGTACAAAGAAAAATGGCGACCAACAAACAGCTGCAACCTTACTTCTGAGTTTTTTTTTAAAACAATCTTTGAGTACCCAGGAAGGTAAAATACTGTTAGTATGTAACAAAAAGGTATCTATGTAGCATAGACACAGAAACAACAATGACAATAAAATTAGTCTATTGAAAACCACAAAGCGTGTCTTATTAGGTTATGGGCCCAGACACTAAATAAATTATATTTTAATAGACTCAGTGTTTAGTACTTTGAGTATTTGCGATAATAATGACGGCAAACTATATTGCTAACGTTCCAAAGTTGCGCGGCCGTGAAAACTATGAAGATTGGTGTTTCGCAGCCCAAAATGTGTTGGTATTGGAAGGCATGGCGTCCGCCATTGCAGAACCGCTACCAGTGACGGCTAGTGCGAAAGAAAAGTCAGAAGACGCCAAAGCAAAGGCGAAACTCGTGTTGACCATTGAACCATCGTTATATGTTCACACAAAGCAAGCAGTATCAACTTATGATTTATGGAGCAAATTGAAAACCATGTTTGATGATTCTGGATTTACAAGAAAAATAAGTTTACTCAGAAATCTCATCAATATTCGTCTTGAAAACTGTCATTCCATGACGCAGTATGTAACCCAGATTATTGAAACAGGGCAGCGACTTCAAGGAACAGGTTTTAAATTAACAGACGAATGGATTGGTGCATTCATGTTAGCAGGATTACCTGAAAGGTATGCGCCTATGATAATGGCCATTGAACACTCGGGAATCGATATAAGTGCCGACGTCATAAAAACGAAGTTGATGGACATGTGTGTGGATAGTTCATTATCCGGTTCCGACAGTGCTTTTGTAGCAAAAAGGTCGCAGCATTTGAAAAATAACAACTTCAAGAGCGGCCATAAGCAATTGCCAGAAATGTCAAAACCTGTCAAGATTGTCAAGTGTTACAAATGTAAACAAATAGGTCATTATATAAATCAGTGTCCCAACTCAGATTCAAGCAAAAGAAAGCCACCTAATGCATTCAGTGCTATTTTTCTGAGTGGTAAGTTTAATCACAGTAACTGGTATATTGATAGTGGAGCAAGTAAACACATGACAGCGAGACAAGAACATATTGTCAATCCGTCCCATCAACACGATTTGAAAGAAATTATTATTGCAAACCAGACCAGTGTTCCAGTTATATGTTCTGGTGATGTCAACATCATCACAGTTGCGAATGGTGTAGAGCATGAAGTCACAGTTACGGATGTATTGTGCATACCGAGCTTAACAAAAAATTTGCTTTCGGTGAGTCAGTTGATCGAGAATGGTAACAGAGTTATTTTCAAGAAAAATAGTTGCTACATCTACAATCAACAGAAAGACCTTGTTGGGGAAGCAGAGTTAGTTGACGGCGTGTACAGATTATACACTAAAACAGAACAGTTATTAGTAGCAACTGCAACAGCATCGAGTGAGATTTGGCACCGACGCTTGGGACACATCAACAGTACTAGTTTAACAAAAATGAAAAACGGTGCTGTAGAAGGAATTTCATACCCAGAAGTGGCAAACATAGACAAGTCATCGTGTACTATTTGCTGTGAAGGCAAGCAAGCTAGACTGCCGTTTCAGAAGAGTTCGTCTAAAACGGAGAATGTCCTAGAGGTGATTCACGCAGATGTAGGTGGCCCAATGGAAACTCTATCAATTGGAAGATCGAGATACTATGTTTTATTCGTGGATGATTACAGCAAGATGGCGTTTGTTTATTTTATGAAGGTAAAGAGCGAAGTATTTACCAACTTTAAAGATTTTAAGTCCATGGTTGAAAAACAGAAAGGCAGTCAGATTAAAATTCTTAGGACAGATAACGGAGGTGAGTTCTGTAATCAAGCATTTGATAAATACCTGAAGGAGCAAGGGATAGTTCATCAAAGAACTAATGCTTACACACCGCAACAAAATGGTTTGTGTGAACGGATGAACAGGTCAGTTGTTGAAAAGGCCAGATGTTTGATCTTTGATGCTGGCTTGGATAAGAAATTTTGGGCAGAGGCGGTTCATACTTCAGTGTATTTGAGGAACAGATCTGTCGTAACAGGACTAAATAGCAAGACTCCATACGAAGTCTGGACAGGGTCAAAACCAAATCTAAGTCATTTGCGTATTTTTGGCAGTGCAGTCATGGTACATGTGCCAAAAGAGAAGCGTTTGAAGTGGGATAAAAAAGCCAATAAGCTTATTTTTCTCGGCTATTCCGACAATGTGAAAGGCTATAGGGTTTATGATCCAGAAACTAACTCTGTTAGTATTAGTAGAGACATCGTTGTTATGGAAAAGTCAGCTGAGAGTACAGTAAACATATCCTTGGAATGCAAGTCTTCAGCGGAGGAAGGATGTACTAAAGATTCGGAGAGAACTGACATGAGCAATTCAGGCTCTGAAAGTTTAAATTCAGAAGAAGAAACGGCGGACATTTCGTATCTTATGGATACGGAAAATACTCCAGAAAGTACGTCCGATGATAGTTTTTGTAATGCTACTTCAGATCCAGAAATTACTTTAGTAGATCAAGATACTCCAGCAACTCGACCAAAAAGAGAGAGAAAGAAGCCTGATCGACTTGGTTATAACAATTTATGTATCACAGAGTGTGATGATTATGATAAAGAGGTCACTCTTGAAGAGGCTTTACATGGACCAGAGAGCGAGTTTTGGCGAGCAGGCATGAAAGAAGAGTTGAACTCGTTTGACGAGAATGACGCGTGGGAGCTAGTTGATCATCCCAAAGACAGTACAGTGGTTCAGTGTAAATGGGTTTTTAAAAAAAAGTTTGACAGTTCTAATAATGTGCGTTACCGGGCAAGATTGGTGGCAAAAGGCTTTAGTCAGAAAGCAGGTGTAGATTTTCACGAAACATTTGCGCCAGTGGTTAGATATTCTACCTTGAGGTTGCTTTTTGCTCTGGCAGCGAAGTTGTATTTAGATATAAGTCATCTTGATGTCACCACAGCTTTTTTAAATGGTTTTTTGAAAGAAACTGTGTATATGAAAAAACCTGTTACTTATGAATCTGGTATGGATGATAACAAAGTGTTAAAATTGAAACGCGCTATTTATGGCCTTAAGCAGTCTTCTAGGGCTTGGTATCAGAGAGTTAATGATTACTTGATAGATTTAGGCTATAAAAAGTCAAAGTACGAGCCATGTTTGTTTACAAAATTTGAAGGAAAAGTTAAGATTATTATAGCACTTTTCGTTGATGATTTTTTTGTTTTTTCGAATTGTTCGACAGCAACTGATCAATTAGTAAATGAACTAAGCTGTAAATTCAAGATAAAAAACTTAGGTCAGTTAAAAAAGTGTTTAGGCTTAAGAGTCAATATCAACGAAAATGTAATAACAATTGATCAAGCTCAATATGTAGACATTTTACTGAAGAGGTTTAATATGATACATTGTAAAACTGCAGACACTCCTATGGAGATGAATTTGAAATTAGAGAGAGCAGAAAATGGTAGTAAAGATTACCCTTTTAGACAACTTATAGGAAGTTTAATGTACTTAGCGGTTTTAACCAGGCCTGATATTGCTTACAGTGTGAGTTTTCTGAGTCAGTTCAATAACTGTTTTGATGAGACTCACTGGAAGCATGCGAAAAGGGTGTTAAGGTACTTAAAAAAAACCAAAAACTATGGTCTTACTTTTTGTAAAGATAATTCTTGTATTGAAGGTTTCGTAGATGCAGATTGGGGTTCAGATGTGAATGATAGAAAATCTTTTTCGGGATTTTGTTTCAAATTCTCAGATACAGTGATTGCTTTTGAATGTAGAAAACAGAGACATGTAGCTTTATCCTCAACGGAAGCAGAATACATTGCGATGTCAGAAGCAAGTAAAGAGGCAATTTATTTGAAAAATATACTGTTTGAGATAGTAGGAGATTCAGAACCAATTGTTCTATTTAATGATAGTCAGAGTGCGCAGAAATTGGTTTCAAACCCAGTTTTTCATCGCAGATCGAAACATATAGATATAAGGTACCATTTCGTCAGAGAGGCAGTAACGAATAATTTTATTAAAATAGCTTATTTGGAGACAGCTGAAATGCCAGCAGACATTTTGACCAAAAGTCTTGGGTCTGCTAAACACTATTACTTTATGAAAAAGCTTGGTATTTTACCTGTTCCATAATTATTATTGTTTGCAGTATTTATTTTGTTAAACCTGTTATAAAGTGGTTTTAGTATTGTTTTTGTTAAGCGGAGGTGTTAGTATGTAACAAAAAGGTATCTATGTAGCATAGACACAGAAACAACAATGACAATAAAATTAGTCTATTGAAAACCACAAAGCGTGTCTTATTAAATACAAGTTCAAAACACCTCATAAAATACTACATAACTGTCAAGTAAGGGAACTGTATTGCAGGGTTATTTACATTTTTTATTCAGTCCCCAGTGCGACATAAGAATTGCGTTTTACGCAAGTTCCGACAAGCAAATTACATCTTGCCGTTCGATATAAAGTTTAGTCTGCGTAGCGTTGGTAACGGATCGTAGAAGAAAACGAGATATGCTATGGTTTTAATAATGGGTTTAAAAGTCGTGTTTTTATAGGGGGAGAATTTGTCACCTCGTGTCGTCCTAAATCACCAAACCATGATCATTGACGCCAGGTGATAACTGTTTTTTCTTAACTGTTAGTTTAAAACATAATACAACAGCGTGTACATAATACAACAGTTTTTGGTCTAAACAGGCGAACTGAACTCCTCCTAAACGGCTGGATCGATTTGGATGAAATTTGTTGCGTCTATTTCAGTGGATTCGAAAATGGTTTAGATTTTCAATTGGATACGTCGGACGACGTCTGCCAGGTCCTCTAGTATACCTATAAAAAGCTTAAAATCCATATTTTATAAGTCATACCTAATTAATTTCGTTGCGGGATTCAAAACAGTTGAATTGTTTCTCTGGAGCTTCCTCGAATGTCATTGTCTCGGCGTTTTTCGGATGGCCACTGTTGATTTTCGTTTTCAGGAATTACAGTAGTTACGGAATAGTTTCGCAGGCTAATCTCAATAAAAATAAAACAGTAATTTGTAATTTCCCAAACGTTAACCCTCTCGTTTCTACTCTACAATCTCGCATCCGATATAAAGTTTAGTCGGTGCCGATAAAGGGTCAACGCTAGGCCTGACCCTTTTCACGTTGATTGTACCGTGAGGCCCCGAATTGAGCCTGTAACAATTGTAAGGATAAATACTTAAATTTTGTTAGCTACGCAACGTGTATTGTGTGGACTGGATTGGGTCGTACGTTTTATAGTGAAGGTTGTACAGGTAAAATGATAACGTATGGGTGATAGAGGTAGGTATAGGTGATTTGTAACAAGTAAGTAGTAGTCGAGAGCTACATATTTTACACTGACAATAGGGATGATTACTGACTTAAAAAAATATGATTCTAGTTAGTCCGTCTGTTAGATTATCGAAAAATATTGGATTCGTATTTTTTGTTTTATCAAATCAATAAAAATTGACGGAGATATAACGCGTCAAAGATTTGAGTGGGGGTTGTGACGTCACTCACCGGTAAAAAATGTCATACTAATGTCTTAGAAAATGACGCCACACGAGTTTTCAAATCACTGTGTCTTCATTGTTTGTTTACGTGAAAAAATACGTGTCCAATATTTTTTGGAAATCTATCTGACGGACTAATTATATGTTTTTTTGTTAACTGCCCTATTAGACTTACCACGAGGAGGAGATCGTGGATAAATAATAATAGACGTTGGGGTCGATCTTTAGGGTTAAGTCGCGATTGCTAAGGACGATCAGTCAATGGGTGACCATGATTTCATTACGAGTTTCCTTCTCGGAAAGCACGTATAGCACAATGGTCACGACAGAAATTTGTATATATTTAACACTCATTACGGGTAGACTCTAGACAGTGACCTAAAAATCTGACAGTCAGTCTTACCAAAGAACATCGTATTACCTAGAACTGGGTTGTCGAGGTCAGATAGGGTATTTAGCTATATCCGGTAAGATTCGAAGCCAATTACAACATATAGTTATTGAATGTAATATGAGCTATGTAATGTAGATGTGAATCTCAGGAATAATTAATTAATTATTACAAATAGATGCAAGTGGTATGTCTAGTCTGGCTTATAAACATTGTAGTGAAATCTGTTAGGGGATGGCGTTGCTTGCAGAGATACAGAATCCGTCCTAGTTCGGCAACAGAGGATTCCATATTAAAAATGTATACTAAGCCTATAAAAAAAAAATTGTTTGGAAAATAACTAGGCAGATAATGATATAATGTCGGTTTTATTAACTACATATAGATATTTGAAACCCCTTAAGATAATACTCATCTACTATTCATAGTAATTATCTCTAACCTAAATGTACTCAATAATTCTAGTCACTTACCAAAACCGTAATAAAATTAGTCTAGTACTGACTCAGCAGTGTGTATAGATATATGCTAACAGCTAAACGGTCCACCTAACAAACCCTAATGTAATGAAGTCAACAACCCAATAATTTGAGGCTTTCCGTACGAAGCCTAGTAATTACTGGCCTTGTAATACTTTAACGGCTTTAAGGGTTTGCAAATCAGCTTCCATTAGTTCTTGTGTGGCGGGCTTCACACATGGAATCAATATGTTTTAAATCATGTTACATTATGTGCTTTGAACCAAGACCCCGCCATCCCCTTTGTTTAAGGTTACTTAACCTAATCTAACCTGTCCTAGACGGGGAGCCACAAGTCACCCCAATTTTACATGCCTACAAGTATAGAGATGTCTGTGTTTTCTGAAAGTTGTTACGTGGGAAGCGTTTAACCACCAGTGCAAGTTAACTTGGATTTTCGTTTTGCATCATTGTCAACCGCATCATCGGTTACCATCACAAGTTGGTCATTGTGGTGCAAAGTTAAGTCATATAGACTGCGTTAAGGAGTGACTTTCCTACTGACATTGAAGACACCGTGGAAGTGGCGAAGTTTTCAGCAAGCAAAAGTTTAAGTATCCTCTATTTACTATACAAAGAAGAAAAAAATGCTGGACTGGAGTTAAAAAGATCAAACACAAATCTATCCCTTGATTTAAAAAAATGCGGTTTCCTAACCTCCACTTCGCAATTTACAATCTTATAACCCCTCATTATACTGCTCATACTAATTCGTCAGCAGATTTGCATAGAAATGGCTTTTTTAAAGCCTTTCTAACAGTTTAATGTACGAGTGTGGTGTTTCGTAATTTATATTGACATGCAAGCGATCGCGTAGTGGACTAGCTTGTGGATAATCAAAACTTCAGCTGTAGGTACTGCGATACCGCAGTCCGCGCTTCGGCGAGTTGATAGGCAATAAGGAATATGTAATTGGATGAACTTGTGTTCAGATTGCTGTGGTGGTGGTTAATTACACTCAAGTTTTTTCCAACTGAAAGAAAAGGAAAGGAAAAGAATAACATATTTATTTGGCACATGCCACAAGTGCACACAACAAGCAATAAAAAATATAAAAGAAACTAAACTGAAAAAAAAAGATTGTGCATCTCACGGCTGCGCCAAATACGACAATATAATAGTTCAGCAAACTGCCGAGCAGTTAGTGCCCACTTAATATTTCAGGTGACCAGAGGACTGGCCTATTTTTTGGGCAAAGGACGTATTGCCATCCAAACGTGGAACGCTGCCAGCCTTTTGGACACTTTTCCTGTTGACAGCTGCGGTGTGGACGAATTTTTTAATTGTTGTGGAGCACAGTCGTAGTCGCATGCCACCATTTAATGGCAACTAGCAGCTGATTTCTGTGTCAATGAGAACGCCATAAAGGAGCATCAGGTATCAGTGGCATGCGACTACGGCTGTCTACTTACAAGACTATTTTTCTGGTTTTCCACTTTTAAGACCGATGTTTTATTGATCTGGGTTTTTATTCGTAGTCAGGTTTTACTTTTTAAACTTAATTTTTTTATAATTTTAGTTTTGTAAATTATATATTGTAAATATAGCTGTTTATAAATTTCTTCACAAATAGTATCACTTTAAATGCTATGACCAAGATCATAGCTGGACTTCAAAAAATACTGTTACCTTTGAGTTTGTTTCGGTGTTTCTACTCAGGGTAATACGTAAACACCGAAGTCGAAGCTTCCACTATACCATACTAGCTTGAACCCGTAAGTTTTTGTCCCAATGGATAAAAGTATCTTATGTGTTAATCCAAGTTATCAGAATTATCACACTGACGTGTGACACATAAAAACAACAAGTTACAAATATCCGGACATTGTGAAGGGTTAATTTACTCCCTGTATATTGATGTGTTTCACACATCATACGCCATGCCACGGCTGTAATCCCTGAAGAGTTAGCCAGAGGTGTACCGATTAGTATATCCACATTTCGCCAGTAAAGTTGAAGTTCCATGTAATAGGGGGCGACCCTATTGCCATCAACCGAGCATAACAGTGGCTCCGTCGCTGCTATAAAATATCCAGATGGAAAAACCCAATAACACTTTGGCCACTCGGGAATAGGGTAGTTAACAAAAAAATCAGATTACTCCGTCAGATAGATTTCCAAAAAATATTGGACACATATTTTTCTTTTTTCACGTAAGCAAACAATGAAAACTCGTGTTACGTCATATTCCAAGACATTAATATGACATTCTTTAGTGGTTAGTGACGTCACAAACTGCTACTCAAATTTTTGACGCATTTTATCTTCGTCAATTTTTATTAATTAGATAAAACAAAAAATACGAATCCAATATAATATTAATAATAACAAATTGTTTATTTCTCACCACAATATACAGTATTCAGAACAACAGTTTTGAGACAGAACATAGTTTAAGTCATATATTGTGGGTGTCAGGACACCAGGTTCCCACCTATTATCGTTGACAATACCTCAAACTTATACTCTAGCGCTGACAATTAGTGCAGTAAGGAACAAAGTATAGAACTAGTTAGATATAGTGTTAGTATAGCATGTACTCGTAATATGTGTTACAAGTATGTATCCATGTTAATGCGTGTGTTTGGCATGTGTGTCTGACTGTATATGTGTATTGTGTTTGTGTATGATGTTAGTTATGTTTGTGTGCGTGTGTTTAAGTAGATATGTGTGTGAGTATGGTAAATATGTTTTGGTTTGGGGAATAATTAAAAGAGAGTTTGCTTATGAAATATTAGTAGTAGTTTGTTCAGTGTCGTCATAATTTAAGTTTAATAACCAGTCCATTAGCTTCTTTTTGCAAGTTACATTAGTAAGATTAAATATATGTAATAAGTTATTGATCCGATTGTACAAATATCCGCGCAGATAACAAAAGAAACGATTGGCAAACGTTGTTTTATAACGTCGACGCTGCACAGGATCAAAGCGTCTCTTACCACTGGCCTTGGATGGATCATATACCAATAGTTTGTGTTGTTTAAGGATATGTAGAATGAATAGTTGGCGCACAGTCAGGACTTGTACAACTGTTCAGTCGGGTACCGATATGGTCGGAAGAACGACACTTTTAGGATGGCTCTTTGTGTTCTCTCTAACTCTAGCAGAGTAGTTTTTGGAGCGCCACCCCAGGAAGTGATGCAGTAGGTTAGTATTGACTGAGCCAGAGCATAGTACACCGATTTTAGAGTATTATCTTTATCGACTACGCATCTTAGTGTTTTAAAAACGAATAGGTATTAGTTTACGCAATCTATTACTAAGTTTGTTTATATGCTCTTGAAACCTGAGGTTGTTATCAATGATCACTCCTAGGTACCTCACTTTGTCAGTGGTACTGCACTTGAGAGTGGTATACAATAATATGTTTCGATAATCTAACAGACGGACTAATTAAAATCATATTTTTTCAAGTCACTAAACACCCCTTTTTTCTTATACGAGTAGGATTGTAAGGACGAAATTTTACAAACTTAAGAAGCCATAGATTGGAAGATATGGCTCCTTCAGATGTTCAATGGAAATGTGTATTAAGCAATTTCAATGCAGGTTAGCATTAGACCAGAGTTTTTAGAAGTAGCCAAAGCCATTATACTTCTTCTGCACTTATAGTTATACCAATTCATTTGGGGTCGGTGCACCATGTCTTCTTCTTTCATACTTCACAATTACTCGCATCTAATCAGACTAGGGTTTCCAACTATACTGTTAAAAAAAGTAGTTAAAAAACTAAAAACCCGACTGTAAAAACTAAAAAGCAAAAAACAAGCACTTTTTAAATTTTACAAAACTTGGAAGCGGACGGGGTCTATTTTCACTTCATAATTTAATATTCAATACTAACACATATTACTACATATAAAACAAAGTCCTGCGCCACGTCTGTCTGTATGTCTGTTCGAGATAAACTCAAAAAATATTGCACCGATTTTTATGCTGTTTTTACCAATGAATAGGCTGATTCTCGAGGTAGGTTTTAGTATTATATAATTTGACCGACATCCACGCGGGTAAAACCGGGGACATCATCTAGTAGTGACTAAAATCGTTAAACATGAACGAGCCTGTTTACTAATTAAAATAATACTGAAGAAACTTTCTCACCAAGTCGACCCTTTTTACAGTGCTGTAAACAGTCATGGCCGCCGCGTCGCCTCCGGTTCGTTGACCTCATTTCCCCGGCGATCCGTTTCTAATCCTTTCATTGGCTCTCATTATGCTCTCACCAGTATTATTGCTTTCAATAATATTTTAAGAAGCGTTTTATGTCCTCAATTGCTGCCTCGAGGACGTTTTGAAGTGAGCCTAAGATTTGAAATACACACATCAAAAGTGTCTAGGGATCAATATATATTTTTGCAATAACTTTTCTCCTGATTGATATTAATTAAAATTTTCTTTAAGGATTCATCAAATAAAGTGTTTTCGTTTGTCACAGTAACGATAAACCAAGTCACCTTTGCATTAATAAAGAAATTTGCCATTTTCCTAATAAAGGGATTTTTGACATTTGAACCACTAACATTAAAGTTCGAAAAAAAGACTGAAATAACAGTTTTCTTTAAAATTTTATTGGGTAACTTAAACAATTAATAATCCGTGTTTCTACCGCGAACACTAACAACACAAGAACATCGGTTTGGCATACTCAAAATGAGTTCATCCAAATCACGCTGTGGAATGGCCGCCCATGTTCGTTGCAACAACAAAAAAAGGTCTTCTTGCGACTGGATACCCTCCATATTCGGCAGAGCTCTTCTCTGTAGCATATCCCATGCATGCTCAATCGGGTTCAAGTCTGGCGACTGAGCAGGCCAGGGCAGGACATTGATGTTAGCTGCGGCGAGAGTCTGTCTTACAACTCTTGCGGTGTGCGGTCGTGCATTATCATGCATTAACTGAAATAAGGGACCGATTTGCACTTGTAGAGGAACGATGACGTCTGATACAATCGTCTCAGCATAAATTTGAGCGTTGAGGTTGCCTCTGATCCAAATCAACTCAGTTCTTCCGCCGATCCAAATACCCGCCCATACCATGATGGTTCCACCACTATAAGGATGGACTTCCTGGCAGGATTTTAATCGCTGTTGGCGTCCAGGGGTTCTCCAGTGTCGTATACGTCTTGTATCCGGTCTCATACCAAAACGAGACTCATCAGAAAAGCACACGAAACGCCATTGTTCTTCTGCCCAATTTCTGTGTTCAAGAGCCCATTGATATCGAATCCTACGATTGTGCATTGCTATAGGTGGTACCCGTAGCGGTCTTCGGGAATGAAGGTTCACTTCATGCAAGCGGTTTCTGACTGTTTGGTCGCTAATTAAGTTCCCTGAAGAGTGATGAAGCCTCACGGCTAACATCATGGCGGTTATTGTTGGAGCTCTTCGAGTTAAGATTTGAATGTATCGGTCTTGTCTCCGTGTGGTGCAGCGATACCGTCCTCCATGGCGCTCAGCCACGGTACCAGTGCTTCGGTAACGTGTCCAAAGTCGACTGATAACACTCTGACTTGTATTCAGAGCTAAAGCCACAGTACGTTGCCGGGAACCAGCTTCTATCATTCCCACGGCTCTGAGCATTTCTTCCCTGCTTAAATGACGTCGCCGCTCCATAATAACGTTGGTTTTAATCAGTAGTAGGGAAACAGTAGCACTAATAATGTCTTCAATGCGTTGTATGTTTTTATAGGGAAAATATTGACAGCTGATTTTCATCTTTTACTCGAATTTGATTCACAGTTCCTGATTCAAATTATGAAATGCACCAAAAAGGATCCATATAAATTTATAAAATCATAAATTTATTACAAAGCCACATCTCAATCTCAAGAAATCCGCATAAAAATGCTTGATCCCTAGACACTTTTGATGTGTGTAGTAGGGGATTATTTGTTCGAAATAAGGTGTTGGTAACTTTATCGTTATGTCATAAATGTGTTCGGGGCTGCGGGATGTTCAGAAGTTACCGCGGTCTCGATATATAGGGCTAAGAAGAAACATGGGTGGTTATTAGTCAGTAGAAGTCTGACACTCCCTTTCACTCTGCCCAAGAGTGGGAGGGGGGGTTGTTTGATAATTTTCCACCCGCAAAAAAAAGAAAAAGAAAAGTAGGTTTATAATGGAAAGTTTCACTAAAAGAGCAACCATGGAGCGTTAGTCCCGTTAAGTTAAGAATTCAGCTTCATAGGTTGACCCACGAAAAGCAACCCTGGAGCTTTCTATCGGTTCTCCTTCATAGGAACCGACCACCGTCCACCTTTAGTCGACTTTTATGTGCTTACATAAGCACATAACAGCTGACTAATGGTGGACGGTGGACGGTGGCATGTTTATAATATTCTAAAAGCAAATGGTAATATAAACTGCACGGTCAGTTAATAAATCCGGGTCAACGACATGTTCTCGGTGGTATATCTGCATTGTATAATGACATTAACATAATAATTAATGTAATTTTAAATCCAATCAATGCTGTCAACTTTATTTTGGTCCCACTACGCGACATATTGCTGATGTCATTATGATTTTATTTTTTTTGGACATAGTCAAAAGGAAAATGGCGTCGGTTTACGTGCGACGATAATGTCAAGGGTATATTTCTTATTATTAGTGTGGCCTTATGGTGCCTATCTTGATGTCTTCATCCTTCTCGTGGATCTCTGACTTGGCTTTACATGCTATCGCGAAATTTATCTAAGGCATGATAGTTTTGCTCACAATGTTTCAACGAAGCAAGTGATAATTATAGTTTAAGTCCCATTTAATAGGGTGTCATGGGACTCAAACTGTTGAAATGTGGACGTACCATTAGATGAATTTCTGCCAAATAACATACCAGCAACATAACAGGCGTAATGTTATCTTTATATGTATGTTTATTACTACTACATATCTTCTTGCATGTGGAAGTAATAAGATAAGACGAAAATAAACAAAAGTCTAATTAGGAATACTACCTATTTTGTGGGCACAAGAGGTGGCGAGACGATCTAGACGTGCACTACGAGGGTTGGTTCGAGGTGGCTCAGGAAAAGAGCACTTTTGAGGAATTGTGGGAGGCCTTTACCCAGCTGTGAGACAGTACAGGCTAACAAACGTTCTCATCTATCTATTTATTGTTCCAAATCCCACCTACCATACAAAACACCTCTATTGTATCAATATTGGAGCTGCCTTTAATAAAAATGGGTTAAGTAGCCCTGGGACTTAACCTAATTATAAGCAAACTGGTACATAAGGGCCTGAGCAGACGTGCTACTTTCAAGCATCGGTGAGTATGCCACTTTCGAAAGTTTTTCTAATTGCAAGCATGTGAAATAAATGCGATAGTAATTTTTCTGTAGCTCTTCATGCTATCGGCGGAAAATAATAAAATATCTATCTATTATTTTCTCACTGCAGAGCCTCGTTATACAGAGAAGGTGTTGATCACCGCGCAATCTGAATGTAGATTTGCGATTCCAGACTTAATTATAAGTCCAAGTAGTCAAGTTTTTTACAACAACTCGAAGGACAAAACACAGCTAGAAAAAAGATTGATCACAAGACACGTCTTTGCTGGTCGCTAAATTGCACTGAAAAAATCGCGGAATCACCGACGCTTAAAGTAGCATGTCTGTTAACACGCTTACATTCACTTGGGGGATGGCTAAATTGTATCGTAGGAATGTGACACACATGGACACTCGTATCCTAATGTTATGGCATACCTTTTGGCTTTATAAGGGTTTTCTGTTAATACTTATAGATTAGGGCAGCCTTTGGGATTAGTTAAGTCTATTGGCATTGTTACTGAGGTAGCTAAGACAATGTATGAGAGTGGACAAAGATAATATTATCTAATGAATGTTTGTGTTGTTTAATTTTAATTAAGAAGATAAGCAGTGATGATAATTTGACTAAGCAGTGCTTTTTAGTCAATGTTAGTGACACTTGAAGGAAGCCTGTGTCCAGTAGTGGACGTAGTCTATTTAAATGATGGTGATGAATGGTTTAGTCAAATCTTTAAGAGCAAATACTTCAATTTGCCTGTCAGATTTCGCCATCTTAAGGGACAAACCGACCAGACCTGGTTACGAACACGGAACTAAGATCGAAAGATCATCGTGTCTTGGGTTCGAACTGGAGGCCTATTATTTGGCACTGTCCGGGCTGCGGGTTGTTCGAAAGAGATACCGCGGCCTCGGCACAAGGGCTAAGAAGGAACATGGGTGGTTTTTAGTCCGTAGACGTCTGACACTCCCTTTTGCTCTGCCCAGGAGCGGGAGGGGTTATTTGACGATTTCCCAAAAAAAGGTTATCACTGTCGGGGCTGCGGGTTGTTCGTAAGAGATACCGCGACCTCGACACAAAGGGCTAAGAAGGAACATGGGTGGTTTTTAGTCAGTAGAAGTCTGACACTCCCTACCGCTCCGCCCAGGGCGTAGGAGTCATTATAAAATATACTGTCTTTAGTTACCTATATACGATATCCATGAAGAATTTTCATAAAAAATTTATCTTGTATAAAAATCAAATTAAGTTTACAAACTGCTGCGATGCAGTATTGTAATGGCCTTACTTTTACCGGAAATAGTGAAGTTTAATGTATTTTCTTAAGTGCATGGAACGTGGTATAAAGGTATGACATAGTAAACAAATAGGAAATTAAATCAGAATGTCACTGGTAAGCAAGCAGCTAACTAGCGCTTGCCGATAGACACCATCTACGAATATGAAGAGAATGAAATGTTTATTTAAGGAGTTTTGATATAAATCTTTTGAAAATTTTATGACAATCTGTCTGCATTGCCAACTGATAGCAGTATACGTTTTTTTTTAATCTATGAAATTTTTGTTATTGAAATTTTTAACTGCTCCTTTGGTCGAACGCCCGTGTAAAGTGCGTTTGAAACTGGTTTGAAGCGCGTACAAAGAGCCGGCTTGGGTTCACTATATCTGCGCGTATACGCGTAGTAGACGCGCTTTTCGCAATCTCTCCGTGTGTACGCGCAGTATACGCGCTTCATCTGCTAAATACGCCTAAGATGTGTGATCCTGCAAAATGTGCTCGTGGGTTTATTCATTAGGAATTTCTCAGTTATAGCCCGGAGTTTAGTACTTGGTGGTAGGATACCTCCGTGCCTCAGAAAAAGCACGTGAAACCGTTGGTCCTGAGGCTGATTTTCTCTCCGCTCGTGTCGGATTGCCGCCCCATCGCACTATGAAAGTAAAGGAACCGAAAATGCAACTGTGTCTGCGTACACTCTTCTGCACTATAATACCTCCCGCGACGTGACCAAAAACGGTCAATACTATATTATTTAATTTTATAAATTCACATATTTAATCAAATCATAAAAAAAAGTCTGCCTGTAACATTATGTTACAGATTAATAGCTCTGGAGAAGATCATAGGCTACATTTCAACCTAAATGTTGTTTATGAAATACAAAATACACGCCTCCGAAATCTTATTTAAATAATTATCTGTTGATTGTAGACGAAACTCAGGGACAGTAACTATTGACCACGATAATTGATTATCCCCTAGACATCGTCATTCACTTTATTTCAGCCAAGTCATTGTCCGCACAACAGACTAAAAAGATTTGTCCATGCGTCTATGGTACCTAGAACAAGTTGACATGGATCGTTAACTTGGCTGTCAACTAACGAGCTGTGTCCATAGGTAAATTGTTTAGGACCAATTTGGATGTTGATCTTACAAAAAATATAGTGAGATTTCTAATCATACTTACTTAGTAAATTCTACTGAAACATATTGAGGAAACTGGTATGCCCAAGAACATTGTTTTAAGTATTCACGGTTTATATATAATTTCGAAGCTGTTGGAAGCGCTGTGATCTTGGGATTATAACCCGTGATAGTATAATCTTGGCATGTTCTAGGACCTAAAATTTCAGACACATGATCCTTTTATCCACTAATCAACACTGGACTGACGCGGTGGATAACGGTCAACTCCCTCTCAAAGAGTAGGCTTGTGTGCCAGCAGTGGGAACATTATATTATTATCCATAACTCGACTCCTCGTAATACTTAGCAGTAGTCATTGTTATGGAAACAACGACGTTATAGCATAGTACACATCCAAACTCTGCAATACATAATAACTTCAAAGAAAACACCTCGTCACTTTACAGAAAGCAAAAAGAAAAACGTCAACACCGTGGGGTGTTATTTACCTTTCAGAGTGTTAAGTCAGCTCTAGGAGAATTATGACCGAAATTCCCATTTAACCCTACAGCTGCGAACGGCCCACAAGTAAAACGGAAATTCCAAAGTGAGCTTTGATTTACATGAAAGCTATATGGGGCACTTTTGACCGGCGTAGCGTAGTTTTCGTCCCTTTGACAAGTCAGCTCGCGTAGGGTTATGTGTGTGTGCTATGTATTGCACAGGCGAAAAGTTGAAAAATGGGATTTCTTTAAAGGGTATTGGAAAGTAGGAGTATGTGTATGTTGCTCTGTCAATCTGTGTAAAGTAAAGAAACTTAGTGTGTCGTTTGTCGGTATGTAATGAAACATCACACCTGTTGTCCCCGACGAGTTCCGCAGAGGTGGTAACTATTATAGAAAGATCACACTTTGTCAGTATGTTTAAGTCTCATATAAAGGAGGGCAAGCTTATTTCCATCAGGTATAAATACCGTCTCCAGCTTGCTGACATGATGCCCAGGGAATCGGATCAAAACCTCTTTTTCAGCAGTTACGATTATGACCAACAAAGTAAGTTAAAACTATTTCTAGACCAAAAGGGCAGTTCTACAGAACCAGTATAATTGTGTACCTAGTAGAATTCTGTTTTTTTTTTTGAACTGTAATACGATGTTCATAATGTTATCAGCTAAGCAGTAATTCTGTCATATAAGAATATTAAAATAACAATTATTTATTTTCAGGCAATAAATACTTTACAGACTAACTAACACGATATAATACAGCTTCTGTTAGTAAATAGAATCTTAAAACTATGCCCGTGGCTTCGCTCGTGTGAATGTCGGAAATACCAAAATTGTCAATTTCTTATCCAAAGTTTGCCCCCCCTTTTCACCACCTTGGTTGTTGAATTTTGAGTTGAATTTCGAAAAATCATTCCTTAGTGTTCGGCTACCCGAACACTAAGGAATGATTTTTCGTTTTTTTTTTTTTTTTTTGATGATGTAGGTCATCAGAGAAATACATGTGCGAAATTTTAAGTTACTAGCCATAAGGCTAGAAACCAAACCCATATAAGGGTTTGGTCTGTGCGTTGATAATACAAGATAAATAGATAGATACCTATTGCCACTGTAATTCTAATATTTTAATAGATGTATATTATTTTACACTCTTCGCCTGACTTTTACCTTTTAATTATACACCACGATATAATAATACGTAATTTCCTGAAGAAAAAAATTGCTCGACGGCTAGATAGCCCCAGGCTGCCTGTATAAAACTTGTTAGTAAGCCTCGTAAAGTCCTTTATGTTTGCATGTAAGAACCCGGCTATTTATTGGAGCACACCACTGATTTCCCATTGGGGTACACTATTCATTGCCCGTTCCAGGTAGCCATTTTACTTTTATTGTTGACGTGTGCGCTATTCAATTGCTTTTTTTATTAAACTGCGGTAGGGAACATAAAAATAGTTGTTAGTTGGAAGGTGGGTATGGAAACGTGTTTACGGGTTTTTGGTGGAAACGTTTGTAGGCATAGTTATTGGGTGAATATTGTGATGTGAGCATGCGTTGCCTAAAGTAATCTTACGGCTTTGTTTTATACAAGATGTAAGCGGAACCTTCCCGAAGCGAAGCCGTCGACGAAACGTTTGTACAGCAATCAAAGTAACTCTACAGAAAAATGGTTGCTAGGAAACTACTTACATATTTTGGGGTCAAGAATCACGATTTACGGTACGACTCATTGTAGTAAACACACTCGAAACATTGTGGGTCTTGGATGTATTTATAGCAAAGTTGTAGTGAACCATTCACATATACAGACTTCGTGGTTCCTGACAGAAATACCCAATAACATTATGCCCTACCTGGAATTCGAACTCAAACACTCATGCTCGGCAGTCGCGCTTGAGACCACTAGAGAAACGAGGCAATGGAATCATATTAATCTTTATAACATCGGTGTGAATAAAGAACACACGGACATAATCTCGCAACGGCCCGCCATCAAAACTTCATCAAGCTTCTTTCATCCCAACTTCTGCCAAGGTATAAACTCTATAAGATTTCATTCATCCAGTAGGTTGTATAATTAATTTCCTGCCGCGCCCCCATAATTACGAGGCATTCGTCTTCATTAGAGGTCGTGGTGTCGTTTCATTAGTTTCTGAGTAAACAGTTGGTGGGTAAGTTGGTTACTGCTTTATATGCCGTGGCTTGATGACTGTGTTTGTGTGTGTGCGCTGATGAGAGATTATTTAATTATTTATTGATTGGCCGTGTTCAAATGAGATAAGTTTCACTTACAAGTTAATTTAGTTTCATGTTGTACTTAGTAATGGCATATAATATATTATCTTTACTTGCCTCTGAGGCATCCCTGGGAAAGCTCATTAAGCCGTTGGTCCTGCACCTGATGTCTCTCCGGCCGTGTCGTGTCTCCGCTAAGATTGACCGCCGTGACCGAAGACGACCTGCAGGGCTATTGCGTATATTTTTAAATGTTAGTGGCTATCAGTCTCCATCGATTAACTGTCAAATTGGTTATGGTTTAGTACAAAATGGAACCATTTGACATTTAATTGATGTACACTACGATAGCCACTGACATTTAAAATGATACGCAATAGCCCTGCAGGAGGACTTTATGTACCAATTAATTTATTACTTAAAATAATAAAGGGGTAATTTGTAAGTTTAATGAATGGGGAAATTTCGAATCTGATACAATTCCGAAAATATTTCACAAATGGAGACTATGTGATTTTGTTTTTATTTTTCTCAATAGATGGCGCTGAACCGTTACGTCACGTTTCTGGATTGCGGTGTTAAGATTCTCCGCCGTTGAACGACCCTCGCGCGGTTCTGTAAAATAATCATACTTACCTGGCATAGGGGAAACCGTGATCAATTAGGCGGTTCCCCCAGGGCGAGGCCTTTCCATTGCACTGCGGTTAGGTTGACCCCTGCGATTATCCCTAATGTGTATAACTCGGATGCGTAATTTTTGGTAGTCGGGACTGCGTACGCGCCGTCCCCTCAGAATTCCCTTAGACAGAACGAAAATAGTCACATGACAAAATGACAATCTCATTCATGGGTCCAGGGAACCGTATATTTTTATTGAATGACAAGTTTTTTAAGATTTAAATCTTGAGAAAAAGCGATGCCTCTATACTTGACAGCGGGGGACCTCGAGCTGCGGATGTATAAATATTATAAAGATGAGTGTACAGAGAAATATATAATAATATTCACATAGGCAGCCTGGATTACAATGAATAGAGTCGGGATTTGCACCTGGGTGGGCAATAATCGCTCCTGATTTCAAGGGATTTTGTTAAATAACTGATGAAAGCTTGATATTCACACATTTACACCTTTGCTTTCAGTGAATAATGACGTGGTGTTACAGGTATTAAAAAGACCCGTGGCAGTGGGCCAGAATAAACTAATTGTGTTTACTTGTTAGCGCGACTGCTGAGCACGAGGTAGTGTTCGAAGCCCAGGTCGGTCAGTGTTATTGGGTTTCATTACGAAATTCTCAGTGGAACCCATGAATTCTAGATTTATTGCCGGTTGATTTAATATGTTACGATTGTGGTGAACTGCCTAACACTTTGGAGTTAACAGCCGTAATGTTGCGTTATGCGAACTTAATTATGGAACAGGCTGATTTCCTGGTCCCAAAAATTGAAAATGAAACAAACCACTACCAAAGATGAAGAAGGATACATAGAACTATATTTTTCAACTTTGTATCATAAGAGTTGCTTTGTAAGACACCGGTAGTAAACTATATTTCCGATATAACTGGCCGCGAGGGAAATTATATAAGAAACGATGCCACGCTTTATGGCATCCGATGTCTGAGCCAATCATATACCTGGCGGGTTCTAGATTTTAATTTATATTTTTTTATAATGTAGGGGAAAGTTTTGGTCTAGCCAGTGGTTAGCCTAGAGCGTTATTTATGCTAATGAGGACTTAAAAAATAGTGACATTGCACGCCTTGTCAGGTGGTTGGTAATTGGCTGCATTTCTTGAATTATGGATAACATTAGACCTAATTTGCAACCATTTTGACCTATCCTGTCGGGTTTATGTTAACTTGAAGAATAGGGTAGTTAACACAAAATAAATAATAAGTCCGTCATTTAGATTCCCAAAAAATATTGGTCACGTATTTTTTCTTTTTTCACGTAAACAAATAAAGACGATACAGTGCTTTAAAAACTCGTGGGACGTCATACTCTAAGACATTAGTATAACATTTTTTTGCGGTCAGTGACGTCAAAACCCCCCACTCAAATCTTTGACGCGTTTTATCATCGTCAATTTTTATTGATTTGATGAAACAAAAAATACGTAACCAATATTTTTCGATAATCTAACGTACGGACTAACTAGAATCACATTTTTTTTAAGTCAGTAGATATCCCTATTGCCACAGCAACAGATCCTTCGCTTTTTTTTTTTTTTGGTGGGTGTAAAATCATCGAATAACCCCTCCCGCTCTTGGGCAGAGCGAAAGGGAGTGTCAGACTTCTACTGACTAAAAACCACCCATGTTCCTTCTTCGCCCTCTATGTCGAGGCCGCGATAACCGTTGGACTACCCGCGGCCCCGACAGGCGTCGGCCCTTTCGGGCCCCTCCCATGTTGCTGACATCTCTTTGAGGCGCGCGTGGAACACGAACGCGCCGTCGACACGGCACAGATCCTTCGCTTACCTTATGCGGGTTCCATGACATTCTGAAATAGATATCACCAATACTCAATGATTGATCATAATTATTATTTTTAACGTAAAACAACATCATCAAAAGAATTGTCACTACTTTCGAACAATATACATCCAAACATTAATTAATCTGTCCGCTTCAAAAAACCACATCGAACTGCAACTCTTATTTTATTATTTCACTCGGCGACCAACAATTTTTCAGCATATGTCTTTGCGAAATGATAAAAATCCGTCCGTTACCTACTCGTATAACAGAGTCACATGAATGATATTTTTGAAGCGCAAAGGCAACAAAGGGCTGCGAAACGAGCCGTATCTTATTTGAATAAGTCGCGGCATGAAAGCTTGCCGCGCTCACTATGAAACTGGCAAGCCATAGTGCATGGACGAACAGTATGTTAGAAAAAAAAACAAATTAGTCCGTCAGATAGATTATCAAAAAATATTGAACTTGTTTTTTTTTTCACATAAACAAAAAATGAAGATGATACAGTGCTTCGAAAACTCGTTCGACGTCACATCGCACTGCATTTTTTACCACGTAGTGACATCAAAAGCCCCCACTCAAGGTCTTTGACGCGTTTTATCTTATTCAATTTTCATTAATTTGATAAAACAAAAAACACATATCCAATATTTTTTGATAATCTAACTGACGGAGTAAACAGAATCATATTTTGTTTAGTCAGGAAACATTCCTATTGTTTTGATTGAAATCCTACTCAACGCTTCTCTTCCACGTTTATTATCCGTACAGCCAAAGCGTTGTACTTTCTGTTAGCATTTGAGTACCTTAAACCAGTCTGCCTTCAAAGCAAGAGTGAAGAAGGCATCTTCTGGGCAGGTTTTTCTGCCATTATAAACCTTTTCTACCTCTTTCTCGAGGATTAGCCCTTAATAACCTAGAGTTTAAATTTTGATACCAATCTTTTAAACCGAATGTTCACTTTACTATTATTTATTTATGTACACACAAAATACAAAAAAAGGAAAATATATAAAAAATAGAAGAGCACAAAGGTACTGCTTATTTGAAATTTCTTCCAGCAGACCTGCGAGAGGAGAGTTGGATTAGAAATATAGACACAGTGTGTAGAAAAGAAAAACAGAAACTAGAATTAAGAGAGAAAAAAAAATGTATCGTATGTGTATATTTTTTTATGGCCTTAATGCCTGAAGTTTCAAAATTGATATTGTTTTTTTTCTAAATAAATATGTAAAAGAAATATTGTGATGTTTTTTAGCTATTTTTCCCTTCATCTAGACCCTCAAGCAAACATAGTAATATTTAAAAAAAAATCTCTTTCGTAAATCAGGCCATTAAGGGTTAGAATAGGCCTATTAAGTATTGGTTCTATCGAGCAGGGTTATTTAGATAATCGAGAACAGACTAGAAAGATCCTCACTCCGTTAAAAAGAAAAATCCTCCGACCAGACGAGTGTCCGGCAGTTGTTATTATCGTCTCACTAACTCACGAATAACTTTAACAGCACGATTCAGTTTTGATATTAGTTCTTCATTTGTGCAATAGACGTCGCCGTAATACTTTTTCTACTATCTTGCCTTATGTCGCTACAGTTACATAGGGTTTTATGGTTTTCTCATGGAACAGGGTCCACCCTGTTCACGGCCTCTGGTGACATGACAAGCAAGTCTTGCGACATGTGATGCGCGAACTATATTCGTCCATGTCATCCATCGCTCCGTATATCACGTTGTGGTGACTTGTGACCATGTTCTGAATAATTTCTTTGACTCGTTATTTTTCTTTTTTTTTAGTCACTGTCGCTAGACGCATGTCGTTTGGAGGTTTAACTTACCTATTGATTTTGTATTACCAACGAGTTACATTACAGTTTATCTTGTGTTGGACCTTTGAACATTGATAAAATAAACAGGTTTTGAAGAAAAAGGAAATGTAGTGGCTGGTCCAGTTAATCATTAGCCAGGTTGATAGATAGCCTGAAATCTTATACAAATAAATAAGGCCCAACTGGAATAACATTATTAACACTGCGAGGGTTGTTTGTCAAGCAGAAATCTAACCAAAAACCGAACCAGTGTAACTTTTTATTAGACATTGTAACGAATCTACCGATCCCTAATAAAAATAAAAGAGTTAGTTAAGGTAGATTGTACAATTAATATTAATTTATAAGATAAAAAATACAAAAGAATATATAAAACACCTTCCTACCTATCACACAACCAGGCGGCGGAGGTTTTTGAAAATTTAGTTATAGATCCACTTTTAATTGAGAGAAGAGAGATCCGCTTCTTAGATGGTGATCCACTTTTGGTAATGATGGTGATCCACTTTGAGTTGGTCTGGACAGTAGAACTTTGTAGATTTACATGTATGCAGAATCCATACATAGAAACAGGACAACCTCGACGTAGATTCCCGTGTAGAATTGACTGAATCTCGACAGAAACGAGTAGCGTTGATTCTCAGCGTAGAGTCGATCGTAAAATCAAACGTAAAATCAACCGGACATAATCTCGGTGTGGAATCCAGTGTAAAAGTTTTTGGGTCAGCATCAGCTGCCCATTTTTATACAAAAATCAGACATTTTCTTCTCTTCTAAAATTCTTTGACAATTTCGAATTGAAATATGACATGTCACCTGCAGTCATAAAACCAGCCAGGAGTAATCCACCAAAACGTAATAGAACCTCCGAGTGTGCTTTTAGAATTTTAAAATTATAATTTAAAATAAAGTTATTTTTTATTAATTAATAAAATACAATTATTCAGCTTAACAATGATAAAAAATAATGAAGTTATATAAACCAAAAAGTGACCTTCTTAGACTAAACTAGGAAGAAACTCTATGACAAAAAGAAAAGTACCTACTGACAGTTTGGCACATTCGACAGTACATGTCACAACAATGAAAATTATGAAAACGAATATTTAATTCAGCAAATTATATGTAAACGAATCGTTTAGAACGTTTCGCCGAGTATAAATAAAGATAAATTATAAAAAGGATGATAAATGGTATGTGATATATATAATGATAAGTGGGAATATAGCATTTACCATAACATACTGCCGTACTCTGAGATGTTTAATGATAACTTAAAATATTATTTTTGCAGTTTTCTCATACAAAACCATTACTAAGTGATGGCCTAAGGAATCATTAAAGCTCTCTGAGTGCGGCAGTTTGACGTAAATTGAAATTATATTATTTAGAAATGTTTTATATAAGTTTAGTGTAAGTTTAAATAATATTTAGTTTTAAGTACATTTAAGTATCTCATCATGCTAAGAGACTCATCGATTCCACAGTCAAACCATTGCAACGGTTTTGTGGGGCTTAGCTTATAAGTTACTTACCTTTCTGGAATTAAGATAAATAAATAATAAATTAAAAACTCAAATATTAAATGCAACTTACTGACAGAGTTTGTAAAGTTATATTTTTTGCGCTTATCTCGAACTCAACTGTATGCAAGTTCCAGTCATATCTCGGGCGACATCTTTGTTTGACGTTTCTCGGTTCGTATAACTAAGGGACCGCTCCATCAATGTCAAACTTTTCCCATGGTTACGGCTTCCTTCCTACCTCAAAACAGCATATATCTGAAGGTATACAGGGTGTAAATGAACCCATCACACATACGTCAACCAAGCATTCTGTACATCAAACTAAGTACCCCTACGCAAAAATGTTTGCTGAGAAACGACTTTTTTTTTGGGTTCAAAATTCACATTTTACGGTAAAATTCAATGTAGCACTATTAAAACATTATGCTAGTGGAGGTAACTTAAGTAAAGTTATAACCTGAAAAACTAGTATAGACATCTGTGCAAAATTTGTAACTTTGACCCCCAATATCTCCGTAACTAGGGGGTTCCCAGGTATGGTCTAGAATCAAAAAAATATCGCAGCGGTGGGGAGAACAAGTGCCTTTTGTTTGCGTTAAGGGTACTTTTACACCCTTTGTATCTGTAACTTTTAAACCAAGAAACTTGGAAAGTGGGGCGGTACTACTGTAGTTCAAATAATACTGGACTTTGGTTAATTAGTGTATATAACTGGGTTGATAGGTGATCGCTCCATGTAAAATATTGGTAGTCAGCTCCATCGAGTTAAGTCTGAATGGCGACCACAACATGTTTATGCTATATTTAGTCAGAAAGCAGTCGAATCGCCACCTATTACTTGGGACTTTAACATAACACACGGAATGTGGGTGTAAAGGTATACCTCTTAAAAAGGTATAACTCTGCCTAGCCCTTTAGGGCTTTCAAACCAAATCATTCATTTCTTTAGTAACATGGGAAAATAATCCTAAACAATCATAAACGCGACAGTTTGCGAGTATATATGGGAAGGATGTTTGTTACTCTTTCACGCAAAAACTACTGAACGGATTTGGATAAAATTTGGCACACAGAAGGTTTATAACTTTATTTAACACATAGGATAGTTTTTATCCCGATTTTATCTTCCCGTGGGATAATTTTCGAGTTGTAGCGGGCGAAGCCGCTGGCAACACCTATACTTAGTACATAAATATTGTGATAGAAGTTTGTTATCCATGTTCTTCGTTCACATGGGCATGCTAAACCACAGTTAAGATCAAACTTGTCCTACTTGTTTCCCCCAACTACGTAGGTTCAACAGTCGTTATTATGAATTTCATTTCACGCTGACCGGCCGTAGCCATGTTTTTACATCACTCTATGCGAACCGCGCCGCCTAGGAACGAGTTACGAGAAAGCCTTTTGCCTCGTGTTTAATCGAATGTCAAAGGAAAATGAGTTTCTTTGATACAACTCTGATATTAGAATGGATTGGTTTTCGTTTGAATTGTTTTTTTTTTTGTCTTCATTTGATGTTACTTTGTTGATGGGGTGCTGTAGTTTTAGGTTATGCTTTAAATTTATTAATTAAAATGTTACAGCAGAAATAGTGTCGGCTTGGGCTGTACTGCACTCACCTTAAAAAGTTCAAAGTTCAGAGGTGATTGAGGCTATAATATTACTCCGTAAAGGCCACACACGTTACGATAAATTTTTACGATTGGACGATACAGTTCAAACTGCAACGATAAATCTACGATAAATCTAGTTTTTCTCATACACACATGTAGTTTAAACTGTACAGTTTAAACTGTAACTATTTATCGTAACGTGTGTAGCAGCCATAACTCTGGCTGAGTTCTGGCCATAACATAAAAAATTGTCAACGACACGCTGAAATGAAGAAATCTATATCCACTCTTATGTTGTTTGTGTGTTATTAGCTAGAACGAAATTGCAAATGCAATAGTAAATAATAAACCGGACAGCAAAGTAAAAGAAACTACAGACTTTTCTGCCAGTCTGTGGAATTTATGCAATTCACTGATATCTCAGTTTCCCAATCGGGATCTCCTCAAAGTTCGAGTACTTCGAGTGAATAGATTTCTTTTAGGCAAGCGTGCTTCACCTTAGCCGCATCATCGCTTCACATCAAGCAAGTTACAGCCAAACGCAAGATATATTTAGTGTACCTGTCTAAACAAAAGTATAGGAAGAATTTTATAACCCTTTACTCAGGAGTTCCGACTAAAATACATTATATTTATTTAGCTGGACTCTTTTTTCTATTGAAACTATGTAATAAACAAGCTCACTGGCAAAATGTCCCCACCAAAGTACGGTCAATTGGTATGACGCACGGGTCTCCCAAGCTGTACCGATGGGGGAGCTTAATGTGCTTAACTATCAAAAACTTTTAAAATTAACATTCCCATAGCGCATTCAACCCATAATTTACTAGCTATAAACGTAAAACTCCATACAATCCATTACTTAGTGTTGCCACAAAACAATTATTTACACGGTAACGACTTACAATTTTAAATTAAAACTGACTCGTTCGCAATAAGCGCGCCGGTTTTCATTCTAAGTTTAGTTTACAGGCTTAGGGTGAGGTCATATTTGGAATGACTTTAATTTCTATCTTATTTTATTTCTTGTGGCATTCGAAAATATTTGAAAGAATTAACTTTACCTCTATGTCGCGAGCCGCACGAATTACTAATACTATAGCTGCATCGGAAGATTTATTTGGGCAAAACCTGACAGTTTGTTCGAAGGGCGCAATTTATCATTGCAAAAAAAATAAGTATAAAATAAAATAAAATATATATAAAATATATATATCTATAAAATACTAAAACCCGACTACAAACCGCGGTCTTAAAAGTAGAAAACAAGAAAATAATCCTTGCCTGATATTCATATTTTGAATTTGTATATTTCTATTTAAATATAAGCAAAATTATTATAGAGGTCAGTCGTAGTCGCATGCCACCTTGCTAACGGCAACAGCAGCTGACTTCTGTATCAATGAAAACGCAATGAGAGAGCATCAGGTATCAGTGGGTCCATCCATCGTTTCTTATTAAGTAAATCCCATTTTTTTTAATTTTATTTATAGACAAAAAACAGGTAAACGTTACAATTTGTATATCGGAGCTAATTAGATTAATTTTATATATGTATAACCCACACTATTGTCCACGGATTAAAATAAAAATTTCTTAGAGAGAAAAGGACGGACGGGCGTGAAAATAAAATGTAATAAAGAAATTTCCATTATAAATCAAAGAGGTAGGTATTTTGTAGCAACAGGCGTAAGCAGGCATTGGCAAAGATATTCATGTTGTTTTAGAGCATTCATTCATAGTTTCACAAATTCTTTTGCCGTGTGACCAAAATGCAAAAAATTAAAACGTTGTGTTCAAAAACAAATAATCTTGGAATTAAAAGCTAAACTTCGTAATCAAACCCTGATCACCACAACTAAGAAATGATGACACTTAACAAAATTACTAATTACAAGTTTACTCTCCAGTGTGCCGTCGCCCTAAACAATGTAATTGATCGCCGGCTGTGCGCGTTTACGACAAACTCTTAAATTAACATAATAATTTGGTTACACTCTGTATTATTGGTGGCGTTGTATACGAAAATGTAAGCTTAGAATCCAGGTGGAAAAGAATAGTGATGTTAGAACTTTTTTGGTCGTAACTGCATCAGTTCAAACTGTCTAAAAGTGCAATTCCAGAGGTGCCTGTAACTGCAAAACACAGCGGCAAACTCATACCCAACGACAGATTGCAGGGAAACCACTGCTACACTGGTTTCTTTGTAATTCTTCTGCCCTATCTTGAAGGGGAATAGCCTTTGTAATTAAGCCTATACAGGATGTAAATCAACCCATCACACTGCCGGCAACCAAGCATTCTGTACATCAAACTAAGTAACCCTACGCATTTTTTTTTCTGGGAATCGACATTTTTTTTGGGGTCAAAGTACACATTTTACGGTAAAACTCAAAGTAGCACTCTTAAAACATTGTGCTAGTGGATGCTTTGAATAATAAACGGGTCATGGAGGTAATTTAAGTAAAGTTATAACCTGAAAAACTAGTATTTACAAAAAACAGCTGTGCACAATTTGGAACTTTGCCCCCAATATCTCCTTTAATAGGGGGTTCCCAGGTGTGGTCTAGAACAAAAAAAAATTGCAGTGGTGGGGAGAACAAGTACCTTTTGTTTGCGTTAAGGGTGCTTTTACACCCTTTATTTAAAAGAAAAAGTGAAACGCCGGAAATTAACCAGCTATCATACGTAACGTGTGAATAGTGATGAGGATTTGGTGTTCGTGAAGAAGACAATAATGTACAAGAACCTTCAAGTGAATAAATAAAACAATCATAAAATGAAAAAAATATGCTGCTTCTCACACTTACCATTATTGCACTGAAACGCTATTAATAATTTTGCCCCACGAGATGATTTTAACACATTCATTATTTTCTTGAGAGCAGTGGTGGCTCAGTGGTAGCGGCCCCGACTTACGAACAGTAAGACGTGGGTTCGAATCCAGCCAGGCGCATTACTTTGTGTAATTTATTTCATCACCACTGCTTTAGCAAATCCCTCTCCTAGAGTGGAGGCCTGGGACCCAGCAGTGGAAACATTAGAGGCTGATGATGATTATTTTCATACTCTTAACCCAATTCATTTAGGTGCTCCGTAGGTTGTCTTCTTCTTCCCTACTTCTCTGTTATTCGTCACCTCATCCGACAACTCCTTTCTTGCTAGGTCACCTTTAACCACAGTCTATCCATCATTTCTTTGATTTTAGTTTTCACATTTACACAAAAATTTTCCTCAAGACAATTTCCACGGTGATTTAACACATTGCTCATCTTTATTTTCCTTTAGACCGCAGATAAAAGTTTTTATGCATACATATTCGGCACTCGAATAATAGCCAATTTAGATATTTCCAATCCTTATTTATGATTACACCATTTGCAAGATTAAAAGGGTACTGAATTAATCCTCAAACCGACCTTGTACTTAGGTAGAGTGTTTTAGATGCCACGATATGACTTGTCTTTTCCAACTTAAGCAGAAGATCAATAAGATACCTACGATCAATTGTTTATACTTATGATTAACGCGTGACATTATAATAAAAAAATATTACTTTACGACTGACGCATTCAAAAGACATTCCATAGTCTTTATTTTTTGTTGAAATGGCATGAAAAATATTAGACTACCAACATTGAGCCCCTGCATAGGTAACGTTTCGTGTTCATGCTAATCACCGTTGAGGAGTATTCTTGTGAGGAGGCTATTTACCAGACACATCGTTTAAGGATTCTAGTTTTTCTGTGGAGAGTTAGGAACTACACCGGATATAGTTCAAGTTGAACCAATAGTAAACGATACTCTGAATAACAAACGTAGATATTAAAGGTCTTTCACATTATGCATAGTAAACCCACGTGTTACGAATGTTAAGATATTTTACAACTACGTAAAAATTTATTGCCGTTTACAGTTTTTTTTCAAATTGATTGTTTTTATTTCAGTGAATCTGCTGAATTATGATTCAAAAACTATTATGTGGGTAGCTACTTATTCATCATAAACAATAAGTAAGGTAGAATAAGGAACTTACTTTTAACTTAATGAATGCTGCGACAGTCCAATATATGAGCTTGTAAGTATCGGTTTGTCTTATTGAAATCCTCACCCACCTTCGTTCATAAAAACAAACATCATATAACGATTATTGGGAAGATTAAGGAGTTACGTGTGAAATTAAATACATAATTTTACTGTAAGATTGAATAAAGTATAGCTTAGGAGAGAGGCAGTGTTATCTTTATCATCATCACTCTATAATTTTCCCTTTGCAGGGGCTATAAATAAACAATACATATCGAAATAATTTCAAAATAAATAAGCTAACAAAATGCGTATTTACCTGGCTTATGCAACCTTTTTTGGCTTCCAGCCTAATCCAAAACAGAAAGGATCTGCTCGAATTATAATGTATTATGCCGGCTGTCAATAAAATATTTCTTATTGCTACAATGTAACAAAATCCAATCCAAGACTTCAAAACCTCCGTTCGGGGCTACGGGTTGTTCAAAAGAGATACCGCGGCCTCGGAACAAGGGATAAGAAGGAACATGGGTGGTTTTTAGTCAGTAGAGGTCTGACACTCCCTTTCGCTCTGCCCAGAGCGGGAGGGGTATTTGATGATTTCCCACCCATAAAAAAGAGTTCAATACCCAAACACCTACGTTTTACAACCACACTAATACTGCCGTCTCTTTCGCTCACGCTTCCATAAATTTCCGTGTAATGTAGTGTCAGGGCATGATAACGAGATTTACACGAAACGTCACAGTGACAGGAGACATTATCGTGGACTACGGCGTCTTATTTACGTGTAGTGTGAAACGACCTTAGTGTTTGGTCACGAGCTACACGATCAGACGATACGCATGTGCTATATTCTATTTTCATCGTGTCTATATTTTTCTATGGTAAGCAGTGGTGGCCCAGTGGTTGCGGTCCCAACTTTTGAACAATACGTCATGGGTTCGATTCCAGGCAGGCGCATTACTTTGTGTAATTTATTTCATCACCAGTGCTCTCAATACGGCAAAGGAAAACATCGTGATGAAACCGGCATATCTTAGAACCAAAATATTCGAAGACATGTGACATCTACCAATCCGCACTCGACCCGCGTGGTGGATTATAGCCCATCCCTCTCCTAGAGAAGAGGCCTGAGTCTCTGCAGTGGGAACATTATGGGCTGATGATGATTGCTGATGATATTATACTATGTAAGTAACAGCCTTGTTGGTCCCGTGATCGATAGCGCGACTACTGAACAGGAGGATACGATTCCCGGTTCGGAAATAGTGTTATTGTGTTTTTTTCATCAGGAATTTCTCAATCAGCCTCGGAGTCAGAATTTGTGCCTGGTTGATGCCAATAGGCCTGCTCCCTATTATACAGAATAAGGTATTTCACCAAAAAAATCTGATTTGTCCGTCAGATAGATTTTCAAAAAATAATGGACACGTATATTTTCTTTTTTCACGTAAACAAAAGATGGAGACGATGGTACAGTGCTTCGAAAAGTCACGTCAAGTCGTGTGACGTCACAAGGTTAGTACTTTTTTACCCACAAAGTGACGTAAAAAGCGCCAATTCATGATCTTAAACACGTTTTATTTTCGTAATTTTTTATTAATTTGATAAAACAAAAAATACGCATTCAATATTTTTCGATAATCTAAGAGACGGACTCATAAGATTTTATTGGTGAAATACCATATACACCTCTGTCCTTCGGAGACAAAAAGGGTGAATTTTTTTTCTATATTTCACTTGCCTACTAAAACTTTGCCGCGAAAGTTGAATAAATTTCATAGGGCATATAGCATTAAGATCAGATACCTACGAAAAAACGGTACTCACGCGAAGGAAAAACCTACATCACTTCGCAAGTCGTGACGCGAGTAGCTTCGCCTGAGTTCGTGAACAGGGCGTTAGGTTGACGCACGACTTTATCGAGCAGGGCGGTTATTTACGTGTAGTGTGAAACGTCCTAACATTGACAGCCGTGATTTGTGTACTGTATTTGTTATGCGGCTTTGGTGTTTTTCTTGTGGTTCTGCACGAAAAACAAGGGGTTTGTAGTACGAGTTTGTTTACTCATCTGCCACGTATGATTTCGGGTCACATATCTGCCTAGACTTTACCCAGGAATGTTGGGGTCGGCTTCCAGTCTAACCGGATGCAGCTGAATACCAGTATTTTACATGAAGCGAGAGCAGTGGTGGCCCAGTGGTGGCGGCCCCGAATTACGAACAGTCGGTCTTGGGTTCGAACCAAGGTAGGCGCATTACTTTGTGTAATTAATTTCATCACTACTGCTCTCAAAACGGTGAAGGAAAACATCGTGAGAAAACCGGCATATCTTAGAACAACAAATTTGAACATAATTATGTAACATCTACCAATACGCACTGGGCCCGCGTGGTGGATTATAGCCCATCTCTCTCCTAGAGAGGAGGCCTGAGTCCCTGCAGTGGGAACAATATAGGCTGATGATGATGATGACATAGAGCGACTGCCTATCTGACCTCCACAACCCAGTTAATACTAGGTAATATCTTTGGTAAGACTGGTTGTCATACTTTCAGGTCACTGACTACCTGTAACGACTGCCAAAAATCTACATTATGGCAGCCGGGACCAACAGCGTGTTTTCCGAGGCACGCAAGAAACTCGGTATGTAATGGGTGGTCCATCACCCATCTGCAGGCCAACCTAGGTAAGCGCGGCTTAACCTAAAGATCGAGTAGAATGGCAGTTATTCGATCATCAACAACATACCTGGTTATTTTATTATCTTCACTTCCACATTACCCATCACCATTTTTTAGGGTTCCGTACCCATAAACTAAGACTTCGCTGTCTGTCCATTCGTCTGTCTGTCACCAGGCTGTATCTCAAGAACCGCCATAGCTAGACAGTTGAAATTTTCACAAATTATGTATTTCTGTTGTCGCTATAACAACAAATATTAAAAACAAAATAAAATAAATATTCAAGGGAGTAGTATAGTATTGGGCATTCTGTCCCACCTGTCGCGCAGTCGAACTAGTTCGCCTACGCTCCGTTGTGACAGAATGCCCAATACTAAACGGATTCGGATTATTCGTTCAAAAAATTCTGAATTAGGTTTTGTGCATTTTGATCCACTGTTTCACTCTTCTAAACACCTCCACGTAGGCCAAACTACCCAACACTGTTTCGATCGTGCGAGTACGATCAGGCTAGTTCAGGACAGTAGTGTGACCTATACCACTGTCGGCAAGTCGCGAGGCGAGTGCGCCTCGCTATGGACAGTGGTATAGAATGCCCAATAATCGATAATCGACTCGACTCTCTACTCTACTCGATCTTAGCTATGAACTCACCGCCGCAGATACCTGAGACTAAATATACAATAACATTAGATAAACATATTTGAGAGTAAGAGAGGAGAGCAGTGGTGGTCTAGTGGTAACGGTTGCGACTTACAAGTTGTATGGCGTGGGTTCGAACCTAGGCTAGCGCTTTACATTGTGTAAATTATTTCATCACCACTGTTCTCTGAGAGAGGAGACCTTTGAATTCTTTGACCAACGAAGATATTAGCGATGAAGATTATAATCACGCTCAGGCTGTTTGGGCTGAATTCAATATTAATGACCTCGGCGAGTATACGGATCTATATTTAAAAACAGATGTACTTTTGTTGACAGACATATTTCAAAATTTTCGAAAAACATGTAAACAATATTACAAACTCGACCCTGCGTTTTATATAACTGCACCTAGTTTATCTTTCGATGCAATGTTGCTAAAAACAGGTGTCCAGTTAGAACTTGTGTCGGACTTGGCTATCGTCAGAATGATTCAAAGCGGTATACGAGGGGGCTTGTGCATGTGTTCCCATCGGTATGCAAAAGCGAATCATAAATACATGCCAGAATATAATGCATCACAGCCTTCGTGTTTTATAGTATATCTAGATTGTAATAATCTATACGGCTTTAGCATGTGTCAGTATTTACCGTATTCTAGTTTTAGATTTCTCAGTGAAAATGAAATAGCTAATTTTCGTGTTGAAAATGTTGAGGATAACGCTGATTGGGGCTTCATATTAGAAGTCGATCTTTTGTATCCTGATCATTTACACAATAACCATAATGATTTACCATTTTGTCCTGAGAAATGTATACCCCCGGGAGGTAAAACAAAGAAATTAATTGCAAATTTGTATAATTAGTACAAATATGTAATACATTATGTTCATTTAAAAAAGTGTTTAGAACACGGTTTAATATTACGTAAAGTTCACAGAGTTATTACTTTCAGACAGAGTCCGTATTTAAAACAGTACATAGAATTAAACACTCAATTAAGACAAAAGGCAAAAAGTTCCTTCGAACAAGACTTTTTTAAGTTGTTAAATAATAGTGTTTTTGGTAAGACTTTAGAAAATACTGAAAATAGAGTAACCGTTCATTTAGTTAATCAATGGTGCGATCAATCTAATCGAACCAAGAAATTAATATCCGCCGAGAGACTTGTAGCCAACCCCTATTTCCATAGTGCTTCTATTCTATCTGAAAATTTAGTTGCAATACAAATGAAACCTGATCAAATTATTTTAGATAAGCCTATATACATTGGATTCACTGTATTAGAACTTTCTAAGTCACATATGTATGATTTCCATTACAATATTGTAAAGCCTTTTTATAAAGACCGAGTGCAGTTGTGTTATACAGATACCGATTCATTTGTTTATAAAATATTTACTGATGATTTTTATCATGACTTGAAGTTTAGTTTTTTGCAATATTTTGACACGAGTAACTATGACGGTGAAAATAATTTTAAAATACCAATAATGAACAAAAAAGTTCCAGGTCTGTTCAAAGATGAAATGGAAGGAAAATATATATCTGATTTTGTTGGTTTGAGATCAAAACTTTACTCTATAAAAACTCCCAATAAAATCATTAAAAAAGCAAAGGGAGTAAAATCATGCGTAGTAAGGGACTTGAACATAACAGATTATCAGAATATTTTATTTAATGGTGGAGTTATCCGTAGAAAAAATGTTATGTTTAAATCAATTAAGCACGAAATATTTACTCGGAGCGTCAACAAAATTGTTTTATCTAGCAATGACGATAAACGATCGATATCTGTAGATCGAATATCAACGAGAGCCTGGGGTCACTCTTCGATTTTAAAGAATTAAGATGTGGTTTTTAGACTCAGAATGTATTGTAATAAATAATAAAAGTAGGTTATATTTTTTTTATAATAAAATTAGTATTAATTATGTATACCTACATTGTGTATGTAATAATCTTACTTTAGTTTTAGAAAATATATCTAATTAATGTATGATAAATATAATATTGGTACCTATTATAGTCTTAATAATTCTACTATTTTGTAAAATTGGAAATAGATATTATTAAAATATGAATGATTATAAGTATCCAAGTTGTTTGTATTTATTTTAAGAAATCCTCCTTTTTAAAGTCACTTTATAGTTACAAACATACAAACGGGTCGAACACAGAATATCCTTTTTAAGTCGGTAAATATGAAATCAAACCGAGACTCAAGGTTTATCATGCACCTATAATAATGTCAACCACGTAAATTGCATTATGTACGCAATACAATAAGACTGATTTTCAAAGAGCTAACGTTCAAGTAATATGATCATAACGCTGTTTGTCAGTACATAAAAATAATACGACAGTTCAATACCCTTGGCATGGAGACACAAGTGCTTAGTTAACATTTTTATGGTTAACGTGTTTTAACTTGTATATTGACGTAGGTACTCGTGATAGCATAAATATTATTTTTTAGGTCATTTACGAAATATTACTCACCTGGAGTACTTGTACAATTTTAGAGTGCATCGTAATCATGTCGGTAAGTAAAACATGTTTAATTCGATTTTTTTTTATATTGTTTCGTAAAGTCTAACGATTGTGTTTGCAGCAGTATTAATAATCATAAACATAACACTACGTTTGGCAGAGGTAATAGTGCACTTACATTTCGCCAGAGCCTATTTATTGTCACTAATCTAAACCTAATCCAGACTCCAGGATGGTTTTGAAATATTCCTCGATAGAAACCTAATTATAGCGCTTTGACCGCTATACTAACTGGTTAGTGTTTTATATTATCTATTTTTTGTTCCAGATGTCTGAATCCGAGATTGTGTTCAGCCAATATGCTCAGGATCCTTACGAAGGATTCTCTGAGATGTTTCGCAGCGAACCCGAGCACAGCAAACAAGTCACGAAAGATAAAAAACCAAAACGGTGCAGGGAAAAGTCGAAAAAGCTAAAACCAACCAAATCCTTCGTTATGAGTCGACTACAGCGAAGAGGGATTAAATTAATAAAAATTTCAGTCGTAGATCTATGTAATAACAATCCTCAAAACATAGACAGTGATAGTGACAGTGAGAACGTTATTATAAATGCACAATATATTGTTCAAGATGCTATCGACAGTGTTATGGACGAAACTGAGTCTTTAGTTAAGAAAATATCGAAATCTTTAATAGATACTGACTTTTAATAATCGTTTGTGTAAACTAATATTTATAATTTTATTAAGATATTTCTTTTCAATTTGTGTAGTGTTGAGTTATTTAGAGAAGTATGGGGGGTATTTAGCAAAATAAAAGCATATTTAACTTATTTTGATTTTTATTTAAAAAGCCTAAAAACTAATAATCTACATTACACACATTAGTAGGTACATACATTTCATGCGCATTCTAAATACTTCCTTAAACAAAGCACATTTTTAAGCGCACAATGCTTCAGATGTTTATTACAATTAAAATTAGATCTTCCTTCACAGTATTTTTTATGCAAAGCAGAAAAATTAGGACATTGTTCTTTGCCAAGGTCTGATACTGTACAATTCATACAAAGATCTTTTATCCAATTCACCTTCTCCAAACCATTTACAATGATTTCCTTATTTTCTAGATATGGAACGATTATACGTCGAAATTCTCTATAGTCAATATATCCTTCATTCCAATAAATACCCCTATTTCTTTCCAAACATATAACCTGTTTCTTTTCGTCACTTGTTAAGTGTTTAAACAAGTATGGTGGTTTTATTAAAAATGTTTGAGTATAATCACGAGTAGCAAAAGCTAATTCTTTTATTATAAAATTATTGTACAGGTCTTTAAACCCTTGAACATCTAATATGATAGTATTCGGATTCATGATATTTTTCTCACAGTATTACTCAGCGGCTTATACTCAATTATACAGTCGTTCAATATAAGACAATATGCAGAAGTTTGATCTGGTATGTCCGAATCACTTTCAATTTCCACTCGTACATCCACAATAGGACCTGTCTTTACATTATCAGCTTGTCTAGAGCAATCTATGATAAACAGCGGCGCCAAATCTTTAAATTGTTTCTCACTTAATAAGGGTTCCGAGCGACGTCCGTAATAAGACTGTTGAAATCGAATGTATTGCTCGTATAATAAAGCGATTCTGTTATTCGCAAAACTGACATTTAGGTTTTCATACGGGAAGTAAGTTGAATTTAGGTATACTCTAACATCGCGAACATGGCAGTGATCAAACTGAGACATATCTGAACTTGAATTGTTTTTTCTATTTGTTTGTAGGCCCATAATTATGTATCTTGGTTTCTCTATTTGTGAGGAAGTTTTGATAGACCAGGTATGTTTTGTAGTTTTAGGTAAAGCTGGATATTCGTACAGATCCCAATTTCTGAATATCATCTGGAGTGGTCGATCTTTTTCTAACAGTTTTAGCAAACTTATTTTCTCTTTGTCGGACACTTTAACATGCGGTACACGCCAGATGATTTTATTTATTTGAACGTCTTCTACAAATTCACCGGTGTTAAGTTTGACCGCATTCAGGTTAGTATTACTTCGTAGCAATATCAGTTCGTGCCTACAATTTATCACGACTTTCTTGAAATCTTCGGCGAAACCGATGATGTTACAGAGTGGTATAGAAGCGGAAAACCTACCTCCATTTATATTTTTTATACCATCGATATTCCAGCCCCATGCATTAGATATCTTTGATTCACTTTCACTCATTGATATTAACGATTTCATGGTGGTAGTTATGCCAGCATTTTTTATTCTATCAATTTCCACTCCATTTAGCTCGTATCTTATATCTTGGAACAGGTAAAGTAGAGCATTATTCGTAAAATTAACACTAGTGGCTTTCTCTTTCATATCTTTTTTGCTTACGCTAACAGTTCCTTCCAAATACAAGGTACTAGCTGACGGAAGTATATACAAGTCTTGTTGGTTAATGGGTATGCGAATTTCATCGTTCCTATTGAAACTAGTTACGTAGGGCTTGTAAGAATGAAATTCGATTCCTTCAACCGTGTTGTCGTAAGTCGGAGCGGATAAAACGTCTAAGATATTCATTTTAGCAAACCGATCGCTTTGAGAAATGCCTTGTTGTCTTTAGTTAATTTTATTTTCTTCTTAGGCCGAGCTCTTATATGGTTGGAAGCTTGAGCGGAACTGATATTTTTGATTTGCTGATGCACATATTTATTGTAGTCGATCATTTTTTTCTTCTGAGATGCAAATACAGCTGCACTTCTTCACCGCGCAAATTTATTAAGCGGTTATTTATATCTAACAGCCTGATATGTATGCAGCTAATGTTGTTTTGGTTGATTGGAAAGTATATCGCGTTTTTTGGGATTTCTATAATCCTATATCCGGGAGGCACGTTGAGTGCAAATTCGTGGATAATGTGACTCGGTTCTCCGTTTGTGTACGAGCCGCTTACAATATCACATTCGATCCTGATCACTGTTGTAGGTAAAATGTTGACTGGCAACTGTGACTCATGCCATTTATTTGCTTTCAAGATCTGTTTATTAAACCCTAATAAATTCCTGAAAGTACCTTCTTTATTAAAATTTATGTCTTTTGTACAATATACAGCAGCTTTTAAAGTATTGTTATTGCACTGTAGTTTGATTGATGCATCTTTCATTTCAGATTTCAAATAATCATTAATATCTTGCAATTCATAGGTGCCCTCTGGTATTTCAATAACTTCGTTAGAACCATAATAGAATTTATTATTCGTTTTGTCAATGTTCGGAATCGAATTAAATGTTGCGAAATGCAGTAAGGCACACTCATACTGTTCATATAGTTGCAACGTGTTGGGATAGTAAGTAGATAAAGTTGACGAGTTTCCAGTTATCGATAATGTGAGTGACATCTTGCAAATGATTGAAATAAAAGAAAAGCATAAATTTTATACGTTTTTATTCCAGAAAGTCCACAGATATTCTAAACATAAGTGTCCACAATTTACAGTGTTGAATTTCTGATATCTTGTATAATTATAAATAACATCACAATTCTTAAAATATCGTATTAATTCCATTGGAGGTTTCAAATCTCCAAAGCTATCAAAATATTCACAATAATTACATACTTTTACATAAGCTACCCAATGCGTCCCTTCGTTCTTATAATCGTCCAAGTTAACAATACCGCATTCAATCCGTTTTGGCGTCCTTGGTAACTGATCTCTCATATACACTCCTCGAAAGTGAGGGATGTTGCGTGCATACCTTTGGATGTCTACATTAGTTAGAGGACGATTAGGTAGCTTATTTTTCAGTTTTTTGAAGATTTTACGAATAAACCTTTTCCATTTTTATGTGACTTAATGTATAAGCCCTGGCCTAACTTTAATGACTCCATAGCCCTATTATGTCGTTGTGTTTCTTGTAAATTTTGCTGACCTGCTTTGTAATCGTTAACAGTTTTTGCAATACCAGCCGCACCACCAGCTAAAGTTCCTAATGCTGATAAGCCCGCAAAAATTGGGATTAAAGGTAGAATACCTCCAGTCTTTGGTAAGGGTATCACTCGTGGTACTCGAATTTTCTGAATTTTTGGAAATATTTTTTTTGCTGCTAAGTAAGCAGCGTTAATTAAAGTTTTACTGTCCTTTCCTTTCAGTTTCTTTATTTTCGCTCTTATTTTTGATACGAAACTTTTAAAAGTTTTAACGCCGGCACCAGATTTCAGTTTGGCTTTCATAACTTTGCTCACTAACCATGAACTAAGTTTTTCACCTTTCCCTGCATCGTTCGACTTAAGTCTTTGTTTAGCCATATTTAGTAGTTGTAAATCAGCTTTGTGACGATTGGGTAAGTCTGTATGGTTTGCATATGCAATGTCGTGATGCATGCAAGCTTCGTCTAGCTTATTTACACCTCGGTCACCTCGTAGTAAACGTTTCTGGAGTTTTGTTCCCGGACCGCAATAATTGTAGCCGGGTAGATGAAGTTCGAACGGTAGATTATTAATTAAGGTATTAACAAGTTCACCTCCTTGCATTGTCTAAAGTGTAATGAAAGAAATAATGCAAAATTAACTTTTATATAATTATTTTATTCCACTATTGCAGTTTTGTCGATCCAACTGTTTTCTTCGTTGTTTAGACCCAACCATTTCACAAACATTTTTGTTCCTTTCCTTTTTAAAACCCTTTCTACCAAATAAATACCAGGATAGTAAGATTTTTGAAGTTCTTGCTCGTAAAAGGTTCCCAATATGGCTTGCTTTCGCTGATCTTGTATATGATATGTTACTGGTATGGTATGATTTATTTTTTTTATAGTAAATATTTCCGTTGACCAATTAGGTGTATAACCTTTCTCAAAATTGTGTTTGTATTTACTGATACGAACAAAGTCACCTACTTTGAACTTAGGTTTTCTACGAATGGTTACATGATTTAAGGGTTTTTTAATATTTTCTTTTATAACTGACTCACTAGATTTATTTACTTCAATTGGTTTAAATTTAATAGTACGATGTTTTGTGTTGTTATAAGTCTTTAACGTAACTTCTAATGGTAAACCTAACCATTTATAGTTTCCATTCAAACTAAAATATTTATATAATTTATTTTTAAGAGTTTTAATCAGTCGCTCCACGATCGAAGCCTTTTTGGTAGAAAACGTTGAGTAGTGGTTAATATTATACGTCTTCATAAGCGTTTGAAATGAGTTGTTATAAAATTCTGTTCCCATATCAGTTTGTAAATTAACAGGTTTGCGATTGCTGTTAATCAGTATTCGTTTAAATGCATGAGTAACATCAAGTTTATTTTTTGATTTTAATGACTCTGCCCAAGCATACTTTGAGAAGCAGTCAATCACCACTAAAATGTAATTATGACCTTTATTATATTTTCTCAGGTTTTGCACGTCCATCAGATCAGCTTGCCACAAGTCATCGATCCCTTTTAGAATGACAGGACGTCGAAGGAAATTTCTTCTCGCTGCTTTGTGTATTTCGTTAACAATTTGTTGTTTTGCCATTACGGAGATTTATTTTGGAGAAATTTATCTACCTCTGCTTTAGTATAAAACTTATCTTGCAAATGAGTTAAAACCTCAGGTATCTTTGCTTTTAAAGTAGCCTGTACTGTACCCTTTGTGTCTTTTATGATTTGAGAACGCAATGTTCCAATCATATTATTAAATTCTTTTAACATATTAGCATTTAAACGATCTACATAATCCTTGTCCACAGTCAAATTATTTAATTCTTTTAACATGTTAGCATTCAATCGATCTACATAATCCTTGTTCACAGCATCGTCTGCTTCAACTGGAGATCTAATTCCTCTCAGTCTTGATGTTTTTAAATCAAAATCTCCGTTTTCTAATTTTAACAATGCATTCTCATTAAACTCAAATAACTCTGAAAAACGCATTCTTTTGTGAATGTGGTGTCCGAATTTGTCTACGTTCATGTTTAAGGTGTATTGTATCGAGAGGTTGATAATAAAATAAACACATTTTAAAATATTTATTAATTTATAACTTTATTTTCACGCAATTCTTCAATGATAGATATAATTTCATTATCTAATCCTGTGTTACCAGCATCTCGAGATGCAATCAATAATTTTAACCTATCCACCAGTTCATTGGGATCGTCCCAATATACAAAATCTACGTTTTTCTTCCACATTTTTGTTAAAGGTAGTCCTTTTCCCTTCGATTGGTGCTCCTGAATTGTACTTCGTAGTTGGAATAGAGGCTTAATAATTTGCAAATATTTTTGCCCTTTATTACTTTTTATTGGTTTACTAGGCTCATAGTCTCGTCGATGTGCATTTGTATCAAGTAACATCGACTTATAATGTTTCATATCACTCTCTGTAACCATGCTTAAATCTACGTTCTTTTTCAGCAGCAACTGTTTTAAACCAGGCGTATTTCGATATTTGCGCCCAGCCACGATGATATACTCATCGCTGATCGTTACACGAGCAGAACCTAACATCAATTTGCCGCCCTCTACTCTGACACCAAACGGAATATCTTTCAGTGCTTCTGAGGACACTGACCAGGATGACATATCACATGCCTGGTTGTTTTCAGATAATGATTTATACGAAGAATCACTTTCGATATCAGATTCATATTCGTCTTCATTGTAGTTGTTATCATTGCTTTCTTTACTAATAGGGACTTCTTTTTGCAAAGTTTTATCGATAAACGGAACTTCGGTTTCTTCATTTTCCATATTTTGGAGGAGAGAAGCCTGCTTACTGACGTTAGCAATTAGGTTGAGTGGTTCTGTTACCGGCTTGAACACTGATTCCAGCGCTTGCTGATTGTTAATCTCAACATCTCTCATCTTTCGCACTTTCTTCTTAACAGCTTCTGCAGCTTCAACTATTTGTCTTTTCAGTGATTTTTCCATAATAACAAAAAAAAAAAGTTCGTGATTGATTAAGCGTTGTCTGAAGAATAATGATATCGCAAGGGTACCGGTCATAAATATTAGTATTTTTAATCAAAGACAACAAAAGTGTCAAATTTATTTCTGTAACATCCATTATTTTTAGAGCAATCCTTATTAATTACTACGTAATTAAAGGGTTCACTCCATATTTTCGAACACATTTCACGAAATTCAATCCATGACATATCAGTGTTGACGTGTTCTTCATAAATATGTCGTAAATTAATTTCATCTTGTTTAAAAACTATGATTAAGTTCGCATTGTCTCTTACTAACTGCTTAGGGATTTTACTATATGTTTGGTTTAGATAGAAACAATCAATGCACTTATGTCTTCCCATCGCAAAATAATCACGCATGTTACTTTGATTTTCACAAGCAACATCATCAAAAATAATCACGGAGTTGGGTTTTGCGTCCTGAACGCTTAGTACTTCCTCATTTCCCTGATATTTCTGGAGGGAAACACCAGGCACCCGTTGCAAAACTCTTTCTAAAAAAATGTACTTAGGTTGGTGTAAGGTTTTTGAGTAGACATAAACATTTTGAAACCTTAAACCGTTTTCATGTATAAGAAGTCCAATAAGTAAATTTGTTTTGCCACAATTCGATGGTCCACAAATGATACATCGTACTGAATTAGGTAACAATTCTCCATGACGCGAACTAGTTTTATAAAAATCATCGCAAACTGTGTTTACTTGCAGCGATTGTGGTTGTTTAACAAATTTCATGATTACTGTGATCAACAAACTGATTAACAATGAGTAAAAGTATTTATTTTTTAATTATTTACACTGAAAAATGAGATATTCTAACAACGGTAACGAAACCATAGTGAGATCTAATTCGCTGTCAACGCCATCTATCGTTATGCTAGGCACACTGTCAACTCTGGACAGCTAGGTAATAAAATTCAAGCGCATTCGCGTGGCTGATTCCTTGTTGAGTATATACTCCAAAAAGTACTACAGCACCATCTATGACACATCGGATGAACTAAAAACATCAAATCCTACATCGCGCTAGCAAAGTTTTCCGCGTCTTAAGACTATAAAAGAACCGTATGGTCGTCATAAAAAATGTGTTTATATCGATACATATGCTGACATACACACATACATACATGATATTACTATAATACTATACATGATATGATAATACTTAGATATTGAGTGGTGAAAAGATCCTGAAGGTTAGGTTAATACGATTTATGATTACCTATAAGATTTCAATTTGTAATTTTTTCTCCCACTACTGGCACAAAGGTTTCTCTCACAGAGAACAGTGGTGATGAAATAATTTACACAAAGTAACGCGCTAGCCTAGGTTCGAACCCACGACCTACAACTTGTAAGTCGCAAACAACTTGGATACTTATAATCATTCATATTTTAATAATATCTATTTCCAATTTTACAAAATAGTAGAATTATTAAGACTATAATAGGTACCAATATTATATTTATCATACATTAATTAGATATATTTTCTAAAACTAAAGTAAGATTATTACATACACAATGTAGGTATACATAATTAATACTAATTTTATTATAAAAAAAAATATAACCTACTTATATTATTTATTACAATACATTCTGATGGGAACACATGCACAAGCCCCCTCGTATACCGCTTTGAATCATTCTGACGATAGCCAAGTCCGACACAAGTTCTAACTGGACACCTGTTTTTAGCAACATTGCATCGAAAGATAAACTAGGTGCAGTTATATAAAACGCAGGGTCGAGTTTGTAATATTGTTTACATGTTTTTCGAAAATTTTGAAATATGTCTGTCAACAAAAGTACATCTGTTTTTAAATATAGATCCGTATACTCGCCGAGGTCATTAATATTGAATTCAGCCCAAACAGCCTGAGCGTGATTATAATCTTCATCGCTAATATCTTCGTTGGTCAAAGAATTCAAAGGTCTCCTCTCTCAGAGAACAGTGGTGATGAAATAATTTACACAATGTAAAGCGCTAGCCTAGGTTCGAACCCACGCCATACAACTTGTAAGTCGCAACCGTTACCACTAGACCACCACTGCTCTCCTCTCTTACTCTCAAATATGTTTATCTAATGTTATTGTATATTTAGTCTCAGGTATCTGCGGCGGTGAGTTCATAGCTAAGATCGAGTAGAGTAGAGAGTCGAGTCGATTATCGATTATTGGGCATTCTATACCACTGTCCATAGCGAGGCGCACTCGCCTCGCGACTTGCCGACAGTGGTATAGGTCACACTACTGTCCTGAACTAGCCTGATCGTACTCGCACGATCGAAACAGTGTTGGGTAGTTTGGCCTACGTGGAGGTGTTTAGAAGAGTGAAACAGTGGATCAAAATGCACAAAACCTAATTCAGAATTTTTTGAACGAATAATCCGAATCCGTTTAGTATTGGGCATTCTGTCACAACGGAGCGTAGGCGAACTAGTTCGACTGCGCGACAGGTGGGACAGAATGCCCAATACTATACTACTCAAGGGGCCTCCCATACAACAAATGCGATTTTTTGCCGTTTCGGTACGGAACCTTTCATGTCCATCTCGCACTTGGTCAGTTTTTTTTTGAACCTAATTATAAAAAATGCGAAAATATGCGTTAAGCCATTACTTGACATAGCTTAAACAATGATGTGCTATAACGGAAAGTTCCTATTTAAGACACACTCCTTGATTCTCTGCAGCTTCGACAATAGTCTACCACAATTTGTCAAGATTTACAGATGTTATAGATTTTCGGCCGAATCCGATGAAAGACCGGTCCCAAGCCACATTGTCTTAGCATTCCTTTGATGCCTATCGTTTAATATTTAGCCGCGGATCGTCAAATCAAGGCAGAGGTGCTAAGTTGCTAACCACGATAATAATTACGACCTACCGAAAGCTTTTGCTAATATTAAAATATTTGCAGACGAAATTGATCGTCGCAGTTTGTTTTTCAGTTCGTTGTTGGTTTTTACCAATAAGTTTGACTTCAAAGTTATTTTTAAACTATGTTCCCATACAACGTTTGCATGTCATACTGAAAGTAATGACTACGAAAAGCATATTTTATCTCAGGGTCGTACCTCGCAGATGGTACCCTTAGCGTGCTGTCACTTAGTTTATAAGTTTTCATGTATTGGCTTGAAACTTTACACTCAAGCCAACCTCAGAACAGGTTAAGTAGAAGCCAATTTCATAGATTGACTTGCAAAATACAATTCAGAAAAAAAAGTTAAGTTATAGATTTCAATTCTAAGAGTTTTTGATTAGTCTTTGAATCTTTATAAGAGCACAAGGAGCCAACTATCTTTCTCAATGTACAAATGAGGCTCAGCTGTTTTTATTTTATTTTACAGAGCAAATAAGATCTATTCTTCTTCTACATAATCATATCCCCTATATTTCTATGAGCGAAGTTATTCACGCTGCTGATAGATCCTTTGTTTCGTCAAGAATTGTGATTTTTCTGAAGCAACACAAAAGACTATCGTTACATTGTCTCCGAGACATCATTAGCGGTGATATTTCTTATGTTTTGTGTTGGTGGTACCTTTGTTATTGTATTGGGTCGTTAGTATTTACCTAATAGTATAATGTTTACCTAATAGTATAATGTTAATGAAAAAAACGCTAGATGGCGCTGAATCTAGCTTCACGTAAAGAACAAACGCTCCGCTAAAACTTTCTTTAAAAATACTAAATATGTGTAGAAGTGAATAAAAACTTAGTGAGCCTAACAAATATGTATTAATAAACAAGTGACAGTGTTATTTACGAGTTTGAGACATAAATTGTGTGAAAATAATTACAAAAAACCTCCAAACTCTCAAAGCTTCCTAAAACAATAGCGTAAAGTGACAACACTTAATAAATATAAAATAACACAGCCTTACAACTTTACCTAAACATACATATTATCAAAACAAGTGTGATATGAACAGAAACAATAAAAACAAAGTGCATAAGTGACAAATACAGTGATTCAAAAATTTCAACCGCCACAAACAATATCGATTTTGAACCTGCGTCGTTATTCTATGCAACGAACTCTATTTAATTTAATTTTCCGCAACTAGTCAAAAAATTCGCCACAGTTCTATAATGTGCGGGTGGCTCGGAGGTATGTGCGTCTACTTTTGCCGTTGAAGCATCGAACGAGTGGTCGCGAGTTCAAATCTCAATACTTTCACACTTTTCGTAAACTACAAAATTTATAATATCGATTTATTTAAATATTTAATAACTTTCCTGTCGATTTATTCATAACATTGATTGATTGTTATCATCCATCACTAATAGCAATAACATCCACAAGATGGCACCACTAGTAACATGTCATAAATGTAAAAAACTTGTGAATATAAAAAATACTGCATTGTGTTCCGTCTGTGGTAACCGTTATGAATTTGATTGTGATGGCTATCCTGAACCAACATTTCGACTCAAGGATGCAGAAGCAAAGAAGAAATGGAGATGTAAGGTGTGTATTAGAAATAAGAAATACGTAAACACCGACACGAACATAATATCCAATATAACTATACGCAAAAAACTAAACTCGACCAAAACCTCGTCGCCAGTGGAACAAACACAACAAACAAAGAAAAATGTAAATGATGATACTATGAAACGTCTCTCTCCAGTGCAAAATAGCACAGAATTACTGGATTCTCATATTCTTACTGACTGCGAAACATCTGACGAGTCATATGCTACGCCCAATAAATCATCAAAGAGTGTTGACAGAACTGTAACCGACTTAGTATCAGTCTCAGAAATGAAGGCGACAATAGCCCAACTTACACTTAAATTAGAAAGTACAGAAAATGATCTCGGAAATATATTGATGGAAAACACCGATCTTCATAAACAAATAATCCAGTTGAGTACAGAGAACAATAGTTTGAAATCCTTATGTCAATCTTCCTTCATATTCCGTAGTCCTGGTACAAGCCCTAAGAAGAAGAAGCAAACCCTGACACAACAACACAACATGCTTTCTCTACCGCCGTCCTCTCCGTCATCATCCACAGTGAATATCGAAGCCAATGACTACGTTAATATATCGCGCTTGAAACAAGAAATTCTAACCCTACAACAGCAATTAAAGATCGCAGAACATGAGATTACAACCCTTACAGAGCGTATAGGAATATTAATGCAACGTAGTCAGGACGCCTGTGGAAATGTCATTCATGAACCGAAGCCGAGTACTGTGCACGTCCCTAGTGTAAAGACTTGCACTGCCTTAAGTGGCCGAGATGTGATACCTGGAAGAAAGATATTTGTTTTTGGAAGTCAGCGTTGCGTCGGGCTAGGAGCCGCCATCACACACACAAGAGCAAATACACAGTACGAAAACTACAGAGTCGTCGCAGAAACGAAGCCAAATGCACCAAGCAACGAAATAATAGCGAACTGCAGAAATATAAAATTAACAACCGACGACAAACTTGTAATTTGCTTAGGTGAAAATGACCATAACTTAAACCTAATCTTGTCGCAATTACAAATTATATTGGATATATTCAAAAATAACACTATAATTGTATTAAATGTCGTAAATAACGTGTATCTCAATGTAAATAAATTAAACTATTCTTTAAAAAATATTTGTAGTAAGTATAAAAAATGTCATTTTGTTAAACAAGCATGCACAAACCTGACTGATATTTGTAAGTCATTAAATTTTATTATAGATTGTAGTGATTATAGTGATAAATATTTGGACCCTAGAGAAATTCGAAAAAGAATAGCGAGTACCAAATCAAGTTGCAAATTGAACATTGGTTTGCATGAACCAAAAAAAGGTACGATTCCCTACTACTTTAAAGCACTAATTCGTCCCGAAACTGTAAAGCCACCTGAAAGTAGTTCCGTTGAGCAACCCAATGCAAAGGGTCTACTGAAGGGTACTATACCCTACTACTTTCTTGTACAAAACCAGAATGACCCATTTTTTCGTGACTCAAGCCAGTAAAACGCACATGTTCAGAATATTTCACCAAAATATAGCTAGTGTATTGTCCAAATTAGAACTATTAGAAATAACTATTCAGGAATTAGAAAACACAAACAATGATCCAGATGTAATATGTCTATCTGAAACTTTTATAAAAAAAGGTTACGAAAGTTATGTCAAAATATATAACTATGAAATGGCTTCTACCTTCTGTAGAGACAAACAAAGGGGTGGCACATGTATTTTAGTAAAGAAAGGATTAAATTATAAAGAATTATCATTTGTAAAAAGTTATGCAACACAAAACACGTTTGAAGTCTGCGGTATTGAGGTTATTTACAGTAAACTAGTTATTATCTGTGTTTACAGAACACCTCAATCAGATCCAAATCAATTTATCACAAAATTACACAAAATTTTGCACGATGTACGAAAGAAATACAAATCTAAAGTAAATATAGTTATAACTGGTGATTTTAATATAAATACATTAAAAAAAGGTAACATCACAAACGAATTGCAAGACTTATCCAATAATCATAACTTGAAAATTCACATCAATGTTCCTACACGTAAATTGTCTTGTATTGACCATATACTAAGCAACATTGCCAATGCAACTGCCACCGTACTACCTTTGCATCTTTCAGATCATGACTCAGCACAAATGCTTAGTTTTCCCACTAAACATAAACCACAAAAAGCACCAATATATTACATTTATAAAAGAGATTACAACTTGGACCATATCCGGAAATTCAGGGAATGCTTGCAAAGCCTTTATTGGTCTGACATATATATAAACACTGATGCAAATGCAGCATTCAATGATTTTCATGAACTGCTGTGCCTATTCTACAATCTCTGTTTTCCCAAGGTAAGAGTCAAGATCTACAATAATACAAAAAACACACAAAAGTGGATAAGCAAAGGGCTAAGACAAAGTTGCAGAACTAAACGGAAACTACGTTATCAGTACTACAAAAATAAAAACTCATTTAATAAAATCAAATATAATAATTATTCCTCTATGCTCAAGAAATGCATTTATGGTTCAAAAAAGAACGCAAACATAAAATATATTAACGCGCATGATAATAAATGTAAAGCCACTTGGACTGTGATTAAAGACGAAATAAATAATACTAGCCCCAAAGACAACATAGATATCATAAAGATAAATGATACTGTAGTTACAGACCCTGTGGAAATGGCTACAATATTCAATGACCATTATGTAAAAAGGCATATACCAACGCCACAAAGAGCTGCGCAAAGTTCTAGGCAGTATAAATGTGCGAATTCAATGTTTCTTAAACCAATGCTGGAAAATGAGGTGCGGCAGGAAATAATGTCTCTATGCAACACCAAATCCGAAGGCTATGATGAAATAAACACAAAAATTCTAAAAGCCTGTTATAATGAACTGACTGGTATCTTAACTCATCTTATCAATATGTCATTTTTTACTGGAACTTTTCCTGATATTCTAAAACTTTCCATAATAAAGCCGCTATTCAAAAAGGGAGATAAATGTGATATTAATAATTATCGACCTATAACTTTAATACCAATTTTGTCAAAAATATACGAAAAATGCATGCATAAAAGACTCATTGATTTCTGCAATAAATTCCAAATAATAACCGTCGAACAATTTGGATTCCAAAAAAATAAATCAACATCATTAGCCATTTTTTCTCTTATGAAAGCGGTACTTACAAACATTAATAATAATCATATTACTACTGGTCTTTTTTTTGATTTATCGAAAGCCTTCGATCTAGTGTCACACGACATATTACTAGATAAGTTGGAGGCTATCGGGATCAGGGGACCTGCACTTCAGTGGATATCATCATATTTAAGTAAAAGACAGCAACGTGTCATTATCAATAAAATCAACAATAATAAAGATATGACATCCTACTCATCAAAATATAAACATAATAGATATGGTGTTCCACAAGGAAGCGTTCTAGGCCCCATATTGTTTCTTATTTACATCAATGATATTATAAAAATAACCAAACATAAATGTATACTGTTTGCCGACGATATATCTATCATAGTAACATCTGATAAAAAGAAAAATACCGTTGCAGATCATGAGTCCGACATTAATAATACAATAGATACATTGCTGAAGTGGCTTGAAATGAACCATTTAAAAATAAACTTAGACAAATCCGTTTACATTCAATTTAACCAGTCAAGTAATAATAAAAATAACATCAAACTCAATGTAAATAAAATCAAAGAAGTAACACATACAAGGTTTTTAGGCGTAGTAATAGATAAGGATATAAACTGGAAATACCACATAGATAATATAAGCACTAGAATTAATAAATTTGTATATGCTCTAAAACAAGTTAAAAATGTAACGAATGTAAAAACTGCCATTATGTCTTACCACGCATACGTAGAATCACTACTGCGCTATGGTCTAGTAATGTGGGGCAATAGCACCGATATGAATAGAGCATTTATCGCTCAAAAGAAGTGCATCAGAGCAATATGTGGACTTCAACCTGATGACTCATGTCGACCAAAGTTCAGAAAATTTGGTTTGTTACCGTTACCATCTTTGTATATTTATGAAATATGTATGTTCGTAGCAAGGAATAAAGAACTATTTAAGAAAGCAAATGATGTAAATCCTCGCAACAGACGAGATCCTTTTATGTTAGTAATAAATGATTTGCCAAGACTTACAAAATATAATAAAAACTGCTTAGCAATGTGCGTACGGATTTATAACAAGATACCAAGCCACTTTAAAATATTAAATTCAAAATTATTAAAGATTAAATGCTTTTAAATTTAAATTAGCTAAACATGTTTGAACTATTTTATTTTTATTTACCACCATTGTATACCATGTTTTTATGCAAATAAATGATTTATGATTTATTTATGATTTATGTTATATCATTTTCTGCAAAGCAATTGTTCAGCTGACCCTGTAATCACTAGAAACAAGTGTAGGACAAGCCAGAGCCAAAGGGAAAAAAATCTAATTGAACAGATTAAAGCATGATTTATTTACTGGGTTTAGAACATCAAAATAAGCGCAGAATAAATAGCTACAGCATAACATTTACAAGTTTATTATAAAATTCACTGTACTTACACAGGTATTTTAGAACTCCTTACACTTTAAATGTTCAGAAAAGAATGTCCTGCTAAAATGGCGCCTTGGACCTTTTAAAACCTCTTTACTAGCTGCTTGTAGTCAACTGTCATTCCAATAATCGTTGGCGCCATTTTGGCATTCAACTTAATCAAATAACTTACTTATTTATACAAAATAATTCTGTAATTCTTATAAAATACTGTAAATATTAAATCTTGAAACTAGTTATAAATGTATTTAAATAGCTAACACAAGAGTATAGACAACCAATTTTTTATTTGATTGTGTTTGGCCTAAAATTCTGGCAACCAGTCTAAGCAAGGGATATCTTAATATGACCTAGTATTCAATGGGTTTTGGAGGTCAGATAGGCAATTGCTCCATGTAAAATACCTGTTTTCAGCTGCATTCTGTTAAACTGGCAGCTTACCGTAACCAAGATTGGGAGAACGGTAGGTAGATGATGATTTGATTATGTTTGGATAATTATTGATTATCCAGCTGACTGTATTCATTTGCCTATTTGTAAGATAGACAATCATAATGTAACTGCACGTATCGCCTTGCGTTCTGCCGAGCACCCAAATAAGGGTCATAAAAAACCCAAATGATATTATAACCCCAAAAAAGTATAACAGAACTTGTCGATGTTTTCATTCAATCTGAACCAAATATTGATATCTTACAAACCTCTATTGATTTAATGTGAAAACGATAACATTCTTATAGAAGAGGTTTGTAAGCCAAATATTATGTTTGGCAAGTTAGTGTGAGTTCAGTTGCCGCTCGACGGATTGCTCTGCATTATCGACCATCTTTTGTTCTAGGGCTGGCTAACCGCATTTCTATAATATGGCATCAAAAGGTGCCACGTTAGTCTTGGGGTCGAAATGGAGCCTACACACTAAAGCCATACAAACAGTATGAGTATCAAACCAGCCGAGAACAAACATACATAAATTCACGCCTTTTACCGATAGGCGTGGGCAGAAACCATAGATCGCCCATCTGCTACGATTCTTAAATACTTCTTTTCATACTCATCACGTGTTCAAACTCCCATGTCGGATGTGAGTAATACGCACCTGTCCTTTCTGAAGAACCTCAGCAATAAGGTCAGTGTATGTCTTTCTAGGGGATCCCGACGTTGCCGACATGTGGTGGGTTCTATAAGCGCGAATGGTATCACCGATCGCAGCTACGAGAACACGGCGGGGCTCCGCCCAAGCAGGGTATACCTCCACGGTGTGCTCCACCATGTCCTCCAGCCGATCCTCACAATGGTGGCATCCGTTTCCTCCCGCCTGATTCGGTGCAGGTACCTCCCGAAAGAACCGTGTCCGATGAGGATCTGGGTCAGACGGAAGGTGAAAGCGCCGTGGTGCCTCTCAAGCCACTCCTCAAAGAGGGGGCTTACCGCCACTGTCGTGGTGTGCCGTGCCCTATTAGAGCCAACCTCAAGTGCTTACCGAGGAAGATGGAAGGAAGTCGATGCCCCCAAGCAAGAACTCGGTAATGTGCTATAATGGGGTTTAGAATACACCTTCGCAATTTTTTTCAGGGTTTTCTTAATGATATTTACAAAGATACAACCATTTATAGATTTTTACGAAAAATCAAATTTGTTTTATTTTGGTAAGTTAAGATTTTGATTAAAATGAATTTCATGTTAATGGCACGATTACATTTAAAAAAAAAATAGAATCGAAACTCGAATTGATACAATCAGTAGGTAAATCTATTCTCCTGTAAAATAGATTATTTTTTGATTATTCGATTACCGGGTTTTTGCTTGGGAGCATCGAAGTGTGAACCTTGGAAAACACGTTGGTCCTGGTCTCTCTTCCTGGTCGTATCGGATTGTTGTGTGACATAGGGCAGAGAGGCGATGGAAATCGCGGGCCGATACTAGTCAAAGGTGCGCGCGAATGTACTTGTGTCGTCCGGGCTCCCGACACAATATGGTGGTACCCGTAGTCCGACATAACCCTGTGCTCGCCCTAGGCGGAGGGTATCCATGTGAATTTTTGAACCACGAAAAGAAAATCAGAGAGAGTGTTTCATGTCTGAGATTTGCCTTCACTGAAAACGGACAGGGACTATTAAGAAAGTCATAACAAAGCGAAGAGGTTGAAAGCAAATATTATGTTTTAGTTAGTGTGAGCTCGGTCACCCTCACAGATTGTTCGACACTGGTTTATTTTAACGGTTTACTCCTTTACTTGACTGACTTTGGAAAATTTCTAAACGCAGAACGGTCCATCCTTGTCTAGACAAGGCTAAAGGTTAGGTTAGGTTTAATTCACTAAGGTGACTTAAAGTGATGATCAATTCCACTATAAATTATAAACGTGTATAACATGTTTTTGTATACGCTATCATTATAACATGTAACGAAACTCGGCAGCAATCTTAACGCGGAGACGTTATCATTATATTCGGCAACAAGCTAAACGGGATCAATGAATGTTATCTCGTAGAGGAACAAACGAATATAATAATATCGCATGAAGCGTTTTAAATTATCAATGAAACTTTGCTTCAATACTTCCCAGTTTTTTTTTGTGTCTTGGGAACTTAAATGTTACGGTTGTTAAACATTGTGGGGTAAATTTCGGTATTTTTTACCTAGGACGCTCCGTTTTCGAGAATTTTGAAATATTTTTTTATGACTAAAATTTTGAACGCCCATACCTCGGAGACTAACAACACTCTCAACGACTACGTACAATGCACCAATTGAGACATTAGGATTATAACACGTAGACAGAGTCGGTATAACAAATGTTATACGCTATGAACAACTATAACGTGTTACGTTTTCGTGTTATACGTTATATTAACCACCACTAAAGGTATACCTTTTACACTTTATGTTATTGTTTTATCAAATAGCGTATGTATGGTATCGTTAATCCTCATTCCTCCAGTTATTTTTAAGCCTCATGTGCCAGTAACCAGGCACAAATCCAGACTCCCTGAATGCCTGAAATTCTCAATGAAAAAACCCAATAACGATTTTTTCCCCTACCCGAGCCCGACCTGGGAATCGCACTAAGACAGCAACAGCAGCAGCAGTCGCCCTGGCGACCAGTTAACCAACGTGGCAGTATTCTAGGACTAAAAAGATTGTCAAAATCTTTATCAACTGACTGTCAAAATCATCCTTTTTATTACAAACTTCTTAACCTATTTAAACGGCTTTTGATATTTAGCAGGGCTTGTCTACGAATTATAATTGAACAAAAAACATAACCAGTACAAATATAAAATAAACAGGCAACCCTAAAGCATAATATCTCTAGGGCTGACGCGTAACGATATCATAAAATAATTTATTGGTCTCTCTGATCGACGATCGAATTCGCATTGAACAGCGATAACGGAATAGGTACGTTCAAAGTGAGATTTAACAATAGATTAAATTTTAGTGATAAATCGAATGGCTGGTAATCATTTTGAATTGATTTCTTTGCTCCTGTAATGTTGAAATGATACTAAAGTAGGTAGTAAATTATTTATTTATCAAGGAGTGACCGGATTTTATGTATTCTAAGAGAACGAGTTTCGATTTTTATTTCGTTGGCACAATAGCTTAAAATTATTCGGTCGCAAAATTTTGCCTTTTCGACGTCGCGGTCGTCATTGGTTGCAGTGCAGAGGTGATTTTGCCTGTATGGAGAGACCATAGGAACACCAGTCTTTTTTATTTGGAGGGCGGGTTGGGTAAATAGCACGCGACGAGCCTTCTGCACGCGCCGCACGACGCCCCGCGTCTCCGTAAACAAGCCGTTAGGTCCATAATTATACGAACATTGTATGAAACCAATTACATTGTAAAGGTCTCCATAACTTTTTTTTGGGCAGTGGAATATCATTGTGGTAGGTTGATAAGCCAAACCAAACTTGTTTAATTGTTCAAGTTTAGTTGGGTTCTTGACAAATACACAATAGTTATTAAATTATGTTAACTATCGATATTACTAATCAAATATTACTAATCGATACCGTTATTACTGTGGTCGATGTGGAACGTACCTACAAGCTGAAGAAGGCAACTGCAGGTTGGGCGCGAATACGATGCTACGCGATTAGACGCGCTAGTGATGTGCGTATATCGCATCGCAAAGAGAATGTCAGACTTTTACTGACTAAAAACCACCCATGTTCCTTCTTAGCCCTTTGTGTCCAGGGCCGCGGTATCACTTTCGAACAACCCGCAGCCCCAGAACAGAACACCCGCCTTAAGACATTTTTGTAATCCCGCAATGTTCCCCTCATTATTGTGAATCTCCATAAAGTTCTATATTCACAGGAAGAGTTAGTGTCCTTGGCGCACTGGCTTATCGGTTGAAAGCTATAGAGGTTGGAGATTTATATTCATATTGAAAATCTTAAAACTAGGATTACGGAATGGGAAATCGTCATCTATGCATGTAATCTGATATGAATTATTCTGTTGCCTTATTGAAAATCACTTATCAGGAACATTATAAGCTATCACTTATGTTTTGTTGCAGATATTAACAATTCATTTATTATGTATGAGCAACAGATTAATTTATAATGCTAATTGATTATCCATATACCGAACACCATACTCATTCTTGCTACAGATCGCCTGAGGATGTTACCACAGAACGTTACCTACATACAAAGTTAATTGAATAAAAACAAAACACGAATAATGGATGTACCCTAATCTAACCACAGCAACATCGCGCGTGTCTTTCCCGTAAGGGTTTGGCAGAGATGTGCCAACCTATTGTAAGAATCTATGTACTTTTGCCAGTTATGTGCCAGTGCTTACAGGCAGTATGAAAGACAATCTTGCCACTTATACAATTTCCTGAATAAAGAGCTAAACATCTATCCCATGACACTCCGTGACTGTAAACTAGCTGTTATTGATTGGTTTACGAATAAAACCTACGATGACATTGAGACTTTGGAATCATCACCTCTCATCATCATCATCATCATCATCATCATTTTAGCCAAAAGATATCCACTGCTGGACATAAGCCTCCCCCAGGTGTCGCCACATTGACCAGTCCCGTGCGTCTTGCATCCAGCGGATCCCCGCAACCTTCACCAGGTCATCAGTCCACCTAGTGGGAGGCCTTCCAAGTTCCAACACGTCTTCCAATTCGCGGCTGTCACTCCAGAACTTTTCGGCCCCATCGGCCATCCAATCAGCGCCCATTGCTACTTAAGTCTGGCGATTCTTCGGGCTACGTCGGTAACCTTGGTTCTCACGCAGATGTCCTCATTAAATTTCTGATTCGATCACGCAAGGAAGCTCCGACTTAACTCAAACTCGGCTCTATAATCTGTGAAGAACATAGATCATAGATCTGTGAACTAACAGGACCACAGTGACAAAATCGTTAGTGGAGGTAGAGCTGCTTCTAGATGTTTTTGATCCCAAGACAAGGTCGCAGGGCTGACCTGAACCTATACGTAAAGTCGGAATTAACTCATTAACACGCACACACCCACACTCAAAAACCCACTCGCATACTTTATTTTTTTGCGTTTTTGTAATCTCTTATATATTTTTCATTTGCATGCTTACCTTCATTTTTTAATGTTCAGAGGAAATGCGGAGTCACCAAGCAAGCATCTAAAAGGTGTGCCTAAAAGGTGTTCTATGCCACAGCGAGGAGTTCATGACCAAAAATATTAATAGCTACATGAGTCGATCTTTAAGTTAAGCTTGCCTAGGTCGGCCCCATGGATGGGTGACCAATTTCATTCCAAGGTTCATTCCCTCCCTCGTGACTTTAAAGCATGTTATGCCATTGTTACTAGCTGTCATTTGTCTGATAATCGTTACAGGTAGTCAAAGGCCCGAATGTCTGACAACCAGTCTTATCCAGTACTATCTGTGTTGTGGAGGTTAGATAGGCAGTCAATCATCAGCAGGCGGCATCCGGTTAGAGTAGTCTGACCTCAACATGATTAAGAAACGGCTACGTAGATGATGACTTAAGCCACATCAGCTTAGCTTGAGATCTATTTTCTCATCGTCATCATTATCATCATCAGCCTATCTATAATGTTCCCCCTGCAGGGATTCAGGCCACCTTTCTAGGAGAGGGATGGGCTATAATCCACCACGCGGGCCCAGTGCGTTTTTGTAGATGTCACATGTCTTCGAATTTTTTGGTTCTAAGACATGTCGTTTTCCTCACGATGTTTTCTTTCACCGTTTTGAGAGCAGTGGTGATGAAATAAATTACACAAAGTTCTGCGCCTGACTAGGTTCGAACACACGATTCATTGTTCGTAGTTGACAAAAAAAACTAATTAGTCTGTCAGATAGAATTTCAAAAAATATTGGACACATTTTTTCCTTTTTTCACGTAAACAAAAATTGAAGACGCTACAGTGCTTCGAAAACTCATGTGACGTCAAATCGCTCTACATTTTTCACTACGTATTGACGTCAAAAGCCCCAACTCCTGAACTTTGACGCGTTTTATCTTTGTCAATTTTCATTTATTTGATATAACAAAAAGCACGTATAAAATATTTTTCGATAATCTAGCTGACGGACTAAACAGAATCATATTTTTTTTTAGTCAGAAAACTTCCCTATTATGATTGTATTTTCGAAACAGTGGTAGGTGTAAACGTCGGACTGCCAATAAGTCATAGGTCTCCAGCTCGAAACTTCGAACACAAGACACGCAGCACTGATTTTTCGGATTTATACGTAATGTATAATTATGGCTTGCTTCGGTGAAGGAAAACATCGTGAGGAAATCAGCATACCTGAGAGATATTTCTTGATGGTATGTTAAGTCAAATCAGCCATTGGGAGCATAAAAACTCTAGACACCTAGTAAGGCACTAACCACACAAGGAAGAAAGATTGTATTTTTAACCGACTTCAAAAAGGAGGAGTCTCTATTATTTTTTTTTTGTATGTTTTACTTGGATAAAGTAAGAAATGAGTATACTAAAGAAAGTTTGAAAGTGGCACCTGTTACAGTAAAATTAAAAGGAAGTCTTTTATCTTGGTACGGTCATGTAATGAGGAGGGTTGAAGCGGATATGACTAAAAAAGTGATGGATATAAATATTGATGGATAGAGAGGGAGAAGAAGGACAAAGAAAAGTGGGATGGATTGTGTGAGGAATGATATGAATGAGAAAGGAGTAAATTCCACTGTGACGTCTAACAGGGAAGAATGGAAGAAGGAAACGTGTTGCGCTGACCCCAAATAGAATGGGTTAATTGCAGGAAGATGATGATGAGTGTTACCTCATAACTCTATCATTTATGAACCGATTTGAAAAAAAAAAACGATTAAACTATCGATGTATTTTCGTAACGTTTACACCACTCGCTCATGCTAGGGCCTCGAACCTTAGGACTCATTTACGGAGACGCGAGGCGTCGGCACATGGCGATGTATGAAAACGTTAACGGTTTCAAACCACGATTTTACGAGAAGCGATTTTTCGCTTAGCGTTCGATGCGGTGGACCCGCCTTTTTCACGCGACGCGCGACGCGCGTCCCGCGTTTCCGTAAACGAGCCCTTAGACTCATCCCACGTAAAAACTTTACTATTTAAAATATTCTAGCAGTGACGTCATAAACATAATCCACACGATTTGCCTTCCACAGTGTGTGTGTGGGTGTCATACAAGGTACTGAGGTTCATGACTCTTGGGGCTGGTGCTATTTATATTATACCTCGTTTTTCATATATTTTACATTCATATCACACGTAAATGAGTTGCTAAAATTACGCACGGCTTATGTCATTCCAGGTATGGTTTTTTGTAATAGATTCAAGAACAAAAGTATATTCAATTTCGGTGAGAACAATAGCCCTTCGGCTTCGCTAAGGGTATTTTTACATCCATTTAATTGAATAAGGGCATCATTCCCCCTAAAATTTTTTAAATTTGGGGGGTGGGAAATCATCAAATTTTAATAACCCCTCCCGCTCTTGCACAGAGCTAAAGGGAGTATCAGACTTCTACTGACTAAAAACCACCCATGTTCCTTCTTAGCCCTATATGTCGAGGCCGCGGTAACTTGTGAACAACCCGCAGCCCCGACGGGACTCGCAGCCCCGACGGGAGGAGTCATCCCCCAATGAGACCATTTACAGAATAGCCAATGCAGTCCAAAGTTCTATAGGAATTCGTCATCATCACTAGCAATATGGTCTTCCGGCTTTTTCCCAACTATGTTGGGGTCGGCTTCCAGTCTAACCGGACGCACTGAATACCAGTATTTTACATGGACCGATTCAAAATAAAAAAAATCAAAACTTATTTATTCAAACTAGGCTGATAATCAGCACTTTTCGAACGTCAAAATTTACTTTACTTTACTTATTTACAAGAGACAGTCCCCCAAAACGCCCCCCCTTCGACTTTGCTTATCTGACCTCAACCACTCAGTCATTACCGGGTATTATCGTATTACCCGGTAATGACTGAGTGGTTGAGCCCTTGGTAAGAGCGACTGTCAGACTTTTAGGCCACTCATAAATGGCACGGAGATTGATCTGAGCTGTCGTTATTATTTAGCTATGACCTCCTCCGTTACGGTAACCTGAGGGCCATAAAATGCGACGCTCCTAGTGAATTCACCTTGTGCTGCAAGCGTCAGCGTCGAGTGTCCAAAACAAATGTCTTGGCCACGAAAATAACGCTACGCTTGTATCGCCAATTCGCTACAACTTGTGGCCGAAAATAGTCATGTTTTTGACGCTCAACGCTGACGCTTGCAGCACAAGGCGCTTGGAGAGTCGCATTACGAGGCACCAGGGTCCTCGAGTCACAAAAAGGATCGCACATTGTCTACAGTTACCCTCTGAACGGTATGACAGTTCTGCTAACTAGTTACTAAATATTGGGTGGGACATTGATGTTTTTCACAAGCGTCAGTCTAAGATATTTCTGAATAAAAAAAAAACATATATTTTGCCAATATCTTAATAACTTTCCTCTTTTGCCATTAGTACCTGTGATGTTCCTGCACTTTGATGTTCCAACAGAACCAAGGGACCTCTTCTTAATTGGCAAGCAAATATAAGTTCTTCCTCTGTTTGTCTTTAGTACAGTTTGTTTATTTTCTATAAATGCGAAACTTGTAGGTAAGTACACAGGTATAGAACAGTTCTCGTTTCCCTAGAGACAGTTGTTTGATGTTCTGTCTATTGGACGATTGTATGTTTTCATTGGTAAGTTGTAAGGTGAATGAGCTTATATTTCTTTAGTACTAAACTTACTTTTCATTTTTATCCAGAAATATATTTGTTTACATGAGGAATGAAAGGTTTGAACTGATTTCAAGAGTCTTCAAAGTATTAACTCAAGATTTATTTGTTTTGCAAGTTGCAATAAAATGTGTCTGTGGCTGAGAAAACTTATGAAAAGATTCTGAATTACACAATTATCAAGAGGTACAATTACAATACAAAACAGCTTCGTTTCGTGTTAAAATACAAAATGATTTTTTTAGTCACCGTCCAAATTATTTTCTAGGCATTAGGTATCTACATATAACTAACACCTACACATTCACTAACACCATTTTTGAAAATCATTTTTTCGAAAGAAGTATCCGTTCTCCATGAAAAGTTAAAAGTTTGTGATGTGATATCTCAAAACTTTTGCATTAAGCGATACTAAAAGAAAAAACACGTATTCAATGATTTTTCCCAAAGATTAATATATCAGAATTTGAACGGTGGCTAAAAAATCATCTTGTATGGGCGCGATTATGTATTGCAACTTTTTCATTCATATTTAGACCTATGGTCACATCGCACCTATTGTCACATTTGTGCCACGCTCGAACGCGTGCCAAAAAAAGAAACGCTCAGCCAACATGACTTTAAAATTGATAGTATTATTGAGTTATGTGAAATAATTTATATAATTATAAGAAAATTGTTTACTTAAATTAACAAAGTTATAAGTAATATACCTGCACATAATGTAGATACTGTGTACATAATAAATAGCTGGGATGCTCGTTAATATTTCAAGTTTAGCTCAATTAGTGGGGCGATTAGACGGCGGCGGTGGACTAAAGACGCTGTAATGGATGCATGCGAGATAATCCCGGATTAATGGCTTCGTTGTACACGAGATTTTTGGTTGTAGTGGGTTTGGGTTTAGTCGGTTGTTGGGAAGCAAGTCATCATCTGCCTAGCTATATCTCAACTAACAGGACGCGGCGGTAGGAGGACGTTTGTTTGCTGCGCGTGCTGGCAGTGCGGCCCTTGCGGCCTTGTTGCAAGAGTGATTAAACCCAGGTATAACCACTATTGTAATAAGGCCGTTAGAGTTACATAAATAACAAAACTATGTTTCCCTTGACTTTTACTTTATGATGTATGTAGTACTTAATGCTATTTTAACTAAGAGTTGTATTCACGAGAACGCTGCCGACAAACTGTCCTGCAGTTTGGCAGAAGATTTGTATTAAACCCACTCATGTACCTTTGTTGTTGAAATAAAAAATAAAAAAAAACTATGTTAGCGTCCGCTTCCAATCTAAGCGACTGCCTATCTGACCTCCACAACCCAGTTAGCACTAGATAATACTATACCCATTAGTAAAACTGATAGTTGGACTTTCGGGAATAGTAGTTCTAAACATTCTTAATTTGTAATAACGAAACGCAAGGAGGGTAGAACACGTGTTGACCGAGGGCTTTGGTAAGTGGGTAACCAACACCCGTTCGTCGCAGGTAGAAGTTGCAAAAACTTTTAGGAACGCATTTTAACGTCCGTAAGCATTTCTTTCAGGAATAGATCTCTAATAGAATCTTCAAAAGATAGCCGGGACCAACTTAATGTACTTTCCGAGGCACACAGAAAACCCAGTATGTAAAGGAGCTATGTGGGCATTAGGGCCATAAGGTCCGAGTGCCCCCTTGGTCTTCCAGGATATCGCTAAGTGGTTGACCGTATCGTAACCAGGAGGGCTGGTCTAATTCTTGGGCAAGAAATCGGCATTGTCATCCAAATAGACATTTATGCCAGTTTCTTTGGAGTTTGTTGATACCGACGTGAAATAATTTTTGGTCGCTCTTTAATTCTCTGTTTCGACAGTGGCACATTTTTAACCGACTTTCCAAAAAAGATAACGTTCTCATTTTTTTTTGTTCAATATTTATATTTGTCACAAAAAAACAGAGCCTATTTTTAACAGTTGAAGTTTTTCAGCTGTTATAATTTTAATGACGCAATGGACCTATTTCGCAGCGTTCGACTGTTTGATAAGCACAATACTACTCGATAAATCCAAAAATGGAAAAGAGTCTGTATGTATTTCGGTAATAACGAATCTTTACCTCACATTCTCAAAAGAGGACGGACGGTTTCCCAACACATAAAAAAGATCCTTAAATCACACACAAACCACATTCTACAGATTAGGTACTGTAACTAAAACTAATCCAATCTTCACAACAGCGAACTACAGAAAAACAAAAGCCAATTTATCGAGCACTCCAAGAATTAGTGCTCTTCATTATTTCATTAGCCACCCCCCCTCCCTTGTCCCATCAGTCAGAAACTTCTGAAAGCTCGGAGGCATACAAAACAGGCTCCTGTACAAATACAATTATGTTCGAGTCTACGGAACCCTTTTATTTGGGATACTTTAGCTAATTCGAGAACATTTCTTTTTTTTCCTTTCCCTTTTGTAACGGGTGTCTTGTTTTGATAGGCTATTGGGAGTTGATTAAATCATTATGGGATGTTAGTGGTGTTTTACCCTGGATACTGTAGGAATGTTGTTGCTATATAATACATTAAAGGAAAATTAACCAATGTTTCTATCACTTTTGAAACTAGAATTTCAGATAATATCAGAAAAATACTCTTACCGAAGCCAAATGGCACTCGTCATTGTTGGTTTTTTTTTTCTAGATCATACCATAAAACCTTTTAGTTACGGAAATATTGGGAGGCCAAAGTTCTAACCATTGTGTAGTTTTTTACGTATTAAAAAATGATGGATGCAGTAAATAATAATAAAAATGGCGAAGATAAAACGCCTCAAAGAACATGAGTGGTGGGATTGTGATGTCATTTGTAGGTAAAAAATCTACTAACATGTGACGTTTTCGAGGAGTTCACGAGTTTTCGAAGCACTGTATCGTCTTAATTTTCTTGTTTATTTGAAAAAAGAAAAAATATGTGTTCAATATTTTTTGGAAATCTATCAGACGGACTAATTAGTTTTTTTTTCGATTGTAAAAATACGCAGTTTGTCTTGAATTTTAACCGAATTCAACTCACATAAAAACTAAGAAGTGTAGTTAGTAATCCTCGCAAAAACTAGTGAATCGTCGATTAAGAAACTCAAGACGTTCCTAGCTTTGAAATGAAAGTAATTAAAATAATAATCTGAGGAAAAATGGAGGAATAAAACTGTAGGAGCGCGGTTAGGGGATTTTTAATTATTCAACTTTATAATTGAAAATTTGATCTTTTAAAGCAGCTGTCATCTTTTGTAGTTTTGATTACTGAGGAAGTCCTTTGGAGTGCACTCTTATCAGTCTTGGGATGTAATGACTTATCAATTCAGTGGATTTATGATATTTCAGCATCTGGCTAGGTTTTTCCCAACTATGTTGAGTTCGGCTTCAAGTTTAACAAGACGTTGCCAGAATTTCACTTAGAGCGACTGCCCAAATCCGATCTTCACAAACAGTTAATACAGCCAGTATTAACTGGGGAACCTAATACCCCTTAGAAGACTGGTTGTCAGACTTTTCGCCCACTGACTACCCAATGATTTTTCTCAGAGAAGTCGGATAGGAAATACTAAAGTCATCTTCTTTTAAAACATAATTTATTTAGGCGTGTAGAGCTGCTTTTATTTTTATTATTATTTTAGTTCAACAGTTTTGCCGAATAAACGAATTTGTAATGTACGAATTTTGTAATAGAATATACAATATTTCTTGCGTTTTTCGATGATACATCATAACAACCAAGTTTCTTATTTAATAACAAGCAACATTATATCCAGCAAACTTTAAGAGAAACATGACGAAACCATATAAAAACATGTAGTTTGACTTGTAGCTCGCATGGAAGTCAAGTTAACAAACTGTGATACAGCGACGGTAAACATATCGGTGACCGAGTTTCAGCTTGTTTATTTTAGAGATCAACAACCTTGCATGCTGGGTGTATGTAGGGGTGACACTAGCTGTAGGTAAATTTATTGCTTTTCTACTTCCACATTTTCCATTACTGATGTTGAAAACCACGTTACGTAGATCTAAAGAACTAAGCGCTAAGAGTGAGAGAGATGAAAACTGACTTTGTTTTCTAATGTACGATAAGTACAATGTAGTAAATCGCCCTAAGCTGACACGTCAGTCTCACAAACTTTGCGTGAGATTTCTAACTTTGACTTAATCTCTTGCCATGTCACGAGTACCCCAATTGAAGTTTACTCACTGTTAACCTACATTAACCAAGTTATCTGTGCAGACGAGAAAAGAGAGAATTAAAATAAATGTACTCAGTTTGACATGTCGATGGTTTTCTTGACAAGCCACGCCACCTTGAGGCGCACATTTGAAGTAGTCATACTATAAAATAATCATTATCTTACAAAACTTAAATATTATTATTGAATTTTATAAGTGCCGTTTTATTGGGCACTAATATAGGCCTATATGAAATAAAAATATTTTGATTTTGATTTTTTGATTTTGAATACACTAAAGAGATCATCTGTGTGGGACATGCCGTTTTTCTTATTATGGTGATAATTATGTGTGGTGTGACAAGAATGGATAAATTATTGAGTTATAGCGCGTAGCCTTAACACGAGTCGGTCGCCACCACCCCGCACTCCTCCGCCCCTTAACCCGAGCTGACGCTCTGCCCGGCTCGGCGCTCGCGTTGGCGCCAAGCATAACTAGCGCGGCCTGCGGCCGGCAGAAAAGCGAGAGTCACTAAAAGATAGACACGTATCCGACATGCGCGCGGGCAGCGCGTCGACCGGTCGTATTTTTACCACATTTTTTATATCGAGTCATCTTGTCTAATGTTGTACCTATTCAGTGTGTCCTATCCAGTAAATAAATGTTCCTAGTGGCAAAGTTGTGGTATTAATCATTGCTCCTAGCCCTATAGAGTTAATTTTATGAGAGGAAGTTATAAAATTACCTGTTACAGAAAAAAATACAGCGAGACCTGCAGATTTAATGGCAGTGGTTATCATATTGTCCATGGATTAACTGTCAAATTGGTTATGGTTTAGTACAAAATGGAACCATTTGACAGTTACTTGATGGACATTATATGATAGCCCCTGTCATTTAAAATATACGCAATAGCACTGCTGGTATACATATGTTATGCATTGAAATAAACGCATGTGACGTAACGCGTGATATGTATGTTGATGAAGATGAGGAAGAAGACGGCCAAAGACCTGATGGACGGATTGTATGAGTAATGATAATATGAAAAAAAAATAGTAAATGATTTCGTGACAGACAGGGGAGAGTGAAAAGAAAAAAATATGCTGGTGCGACCTAAGCAAAATGAGATAAGAGCAGAGATGATAACCAAGTTGCTTTCCTTTTTATAATAATTAGTTTTTCTGGCGACAGCGACATCTATCGCAACACATGCGAACTAATGACAAAATCCTGCATCGCGCTATCAGAGTTATCCGCGACATTAGCTCATATTGGAAATCCTGGCTTACATATAATATGTCGGGCAGTTAGCCCACCAGACACAACACCCGTCTGGTCGGAGGATCCCCTCTTTTCTATGGGGGATGAGGAACTTTACACCCTCTTCCTCATTCCCACCCCCCATTTTTCTTTACCATTTCAGAGTATTAATGTTCAGATAAAATTACACGCAATAAAGCGATGTTGCAGCAATAATAACATAAAGCTTCGATATCCAATACCCTCAATCAGATTAAAGTTTGAATTCCCGTATAAAAGTGAGCAAAAAATATCTACGGCCAGAATATCGCTTTTATTGAATTTATGTTTCTTCTCAGTATATGCTTTATGTTGATTTAGTTTGCGAGTTAGGAAAACTGTATAAACGGCTTCAGATGATCGGGTGGCGGGTTTCAATTGATTGAATATAATATTTTGATTTGATTTTCTCGGAAGGTAAGCCTGATTAGAGGGAAAATGAAAAGTCAAGTGTAACGATTTAACATTTGAAACTGTTTTCAAATTTCAAATCGTTACACTCATTTAGCAAAACGTATTATGTAGGTAACGTCTGAATGTTAGTAGAGAAAATGAGTTGAGTTCGAATTTTAGAGGGTCACATTTTTTTTACTTAATAGTTGCGGAAAGCCAGGAAATAACAATTTTATTTTAAAAAGGATTCAAAATCAAAATATTTTTATTTCACATAGGCCTACATGGGCACGGTTCGGTGCATTGGTCGATTCCTCAGGAGAAGAACCGGCAAGAAACTCCAAAATCTTTACAAATCGATTGGTTTAAGGTATAATACACACAGGAAGACCATGCAGATTAATGTCTGAGATGGTCTTTTGAAGAAAGCACCACACAGATTTGAGTGGACCCGTCCAGTCAGTGCAAGCATTTGTCAGTTATCTTCTTCTGACTTATAACTCAAGCAGCTCAACGTTACTACGAATACCAAAGAAAGGAGTTTTGGGTGGGTCTCTTATAGTACTCAAACTGCCAGACAATTGTTAAAATTTAAGATTGCTCTAGAGGTATTATTTAGGAAGAGTAAAGTCTCTATCGTTTATTCAAGTCCTGACGAATGCATTAAGTTGTGCACGAGCGTCAGGAGAGAATCGTATCCCGATGGACACTCGCATTATGTCCGAGACGAGACGATAATCCCCAACTACCTAATTACCCATATTGGATCTACAACAAATAGTAAGAGCCCGTAGTTGGTATAAATAAAATAAATAAAAAGCCTTTTATTTCTTGCATTACATATTACAATTTCATTAACAAGTGTGCATGCAAATTAAATTTAAAATTAATGTGATTATAATTTTCAAATGATTAGATTGTATTAATATTATATTCGAATCCATTTTTTTTTTTTTAAGTCCGTAGTTGGTATTAAAACATTTCAACTAAATACGGATTAATCCTAGTTGCGAAAAAAAACCTGTCGGTAGTTAAGAGCACTTAGATCAATAATTAATTCGAAATCTAAATCACCAATTATCCAAGCTAAACATCTAACAGTTCCATCCAATATCTCTGAAAATCCTATTACAAAGGAGGGTTTAATTAAAAAAAATCTCTTCTGTTATCTTTTTTTGAAGTGTCGTCTATCGCTGCAATGTAAATCCAGCTGTTGAGGGTAGTCTGAAATTGGATTTAGAAATGGGAATCGAATGGCGAACCTCGTTGAACTCTCGCGATAATAGAGGGAGGCTGTTGAGTTATTCTATCCCGATTGTAGGCTGGGAGCTGGGAAGGTGGTGTGGACTGACAATTATTGTTTTATTAATAAAAATAAATAAATAATTGGGTAGTTTCCTGACTTAATAATATGATTCTGTTTAGTCCGTCAGTTAGATTGTCGATAGATATTGGATAAGTGTTTTTTGTTTTATCAAATTAATCAAAGTTGACAAAGATAAAACGATGATGATGATGCGTGATGTCTCTGCATCACCCTAAGGTAGACTGGTAGAAAATGCCCAAGGCATTAAGTCCGCCTTTGTACGGTTTCATTACTTTTGCATAAAGTTTTAATAAATAAATAAATAAAACGCGTCATCGTCACATACTAAAATGTGACGTCGCGCGACTTTCCGAAGCACTATGATTGTCTTAATTTTTTTTACGTGAAAAAAAAAAAAACATGTCCAATGTTTTTGGAAATCTATCGGACGGACAATTTACCCTATCATTAAGCTATTCTAATTAATTACGTTGCGAGACCCAAGACAGTAAAATTGTTTTACTGGAACTTCGTCGAGCTTCATTGTCTCGGCGTTTTTTTGCCCTTATCCCAATTTATTCGGCGTTGACGCAACATGGACATGTTACGTCAACGCCTCGCAAGTCAACGCAACGTCAACGCAAGTCTTTGCCTTTCACAATCATAATAATAATTTTAATACACAACAGAAAAACTTATCTATAGCTAGTCTCGAGAGTTTCTCCTATTAATTTATAAACAGGACCTATAAATAAGAACTGAATACATTTCAAAATACTAGAAACTAATGTTGATGAAAGATAATAGTTATGACAATGATATTGACAAGACGTGGGTTATTATACCAGATTTTGACATCAGTAGCAATTTAACATGCAATTTTAAAATGTTATAGCTTTTGTTATTGCGATTAGGTACGGTTACCAAAATGTATGATTTAGATTTTAGATCATTTTTTTTAAGTCTATATTATTCCACTGCATTCTACATAGCTTTCCACTACACAACAATTACAAAAATACCGATGAAATTATTATACAATACATTAAAATTATGGCCAATATCCCATCTCTCGGTCTACAGAGGCTAGGCTTCATAAGAACCACCTATAGAATATTGACCCGCTGCACAACCCCTTACCCGAACGAGGTGCGAAAGCTTTACCTATCCACATTTGAATAATGGCGTGATGATTTCACCTTAATGCTAGCGGTTTTGGGTTGAAGCCAAAAGGATTAAATTTTTGTCCTGGTTTAAATAAGTAATGTTAACGTTTTTTTAGGATTTTAATTTGATAGAATGGTTAACCTCACTTGGGGCTTGAGGGCTCAAGTGAGGTTTGCCGCTCTTGTATCAAAATATTAGTATCGGAATCCTACTTATACGAGTATTATGAATGCGAAAGTTTGTGAGGGTGTTTGTTACTCTTTCACGCTAAAACTACTGAATGGATTTGGATATGTGTACCAAATTTTATATTTTATAGGATAGTTTTTATCACGATTTTATTTTTCTGTGGGAAAATTTCGAGTTGTAGGTAGCGGGCGAAGCCGCTGGCCGCTGGCTAGTATAAAATAGAACAGAATATTCTTTATCAAATACTCGATGCTCTGTTTGCTTTCCTACTGTAAATGATGGTTTTAAATATAGATAGCTTTATATTCCATCACGTAATGCTTGTAAATCTATTAATTTTAATTTTTAGTTAAGTACTCAAAAAAATAATCTTTAACTATTGTTCATATCTTAATTGTATATGGGGGCATGCGGTGCTACCCTGTAATTAATTGTTACACTAACCTTAGATATTAGTGTTATTAGTGTAAACAATTTATTGTTGGTTGGCCAATAAAGGAAAAAAAAATAAAAAAAAATGTAAGTAACATTCGTTTATACACAAATAATATCAGCACTGTGACGTTTTTAAATGGTGCCGAAGCACCATGCTGAGATGCTTTTGGCCTCGAACAGGACCAATTTATGTATCCTGGATTAACACATAGAATACTTTTTATTGATTTTGCAGGACAAGCCGCGGGCGAAGCCGCTGGCATAAGCTTGTCTTTACTTAATATTATAAAGAGGTAAAAATGGTTAGTTAGTTCAAGTATGTAGGGGGTAAACTATCTTTATAATAATCCTTTTTTTTTTCACTAATAGAAAGATACATTACTAACTTGTATCATGCTGAGATATCACAATTGTTGCGGACGGAGTTGGGGTTGAAATACTAGTATATTTTAATAAAAATAGTGCAAACAACTAATCCAATGGTAAATCCTATATTCACTGTGCAAATATTGAAAGTTTGCATGCTCTAATATTTTACTGTGTATTCGATACTGCTGTTTCAATCGGATTTGCACCAATCGGATTGAAGCGCAGTGACCTGTCCAGTCTAGTCATAAGTTGGCTGTTGATAAATGTAAATATTTTTGTCCTAAACAGGCTGTGTATCTAAATATTATTCTGACAATTGAATTATTTGAGTTTGAGATTTCATGGGTCACCGATTCATCAAGCGGTTTCATGAGAAATTGGCATAACCGAAGATTCCCAGATCGGTTGCTCTTATTTCGGTTTAAAGACATTAATTAAACCGAAAATGTCTCCGTTCTTCGGCGTCTTCCATAAACAATTTCTTTGTTTTATTTACGTTATTTATAACGTAGTCCGGTGGCGAGTAAAAACTATAGTTTTTACTTTAGTTTTGACTTGCATATATGATTCAATGTAGCAAAAGTAGTACGCAAGGATCGTAGAAGGTGGCGTTCTGTGTTTTCTACCCCCAAAGGAAAAAAAAACGTAAGTTTATGTATGTATGTATTCGTAACAACACTGCAACAAGCCACGTCCATCCCTTTAATCGTACTAAGACACACGTCAGCATTCCAATACAAGTTGCGGTGTCATCGCCACATACCTGCCAGCCTGTGGCCTAGCACCTGTACAACTATGTCCAACTATGTTGAACTATGTTGCACATGTTGAATGTTGGACGAGCTTGTGGCTCCGCAAGGCTGGGGTTGGTAATATGTGGCTTGAGGCGTTATGTAAGGTGATAGGTGAGTAACTATATGACTAGCTCTTATCTCCAGGTTTGCTTGTGTTGAGTGGAAATTATGTGATAGGAACGGGATGAAATGAACAATATACGATTAACTGTAACGAATCTACCGATCCCTAATAAAAAATAAAAGAGTTAAGGTAGATTGTACAATTAATATTAATATAAAAGATAAAAAATACAAAAAAATATATATAAAACACCTTCCTACCTATCACACACTCAGGCGGCGGAGGTTTTTGAAAATTTAGTTAATGTGATTTTAATTGAGAGAAGAGAGATCCGCTTCTTAGATGGTGATCCACTCAATAAATTATTTTATTCTTGAATATTTACTGTATCATTGCAACCCACCAATGTTTTATCTCTGCATCACCCTAAGGTAGACAAAAGGTGGGTAGGTGGTGGAAAATACTCAATTTACAGTGTGTTTTTACATTATGTGCATAAAGTTTTAATAAATAAATAAAATCTAACAACACAATGCACGTTTGCAATTTTTCGGGAGCCTCTTCAAAAGAAGAAGATTCTGAATTCGTCTGAACTTTTTTTTTTTACACTACTTAGTTTTGCGCTTGGCCTCAACTCGCGACCTATGATGGACCTTGCTTGCTTAGAAGAAACATGATATCACATGTATGCAGTTATATTATATGGAATAAAGAAGCATTGGATACTTACAAAAAAAAACAGATAACAAAAAAATACACTAAAGATGTTGGTTATAAATAACACTTTAATTAGTGTTTTTAATGCTTAGATATCTTTGGTTAGACGTACTGAACCCTGTTTTAAAATTTATACATCTATTTTAATTGGACCATATATAATTATCCAACCGTAAATTAAGTTTGATAATGTTTTCTACATAATAATACGTTCATCACGTCTGCGGACTTACCTCAAGTAATGTAACTTTAACTTTTATTCAAAAGATTTAATCCTCTTCATTCCTAATTTGATACTCGTTACAAAGTAATAAAACAGTAAAATAAATACAACATCCCAGACAAAACACTTTAATTAAATAATAATTATTCTCATCTGCCTGCAGAGCCAGTCATCATAATTAAAAAAAAAGCCTTCACCGAAATTACAACCAGCAGGATGCAAAACTTAATAAAACAACCTAAAGGGTTTAATAAACGCTATATCTGTCCCTTTCTAACACCAGCTCAAAAGGAAGGAGTGAAGGAGACGATGGTACTACAATGGGTATCTAAGTGTCTGGGTATTTGTGTAGGGAATTCATGTGTTGGTGCAAAGTATTCGTTATTATCTGTGATTACAAAGGTTCTTGTTTCTGCCCGTTCTAAACTAAGGTTTGGTTCATGCTATGAACGATAGGAAAAAAAAATCCTACAATTTTTGAGAAAGGAAATTATATTTTAAAATAATAGACATTTCGGTTAGGCAAAAAATCTATTAGATCCACAAAACTAGCAAAAACCTTTTGTTCGAAACATTTTCATTTCGTATATTCAATTTTAAAACTAAATTTGTGGAGATTAGATAGAGTGAGGGTGATATTAAGTAAAGGTTTTTTCTCTAAAAAAAAAAGTAAGTTTTCATTATTTTCTACTTTTCAAAAAGAGCACTGACGTATTTGGGTATAAATGGAAAATGATTTTTATGAAGTTAAAATATCGAAAAAGCGAGAGCAGTGGTTATTTTCCATTTCAAAACATTTTGTAAACATATCTTTCTTCTATCCCTTTGACCATACTCTGGGTTATACAGAATCTGCCAAGCGTATGTTTAATCAGCACCCTGTGGATATTGCCCAAGCAATAGAACATGCTCTGTAAGCTCTTATGGACATTCCTTGTTAGAAAAACTCAAATATTTCTCGTAAATAAATTTCTAGTTGTTTTATGATTTAAATAGATAGTTCGGTTTCACTAAGTCAATGTTTTCAAATACGCTTATATTAAATATGTATCACTACATTCATTTTATTTTTGGCTGTCGTTAATTGAGTTATGTTTTAAACACATATGTTTTATGTTATATTTCTTTTCAGGAATTGCCGTGTTATATCGTGGTGTATAGATAAAATTTTAAATGACTGGCTAGGGGAGACCGCCTCCAAGAACCGGTAGTACTTAATGCCTGAATTTGTACCGATTGATAGGGATTAATAGGCTTACAGTCTATTACCTGGTACTTAGCCATAACTGAGGAGATGTGGTAGCATCTATTTGTATATATAAAAATCAATGCCACTTTTCGTTGTATTTTTTTAACTTATGAACGCGCGCACCTATTCAAATCAAATTTTTAGGCTTTGTTCGCACTATTTAGTAGATGGTTAATGTGAAGTTTGCACAAAATTGGTCGAGTGGTTCTTCATTTATCACTTTTTTTATAACAAATGAACTCAATAAATGGCGGATCATTTTGTTACTGGGGATTTAGCTGTCTTGAACCCGGTAGGGGGCGCTGTAGGCCGAGCAGTACGACGTCTGCCAGGTCCGCTACTTAAGTATAATTGCGTACACCTCTGACTAGCCCATCGGGGGTTACAGGCGTGATGTATGCTTTAACATGACATAAAAGCACATGCCACTCTATTTCATCCTAGCAAACAACATTCCTGGAACAACACAGACAACATGAACATACATGTATGTAGGTATAGGAGACCTCCCAAATAAAACGTGATTTATTTGGCGTCTTGTAAGCTTACAGCCCACAAGCGAACCAGCCCGCAATGCGTCAGGCTCAAAGCAACCTGTCAATTATTACTACCAACCTTTATTTATTGGGGCACGACTAACAGTTAGTAATTGGTACACGTTAGCTGAATATTAATGACTCGTCCCTGGTAGCTAGGTTCGGAATGATCTGCGAGGTCAGAGGAAGGAGTAATGGTCAAAGGGGTGATGGTTGGCTGGTTTATGACAGTTTAAAGATTTGTTGCAAGTCTGGGTGAGGGATTTCGGTTTCAGCAATCATCATCTGCCTGGAGCTTTTCAAGGTATATTGGGTTCAGCTGAATACCTCAGTATTTAACATGGAACAATTATTTATCTGACAACCAGTCTTAGCAAAGGATATCGTATTACTCAGTATTAACTGAATTGTGGAAGTCAGATAGGCAGTCTCTGCATGTAAAATGCTGGTGTTCAGCTCCATTAGATTAGAAGCCGACCCCAACATGGTTGCGAAAGGCTACGCAGACGATTATCGTCTGATTACCTAAAAAGACTGTCAAATATTTACAAATGGAAACAACGGCTTAAGTGGAAATGTGGGAGGTCTTTTTTCTATAGGAACGCTCTCGCCTGTTTTCTTTCTATAAAGAAAAAAAATGACTATAAAGCTATGATTTTTACAGAATAATAAATATTAACTACTTGTATGCCCCTATGTTTTTCTTTTTGATATTACATTATTTTGCTGACAACAGAGGCCTAGTGTATAAATTTGACAACTGTTAACGAAAAAAGAAAAACATAGGGGCACACAATACGTCCTTCTCATTTAGTGTCTAAAACATCTTATAAATTGGTACAATATTGGAGGAGGAAATAGGCGAGAGCCAAACCTAGAAATATGACTTTTTACTTAAACTATTGAGTCGGATCTGCAGTTGTCCTTATCTGCTGCCCGGGCGCCTAGCTCTCGCAGAGCGACAGCGATAGTTTCTTCAAATACCTTATTTTCAAAAGTCTCTCTACCGGCATTTCCACTTGGTATGTATCTAACCAAACATTCGGAGACATGTGACATCTACCAATCCGCACAGGGCTCGCGTGGTAGATTAACGCCCATTCCCTCTCAAAGAGAAAGGAGGCCTGTGTCCCAGTAGTGGGAACATTAATAGGCTGTTGATGATGATGATAATGTATCGGTCGTCGGTTGGAATGTAAGCCAATCCACGGAGTAACCTAGGCAAGAACCTGAAGATCAATCCGAGGATCTGTTATTATTTAACCACTAGCTTCTCCTCCTCCTTCTCTGGCTGTCAATGTATCGAAATATTTGTGATAAAGTTCACGGGAAAATGACTATATGAGGAAGCTATACTTGCGTATGTTGTAGATGGTTTCATTTCACTGGAAACGACTTGACAAGACATGTGAACGATCGATATGGTAACTCTTAGTAGTAAGTACAATACGAAGACTAGTAGTGGATATCTTTTTTTACTATAATCATTAATATGCCATAAATGATGGGTTATAACTACCCTACGGCCACAAGTACAGTTCAAGTTCAACACGAAGCGCAATTAATTACATTGTCAAGTGATTTAACGTTGCCCCACAATAGAAAGTTCTCCTGTATCGTGGGTGCGTATACAAACATATAAACTTCACATACACAAATACACCTAGACCCGAAACAAATATCTGTAGGCCATACAAATATTTGTTCCATGCGGGAATCGAACCCGCGACACTCAGCGCAACAGTCCAATCGCTCAGCCACTGCGCCAACCGTGCCATCGATTAAGATCCCTTACGTCAATTGATGTCAAAAAGTATACAATCCTAGATCCTCAACATAAAGATGACCACGGTAGGTGGTTTAGTAACTAGAGCCCTGAAATGCACCTTCGCCTTCCACAAGAAATTCTATGCAGGCAAGAGAACTTCCATGATTTGTGAGCAAAAGAAACACAAGGAGTAAACGAGCATCAGCTGCTGTTACTTGTGAAACTCGGCCAAGACGAAGGGTTATTGTTGTGGTACTCAAGTAGATTGGCTATAAATTGGTCACCTTTACTGCCATTTTATTTTGTTCCGTATAAATTCTATGGCAGAATTTATTAAACGAATTTTTAAAGTTTTGTATTTATATTTTTTTTCGGAGTTTTTCGTAACCTTTTATAGTTAGTTTGCTTTTAGGTTAGTTTAGTTTATATATATGTATATCTAATATAGTCTTACTTAAACCAATAAATGAAACAAATTTATTTTTAAACACATAACAATGAAAACTAACATCGCTAGTTTTTTTTTGAGGATTTGGCAGCTTCGCTAATTTTATTGAAGTTATATGTGACTGATAAAATTACTACATTATTTTATATTTTGAAAAAGAAGTCATGCTGCGCCAACCCCAAATAAATTGGGATAAGAGCAATAAAATGATGATGATGAAATTATTTTACGTTTTATTCACTTGTTTCTTAAATTTTGAGTACAAACAGAAAATACTGGACTATTCTTTATCCGCTTTTATCGGGGCGTACTTACTGATCCGTACAAACTACAACGGCACGGTTGGCGCAGTAGCTAAGTGATTGGACTGCTGCGCTGCGTGTCGCGGGTTCTCTCCCCGCACGGAACATATATTTGTATGGCCTACAGATAGTTGTTTCGGGTCTAGGTGTTTGTGTATGTGACTTTAAATGTTTGTAAACGTACCCACGATAGGGGAGAAATTCCTAGTGTGGGGCAACGTTAAAAAAAACACTAGTTACAAAATGTATGCAATCAGCCAATAGTAAACACAATTTAACAAAATCACAAATAACTACAATGAAATCAACGCTCAAAGTCAATAACATTTCATCAGCTCACGTAAACCTGCACAATACTAATGCATGTCGTTATTATCTAATCTACATTAATTCCTCCAGACTCGTCGTTTCTATACAAATTGGGATTAAGACATTAACTGCTTAATTCTTTGCTAATTCGTTAAAAAAAAACATCCGGTGATTTTAGTGCGTCATTGGATAAAAGATTATAAAAATGGTTAGTTTCTAGAAATATACAAAAATAGATACTGCTAAGGTCAATGTCACCTTACTAGTAACTTATGCGTTTTAACAATTTCTAGCACAAATAAATTCTATAGGGTAGGTACCCTATAGAATTTAAATGAAGATTAACCTCCAGTAAATTGTTCGTAAGGCAAGCAACAATGCAACTGGATTCCTATGTTATTAGTCTATCAGAGCTCTTTCCTTAAATCCTAAGTAAGATACATAGGTCATATGCCTGCTTCCTTGGGAGTCTGAGCGCTCTTTGGTTAATAATAATAATAATTCATTTATTTTCAGGTAAATAACACCCATTGCCACACACAAATTGATACACAAAATTACAATTAATTAGAATCAAAATAAAATAAAATACAATAAAATCATACTAAAACCAATCAAATTAAATCAAAATAAAATAAAATAAAATACAATAAAATCATAATAAATCAAATTAAATTAAATCAAAATTAATAAAATAAAACGAAAATAAATATTAAAACCTTCTCTCCGACACTGGCACAGCAACATGTCTGTCGGCACAATGTCGGATGAAGGGGCAGTCCAGTCTTCCCGCAATCATCACCAATACGATGTTGGGGCTACCCCGAACCCTGCGCATCAAGGACGCGGCACGCTGACACCCTTACATTGTATCACAAATTCTGGGGTAGTTGACATAAAAAACTAATTAGTCAGTCAGATAGATTAAAAAAAAATATTTACTATTTATTTTTAAAAAAAAATGAAGACGATACAGTGCTTTGAAAACTCGTGTTAAGTCACATCGCACTGCATTTTTTACTACGTAGTGACGTCAAAAGCCCCCACACATTATCTTTGACTCGCTTTATCTTATTAAATTTTTATTAATTGATTTAAACAAAAAACACGTATCCAATATTTTTCGATAATGTAACTGACGGACTTAACAGAATCATATTTTGTTAAGTCAGGAAACATATATATTCTCTAAATTAATCTGTAATATGCAACTTCTTTGTTACTTACTTCTTACTAAGAATTCTACTTCATCAGAGTTCGTTAAGAAAATTGTGTCGAACTGCACTTAATAATCCTTTCAATATTTTCTTCAATAGAAAATTATGGTTAATCTTTTGTATATAACATTATTCCTTATATTTATTATTTCTCGAGGTTTTATCGAGTTCATTAATCCTGATTCAGTTTTCGCAATAATTATTATTGTACTTAAATCGCTAAAGTCATAAAGCTGAGATTACCACAAAAATAGCAATCTTATCTATTACTCATAATTTTAGTCAGCCATCAGATATTGTTTTTATATAAATACGCTAAACTGCATTTCTAAATCACAGTTTTACAACGACAAGCAAACAGCTATTGTTTTGAGACCCGCCGTAAATCATTTTCAGTGGTAAGTATTTATTTAAAAAAAAATATTTTTCTTTATCTTTATCCATACTTCAAGAGAAAAACATGTATCATGTAATTTACTTAGGTATTATGACCCTTGCAATGTAATATTTTTTGTACGTGTTTAATTGGGACTCGATGATGACTTTTAGGCAGTTATTTAATAATGTTTAATTGTAGTAAGGCTAAAGTCAGTTCTAAATAAAAATATGATTTATTAATTCCTTTGTTAGGCTTTTAATGAATTAGATGCTAGGATTGAATTCTATTAGTTAATGAAACTCTTCGAATCTCTTAAATCTTAGACAATGTTCCTTCCTATGTTTATTTATCAATATTTCAGTAACTAATTCATCCAATTATTTTTCAGCAAAATGAAATACATGCTCATTTTCGCATCTGCCGTGGCTTTGGCCGTCGCCAGCCCGTACCATCGCAGCCAGGTAAACCCTGGTGCAGCCGGACCAGCCCCAGCTCCAGTACCAGAGGTAGAACCCATCGCCATTGGACCAGCTGTCCTGGGCTTCGAACCCATTGCTTCTGGACCAGCTGTCGTGGACTACGAGCCTGTTGCAGTTGGGCCTGTACTTGTAGAAGATGTTCCAACTCCTGTGCTTCCAGAAGTCATAGTTCCTCCTGTTGCGCCAGCACCCGTCAGTAACCCTCTGGTCCAGATCATTATAAACGTCCACGATCAGCAGGTTTCTGTACCCGGTATTGTGGTTCCTCAACCTCCTATTGATGTAGTCCCAGTTGACCCCGTTCACGTTGTGGATTCTGCCCCTGAACCCGTAGAAATCGGACCTGCAATCGTCCCGGAACCTGTGGAAATTGGACCTGCAATCGTTCCAGAGCCTGTGGTAATTGGAGTACCTATCCTGCCCAATCCAGCTGTGAACCTGCCAGAAGAATTGAACTAAATCATGGCATAATTTTGATGTGCGTTAGTAATAAGCTAAAGATTTGAAATGTAACTAAAAGAATATTTTTTTTAACGAATTGTTTTCTTGTTATATTTTGTTGTCATCTATAGTAATATTATAAAGAGTAATATTCGGAGCTTCTGATCCAATTAACTAAATCACTTTACTAATGGCTGGCCACAAAATCCGCGAGTGGCTATATTTATAATACGTCTCCATGGGATAATATCTGACGATAATATGAGGGAAGCCGCAGGTAAAAACTAGTCACTTCGTAGTATAAAACAAAGTCGCTTCCCGCTGTCTGTCCCTATGTATGCTTGGATCTTTGAAACTACGCAACGGATTTTGATGCGGGTTAATAAATAGAGTGATTTAAGAGACAGGTTTTGACAGGAGAAAAATCTACATTTCGTGATCAAGCCGTCAAAAATATCCATTTCCGGAAACTTTCAAGAGATAGAAGATAATTATGTTCTAAGTAATTGTGGCTATTATTTAGTTAGTGAAAGTATCCACCCAGATACAGAACAGAACATTTTGTAATCAGTTCGACTCAGCAGGAAATAGTGCGCTGTGCATTCATTTAAGGACAATAGACGATGGAGTCGCCATAACTATTTTCTAAATAAATTATGAGTTCTTACTTCGTTGATTGCAACTTTCGAAGCAACAACTGAGCAATACTAAATATAGGCAGGAACTACTGTCGTTTTATTCGGATTTTTTTTTATTTTTAACACCAGTTTAATCTTTGGCGGATCAGATTTATTGTGTGTGACTTGCAATAGGGGCACGAGCCTATTACCATCAACCGGATACAAATTTAGACATTATAGTACACTTGACATTTTAATGACTCCTATAAACACTAAGTTCAAATAAAGAGTGGTCTTTGAACGTTTCAATCTGCAGCTGTTTCTGCGAACTAATACGTTGCACGGAACATTGATTGACATGACTAAATAAACCTTTCCTAGAATCGATGTGCAAGATGGTGCACGGAACGTTGACTGACGTAGCTACATGAGCGTTTCCTTCAACTGATTCGCTTGATGACAACCAATGTTCAGGATGTGCAAGTTTTCTATATAAAAATCTACAAAAGCAAAACTGATCGAAGCAGATTTCGTCTAATTTTAATCTGGAAATTCTTTTTATATACCTAAAATCGATGTTAGAGCCTTTTGCAAACCATATACTGAGCCATAACAACCAATCACTGCGTACGTCTACTTTTAGTTGATAGAAAAATGAATTGTGTTAAAGTATTTTATTGCCTTAGTAATCTGGAACCCTTTAAAAGTGGTAATAGCTTTCAAAGTCATAATTTTTTTTCGATTACTTTCAATAAAATTAATGTTTGACTTTTCCCTTATCACTATTGGTTACGTCGCAATGGAAAAAGAGAATTTTGAGACGAACGGTAGATCATACACTAATTGTCTAGTTCTCACAAGTAAGAGGTTACTTCCAGCTAAAATGTAACTTGAGCGTCTATTTTGGACAACATCAGACCAGCCCTTCATATCACCCAGCATCGAGATTAAAAGAACTTCCCAAACTAAAACTCAATACCTTTATTCGCCAAAATTAGGTCTTTTAAAATCACAACGGGCACTTGTGACCTAGATTTCTTGTCCTAAACGAAAATAAATCTAGACAAATGCTATTTGGTGTTTCGTAAGACAGATGCATGGGTATAATGAATCATTGATATTAAAATTAAACTAATAATATCATAACCATTATCTCATAGAAAAACAATCCCATAGAAAGAAGTCCACGTTTAATAATGGCACCAGTGAAAAGGAACGAAAAATTTAATAAATAAATAAAATTTCCGGAACTGACAAAGTATAATTAACACATAATATTTACATGGCAAATGGCCGTGAATATGTTCAACTCAATTGCGCAGTTCCTCCAGAATCCTTTAGAATAGCTTAGTTGAGTTCGGGAAGGGTAACAACGGGGCTGGGGAGCTCAGGTACGCCAACAGCAATAGGCTCAGGGATGACTACAGGGAGAGCGGGGACACCGATGGGAGCGGGAGCAACCTCGACAACCTGGACGGGTGCGGGAGCAACTTCGATAACCTGGACGGGTTCAGGAGCGGCTTCCACGATTTGCACGGGCTCAGGGGCAGCCTCGACGATATGCACGGGGGTGGGGGCGATGGCGTCTACGGGAGCGACGCTGATGGGGGTATCGATGACGTGAGTGACACCGTTGATGTTCAGGATGATCTGAACGAGGGAAGTTCCAGTAGGAACGTTCACGGCCTGCTCCACGACTTGAACGGGGCTGACGGCAACGGGCTCTTCGACGATGGCGGGTCCAACGGAGATAGGCTCATGGTCGATGAAAGCGGGTCCAACGGAGATGGGTTCACCTTCGATGAAAGCGGGTCCAACAGAGATGGGTTCACCTTCGATGATAGCGGGGCCGACGGCAACAGGCTCGAAGTCCATTATAGCCGGGCCGGACACGATGTGGCGTTGGACGGGGCTGGCGACTGCCAGGGCGACGAAAGAGGCAATAATCAGCAGAGATTTCATTTTTGCTGAAAGAGAAACAAAGGTTGATTTATAATCATCATTATTTTGCCCTTGTCCCAATTCATTTAGGGTCTGCGTACTTTATCATTCTTTACACAGTCTATCATCCAGAGGTTGATTAATAATGAAAGTATTAAGTACTAGGCCTAACTGATTTTAAAAAATTCCATTGATAAGTAAAATAGAAGAAGCTATCCAAAGGTCGTTTTTCTGCAAGTCCTGCTATTATTTTTTTCCACAGACTTGGTTAAAAGGTTAGCAAGCAATTCCAAATACGAGTAGTATTAGGATTTGGATTTCTAAATAATTAAAAAAATCTTTTAATTTCTAAATTGTCGTCGAAACTAAATAGTTCTAGTCGTAAAGATGTAAACAAGTATTAAATAGATCAAATAATATTTTTATAATCTTACCAAAATGTCTCAATTCAATTAAGAAAACTATTTTCTTACCTGTTTTGTGTTTGCGAGGTGGTATACAAACTATGCTTTCTATGAATTTCCGAACGTTTTTATACAAAATTGTATCTTTTTCGCGATTGTATCAATAACACCAGATAACAATTTATTGTCATTAATCTCGTTATTAAGATACAATAGCGATAAAAGTTTGTTTGGATTACTTTGTCTGATTGATTGTATCACGTGTTTCATGTACAACGCTTTAAGATAGCATTAAACCATTTAGGTAAGTAATCGGTACTTAGAGCTAGTACTTACTTACTTAGTACTTACTTATATAGGATGTTCCACGTTCGTTAATAAAGAGGATTTGACGGTGTTTATATTGCCTGTCGGGGCTGCGGGTTCTACGATTTCTCTTTCTCGATTTCTTCAAGACCCTAACTGCTATGCCCCGGGTCGTGGGTTCGATTCCCACCCAGGACAAATGTTTGTGTGATGAGCACGATCATTTGTTCTGTGTCTGGGTGTAATTTATCTATAATATGTATGTATTTAGAAATATATAAGTATGTTTATCAGTTGTCTAGTACCCATAACACAAGCTCTGCTTAGCTTGGGACTAGATGGCGTTGTGTGATAGTTGTGGAATATTATTATTATTTTATTATTTATTTTATATTGGGAGGATTAGCACTAATGCCTTTTATTTTTTGGAGGCTGGCTATGATGACTCCCCTCGCTCAGGGCAGAGCGGTAGGGAGTGTCAGACTTCTACTGACAAAAAACAACCCATGTTCCTTCTTATTCCTTTGTGTCGAGACCGCGGTATCTCGTTCGAACAACTTGCAGTCCCGACGGGAACCCTAACATCTCCTGCTTACTTTCTATATGTTCAGTTGAGCTCTAACTACTCTCTGTTTGTAGTTTAAAAATAAAATAAAAATAAATAAATAAATAAATAAAAAAAAAGTATCTATGTACTTATTATAATAATAATAATTGCATTTATTTCGGGCTGCGCCCATAGTGTTAGTAACAATGATCTTAATACTAGTGTTAGTAGACATAATACACAAATTAAACAGTATGGAGTTTCATCCAATGACGCAGCATTGGAGACTCTCATCTATCTGCGAATAAACTCAAGATAGTGTTGGTATTGCCACGAAGACCAGCACTACTTGCTGGTCTGACCACCATACTACCATCTACCATCTAACCATCAATACCAACTGCGCCCAAGTAGGTACATTCGATCCACAATTGTTGTCTGTTTTAAAATTGGTATTTGTTTTATTTCTCTACTGATTTATAATAACCTAAAGGTCATTAGGAAACTAATTGCGTTGTTAGGTATTTTTTTGACCCCTTCATTACCTACCCTGTGCGATAGTTAATAGTTATTTTAATAGAGTAAACGCGTCTTAACGTAATAAGGGTTTTGACTGAAACCAGTCAAGAGTAGTTTTGACCGATTAAGAGTTTTGACTGTAACATGTACACAATCATGCTAAATATGATTATAGTGAAATTTAACACAAACGTATCACGTAAAGTGTACTCCTTCACTCTCAGGAGACCAGAATTTAAAGCTAACAAAAGATACAGTACTAATGAAAAAAAAAAGAAAAAAGAAATTTAAGAATTAAATAGGTATCCCATGACTCGACCCCTATGGTCGAGTCTACTGCAATTGACCGGGCACGAATCTCACTTTGCCTGTCCTGGGAATCGAATCCCAAGCCTCGTACACTAGACCAACGAGGCAGGCTATTTGATAATAATTATAATTACTTAAAAGTGTGTGTGATCTACACTAATATTATAAAGAAGAAAGATTTGTTTGTTTGTTTGTAACAAATAGGCTCCGAAACTACTGGACCGATTTCAAAAATCCTTTCAATGTTTGGAAGCTACACTATTCCCGGGTGACATAGACTTACTTACTACTTTTTATCCCTATATTCCCACTGAACGGGAACTACGCGGGTGAAACCGCGTGACGTCTGCTAGTAATCATATAAATTCAATATCTAAATCCTGTCTATTAGTAATCACCAAACTAAATTAGATCAACTAACGAGCGTTTCAATAATCTTTAATTTATGACTCAGATTAATTCATAAAAACATTTATTTATTTTATGATTTAACAGCTACTGTATTAATATATCAGCCGCTTCCTAAGATAATAACGTTGTCGTTGTTATCCTTTATTTTGATAATTTGACCACAACCTTTTATTTAGTTTGTGGAATGAAATACAGTTCAACATCACGGGCAGCAAATAACACGTTTAGTAGCTTATCATATACATTTATTTTATGTCTAAGTAGTGCAAATAGATCTACAGAACCTTATACTCTGTACCTACATTGGAGTAGGTAGTATTTTACAAAACACACAATAGGATATTTCACCAATAAAATCTAATTACTTTGTCAGATAGATTTCTAAAAAACTATGGACACGTATTTTTTCTTTTTTCACGTAAACAAAAGATGAAGACGAAACAGTGCGTCGAATAGTCGTGTCAAGTCGTGTGACGTCCCGTCAGGGTCGCGGGATGTACACTAGTTATTGCGGCCTCGACATAAAGGGCTTAGAAGGAACATCGGTGGTTTTTAGTCAGAAGAAGTCTGACACTCCCTTTCGCTCTGCCCAAGAGCGGGAGGGGTTATTCCATGATTTCCCGACCCCAAAAAATGTCTACATTGTTTCGTCAGAATCCTTTCTTGCCAAATATTCTCCACACGTCCTTCTATCGTTTCTTTAGTTCCCTTAACTGTTACCATTTACTACCATACTGAGTGCAAGCGCGGCGCTCAGGATCAAACAATGCCCCACCTACAGGAATGCCCCAGTTTTTAAAAAAAAATTAAAAAACCTTTTATTATTTTTTTTGCCATTATGTAATGCAGGATATAACCGTGCAATCGGATTTAAAGCCTGAACGAAGATAATTCTAGCTATTCTTAATTAGTTTAAAAGATGCATAAACCCATTACCCGGGCTGGTAAAAAGTATGAATTCTAAATAGGCACAATGGTGGAGTAATATAGCCGGGTGCAAGCTGGCGCAAGCCGCCTCTGTACGCTTCGCTCGTATGGTCATAGATTAAGGTATGTGTTCATTAAAGGAGCCTGGAGAATAGGTAGAATACTCGATACTGCAGATAATTCTTTATTTATTTTTTTATATCGTCTTATAATGTTCCCGCTGCTGGGGCACACCAGACTTAGTGCGGGTAGGTGGATTGAAAAACTAAAAAAAAAAAAATATTACCTAATAGCTTAATGGTGTCCGTGGGACTGCCAAGTTATAGGCTTCAAGTTTAAACCTAAGACACGCATCTCTCCTGTCGGGGCTGCGGACCCGTCGGGGCTGCGAACCCGTCGGGGCTGCGGAATGAGGTAAGAGATACCGACATAAAGGGCTAAGAAGGAACATGGGTGGTTTTTAGTCAGTAGAAGTCTGACACTCCCTTTCGCTCTACCCAAGCGCGGAAGGGGTTATTTGATGATTTTACATCCGTCAAAAACAAAAAAAGGCACGCATCTCTGATTTTTTTAGTTCATGTGCGTATTGTATAATGATCACTTGCTTCTGTGAAGAAAACATCGTGAGAACACCAGCATGCCCTTTTTTTTGTGGGTTGGGAAATCATCAAATAACCCCTCCCGCTCTTGGGCAGAGCGAAAGTGACTAAAAACCACCCATGTTCCTTCTTAGCCCTTTATGTCGCGGCCGCGGTATCTCTTACAACATCCTGCAGTCCCGACGGGCGTCGGCCCTTGCGGGCCACTTTCATGTTGCTGTCATCTCTTTGAGGTGCGCGTGGAACACGAACGCGCCGTCGACACGGCCTGTCGTCGTCATAAGACGGACGGACCGACACCAGCATGCCCAAGAAATATTTATCGACGACATGCAAAGCCAAGTCCCATGGATGGCAAAAAACTCTGACATCAGACTAGACACTAACCAAATGTTATAGAACAAGAAGAGTAGCATCATCATCAACAGCCTATTAATGTTCCCACTGCTGGGTCACCGGCCTCCTCTCTCTTTGAGAGGGAATGGGCTATAATCTACCACGCGGGCCCAGTGCTGATTGGTAGATACATGTCTTCGAATGTTTGGTTCTAAGCCATGCCGATTTCCTCACGATGTTTTCCTTCACCGTTTTGAGAGCAGTGGTGATGAAATAAATTACACAAAGTAATGTTCCTGCCTGGGTTCGAACCCACGACCTACTGTTCGTAAGTCGGGGCCGCCACCACTGGGCCACCGCTGCTCTGAGTAGTATACGTCAACAAAATATGTATAACCTTATGTAACTTGTAAGTCGTAGCCACTTCCACTGCTCTAAAAGCCACCTTCCGTCATAAGTCCCATGAAATACATTGCTATAACACCCTTCCCACTATCGCTTCCAATAAGTGACAAAATAATCGTTATTATCTCACATGGTTAACATGGCGTAGCTAATAAGCGAACACGATTGGTCGTGGACTCGTGGGTTGCAAGCCTCGTATAAGGACGTTATGTTTACGCCACGTTAGTTTTTATTAGTCATCCGCACAAATTATGGTATGGAGGTATTAATCTGACGTTGTGTAGGTGGTAGGTTCTTGTGGTCAATGGAGTTCAAGGTATCTTTTTTATCGGATCTTTCTGTGAAGAATTTTTTGAGTCTATGACTGCGGAGCTTAGTACCTACTTAATTTACAGTTTTAATTGAACATCTGAAAATTAAAGTCCTGCAACAAAAGCCATTTATATCTAAACAGCCTATCTGAATTTTTTGGTCTTAACGACGAGGGTAGTCAAATAACCACACGTGACTGGATTCTTCACTTTTTGAATCTAAAAACAATATCAATAAACGTAGGTACAGTTACACAGTATTTATTAACAATGCCAGTACCTAGGATTGAATTTTGTATTTATATAAATTTCAAAATATGTAATATTATGTTATCTTTGTTTTATTTTTCTCTCTGTTTATGTTAAATGTTAAAATTGTCTTTGTATGTTCAACATTTGTTTTGTGCCGAGTTAAACTTAGAAATGCACTTAGTGACTCGTATATCTAATTCAATGCCTGTTTTACAGTTACTGTGTTTTGAACTAAGCATCTTAATCTTTAATGTTTGCATGCCAACTTATTGGCGAAATGTGTACACTACGTAATGATTATTTTACCATCTATTGTACCACATTTGTTGCAAATAAATATTTTTGACTTTGACTTTGACCATCAGCTTTCCAGCGCCGCAGATATATCGCTTCGCAAATGAATGGTACTCCACCCCGCAACACCACCTCGCAAAACGTTGTTTTAATAATCAATATAAATAAAAATAAAAGTCGTGACTGACTGACTCATCAATGCCTAGCCCAAAATCAAACGTTCCCTGTATAATATAGACAATAAATAAGGAAGAAATTTCGGAATTCGAAGCCTAAGAGGGTGAAAATGGAGGAGGGTGAAAATTTTTTTTTTCTGACCCAAGGCATAATTCTGGCTCAGTGCGCTTATATTTTGTTTCTGAAAAAATAATACACGTAAAAATAAATAATTTGTTTCATGTAGACCACGCTGGTGCAGCCGCAGGCAGAAGCTAGATTGTAATAAGATCGACTAGTGCAGCAGATATTATTTAACGCGAGCCCTTCAAAATAACTGTCTCGCCTACAGCTTACATAATCTGTGGTAGGTTGCGGCAAGCCGTAGTGCAGATTAAATCGCACGCAAGCGAATGCACCGATGAGCCAATTGCTCACACAGACGAATTGACAAACGTTTTCATTATTTTAGTCACTTTTAATGACATTATTTGCAAGTGTGAGTTTAGTTGAAGTCCAGTTTGCAGAAATAAATATGATAAAAGCTATATTAATAAAAGCTATATTATCATAGCCACCTTTTCTTTTGGGGGGTGGGAAATCATCAAATTTTAATGACTCCTCCCGCTCCGGGCAGAGCGTTAGGGAGTGTCAGACTTCTACTGACTAAAAACATGTTCCTTCTTAGCTTTTTGTGCCGAGGCCGCGGTATCTCTTTCGAACAACCTGCAGCCCCGACGGGCGTCGCGTGTCGGCTCCTTCCATTTTGATGAAATCTCTTTGAGGCGCGCGTGGAACACGAACGTGCCGTGCCGTCGTCTCGACCTGTCGTCGTCATAAGCCGGACGGACGGCGAGCTAGCTCATTACTCACCGTCCATAGGCCCGCACCTACGGTGGCCGGAAGCCATAACGTAGCCCGCGACGCCCTCCTCTGGGACGAGACGCGCTCTCACGTTCCGCCACCTCCTTCGCTAGCATCACTGTCCCATTGTCATAGCTCCCTGGTATTTCAAAGTATGTGGGTAATCTTATATCCCCACTTACCTTGCATTTGATTTGCACCCTACAATACGCTACTTGATCATGATTACGCATTAGCATCGAGCATGCAAACCGACCTCTTATCTCCTTCAGTGAATGGCAGTAACGGCAATGCCCTATCCTATTATTATCCAGATTAGGTCCACTTCTCCTATTAATTATTGCACAAAGTGGATCGGATGTGTAATTACGACGTCTGTACATATTGTCATATTATCTATACATCTATTAGTGCCGTTTGTAAGTACCATTATTATTATTTATTAGATGAACAAATTTCAACACAGAGCGTTCAGTATAATATGTCTAACCAAAAATATTCAAGCAAAAAACACTGATTAAAGTGACTATTAATTTGATAAAAAAAAAATCGCAACATTTCTAATGTATTTTCGTCAGCAGTTTTTTTTTTATAAGTAAGTATATGATGCGTTTTTCTAACTGTTTTATCATTGTCAGTATTTTGTTGGTCTGAATGATTTCTAAAAGTTTGCCTATCTATTTTAATGGGACCGTATAGTTCTTCTGGCTCTATTTTCAGAATTATCTGTAGAAATGCAATGAAATAAACCAGATGGCAGGGTTAGTTCCACTTCGGCGACCTCTTGCGCCCGGCCCTGGTGCAAGCCATGGTCCGGGGCGAGGAGGAATGGGACGCCGTCGCCTCTTTCTGCGAAGCAGTGATGCTAGCGAAGGAGGCGGCGGAACGCGAAAGGGAGAGAACCTCTCGTCCCAGCCGCCGCGGGAGGTGCTCCGGGCGTCGGCGGTCTCGCGATGACCTCCGGCCACCGTTGACGCGGGCCTATGGACGGTGAGTGATGGGCTAACTCGCCGTCCGTCCGTCTTACGACGAAAACAGGCCGTGTCGACGGCGTTCGTGTTCCACGCGCGCCTCAAAGAGATGTCAGCAACATGGGAGGGCCCGAAAGGGCCGACGCCCGTCAGGGCCGCGGGTTGTACACTAGTTATCGCGGCCTCGACATAGAGGGCGAAGAAGGAACATGGGTGGTTTTTAGTCAGTAGAAGACTGACACTCCCTTTCGCTCTGCCCAAGAGCGGAAGGGGTTATTCGATGATTTTCCACCGCCCAAAAAAAAATTCTTAGTTCCACTTAAAGACAAGCGCCATTTGCACATGTACCACTATAAACCCTAGATATCAAGACGTATATAAGTAAGCTTTCTTTTAACAGCTGTTGACAGCAACAATTCATAGCACATGAAAGTTTTACTAGGATGATTTTCCACCAGAGTAACTAAGCGAGTCTTGGAAAATAAGGTAATTTTATTGGTAGATGTTTTTTCTCACGCACCGTCTGGCTATCTTGTACATCATTATTGGAAACGCAGCTCAAGTCCACTAAGAAGCTAGAATTGAATAATTGTAACAAAACTTGTGTCTACACTATTACATAATGATATCTCTAACACATTTTCGAGGAATACTTACCAAGTGTATGCCTCAAATTTAAATGTTTAAAACAATTATTTTTAAAAGAAAACTCAATAATTAACTTTTCCCATTGAAAGCGATGCGGACGAATTTTTATTCTTTTTCCATTTATTGAATGTAAAAATGTTACATTTATTATTTTAAGTCTAATTATAAATAGTTTGGTAAGCGAAGACAAGCGTATCCAATAGGTAGCAAAATTAATTTCCAATCAAAGTTCTATAACCTTGCTACGTTACAACTGAAATACTCTTAAATAATGCAAAATCAACCAATAAATCGTATACATTTCGAAACCACATTGCAATTCAGAACCCCAGCTTTCGAAACCGAAATCTTTCTAGTTCTATCAACAAATAAATTGCTACAATTGCAAATAATAAATCTAGGAGCTGGTAAAGTACTGGAAACTAAGCGGAAATGCTTTAAAGCATCCTTTCCTGATTGATGTTGGTGAAACTCGGAGACTCGGGACAGCCATAACCGGTTTGCAGGACAGTTACAAACTCGCCAAGTTTCATCATTTGGACAACTTTGGTCGCGGCCGGCATTTGTTTTTGTTTGTTGCAGCCTTTCTGTTGGTACTTATTTCTACTTGGTAATATAAAGGGTAGCTTTTGGATAGCGACAGTGTGAAGTACTAGTTTTGTGATATTTGGTAACTTGTATCTGTGAATGAAATCTATCCTAGATAGCTCTAGTAATTCACAAAATAGATACTACAGATAGATAGATACTTCTGATCATTACTTTTGTAACAGTCAGAGGATATTCACTGGCACACATGACTCTTATTGACGTAAACAAGATATTTTTTTAGTCACCGTCCAAATTCTGATATATTAATCTTTGGCGAAAATCATTGAATAGGTACGTGTTTTACTTTTAGTATCACTTAATACAAAAATATTGAGATATCACATCACAAAGTTTTAACTTTTTATGGAGAACGGATAATTCATTCGAGAAAATGATTTAATATGAACATTTTACTGAACTGAGACAGACGCAACAGCACCCAAATCGCGTTGTTGTACTGGATCCGCAGAGCATTGTAGGCCTTTTGGGTGTAACTGAACCACAGGCTCCTCGATCAATATTATTTACATCTTCCTTGCCTCCCTTGCCCAAAAGTGAAACATAGCTGGCGCGAGAAAAATAAAATATATTAAACATGACATTGTATAAATATTTCTCTTTACATTTTCCGACGTCACCACACATCACAGAAAATGATCAACAAAGTACCTCAACTGCAAAAACATAAAGTTGCAAGTGAAGTGCAGGCAAGCGGTATCGTTGGCCACAGCTGCGTCTAACTTAAAGTCGCAGTGGTGAGAACTAGTCACGACTCACAACTACAGGTTGGGTGGAACGACATGCAAAATTATTTAGTTTTGTTTGGTTTGTCATCAACAAACGGTTTGTGCAAGAATAGAGTCTGAACTGACTATAAAATATAACTGTTGATAATACAAGCAACTTTTCTTTTATTATAGCTAGCCTATGTTGTCCCACTGCTGAGCAAAGGCCTCCCTCCATTCCTTCCAACGGTCACGATTCAGTGCAGTGTCTCTCCAATTCTCAAGGAAGACATCCAGTTCGTCCCACCATCTTCTTCGTGGTCTGCCACGACCTCGCGTCACTGTTTCAGGGCACCAATCCTGAGCTTTACGGGCCCACAGTTTGTTCGGCATGCGACAGACATGTCCTGCCCAGTCCCATTTAAGTATGGCAGCCCTCTGAGCCACGTCGACAAGCAACTAATCTTAGAAAATAAAGTAAGTTTGTTTGTTACGTTTTGTCGCCTAAACGACTGATTCGGTCATCCTGAAATATTGCATAATAAACTAAGTCAGCTGTACAGAAACTGACATAGAATGAAAAGGTATCATCAAAAAAATATTATGTCCGAGGAAAATAAATAATTCCACACGTAGCGGGGCTTAGCTAGTCATTTTAATAAATGAAAACGTCTTCTCAATCTATGTGCCCGCACCATCGGATCTTTTCTCAAGTGTGTTGGGATCAGTTTCCAGTGTTACCAGATGTGGCTGAACACCAGTATTTTCCACAAAGTAACTGCCTATCTGGTCTCCCCTATCCAGATAGGACTGGGTAATACGACAGCCCGTGGTAAATAAAGCTGGTGGTCAGGCTTTCTCTACCTGTGACATTCAAAGGTCTACAAATGATAGCCACCGGCTTATCGTGCATGTTACATTGAAAGTTTTAACAGGTTCTCATGTTAATCCATATTTACTACATGTAAATGTTTGTGATAAAATAGATAATTGGTTTATTTTTATCCAACTTCAAAAAGGAGGAGTTTATCAACTCGTCGGCGATCTTTTTTTTTTTACCTTCAGAATTATTTATTTTATCAGTTACCTATGATATCGAATCAGTCCTTCAAGCCGTATAAATAAAAAGTGCACACATACGAGATCTCATACAAAAATAGATAGCGAATTTGATCGTGCATACAACGATATACTATTCATGGAGAACTTCAAATATTTATAGACTCCACAATAACATTTTCAGCAGGATTCGCAACAAGAGCGAGTTCAAGTGAACGAATAGCGTCTAATTTTGTAAAGCGCTGAAGCGGCTTTATTGGGCCACTTCACGCGTTTTCACTGAAATTCCAGCTAGTTTCTACAATTATAGTACATTACTGCCGCGGTCTATAATGACTACTTTGCTGGTCGCGCTGATGATGGCCGACAGCGCAGCGTAGCGCAGCTCCAGGCCGACACAGCGCGGTCAGCGTGCAGCACTTGATGGACGAGCTGAGATAAAGGCCGAGACCGTAGGCCGAGGCCTTTACAGCGAGGACAGCAAGGGCTGCAATGATGGCCAAGCTGAAAGGCCTAGAGCGTAGCTAGGCTAGCTCGAGGCAATCATAGCGTGACCAGCGAAGCAGTCATTGTGGGCCAAGGTTTGTATAGTGCTTTACTCAAAAATGCAAGTACCTAATCTAAATAAAACCAGCAAGTAATTTAAATAAAAAATATATTAATTAACTAGACTTTTAATTAATAGTACATTACTGCCGCGGTCTATAATGACTACTTTGCTGGTCGCGCTGATGATGGCCGACAGCGCAGCGTAGCGCAGCTCCAGGCCGACACAGCGCGGTCAGCGTGCAGCACTTGATGGACGAGCTGAGATAAAGGCCGAGACCGTAGGCCGAGGCCTTTACAGCGAGGACAGCAAGGGCTGCAATGATGGCCAAGCTGAAAGGCCTAGAGCGTAGCTAGGCTAGCTCGAGGCAATCATAGCGTGACCAGCGAAGCAGTCATTGTGGGCCAAGGTTTGTATAGTGCTTTACTCAAAAATGCAAGTACCTAATCTAAATAAAACCAGCAAGTAATTTAAATAAAAAATATATTAATTAACTAGACTTTTAATTAAAATGACAATTATGAAAAGTACAGTTACTAAAATTCAACACCGACTTTCCCGGTTTGATATTACTGATAGTTTGCGATAATTCTAATGCGGTGTTTGACTGCTGGATTATTTCTTCATTTATTACTTCATTTAAATCTTTTTTTTTTTTTACCTTTAGACGTACAAACAGCTGTGTTTTAAATAAAATCTTTTTGGAATTGATTTTTTAAAACGTTGAAACGTCAAAATAGCGGCAGGCAAAACATTGCCGGCCTGTTAGAGCGGCCAGCAAAACTTTGCCGGCCGCTCCTTGAAACAGACCGGCAAGGTCGACTTTGCTCAAACAAGTTTGTCAAAATAATGACAACATTACATGCATTTTTGAGTAAAATGACAATTATGAAAAGTACAGTTACTAAAATTCAACACCGACTTTCCCGGTTTGATATTACTGATAGTTTGCGATAATTCTAATGCGGTGTTTGACTGCTGGATTATTTCTTCATTTATTACTTCATTTAAATCTTTTTTTTTTTTTACCTTTAGACGTACAAACAGCTGTGTTTTAAATAAAATCTTTTTGGAATTGATTTTTTAAAACGTTGAAACGTCAAAATAGCGGCCGGCAAAACATTGCCGGCCTGTTAGAGCGGCCAGCAAAACTTTGCCGGCCGCTCCTTGAAACAGACCGGCAAGGTCGACTTTGCTCAAACAAGTTTGTCAAAATAATGACAACATTACATGCATTTTTGAGTAAATATATTTACAGGTACAGAAATGTTTTGTTGAAATTCTCTGATGTTTTTTCGGTTTAAGTTTGTAACTACAGTTTTTAAATTTAAATTGAATTATCTATACTTTATTTGAGACTAGCTTTTGCCCTTGGATTCGCCCGCGTGGATATCAGAACTTGAAAAAAAAAAATATGAATAAATAATTTAATAATCTTGTAATAAACACGAGGAATGCCTAGAAAATGCTGGCGTGATGACTTAGAGGCTTTTGCGTTAAATTGGCCTGAGAAACTCTTTTTTTTTTTTTTTGGTGGGTGTAAAATCATCGAATAACCCCTCCCGCTCTTGGGCAGAGCGAAAGGGAGTGTCAGACTTCTACTGACTAAAAACCACCCATGTTCCTTCTTCGCCCTCTATGTCGAGGCCGCAATAACCTGTGGACAACCCGCCGCGGCCCCGACGGGCGTCGGCCCTTTCGGGCCCCTCCCATGTTGCTGACATCTCTTTGAGGCGCGCGTGGAACACGAACGCGCCGTCGACACGGCCTGTTTTCTTCGTGAGACGGACGGACGGCGAGTTAGCCCATCACTCACCGTCCACAGGCCCGCGTCTACGGTGGCCGGAGGTCATCGCGGGACCCCCGACGCCCAGAGCGCCTCCCGCGGCGGCTGCGACGAGAGGTTCTCTCCCTCTCGCGTTCCGCCACCTCCTTCGCTTGCGTCACCCTTAGGCCCGGTTTCCAGCGGTGACGAGCAGAGCGGAGAGGATATGTGTCAAATTCGACCAATCACAGAAAGATCTAAAGATTTTGACTAGATGTAAATTTTAACTAATGTGATTGGTCTATTTCTGCACATCTCCTCTTGTCTATCAAAAGTCCACATTCAAAGCTCGACATTAAGGCCCGGTTTCGGTTTCACTATGGTGGAAACTGGGCCTTATTGTCTGACACCGTTTTGGCTGTAAAAAAAATATCTTTCTTTATCAAATAAATATTTTCTTGGTGGACTCTATACCACGGCAAGTTGCAGTTTTAACAAAATTCTTTATGAATTTTATTACTTACGTGAGAATTTCAATTATTTCTTGAAGCTAAACAGCTTCCCTCGAACTGCATTTGAGAGACAAGCGATTGATGTTTAGTTCGTAACTCGGAATTCTCTCGGGTATGAGAGGAAATGCCTCAGGCTTCGATAGTCGATGAATCCACGTCACGGAAGAAAGCTAATAAGTGCCTTTGTTTCTAAGATTTTAACTTATTTGTACATCACGGTGTTTTATGTACAGATGCTGGGGAGTTTGATCCGCCACTTCTTGTTTCCAACTAAAGCACTAGGAAGTGTCGAAGGGGGGGCGTTTTGGGGGACTGTCTCTTGTAAACAAGTAAAGTAAAGTAAATTATGACGTTTAAAAAGTGCTGATTATCAGCCTAGTTTGAATAAAATATGAGTTTTGATTTTGATTGATTTTGATTATGTTCAGCGAGAGAAAACTTGTTTAGTAATTGGGCTTTTGATTTTATTGTCCTTTTTGGAGGGCCACACTTCTTAATTGTACCTTAGGAGAGTCACAAAATTAAAAAAGGAAATTGGTTGTTGCAATTATTTTTTATTATTTAAACTATTTACTTTATTTATCTCTCTCTGTTTTACCTATACAAACGGACCCCAAACCACAATCTGTTGGTCTTACAAAGAATCTCTAAAATCTACACAATCGACCCCGCAACCCGCAACGCAAGAGTCAAACACAACAGAACAGCCACTGCGCGTCGTTTCATAAAGAATAACTTACTCACTTGCTTTGCCTATGTCTAATAAAGAGTTTTAAGAAATAAGTGAATAAATAAACTATGTACAGTCAGCAGGACAAATTTATATACACGTAACAACGTTTAGAAGCAATTTTCATGTGTGTATTATACCTTATTGTTAACCCAAACGATTTTAAAAGATTAAAAGAGTAACCTTTGGAGTTTCTTGCCGGTTCTTCTCCTTAGGAATCGACCAACGCACCGAACCGTGCCCCTTTTTACCGACGTTTTATAAGTGCCCATGTAGGCCTATGTGAAATAAAAATATTTTGATTTTGATTTTTTCGACTACTGAATTTCTCACATAATCATAAAAGTTGCAATTGATATTTCACGAGAAATTCACGTTTGAAGTTTTCTAAAAATTAATTTAATTTTTCTAAAAACTTTGCCCTACACTAAGGAACTACCAATTCAAGTCAAGTATATAATATACATATTATTTCATATTATTGCTCGTGACTGCATGTTTGATCCATCAAGCTTCCTATTTGATTGGCTAAGCAACACATGCACAAAAAACAACGCAGTATGCACAGGCTTTTCTAAAATCCTGTCTAACGAAGCCAAATCCGAGGCGGAACAGTAGCAGCTCTTAATCAAGTGCAAAAGTTTAGCTGTGCTTACAGCTGACCGCGAGTGTACCTACTGCCCTGCGCCCGTAAATACTGACGACTGTACAGTTATTAATTACCACCCTTCCTGTGTTTAGTTGGCTAGGTATTTAGCGGGTATTGTATGTGGTGATCTATGTTTAAAACATGCTGATGACTCAATACATCATCTGCCAACACTTAATAACTTTAATAATAATCGAGGTTGTCGACATGTGGCACGTGAATACAGCAGTTATTGTGCCGATAGTCGTGTCTGTCTATGGCTTAATAATCAATATCCTCGACGAACATCTAAGGAGGCTCTCGCTTGGTAGCTGGATTAAGGGCTTTATTCAGAAGGCAGTACTTCTCGACACGGCGGACTCGGAATTGTCAGGAGGTTCCTCTCTCAAGAGCCCTGACCACCGGTAGCTCGAACACTGTTCCTAATGCTGTGGACTTCATTTTTTTAACATTTTTAAATGTTTTTTTATATTATTTTGTACTCACAGAAATATTAAATGTGTATTTCAATGAATAATAATTCTTTATTCAAAAACACGGAAGGTAAATACAATAAAACTAAAAATGAAGGTCTGATTATAATGTTAGATGCCTGTAGTAGGTTAATCCTGTATCAGAGGCTGCAGGAGCTCTAACAGTATGCTATATGTAGGACAGTAGTTTTCTTGTTTAATCTTTAACATTACTTAATGACACCTTTATTTTAATTTACTTGAGCTCTATTAACTTAGAACTTAACACATAATTATTATACGAAAATATTTGCGACAACAAAATTATATTATGGACTTTAAGTACATCCTACAAATATTATAAATGCGAGAGTTTGTGAGGATGGATGGATGTTTGTTCCACTTTCACGCCAGAACGGCACAATGGATCTAAATGAAATTGGCACATAGATAGATTATAGTCTGGAATAACACATAGGCTATTTAATATTGCTATTTAAACTTAGGGAGGTGAGCAATATTGCATAATGTCCATTTTCCCCAACTGTTTGACAGCCGATATCTGTCATAGTATTTTATATCAATAGAACGGCCATTTTAAATCTGTTCTGTACTAAAAGTTTTCCAGGTGAACGGAGTCGCGGGCATCAGCTAGTTATATACATTAGTATATTGTGAGTTCGAAAGAGCACCGGCGCGGTGGCCACGTGGTGTCCGCTCCGACTTACGAAAGTCGTGAGTTCTAACCAAAGCAGGCTCATTACTTTGTGTAATTTCTTTTGTCACCACGCCTCATAAAACGGCAAAGGCAAACATCGTGAGGAAAACTAGAACCAAAAATTTGAAGACATGTGATAGCTACCAAGTCGCACTGGGCTCGCGTGGGGGATATAGCCCAGCCCATTCCCTTTCATTAAGAGGAGGTATTTGTCCCAGAAGTGGAACGTTATAGGCTTATTATACTTTTCAATGTGTGACTGGAGTGGTGGCGTTGTGTAGCCGCTCCATGAAAAAACATGGAGCTACTGCCTACCTGACCTCACTGGGTCCTACTGGGAACCATGGTATCCCTCGGAAAGGCTGTTATCTCGTAATCATCTTTGAATTAGCATTAGCACAGTCTATTATTGAAGTACGTTTTCTGACGGTTTACCCGTAGAAGATAATAACAAATTCAGACATCAGTTTTTAGATGATTAAACCAAAACATTAAGGTAATTAAAATCCAAATAACAAGATAAACCACTGCCTCCATTAGTTACGCACCAAAAATTGAAAAACCCTCCTGTTTCGTTTCAAACCCGATTTTTTTCTTTGTGTTTTCAGTAAATCTTTTTAACGGCCAGCACTTTTTGCTTATCCCTTATTAGATAAAGGTTATCTGCCTTATGTTTTCTCTTTTTTGTAATAAATGTCCGTTTCGAAATCTTTGGAGGCCAGAAAAACGGAAGGATTTTATGAAATCTGGGATAACAAAGTTCTATTTGGCTTTTCAATGTTTTACGGATATTTTTATCCGTAAAACCGATCTGATATCTTTAGAATATATATATGTATTTTTTCTGTACGTGTGTTTGTCACTAAACTACTTCTAAACGGCTGGACCGATTGCGATGTTTTTTTTTGTGTGTGATCCAGTTGATTCGAGAATGGTTTAGATTCACAATTTGAACCGGTAGATGGTCATGCTGTCCGGGCAGGACAACGTCTGCCAGGTCCGCTAGTATTCATATAATATAATCTAACAATGCCACGAAAATGAATATATTTGTTTTCAAAGTAGTTTTATTATGTTGACTCGTTGGTCAAGAAGTCGTAAGCGCGACAGCTATGCAAGAGGTCGTGGGTTCAATTCCCTGTTCGGAAAAAGTGTTATTGGGTTTTCCCATGAAGAATGACAGCCACATAGTCTGGATTTGTGCCTAGTTGATTGCAAATTGCAATAAGCTCGCTCTCTGTTACATGTTACGTAAACTTAACTGGCTAAATGTGCGTGTAATTGTTAGGTACAACTCTACCTGTCGTTAGATCATGATATTAATCTAGTAATGTCAGGAAAGTTGGTATTTAATAAAGTATAATTGTTTTACGGATAGTTTTATCATCGAAGCTGAATAATGAATAATAACGAAGTACGTGAACTAAAGGAAAAAATAAATTACACAGAAATTGAATTTTAATTCAAGATTAAGTTTTTTGTTACGTATAATTTTATCTGTCTCATTCCTTAGGCTTCTAAGAATTATTACGAACCAACTGGAGAAAAACTTTTTAGCTCACTTTTTAAATCGTAGAAGGAAGAATTATTTTACTCTGTAGACTAAGTTAAATTGGTAACGTTTGCAGCCTATCAAAGTTTTGAAGATTTTTATGTTACTGGGGACGTACTAGTTGAAATGGAATTTAGGTAGGCACCTCTGTCTATACCTGAGATAGTCAAATAGGTACGAGGAGGCTTTTGTACAAGCAATAAGCACAAAATCATCGAATATCATCATCTGCCTAGCCTTTTCCCAACTATTATATATTGTGGTCGGCTTCCAGTCTAACCGGATGCAGCTGAATACCAGTATTTTACATGGAGCGACTGCCTATCTGACCTCCACAACCCAGTTAATACTAGGTAATACGATACCCTTTGGTAAGACTGGATGTCAGACTTTCAGGTCACTGACTACCCGTAACGACTGCCAAAGATCTATCTTATAGCACCCGGGACCAACAGCTTAACGTGCTTTCCGAGGCACGGAGGAAACTCGGTATGTAATGGGCGGTCACCCATCCACAGATCGACCTAGGCAATCGCAGCTTAACCTAAAGATAGACCCGAGTGGCAGTTCTTATTAAGCCACGAGCTCCTCCTCCTCCTCCTCTAATCATCGAATATATAAAACGTAATTTATTTTTTCCATCTTACGACTATCTTTACATAGTGACCTAATGCGAAAGTGTAGGTACATGATAACAATATTAATTTTATAACTAATTCCAAACATTTTTAATGAACTCAGTCTACAATATTATAATTATCAATGTCACAAGCTATGAGGTTGAGAGTGTGGAGTCCGCGCGCGCAGCACCGCCAGCAAGCGTAAAATAATTCATCTACGTCGCTGTCAACAGTACGGCTATCATCAACCGCCTATTAATGATCCCACTGCTGGGACACAGGCCTCATCTCTTTTTGAGAGGGAATGGCCTATAATGAATACCACGCGGGCCCCGTGCGGATTGGTAGATGACACATGTCTTCGAATTTTTTGGTTCTAAGACAGTTTCCTCACGATATTTTCCTTCATCGTTTTGACAGCATCGGTGATGAAATAAATTATACAAAGTAATGTGCCTGCCTGGGTTCGAACCCTCGACCTACTGTTCGTAAGTCGGAGCCACCACCCCTGGGCTACCGCTGCAGTATGGCAATGCCGAATATTATTAAAAAATCTTCAACTTATCGTGTGCCCACCAACCTATAGCAAGATGAATGTGGTAGGCACACTAGGTACTGTTAGTATAGTAAAATTCACTTCCCAAAATTGTGAAAATTAGCAAAGAAAAATAACCCAGATTTAGCACAGTACCCAAATTAAATAACAACAAAAAATAAAGTCTCGGTCATTCCATGAATAATAGTGTTCTTTATATTCCCCAGTTTTCACAATTTTTTTGCCACAATAAATCTGCGAATCTTAAGTTTTTTCTTGAAAAAACTGTCTAAAAGCAAAATGAGCGGCTTAAGTGCCTAAACAAAGTCATTTAGTATCAAACAAACTCGACAGTACACGAAATCCTGGACGATACAAAATTCTCGCTATGAATTTCTTTCTTTATAAAAAGTAAAAACTTTATGCAATTTTTTTGTGGCCAGTGTGAAAAACACCAAAACTTTTTTCTGTTAATCTCCTTAGTTTATGAGGTCACATTTAAATAAATGGGGTTTATAAGGCTTGCCAAATACTAAAGGTAATCTAGAGAAGAAATAAGCTAATATTTTTCTTAATAAATTACAGCCGTTGGAGAAGTGAGATGAGATATTTAATTGAACATCATTTACTTAATAATGTTCAAGCCATCTGGGGATCATTTAGAGGAGTTATTCAGGGGAAGTTAATTTTACTAGCAGATATTATTTCCGCAATTTCTTTTATATGTCCCTAGTTTTTCACAAAAGGTTTTCTTTTTTACTAAACTAACTACTATTTTTAAATCATATTACTGAGAATTTGCGATTTGCAAGCGGTTGAATCTTATCCTGAATGACAATAGCAATAGGAAAGCTTAAGTCAATCAAGTTGAAAGTAGAAGTTGTGGGCGGCGACGGGGCAGCCTTTGCCCAACCGTGGGACAGGTTAAAAAAACTCCGGTGTATTTTTTTTGTTTTATACCTGTCTTTATCAAATGGTAGTTTTGAGCTATGTGAGTAAAGGAGCTTACTAGCACCATCGATCACTAATAAAAAACTAGATACACAATCCCATACAAAAGTTCTCTAAAAACTGTCGCCAAATGTTTAGGCCTAATACTAGTTGAAATAAATATACATTAATGTAAATTCAACCTTAAACACATTGCCTAAAGTTGTATTCACAAAGCTACGTACAAAAAGCAATAAATTTTTACGACCGGTACTCGTTGGTCAACCAAATTCAACCTTACACGCATGTTTTAAGGTCAGAATTACAAAGTGTCAATAAAAAGCAATAAAAATTAACGACCGAGCCTCGTCGCTTGGACAAGGAATGAATGGAGTCGAACTGCCCTATATTTTTTGTTATTGAAATTGAAATTTTTAAATTTTGTTCGACTTGTTTTAAAAAATTGGTTTACTTAATAAAACAAATTCTATTCTATTCTATGGTGTTTAGGTGTAATGGTTATAATTTACCTGAATGTACAAAATAAATAAAATCTCACTTCTTTAATTTTATTACATGCACATATTCAAAATAAAATCTATAAAGTGTTACTATAATATATAGAGAAATAGTAAATAATTCTCATTAAATAATTAAAAAAAACAATCATAAATGAATAAAAAAAAAAAAACAATAGCGTCTCCAACAAATGGAACAGAATCAACACACTTAACTCGAACAATTTAAGTGGGCATGCGATAGTATGATTAAGTACGTTTAGTAAGGATCTTTACAATTGAGATGCCTTATAACTCCTAATATGCAATACGACTTATTAAAATAAAATGTTTTTACAATGATTTCTTGATAAAATATCAGTATTTACAATACAGTGATAACAATTAAATAATGATAATATTAATACTTACCGAAAATATGAAATTCCATCCTTTTTTAGGGTCCTGGATGTGTGATTTTTACAATTTTTAAACGAGCACTGAGGCATGTTTACCGTCGGAGCGTTCAAATGCTACTAGACTAAAAGAGCACCCAAATGTTCGAGTGGGCGCTCATTCGGTGAGGACATTTTTTTGTCACCGATTGTGTATCTAGTTTTTTATTAGTGATCGATGACTAGCACTAAGTAATTCATCCATTCCATTTTCAAATATAGTCTTCAACTAAGAATCATCAAAATGTCTGTTCAGTTCAATACAAATGGATAGTACAGTCTGTACCCAGCACAACCTGACCCTTCGTGTAATGAGGAAGTGGGCTAGGTGGTGTGAGAAGAGGGGTCAGACAATGCTGGACACAGTCTGTACCATCAAGATAGCTCCAAATATCACCCAAACAACATTAATCAAGTATCAACCGGGAAACGACTCTGTCTCTCAGAAACTGTTGCTTTTCTACAAGCTAACAGTGTCACTTCAAGCCATCAATACTCTTGGATCGTAGTTTTTGTACCTGAATTGGAAACCTCGAAATAAGACTTGGAGATAAACGATGCGTTCGATTTTTGCTTTATTCGGGAAGTGGAGAGATTTTTGATAACAATCAAACAGCATGCACATTACGGCACTTCCGTTTAAGTCCCTTGTAATAAATAATAGCTTGTAATGCATAAACATTGATTTAAATCATTACAGTTATTTTGCAATCATGGCGCTTGCATTAGCATAGAAACATCGAGAGCTCATAATAATGGATAATCATGGAAGATGTCCCGCAAGTGGCATTATAAGTTTAGTTATAAAATGTAAAACCTTAAAACATAAATGATTTGTTCAGTTGTAAGAATAATCTCATGTTACTGGGGGTAATCGCAGCGTGTTTTCTTTCCTAGACTGATTTTATTTATATCCATCCACGACTTTGAAGGGTCTTTAAATAAACAATACTGTTAATATTTATTTTTAGACCAAAAATTTAGATTTAAAAATAAAATAGCCAAAATAAATAAAATATGAAGGTCATTAGAACAAAATCCGTCGAAATATTCAGTTAATCTGACCTTTGGGGCTGACCGCAATATATAGTTCTAGCCGACCACAAGTTCCGAAGTTTTGCGAAGTAACCCGAGGAGACCCGAGTCAAAATATGAAGAATTCAATCATGTCGCAACGAAGGGTTGGTTAGGAATGAAAAGAATACTAAACAACTTTTTATTTTGCTATCGAAAAGTGAAAAGAGAATTCGGAAGTGATGTTCGTAATCCGATTGTGACATCAAAACGGCAGTGCAGGCTTTTTACCCGCCCGTCGCGTCGGGGCTGCGGGTTGTTCACCCGTCGGGGCTGCGGGTTGTTCAGAAGTTACCGCAGCCTCGACATATAGGACTAAGAAGGAAAGGAATCTTAAAGGAACATTGGTGGTTTTTAGTCAGTAGAAGTCTGACACTCCCTCTCGCTCTGCCCAAGAGCGGAAAAAACAGCAGTTACCCGTCTGCAGCGAAACAAAAAAGGAGGGTTATGTGTTTGGCATGTATGTATGTATGTCTGTCTCTTTGTTCCTTCATAACTTATAAACGGATAAAGGGATTTTAATAAAATATACGTCGTTAGATTAGTCTTCATGGCGCAAAATTGCGGCTTTTGGAGGCCATCGTTTTAAAAGAAGAATCGTTTTAAAAGAAGATTACAAAAATATATGACACTTATAATTATGTGTAAAAGAATTTCAAAATCACAAATCCTATAAATAAACACAAAAGCGAAGAATTTAACGCGACCAACGAAAGAACAAACACAAAAGAACTAAAAAGTTGGAAATAAGAAAAAGTAGTTAAAAAACTAAAAAACCCGACTGAAAAATCTGAAAAGCAAAAAACACGCACATTTTAAATTTAACAGCAGGCGGGGTTTATTTGAATATTAAATTACGAAATGAAAATAGAATGGACCTCGCCAGCTTCCAAGTTTTTTTAAATTTAAAATGTACTTGTTTTTTGCTTTTCAGTTTTTTGCTCTCGTTTATTCTATCTGTTCAAGTGGTCGCGGGTGGTGGCTGGGCATGTGATCCTAAATTCGATTGCCAGGTTGAGTAAAGTGTTATTGGGTTTTTCTATCACGAATTTCTCTGTTCAAGGCTCGCTATACATGAGACTTAAATATAACTGACGAAATGTGAGTGTATTGTACTATAAGGTACACCTCTGCCTAACACTTCGGGGTTAACAGGGGTGGTGTTTTGTTAATTAATTATCTGTGCATCCTTGTCTTAACTATATTGTGGTCGGCTTCCAGTCTAACCAAATACAGTTGAATTTACATTGAACTACTACCTAGTGCCGCAATTGTGTCTAGTGGTTGCGACCTCGACTGACCAACAGTGAGTAGTGGGATCGAACCCAGGTAGGCGCATTACTGTATACACCGCTGCTCTCAAAACGGTGAACGAAAACATCGTGAGGTAACCGGCGTGTCTTAGAATAAAAAAATTCAAAGACATGTGACATCTACCAACCCGCACTGGCCCCACGTAGGGGATTATAGCCCACCCCTCTCCTAGACTATGCCTGAGTCCCTGCAGTGGGAACAATATAGGCTGGTGGTGATGATGATGATGACTGCCTCACTGTCTTCTGACCAGAGGCTACTTGATTAGGAGGTAAGACTGGTATTTTTTTGAAATTTTGTTGTAATCGGAGCCACAAACCTTAAACTTATACGCACTAAACTAAAAAGCATTTAAAACATTCCTAATACTTACAAGCGTGTTTTCAAGATGAAATATGTAACTTTTTCGCGTTTAATATCAAATGTGAGCGTGGACTTTGGCGAGGATTCACCACATAATTGTAGGTACAAGTTGTTCGTTGAAAAACGTACTGGCGCTAAACTGTACAAACCAGTCTTTTGGGTCGATTTATTACAAAATATATATAAAATTGATTATTGTATAAAAACTAACTTTTATATTACAAATGAGTCTATTTAAATCTACTTTACCGTTATAAGTCTAGAATGGAATCACCCATTCTAGACAAGCTTTTCGGCCTACGTGAGGGATACCACCAGTCAGAGCGAAAATCTTTAGCGCATATAATCGGGCCTCAAAACCATAGAGCGGTTATTTTTATGTGATAAATACCTAATTGCCACGGATGGGTTATTACCCGACTGCGGCGAAGCCCAAAAGGAGGGTTATTTATTTTAAGAAGTTTTTACGTTTGTTGAGGTTTTCGTTTAACAAAGGCTATTTCTTTGGGCAATTTATTTAGAATACTTGAAAGATTATACAGGGTGTAATAAAGTAACCCTTCACACATACGTCAACCAAACACGTCAACGGCAAGGTTGGCGCAGTTGGTCAAGCAATGGACTGTTGCGCTGCGTGTCGCGGGTGCGATTCCCGCACGGAACAAATATTTGTATGACCTTCAGATAGTTGTTCCGGGTCTGGGTATTTGTGTATGTGAGTTTAAATGTTTGTGAACGCACCCATGATACAGGAGAAATTCCTAGTGTGGGGCAACGTTTTTTAAAAAAAGAAAGAAATAAAAGAAAGAAACATTCTGTACATCAAAGTACCCCTCCCTACGCAAAATTTTTTGCAGGGAAATGATTTTTTTTTTTTTAAACTCAATGTTGCACTCTTGAAACATTGTGCTAGTGGGTGCTTTGAATAGTAAATGCTACGGAAGCTATGGGCTATGGAAGTAATTTAAGTAAAGTTACAACCTAAAAAACTGGTATTTACAAAAACAGCTGTGCAAAATTTGGAACTTTGACCCCCAATATCTCCGTAACTAGGGGGTTACCAGGTATGGTCTAGAACCAAAAAATGATCGCAGTGGTGGGGAGAACAAGTGCTTTTCGTTTGCGTTAAGGGTACTTTTACACCCTTTATGTCTAGGCCCTTTTACCGTATTCGTAATTAACTTTTGGCAGGGAGAATGATTGAACTTGGTAGTTAGAAACAAAAGAACCGTGCCTGCGCTTCTTATCCTCCCGTATATTCTACAGAAGTAGTGCGGAACTTGTTTCGTAGGTCGCTTACAAGGGGAATGCCTCTGTAAGCCCTCAAATATTGAGTATTATATAGATTTATTGTACAGGAAAGCTCATTTATTTTGTTTCGTGTTACTTATAAGAAATATATCGTTAGGCTTCGTAATGTTATTAATTGACTATTAACGTCATGTTCGATTATGTGGTCTTAGAAGTCTATTAAGTATTGAGGAATGATGTTTTTTTTATTTAAGAATAAGGTTCTGGTATTTTTTATTAGTTACGTTTGAAGGAAAACATCGTAAGGAAACGAAAAGAAATCAAAGAAATGTGCCATTTACCAACCCGCACTGGGTACAAGTGTTACATTATTTCTCATAGACAGGAGACGACGTGTCGTGTCCCAGTTTTGGGAATATTATGAACCGATTATATACGATATGCGTTAAGCAGCCTGGCGATAGATTTAGTTAATATTTCTAATAAATAAAAAAGTATTTATTTGTTTGCTTTGCCGCTTTTTTTTTTGGGGTTTGGAAACCATCAAATGACTCCTCCCGCTCTGGGCAGAACAGAAGGGAGTGTCAGACTTCTACTGACTAAATCTACCCAAATCCTTCTTAGCCTTTAGTGCTGTGGCCGCGGAATCTCGTTCGAACAGCCCGCAGCCCCGACGGGTGCTTGCCTTGCCTTGAAGGAACTCACATCGGCGAAGCCACTGGCAGAAAAAAAAGAAAATTCTTTTATTTATTTATTAAAACTTTATACACATAATCTTACAAAGGCGGACTCAATGCCTTGGACATTTTCTACCAGTCTACCTTAGATAGAATTAATAACTCTATCCTTAACATAGTGCAATAATATTGGTTAGCTGCCATTTCGAAGGCAATAAATGTAATGTTACCCAATTATTTATGCAGCAATAAAGGAGCTCAATTATTCCTAGGAATCCATGTTAAAATGATTATTATCATAGTAAGTTATATAAGATGAACAGTTGGTTCTAGAATATATTACTATTCAAATCTATGTAGATAAATGTTTCCGTTGAAATCCTGTCGGTAGCTCTAAGTTATGCTACTGGCACATCTCTAGCTTATTTTGAACTTAGATTCGAAGTAATTGAATTTAGTTACCATGTATTAATTACACTAATATATTATATATAGCCGAGAGCATTTACTGTATTGTAACAGTTCAGATTCACTTGTTTCTATGCAACATTGAATCTTGGATTATCAGAGAGCGTCTTAAGTGTATTCAATGTTCCCATTTAATACACTTAAGACGCTCTCTGATAATCACCACCACCAATCTGATTTTCACCAGCAATCCGGAAGGATTGCTGGTGAAATCTGGGTGCATTACTTTTACCTGCATTGTAAATGTAATATTATATTTATAGACCACCACTGTCGGGCATAGGAACTTTTCCATACTCCTTTAAAACCACAAAGAAGTAGACTAACCATTTTATTTTCCTTCTATTTTTAAATCAATTTTGTTGGACCTGCAAATACCAGGAATACATAAACAAAACGAGGTTCGCTTACTCTGTTCCTTTCCTCCCATTACTCCGTAGAATTATTTATCATCGAATGAGGAACTTTCAACCAAGACAAACTAGTTTGAAACACTGAAATCAAACTGCAAGTACCAGGGCGACATGACCAAAAAGAGGTCTGGCTCTACCCCGCTCATTTCTCGCTTATTATTCAGTAGATGTACACCATTAACATGCAAATCAGCTCGTTAACGTCGCATGGTGAGACAAAAGATCCCGTCGACGCTACTATGATGTTTGAGTAACGTCTTTTATAATAGGAATATTGTATCTGGGTTATAGCGCCTTTACTGCTGGGAGTTGAGGTTTCTGCCAATGGGGGATGTAATTAAAGGCATAATATAAAAAGTTGACAGAAGAAACATACATTTGTTCCACAGTTACATATTTAAATGAAATATAAGTACAACAAATAAAATGCTTTACCGTACAAACCATGCTTCGAATAAGTAGAATCAGATTGAAATCTAGCCTATGAGTATTAAATCTGTGTAAGCCAGCATCTGAAGAAAATATAGAATAACCGTTTAATCACAAAAATAAGAGGCACATTTTATAATAATACAAAAAGACTCCAAATGCACTGAAAATAATGCATTTAAACGTTATTTTGAGTAACTGAAAAACTCTTTGTTTAGCAGAACAAAAGACCTTCACAATAAAAGCTTTTCTTATCGCTATGGGGTTTCTATAAATGTTTACATAAGTGCTGTGGGGGACCATGCACCGTGTCTCTCAAGCTTGACAGTTTTGAAAAGTCTTGTCTATACATGTAAGGCAATTGCATGTGGCCGAGATGAGACTGCTAAGGGGTATGTGTGGTGTGACGTGGTTGAATAAAATAAAGAATACGTACCTACCTAAGAGGACTTCCTCTTCTTCCATTTTGACTGAAAATTAGTGTGATAATACCCTGGCGCTTCCATATTAATCTGCCCTGCAAATGATTATGATACAAGAGATATTGCCCTTTACATAAATTATACAAGCTTACTTGGTGACATGTAACACCAGGTAAGCTGCACGCTATTATTCGTGCAGGCCACTACCGAGCTTGATATTAAATTGCAGATTGATTGATAGTTTCCTTAAAGCTACCCTGGCCGCTGATAAAGGAATGTGTTATGAAGGGAAAATAATTTGGGTCTACTTATGTTTGTAGGCAAAATGTTAAATTTTCCACTTTTCTGATTTATAACAAAATTTTTGTGATCATTGGTTTTAATAATTTTCTTCGATTTTTTAACACTCACAAGAATAAAAATGGAAGAGTTGTTGAAAATTTGCTGTCTTTAAAAAATCTGCCAGGAAAAGAATCGCAAAGGAAGGTTTACTGAGATATCTATGTCATGGTCCACCTGTTTAAATTTTTTTCGTAATAGGGTATTTAAACAAAAAAATCTAATTAGTCCGTCAGATAGATTTTCAAAAAATAATGGACACGTATTTTTTCTTTTTTTTACAAAAGATGAAGACGATACAGTGCTTCGAAAAGTCGCGTCAAGTCGTGTGACGTCACAAGGTTACTACTTTTTTACCCACAAAAAAAGCCCCCCACTCATGATCTTTGACACGTTTTATTTTCGTAATTTTGTATTAATTTGATAAAACAAAAAACACGTATCATTAGTCATTAGTCATTAGTCATTTATTCTTAACAAAAAACATTTGTGTCGAATACAGAGTAGCACAATAATAATAATCAATAAAAGTTCCAATCAATAATATAGATAAAAAGTCAAAAATAAAAATAAAATATATATCAACAAAATAATTACAATAAAAAAAAAAAAAAAAACAAAAACACAATTTTATTAGCCTCGTCAGAAAATAAAACAAACATTCAACTTAATCAAGCAATAACATGTCAAGAGTTAGACTTAAACTTAAACAAATGAACAAGTTACACTGTGGCATTATTTTTGTCACTAAAAAACTCTTCTATACTATAGTAGCACTTCGTTAATAGGAATGAGTTTAATTTGAATTTAAATATTCTTGGACTATTAATCATTTTTAGTTCTAATGGCAATTTATTGAAAATTTTTACAGACTGCACTTTAGAGCTATGTTTGACAACATTTAATTTTGGCTGCAAATAATTAGGCAAATCTTTCCTGCGCGTTTCCACCCTAGTTTCCCTTTCTTCCTTTGTCTCGTATTTGTCTAGGTTTTTTAGAAAACTACTTAGTAGAACCAAAATATAAAGACAAGGTACAGGTAGAATTTTTAATTTCACAAAATGCTCTCTACACGATTCAGTCTGGTCTATGCGAAGTATAGTTCTAAGGGCTCTCTTTTGCATAACAAAGGCTGCATCCATATTGTATTTATAACTGTTCCCCCATAGTTTAATACTGTACCTCAGCTTGGACTCAACTAAGGCAAAATAAACATTTCGTAATTGAGCAATCGTTAGTTCGTCCCTTAGACTTCTCAAGGCATAGCATGCACTGCTGAGAGAATTTGTGATGGCTTCCAGTTCCTGTTTCCAGCTTAAGAGCGCATCAATTTGAATCCCTAAAAATCTTAAGTTTTGTACAATTTCCACTTTATTTCCCAATGAAGCTATTTTAATACTATCATTATTTCTTACGGTTGATTTGAATAGCATACATTTAGTTTTCTCCACATTGAGTTTTAAATTGTTAGTGGAAAACCAATGTTCAAAAGCAGACAGTGCATGATTCACTTTATCTTCTAAGTCCCTTACAGAGATATCGTTCATAACGGCACTTGTGTCATCAGCAAAAATAACCATTTTGATGTCTGGTACTATCTTATACATATAGTTTGCTAAGTCATTAAGAAATATTATAAAAAATATTGGACCCAAGACTGAGCCCTGTGGAACCCCCTTTTGTACTCTAACAAGCTTAGATTTGTTAATTTTTTCATGTCCGCTTTCAACTGACTTAATTTCAACGTACTGTGATCTGTTCTGTAAATAAGAACTGAAAAGCTTAAAGACCTTATCTCTTATCCCATAATGTACCAGTTTGTCTAGAAGGATTTTATGTTCAACAGTATCGAAGGCAGAGCTAAGATCTAGGAATAGTCCTGCCACTTTTCCTTTATTATTCAGATTGCTAACCACATCATCCACTAGTGAGTCTATTGCATCAATGGTTCCCATGCTTCTTTGATACCCGAACTGTTGATAGCTAATGATATTGTGTTTAATCAAATGTTTGACAAGCCTATCTTTCATTACCTTTTCAAATATTTTAGAGAATACTGGTAATAGTGAAATGGGTCTATAGTTTCTCGCATCTAATTTAGAGCCATTCTTGAATATGGGCAAAACACGAGCAATTTTATATTGATCAGGGAAAACACATTGCTCAATACATTTGTTTAAAAAGTCAGCTATTGGCTCAGCTAATATGTCAATGTTATCCTTGATAATACTTACGGGTATTTCGTCATGACCGTAAGAATTTTTATTGCACATATTATTAACCATTTTGAATATTTCTACCGGGGTTACTTGATCAAACACCATGTTATCATCTACTCTAGCCATATTGTCGGTTAAGTATTTTTTAGCTAAGCTATGATCAGAAGACTTTAACGTAATTTTGTTGTCAAATTGGTCAGATAAAATGTTGGCTACGTCTATAGGGCTGTCATATATCTTATTATCTTGTTTAATTATTATAATATCAGTGCTTTGTTTTTTATTAGAATTACGTCTACTATTCACTATTTTCCACATAGCTTTACTAGATTGAGGTGCTTGATCAATCTTTTTTCTAGTGTCGAGCTTTTTTGCACATCTTACTACCCTTCTAAATATCCTTAAGTAATTTTCGCGATATTTTAAAATTGATTCATCACATCTTTTTTTATCAATAAGGCACAAAATGCGCTTAACTTTGCTGGATACTTTAACTCCTTTGCTAAACCAATAACTTTTTCCAGACTTGTTAAGATCAATTTTAATTTGCTTTTTTTTAATGAATTATCATGTACTTCATTAAATTTTCTTATAAATGTATTTATGCCGAGATTCCAATCTATTTCTGCCAACTTTTTCCTAAATTCTGCCTTATTTTTTTTATTATATATTCGTTTTTTAATATATTTAAAATTACTTATATTAATTTCTTCTGTTCCTTTTTTTACATTTATTGTGCAAAAAAGACCAGCATGTCCATCTGATAATCCGTTGTGGTCAACATGGATATCGTTAATATTTGTATCTATTATATTTGTCACTATATTGTCAATACATGACTCTGTGCCATTACGTATGAATGTTGTAGTGTCAAACAAGCATCTGAAATTGTAGCATGTGAGCAATGATAAAAATGATTTTCGGTATTTGTTATCTTTCATAAGATTAATATTGAAGTCACCACAAATCAAACATTGTTTTTTAAAGAAGTGCTTCAATAGTTGTTCCAGCCTTTCAAGAAAACTATCAAAATTGTTATTCACAGGAGTTCTATAGCAACAGACAATATTTGTATTAAATTCTACATCTTTTATTCCACACACCTCAAAATAATCTTGTTTATAGAGCTTCTTACAAATTTCAATGTCCTCTATTTGTCTATCATTGCCTATCAGCACTAATGTACCACCTCTTTTTTTGTTTACTCTTGTGTTGTAGGAACCAAGTTTATAACTAGTCATCTGTAATTGTGATATTTGGATTTCATTTAAAAAGTTACTTTTGATTTTAAGTCATTCAAATAAATTTCTAGATCGTCTTTCTTGTTGTTAAGTCCACATAAATTTTGATGATAGATAGTATATAAAACAGAGTTTTTGTTTGTGTTGATATTCGTTAAATGAGGTAAGATAAAATCACTTCGACGACTACTATTAAAGTCATTTAAACTACAGCCCTTTAAACTGTTACTTACGAAAAAAGTCACAAGTTTGTTGCGTTGCACTCACTTCATTCGGATCAGTCAAAGTCACCGTGTCGTTTGTGGTAGGTAGTTGGTCTTCATTTCCACCATTTTGGTTTGTCAAATTGTCTTGAGAGCTGAATACTTCATAGTCATAAATTATGTTGGACCTTATTTGTTCAAAGATTTTTTTCCATCCGTGTTTGTTTATCTTCCCAGTATTGATGGAAAACATTTCAAGTGATAGGGTGCGATTAGTATCGTAAGAATATGCATATCTGTTATTTTTAATGTCCCAATAGAGGAGATTGTTAAAGAGTTCGACTTTGTAATTATATATTAATGCACCACATATGAACGTTGGAGCACCCACAACGACATTGGTATGGGTATTCTTTTTCAGATACTTTCTTAAGTTATCGAGAATTCCTATATGGTCGTCATTCTTCAAATCGTTTTCCCCAATAAAAATTAAGCAATAGTCGTTAATAGAGAAGGCTTTTATTTTTGTTCAATAGTGCTCAATACGTCTTCTGTAATAACGTTTGGCAGCAAATAATGACAATACTCAAAATTATCTGAGAAGATCTCATCAATTAACGGCAGAGTTCCTTTTGTGCAACCGCTGCTTATTATAGCCAGTTTGTTTTTTTGTTTTGGAAGTACGCCTGATGTTTTTTCAATAGCAACATCGCTCAAGTGAGACATTATTGTTCGTTTTTTATTCTGCGTCAATGTGTTGTCACAAGTCTGATGGGAAGTTTGAGTTTCTTTATTGAGCATAACAACTTTATTTTCTGCGTTACAATAATTTTCTTCATGTTTGGGGTTTTCTAACCTTTCTTTTGCCTTTACTATCCTCTCAAGATTTTAAATTTGATCCTTAAGATTTATTATTTCATTTGCGGCTTGTTTTAACTGGTTCTCCAGATCTGTGATATCCTTTTGCAGGTTCGAGATATTGCAATAAAGTTGTGTTTTTGTGTTAGTTTTACTGATAGCCGCATATCTAGGTGGAGTGGAGAAGGCTAGCATAATATCTGAGTGCAATAAGGAGTATGTATGCATATTTCTTATAATTTCTGAATCCACACTGCTATTTTCTCTCTGTGGGGGTAGGCTTAGGAATCCTTTTAAAGTTGCATTATCCTTGAGTAATTTGTCATTCCGTGTACGAAGTTCGTTGTTTTCGAGTATGATATTTTCAAGTTCATTTTGAGAACTACTGAGTTGCGTCTGGAGTAGTTCAATCGTATCCTTAAATTCTTGAGCATTGATATAGTCAATTTCTGTGTAGTCCATACTTCTTGATAATGTTTTATCGGTGAACGCACCCTCATCTGATGTGTGATCTATTGTTAGGATATGAGAGTCACATATTGTAGAGGTAGTGCTTTTTGGAGTAGCCCAGGGTGTAGTCTCCTCAGGGGTGTTAGAAATAGCAGCTATGGATGACTTAGGAGACGAGCGCTTTTTCCTCTTTGTGACATTGGATATCACAAAGCGGGGTGTTTTCTGCTGTTTTACCTTCCTAGTGCATGTTTTGCATTCCCATCTGAATTTTTTCCTCTCCTCGGAATTTTTTAGGCGGTACACTTTTTCAGGATAACCAGCACAATCAAATTCATAGTGGTTTTTACATATGGTGCATAACAAGGTACTTCTATGTTCAACTTGATTTTTACATCTGTGACAAGTAACCAGTAATAGCTCCTTAAGGCCGCTATTATTATTAGTTTTAATTTTCGGAGACATTTTTCACTTTTTGAGATGGTTTCGAAATTCAGTAAAATTACTACCAACTACTAATTATTTTTTAAGTATGGCCACACTTTAATTAGGCAAAAAGACCAAAAGGCTGGTATCCAAGTCTCAACCCAAAAAAACGACTATCATATATCATTCGTTCTTTAGTAATTTTATTTTTGTCGCATCACTAAAATGAATTGAGTTTTTGTCTTTGAAATAAATTACGTTTTTGTCTTTGGTTTGAAAAGAATTTACAATTTGAAGTTACAACTGATTTATTTTGTTGTTTTTGTGATTATATCAATCATTAAGCACTGATTTTAAGTTATTATTGTAGTTATGCTAGTCCACAATTTGGTTTTGTTCCTTTGATCACTAAAGATCACTCTCACTAACACTGATATTGTTTTTTATATGATATTGTCATTGACAAGTTTTTTTAGGATTTATTACACTTCGGTCCACTGTAGCACTTTGCGAACATTTATTAGTGTTTATGTTCACCACACACACAACTTAATTACTTTACTGGTCCCAATTCTAATAGATTTCTATTTTTTAGATATTTTAATACGCGGACTTTGTTTACATCAGCACTGACAGCTGACGATATGATATCCAATATTTTTCGATAATCTAACAGACGGACAAATTAGATTTTTTTGGTGAAATACCCTATCGATATGCCGTTTACATAGATACATAGGTACAGAGTTTATTGAGAAAGCAAAATGACTAGAAGTTATAAGGGGGTTGAAGAAAAAAAAAATAAGATGCTCTATTGTTGGAAAGGAATGATGGTGGCCTTTGCCCAGCAGTGGGACATAAAAGGTTAATTACATAAAAAAGATGCTTCAAATTCAAACAACATATTATTATATTCATCTCTCAATCTACCAAAACATTGTAACTTCATCAAAACAACACTATTTACCACCAGAAATAATATTAGAACGTAACCCTTAGCAGCACAGAAATTCGCGGAAACATGTGAATTTGGTAGCGCGTCAGTTTTCATTGTTATTCGCAGTTGGTCGCAGTTTTTGCCACTCGTTCACAAATGGTTCGTCTCGCTGATATAAATTTCAGCGCAGTATGCAATGTTAAGGGAATTTTTGTGACGTCCACCGAAGTTTGCCTGTTACTATAGTTTGCGCCTGTTGAATAAAAGGCGAGGAATATTTTAAATTGGACTGTATTTTATTATTTTTAGGAACAACACGTCTTTGCAGTAAGGCAGATAGAATGCAAGAGGGTGAAGGAAGTTAGAATGAATTTTTTTATAAGTACATTGTTCATCGTTCACATGGTTAAAAGTTTGCCATATAAAAACTACAGATAATTATTTGTGTTTAGAAACTTTTCTAAACATAGTTGGGCCGGGGGCAGTGAACAACATAATACAACTTACAATAATAAATTAAGTAGTTAAAATAATATTTTTTACACCAACCTTTCTTAAACAATAAACATATTTTAACTACAAGCTTACTTTTATTCTAAACCTATAACAATTACATAGTTTAGTATATATTGAATTTGTTTTAAGGCTTAAATATTAACATAAGAGATTACTTATACCAAGGCAAGATCTTAGGAAACACAAAATTTAATTAAGTGGTAATGGACACAGTTTTCTAAGAGATCTTGTATACAATTTATTGTTGGCCATTTTAATATGGGCCACTCTGACCTGACCATCTGGTCCAGGGACTATCTTGTCTATTCTCGCCATTGGCCAAGATAGGGGTGCAGTGTTGTCACTGCGTACAATAACAAGGTCACCTTCTTTTAGATTGGGGAGGACCTGTTTCCATTTGGGCCTGCTCTGTAATTGAGTGAGATAGTCCCTCGACCAGACAGACCAAAAGTCTTGTTTTATTTTTGTTAAGATATTCCAAAATCTAAGTCTGTTCATTGGAACATTTGAGTGATCTACCTCTGGAAAGGTAGTCATGGCTGTACCTATTATAAAATGTCCAGGTGTAAGATATTGAAAGTTAGACACATCTGAACTCAATGGCAAGAGAGGCCTTGAGTTTAAAACTGCTTCAATTTCTACAATGATAGTGTAAAGAGCCTCAAATGTCAGAGCAATATTACCTACTATTCTTTTAAAATGAAACTTTAGACTCTTTACACCTGCTTCCCATAGCCCACCAAACTCAGGGGAGTAGCTAGGTATAAATTTGAATTGTATGTATTTAGATACACAATAATTTTGAATTTCATCCACATGTTTTATAGAGTTAAACAATTCATATAATTTATTTAGTTCATTTTCAGCACCTTTAAAGGTCTTGGCGTTGTCACAAAAGATATTGACAGGCATTCCACGCCGGGCGATAAATCATTTGAGACATGCCAAAAATGCCTCTGTGGTGAGGTCACTAACCAATTCCACATGGATGGCCTTTGTTGCAAAGCATACAAACAAGGCAATATAGCTTTTTGTTATGAGAGGTTTCCTCATTCTGGATACCTTTAAATTAAAAGGTCCACAGAAGTCTACTCCTACTATATGAAATGGTCTCACAGCAGTCAATCTTTCCTCAGGCAGAGAACCCATGAGCTGTACAGCAGCTGTAGCCTTCAGTCTTGCGCATTTAATGCAGCGGTTGACAACCTTCTTAACCTCACGAATGGCGCTAATGATCCAAAACCTTTGAGAAAGAGAGCCTATGACAAGTTTTGCACCAGCATGTAATAATCGCAAGTGCTCTTTGTGTATTATAATATCTGTGATATGACAGTTTTTTGGCAAAATAACAGGGTGCTTCTTTTCATATGGAATATCAGAAGCATTCTGAAGTCGACCACCTAGGCGAACCAAACCATTACCATCAATAAAAGGGTGTAAGCTAGACAGGCCTGACTTTATAGGAGAGTTATTTTTGAGCAAGGTAATCTCATTTGAAAAATGATATTCTTGAGTACAGCGCATGATCACTAAAAGTGCATTATGGAGTTCTTTTGGAGCTAGGACACCAACTAACTTTTCATTTTTTATATCAGAATTGCTGCGAAAACGCAAAATATAGGCTACTACTCTTTGCAACCTATTGATGTCAGAAAACCTTTCAAAAAAGTTTTTTGAAAATGAATTTTTGTGACCAGTTGGCAAAGAATCATTTACATTACAGTTTACAACAGGACCAGCATGATCAACATCATCATCAAGGGGAATGGGTAACTTGGACTCTGTAAGAGAGTGTTTGTAGTCCACATTAGAGAGATCCCTTGGACCATACCACCAAAGCTCATTTGACTGCAACTTCTGTGGATCGCATCCTCTAGATAACAGGTCAGCTGGGTTTTCCGCTGTTCTGACATAATGCCAACTGACACCTTTAGTCAGCTCTCTGATTTGTTTGACACGCTTCATGACATAAGGATTTGACTTTATGTTATTTGATCCTATCCAAGCTAATACAATTTGTGAATCACTATACAAAAATGATTTCAGTGGAAGTCTATTTTTTAAAACTTTACTGACTCTACATAAAAGCTCTGAAAGAAGCAGTGCACTATTCAATTCAAGTTTTGGGATGGTGATAGATTTGTTCAATGGAGCAACCCGTGATTTGGAACACAAAAGGTTTACAAAGACCGTTCCATCAGCATTAAATACTCTTAGATATATGCAACAGCCTAATGCTTTGAATGATGCATCAGCATATCCCACTAGCTCTACATTAATTTTGCCAGTAGAATTGACACATCTTGGAATATTGATGGTACCCATTGATTTTAAACTTTCTAAGAATTTTTCCCAAATGTAAAGCTGTTCATGGGGCATTATAGAGTCCCAGTCAATTTTTATTGACCACAATTTTTGCATGAATAGCTTTGCTGTGACTATAATTGGACCTATCAATCCTAAGGGATCAAACATTTTTCCTATAAAACTTAACACCTTTCTTTTGGTATTAACATCATTTTTCTCAACTAATGGGGCTGTAAAACTGAACTGATCTTGCAAAATATCACATTTCAGACCTAGTGTTTTAACAATATTATTTTTATTTAAATCAAGTTTTTCAAAATATTTGACTTCCTTTGGAAGGTCATCAAGAAGTTGGGGACTGTTGGAACACCATTTGTGAAGAACAAAACTACCCTTTTCCATTAGTTCCATTAACTGCGTTTTAAGCTGCTGAAGCTGCTCCAGACTATCAGATCCAACTATCACATCGTCAACATATGTGCTTGTGCGCATGGCTTCGGCTGCAAGAGGGTATGAAGCACCATATCTATTGGCCAATTCAATTAGGCACCGTGTTGCTAAGAAGGTTGAAGCTTTTAAGCCATACGTAACAGTCTGCAATTGTAAACAGCTAATGGGTTCTTGAGGATTATCACGCCAGAGTATATTTTGGAGGCTAGTTTGGGTAGAATCTATGTTCACAGATCTAAACATTTTCCGAATGTCACAAATTAGTGTGTAGATAAACGTTCTCCATAGGATGAGTATATCAAGAAGTTCACTTTGGACCACCGGACCATTTAACATGACATCATTCAGTGAAACCCCTGATCTAGATTTCATACTACCATCAAAGACCACCCGCAACTTAGTAGTTAAGCTTTCCTCATTAAAAACTGCATGATGAGCCAAGAAGTAATTTGACCCATCTTGAACATTATAGTTTCCAATGTCAACAATTTTAGCATGTCCCAACTCTAAATATTCATCAATGAACCTTTTATATCTTTCTAGATAGATAATATTCTTTTTAAATTTTCTCTCCAGTGTCAAGAATCTTTGGAGGGCCACTGAGAAAGAGTCCCCAAGCTGCAACTCAAGCTTCTTGGTCATTAATGGCATTTTGACAACAAACCTTTTATCTTGAAGCTGCACATTTTCATTGAAACATCTTTCAGCTTTTTCAAATTCTAGGGATTTTAGCTTAGATGCAGGTTGAGGAATAGCCTCAGATAGCCAAAACTGTTCCATCACCTCCTCTAATTTATTGCTATTGAAGATGGCAAGATTGACAACCCCAATATCACATTCACCACTATTTGCCGAGCTTTTAGGAATGTTACCAGCAACCGTGTACCCAAATAGAGTATTTTGCAATACAGGACCATTTTGAAGTTTGACCTGCCCATTCAGCAAAATATTGAAATATATTTCAGCACTTAGAAGTATTGATATGACATCAGTTACATTGAATTTGCCATCTGCTAAACAGATGTTTGTAGGTATCTTTAGCTTTGATATATCAAAGGAATGCTGAGGCAGGTGGGATGTGATGGAATCTACAACATTGCATCTAACATTTAATTTTACATCATTCACTGGAGAGTGTATGGTTAAATCAACACTATGATTTATTTTTTGATTTTTATTTCCAATTCCAACTACATTGCTAGTTTGGAATTTGGTTTTTAGACCTAACTTTTCCACAAGCTCTGTTGTCACAAAAGAAACTTGGCTTGCGGAATCAAGAAGCCCTCTGACAAAGATATCAGACCCATGTCTATCAATAAGTTTTACCCGTATAGTAGGCAATAAAACATTCACTGACGCATCATGTGAGTGCAAGCTAACTGATCGTTCAGCAGCTGGAATGCTGTCTTTATGCAGGAGAGTATTGTGCCCTGCTTTACAGACTTTGCAAGTAAAATTAAACCTACACTTGCCGGTGTGGTTTTTTAAGCACATTGTGCACAAGTTTTTGCTCTTAACAAATATGGTACGGTCTTCTATAGGAGCCGTTTTAAAGCGGGGGCAAACATGGATAGCATGGTCTGTCCCATCGCAGTACAAACATTTGTAACTACTTTTATTTTTAGTGACAACATTGCTCACTTTGTTTGAAACTAATAACTTTTTAGGTTCGGAACTATCCTCAAGCGCCATGGCACGCTTTTCTAAAAACGCCATGAAATCTTCCATAGTAGGAAGCACATCTAAATTTCTGTCGAGCTGATAAGCCCTACATGTATATTGATCTAACTTTTTAGTTAAAAGAGTGATTAAAAGCATATCCCAATTTTGGATAGGTTGCTCCAAGTTCTTTAACGCGTGCAACTGCTGTTGCACCTGCGATATAAATGCCCTTATAGCAGTGGCAGTACCCTTTTGCATGGACGGCAGTTCCAGAATAACATTTATATGATTCGTAATTAACCTTGCTTTATTGTCAAAACGCTTCTTTAATAATAACAGAGATTCCTTATATGATTGATTGACCAGAGGTAAATTCACGATAACGGCTAGAGCATCCTCTGTCAAAAACTTTCTCAGATAAAAAAGCTTCTGCACATCTGAGAGTGTAGCATTATTGTTGATTACTGCAGTGAACAAGTCCATAAATGAAGTATATTTTGTGTAGTCCTTGCCACTAAATATCGGAATATCCAGGTGGGGCAGTTTAGAAGTAGAAACACTGCTACACAATCGTACTTCATTAGTGTTCAAGCTCTTTAGAGCAGCATTTAATTTTGAAACCACTGCAAAATACTTATTTCCAAGCAAAGCTACATCCTCAGAATCATTTTCATCAAGAGATAAAATATCTAGCTGTACAACTTCGTATTCCTTAAATGTTGTAATCAATTTTTCTTTACGTGCCTCTAGCATTTCAGTGCTAGAGGATGCTATGTTTATCGGATCACTTATAAAGTTTTCAATGCGAGTCACAGTACCTTTTAAATGCCCGCGCGCGAGTCGAAGTTTCTTTAATTTGGCATCTTCCATGTTTACGCACAACACTTATTTTAGACCTCAAGCACTTCACTGCACTAAAATGATCACTTTTGCGCAATACGTTTAGGGAAATACCGTAGCAATTGCTGCGCCGACGCCGCCGCCCCGCCGTTAGAGTTGTAAACAAACTCCTGTTTGTTTGATGTCACTGAACTGTGACTGGAACCTAGGATCGGAACGCGAACCGACGTTTGCTGATGCTTTGATATTGTTTTTGTTGACTGAAAGGAGACTGATTCAGATTCAGACTTATGTTGATACTTCCAATACTTCGTCCGCGGAATTGATTGACTGCAAGTTGACGTTTACAGTGACGTTGACAGTTGACTTTCCAATGACAGCTCTGAAACTCTTCGAACGATTTGATGAACGAGCAACTGAGGTATGAAGTCGCTTCGCCGATCTTGCCAACCAAACTATCAAAATGGATTCCCTTTCTGAATTATAAAAAAAATGCCGGTATCAGAAAAATATGCAATCATAGCTTGCAAAATCCACTTTTCACAGCAAATTTCTTCTTTTCTTTTGATTTTCTGTGCGTAAGCAGGAACCTTTGAGCCGTTTTTTCCGTTTTGTTAGTGAGAAGTTGTTTAATTCTCAATAAAAACTGCCACGGCCGGCACTCGAACGATGGCTCCGAGAAGTCCGATAACTCGATACTTGCTTAAAAACAAACGTCCCGCACAATGCACAGTAATACTTGAAGGACCACACTTCGCCTTTGTTGAATAAAAGGCGAGGAATATTTTAAATTGGACTGTATTTTATTATTTTTAGGAACAACACGTCTTTGCAGTAAGGCAGATAGAATGCAAGAGGGTGAAGGAAGTTAGAATGAATTTTTTTATAAGTACATTGTTCATCGTTCACATGGTTAAAAGTTTGCCATATAAAAACTACAGATAATTATTTGTGTTTAGAAACTTTTCTAAACAGCGCCTCTGGAATTTTTTGGAACTGCATTTGCGAGAGATAGAATGGTTGAACAATATGGAATGAACCTGACAAAAGACTGTTGTGCTTTGTCTAGGACACATTGTTTGAATATACTCGTATTTGTGAAGTTAGCGAAGTTTTTTTCGAAATTTAAGCTTATTTTTACCTTTGTGACACCTGTTAATAATATTTTAGTATTTTAAACGGACTTGTAATCTACTTACCTTTGCCACTGTACTGATCATCCTGTAACTTTGCATTAACATTATCAGGTATACAGTGCTTTTTATCTTAAAATAACCCCTCCCGCTCTTGGGCAGAGCGAAAGGGAGTGTCAGACTGGCTAAAAACCACCCATGTTCCTTCTTAGCCCTATATGTCAAGGCCGCGGTAACTTGAGAACAACCCGCAGCCCAGACGGGAGGTATACACTGCTTCTGTTTCGTTAGTGAATAAAGGTATTGGGGGTCTAACGTTTAGGAAAATAGATCAGACCTAATAAGAAAATAATATGAATTGCGTTAAAATTCGTAAAATGGCCACAGTGTCTGTGGCCATTTTACGATTTTTTTAATTTTTTTTTTTAATTAGTTACTATTGTGAAAGGTCCGCTTTTAAACGTAATTCTTATTATGATCTACTAAAGTGGCCATTTTAGACCCTTTCCCGAGGAAAGCAACAGGAATAGTCTTATAATAATGGCGCCACGTGTCTTTCGAATCGTAAATGAATTATATTGTTATAGAAACTTTAGAAGTATTTCTATAATAATTTCTCGGGGACGAACGTCACAGGGCTGAGCTAGTTAATAATATTTTGAACACCGTAATATCCAATCTTCCAATCCTGTACGTTCGCTTCATATATATTCACGTTACAGGAGCGATCAATCACGAACGTCGGCAACTTTAGAGCTCTTTCAATACAAAATAAAATAAATATACAAATAACAGCGGAGCGGAGCTGCTGGAGCAGCGGTGGCCCAGTGGTGGCGGCCCCGACTTATGAACAGTAGGGTTCGTGGGTTCGAATCCAGGCAGGCACATTACTTTGTGTTATTTATTTCATCACCGCTGCTCTCAAAACGGTGAAGGAAAACATCGTGAGGAAACCGGCATGTCTTAGAACCAAAAAAAATCGAAGACATGTGACATCTACCTACCAATCCGCACTGGGCCCGCGTGGTAGATTATAGCCCATTCCCTCTCAAAGAGAGGAGGCCTGTATCCCAGCAGTGGGAACATTTATAGGCTGTTGATGATGATGATGATACAAATAACGAAAATATTATTAGTTTTTGGAACACGTGTACCATGTGAAGTGGTTAGATAATGAAGTAAGTTTCAAACTGTTTTCATCTTGCAGAAGATAATCTTCACCAATGGAAGGATATGCTTTCTTTTTTACCAAAAACACAATGAGAGAACCGCATAAACTGGTTTTGTTGAGATTGATTAGTTGCCACACGTACCATGACATGAGACACTAGTATATATTATTAGATATGCCCGTGATAAATACAAAAAATAAAGCACCAACGCATAACTTCAAAGGCTCTGTCTAATGTATTCAAACGTTCCTAATTTAGAAATTGATAGAACTAACATAACAACTTAAAGGTACATTCGCGCACACCAATATTATGTAAGTAAACCGTTACAGTCTCGAGCAGCGCCCGTCTATCAAAATGTTCTAACAATATTGTAAGCTATTGTACACACGATGAAACAGTTAAGTGTGTTAGCGAAAGAAAACGACAAGACTGTTTTCGGTTTTTTTATGAAATTGGAAATTAAATTAAACAATGAGGCACTTGGGTCATTACCAAGTTTACTTTGTGCCTTCGAAAGCACTTTAAGCCTTTGCCGCCTTGATTGCGGCTGTCATGGAGCAGAATGTAAGAAACTTAAAACTAAACTTAGAAGAAACTCTACAGGGAACTCAAATCTGGATTAGACTTGTGATATCGGACTTAGACAGATAATATTCAGGAAGATTAGATTTCATGAAATTAACATTTTATTTTCAGTCATGTAGTTTCATTTCAGTCATGATCGTGTTTTTTGGCATCGACGGAACTTATTTTTTTGGGCTCACAATGTGATGTCCTTTATTTTAGCTACTTTAATGACTGAAATAAACGAAGCAAAGAACAATATATCCCTATAAATACGCACTGTACACATACCTCACACCTATCACTTTCACCAACAGTACCTTCAGCACAATGGTACAGTCGTGCTCAGTACTAAGCTGGTACAATCGCGTGCATCGGTCCATCGGTTCACAGCACGAGTTCGTCTGATTTATCACTGCTTTACGTGGTACAATGTAATTTTCGTGCATTCACAGTTTAATACACGTGCTGTTGTAACCTGCGATTCTGTTCAGTTTTATGGCGAGAAAACGCAATTTTGGCCATAGTTTTACAAATTATTTTGAAATATATTGAATCGACCCGTATCTTTGTAACTATATAGGTACCTACATGAAACGGTGATAAATATTGTATTAATCTTAATAATAAACTAATGTCATTATCTACAATATTTTTTACTAACGAAACAAAGTCATGAAATTACTAAGTTGATGACTTTTCAATAATAATTGGTACGGATTAGTCAAACCCGTATTAAATAATAATTAGAACCATACTGTGGAAATTGGAATATAGAGAGTTCCAGTCAGTTTTTATATGGACGCGTCCGTCCCCAAGGCCAATAATGCAATTTGACCGAACCGTAGCTGAAACATAATTATTATAAATATAATTAGTTCAAATCAAATGTCATTTATTCAAATTAGGCTGATAATCAGCACTTTACACGGACAGACAGACAATCATGATGAATCTATAAGGGTTCCGTTTTTTTTGCCATTTGGCTACGGAACCCAAAAAAGGAATATGACCACACAGGAGATACAGAAAATTGCAGAGATAATTAAAAGAAAATTACATATACATTTCCCAGTGTATAAGTAAACGGAATCTAGTTAAAAATCCTCCAACCATGTGAGAGCATGCGATTTAAAAACGTCAGTTGGTAAGTTGCAAACTTGTGTCTAAATGAAATTCTGCGGAGTGTTCGAGTGAGAGCTCGAAAAAATAATTAACTTTTTTGCTGACTACGTTTTTTAACATTTGAGGTTTAGAACAAAAACGAAAGACAGAGAGAGAAAAATATTGTTCTGCAATGTTGCGTAAGAAATTGGCATGCTGTTTTAATTGGTCTTTCTTTTATTTTAATCGTGTGTTAAGTACCTAAAATAGCGTCATAGTTTTTATGCAGCCCATGGGCCTATGAATTGGCTTTACATGCCGTCCAAAAATATATCTCAGGCATTAGGTATTTAAAAGCAATGATGCTAAGCAACGCAGTGATACTAGCGAAGGAGGTGGCGGAACGTGAGAGGGAGAGAACCTCACGTCTCAGCCGCCGCGTGAGACGCTCCAGGCGTCGGGGGCCACGTGACGGCTTCCGCCCACGGTAGATGCGAGCCTGTGGACGGTAAGTGATGGGCTAGCTCGCCTTCCGTCCGTCTTATGGCAACGACAGGCCGTGTCGACGGCGCGTTCGTATTCCACGCGCGCCTCAAAGATTTGTCAGCAACATGGAAGGGGGCAAGGGCCGACGCCCGTCGGGGCTGCAGAATGTTGTAAGAGATACCGTGGCCTTGACATTAAGGGCTAAGAAGGAACATGGGTCGGTTTTAGTCAGTAGAAGTCTGACACTCCCTTTCGCTCTGCCCAAGAGCGGGAGGGGTTGTTTGATGATTTTCCACCCGCCAAATAAAAAAAAAGGCATAAGGTATTTATTTATTTCAACAAGTCAAACAGTAACATAGCTCGTGCTAGTTACGATGTTGTCATTTTACAGAAGCAAGTGTTAATTATACAATACGTACATTAATCTGCTCCTTATAGTTGGTTGGTGTACGGTTGGTTTTAAAACCAGCATTTCGTAAGAATAAGGGTAGTTGACCAACTAGAAAAAACATGATTCTGTTTCGTCCGTCTGTTAGATTATCGATAAACATTGGATACGTGTTTTTTGTTTTATCAAATTAACAGAAAATATTGAAAATAAAACGTGTCAAAGATCGTGAGTGGGAGCTGATGACGTCACTTTCTGGTGAAAATGTACCAAAATAAGACGTCGGGGGATTTTCGAAGCACTGTATTGTCTTCATGTTTTGTGTACTTGAAAAAAGAAAAAATACGTGTCCCATATTTTTTGGCAATCTATCTGACGGACTAATTAGATTTCTTTTGTCAACTACCCAATTATAAGTTTCATGTAAAAAAATGCGAGTCTAGAGTCGAAACTTACCTTATGTCTCTTATGTTAAACTTATATTATGTCCACAAATTCAGCAAGGAAAAAAAAGAGAAACTCCTAATGGAATGAACAAATATCACTTTGGCCGATTCAATGAAGACCCCATGCTCTTACCACAACCAACATCAAAGGTAGTCAACTAAATTCATACTCTTAGTACTAATCTTATTTATGTTAAAGTGTAGAATTGAAGAACAAAAGGTCACGACAGTCGCGAATTGGATAGGTATACAGGGTGTAAAGTAACGCTTCACACATACGTCAACCAAGCATTCTGTACATCAAACTAAGTAAGTAACTATGCAATTTTTTTGCTGGGAATATACTTTTTTTTGGGGTCAAAAATCACAATTTACGGTAAAACTCAATGTAGCACTTTTAAAACATTGTGCTAGTGGATGTTTTGAATAGTAAACGGGTCATGGAGGTAATTTAAGTAAAGTTTTAACCTGAAAAATTAGTATTTACAAAAACAGCTGTGCAAAATTTGGAACTTTGACCCCAATATTTCCGTAACTAGGGGGTTCTCAAGTATGGTCTAGAACCAAAAAAATATCTCAGTGGTGGGGAGAACAAGTGACCTTCGTTTGCGTTAAGGGTACTTTTACACCCTTTATACCTACTGGAAATATTGTCATAATTTAGCATTGTCACACTGTTGGGAATAGGCTTCTCTTTGCTTGATTGTGCCAAGCTCCAAATGTGCCAACCTCATCCAGGATATTCCCGCAAAAGCAACTATGTCGTCTACCCATGACTTCTCATTAACGCATTCGTTTTTTTCGTTAATACTACTGTGACCAAATCACCGAGGATCTGTAAGCTTTGAACCGAAAAAAAAACCATCTCAAACTTTTATAATCAAGATGATCGTACCCATCTTAATTTGGGCTTTGTGATTAAAAGGCATATTTGAAGGGACGGAATAAATGATAAGCCGTCAATCTCGTGACGTCACAAGATGGCCGCCACAATTAAGTCATGTCAAAGGTTTTTAATGCGCTTTGGAAACTTTGAGGCGGAGGAGTTTATAAGTACAGAGGGGATTCTGTGTGGGAACAACTGTTGGGTTTCATGGAAATAATATAAGATAATAAACTCCTTGTTGTGATCCTCTTTATAAAAAAAAGGTATTCTGTGTGGTTTTTAGGGTTTCGTTATCAACATGGAACCCTTATAGTAAAGAATCTTAATACTAGAAAGCTATAATCTTTTTTTAAGGTATCGAATAAATTTTTTTTTCTCGCGAAGTCCATTGTGTGGGATGTCGTTGGATAGGTCTTTGAAAAGGGTGGGCAGTAAGTTCATACATTTTCATGGGCAACTACGGAACCCTACATTGTGCGTGGTGCGACATGCATTTTGCTGGTTTTTACTACACTCGCAAGCAACCAAATCGACTCAAGCCTTGTCGGCGCACACATACATTGATACAACTAAAATCATGAATGGAAATTATTAAAATGATATGTCATTCGAAAGCTTAAGATGTCAGCTTTAATTTGATATCATTATCATTGAAATCCATCCATCATTTTTGAAATAAATGATGTCTGAATGCAAGAGTAGGAAAAACGGGAATTTAGGAAAAAGGGTATGTGTCTCGTATTTGACAAATTAAACAAACAAAATTAAAAATAAAATTATTTTATTTAAATCAGTATTTCGTATTGCCCCCTCTAGCCCTAATTACATCCCGCAGTCTGTTTTTCATGGACCTTATCAATTTTTTGACATTTTCTTGAGGAATGCCGTCCCACTCCTCTAATAATGCTGTCTTTAGCTCGTCTACGCTTGAAGGGACTGGATTTCTGGCCCGAACTCTTCTTTTAAGCTCGTCCCATAAGTGCTCGATGGGATTCATGTCAGGACTGAGCGCAGGCCAGTCCATCGTGCGTAATTCGACCTCTTGCAGAAACTGTCGAGTGACTCGTGCCGTGTGGCAGCGGGCATTGTCGTGCATTAACACGAAGTCTTCACCGACAAACCCTGCGTAGGGCACAACATGATCCAGTAGAATGTCGGTGATGTACCGATCAGCTGTTAGCCCGCCTCCTCGGCCGCCCCCAGGCACGAAAACAAGTTCGGTTTTTCCCTCTAAAGAGATACCAGCCCACATCATGCAGGAACCGCCGCCATATGCCACTGTTTCAGCGAAACAACATTGGGCAAATCGTTCTCCCGGACGCCTGTAGACTCGGCCTCTCCTGTCACTGCCATGCAGACACATTCTGCACTCATCAGTAAACAGGACCGATCGCCATTGCGCAACGCTCCAATTGAGATGCTCTCGAGCAAATTGAAGGCGCGCTTGTCGGTGGCCTGCAGTCAACTTAGGGCCCGTCGCAGGTCTTTTTGGCGTCAAGTTGGCTTCCTTCAAGCGTCTTCTCACTGTCCACTCGCTGACAGCCACTTGTCGTACACGTCTCAGTTCTTGCTGCACATCAACGCCCGTAAGGTGTCGATTGCGCAGCGAGGTTGAGACAATGAAGCGGTCGTCTCTCTCTGAAGTGCACCGGTGGCGGCTCGTTCTTGGTCTCCGATTGAAGGCACCAGTCTCTTGGAACCGTCTGTATATTCGGGATACAGAAGACTGGCTCAAGTGGAGCTGGGCAGCGATTGCTCGCTGACTTAACCCTTGTTGCAACAAGGCAACAACTTGAGCGGCTTCTTCTGGTGTGGTATCCATGGGTTAGCGAAAACAAGGAATGCAATTTACGGAGATGTGTACCGGTCAACTTGTAACAAGCAACTGATAAGATAAACCGGAAGTGGGGGGGTTTTATAGCGGGAGCAGGTAGCGCAAGTCGTGGATTCCTAAAGAGGTAATTTACGCTGACGGCCAATTAAAATGTGTCAATAAATCAGCGCTTAGTTTTTTTTTAAGGTATTGATGTTAATTGAAAGCCTAATTCTTCAGCTTTCGAATGACATATCACTTTTGTAATTACCATTTATCGTTTTAGGAAAATCAATGTATATGTGCGCCGTCTAGGCTTGAGTCGATTTGGTTGCTCGCGAGTGTAGTACATCTCTATCCGAGACTAAAAATAATAAAGGGTTCGAGCAACGCGAATCCGATGACGTGCTTATTATACATTTGTTGACCTTTAGCCCAGCGTAATAGTATAAAATAAAATAGTTATTCTAAATAATATAGGCTGACTCACTTGAACAATCAAAATATTGCGAAAACGTGTTTTTACGTCTATGGAAGTAGCTGCTATCAAAAATCTTTCTTCCCAAAAGCCAAAAAGTCTTTCGTCTTTACGTACCCCAGTTTCCATAATTCAGTTTCCGTCCTTCGGGAATATTCGTTTATCCGAATTATCCCGAACTCCGGTCGTATTACGGTGGTTTTTATTCTTTTAAACTAGATTTTAATTCACCGTTCGAAGCGTGAATAACAAATTGAAATCCGACAATTTAAACACCGTTTTAAATTCGCGTCCATTGTGGGCTGAATTAAAATAATAGGTAGTCTCAAGAGAATGGGACGTTTTAATTAATGTTTGTTGTAAAAAAAACTGTAATAATGTTTCATGTACCTTGTATTAAGGTTTCAGGCCGTGATTTTTAAGAATATAGCTTTTGTAAAATCATAACATAACCTATCGGGCAATCCCCGAAAGGTTAGGCCCCATTTAAAAAATACGGGGCCAGCCTATTGACATCAACCCAGCACTAACAATATTTAGTATAGGAAATGTAATAGACTCGAAACATTTTAATGTCAGTGTGCATAAAATATGTAGGTATAGGCGTGACGACATAGTCAAAGAATCAATGATTTAATGATATTAGGGGAAATTACATACTAGAAGGATTTAAAACACTGATTTAGTTTTATTTAAAAAATTAAGATTAGTAAGATTTTTAATAAAATAAAAGATTAAAATACTGATATCGGCCATTTTGATTGAAACACCAATCATAGAGCACTACGTCACGCCAATGTAAACATCACTAGCTGTCACTAGTCACTGTGTTGTTTTGTTGCCGATTACGCATTTGGATATTTTTTTTGTTACCTACTTACTACAATACTTTGTGAACATCTTTAGCAATGGAATCAGGCTTTGTAAAAGCAAACAGTTCAAATTTGCCCAGGATAGATTTACTGATGTTGGGCGATTTCCTTGGGTCAAATAAAGAATTTTGCTCGTCCGGAATTTGTTCCGGAATGTGAAAACCTCCCTGTAAGTAAATTTTGTAAGTATCTAACACTATAAAAATACAACAAACTCGTTTTGAGCTTGTAGGAGTTTAGTTTATTTTCACTTTCATATGTTATTTTTACAATAAACTTGTCAGTTTATTTTTGAGGTTAGCTCCTTCGCAACTTGTAATAAAAGTTTGCTACTGAGTAATAACCAACAAAAGGAGTAAATTTCTGTAACTACAAAGCATGTACTAGTATCTTTTCTCATAGTAACAACCTACTATCATAATCACCGGGTCAGCTAAGCAGGTCCAGAGGACAACATTTTTGACATTCAAATATGTAATGCTAAAACTATTGCTATTGATGTGTTTTTACACTGAGGCACCGCACACCACATAAAAACTTTGTTATTCATTTTTAACACACGAATTAAGGTAATGTTTGTTTTAGTTTCCTCTAGCTGCGCTTTGACATTTCCATGTTTACTTATGCGTGACGTCAGACCCGACGCCATGACACTGCGAGCTGTTTTCGCACTGTATTTTTTTTTTTTTTTCAAAAATGGCTTATATCTTCGTTAAACTTTACTTTATTACTGAAATAAAGGTTTTTTCGTAAATAAAAAAGATGTACCCACATTACGGAAGGGGATTTCAAAATCATTCGTCATGCCTATTCTAATCGAATAACAGTTAAATAAAAAGCCTCGTGCATTAAAAAAATACGACAGTCCTGGCTGGAAAAAAAACTCAAGCACTCCAAATATGAATTCAATTTTAAAAACAAGGACGAGGCATGTTCCATCTTCAAAACATCGAGGCATAGACTAAATCTTTAGTACATAGCTAGTGGAGTGCTCAGCACATAAAACCTAACAACATCGACTATTCCACTGTATTTTTCTTTTCATAAAAGGGTAATTTCATTTTTCCGACATAATCGAGTTTTCCTTCTAGGAAATGGCGGTGAAAATAAAAATAAGAAGCCATTTCTCCTTTCACATCATATTATAGGCTTGTGCTTCTTAAACATTTTATTTTATAATAAATTACAATTTTATTTTTTATGCCACCGTACTATTTTTCTACCGCTAATTTCCTGTTACCTGTTTTTTATGGCATGTATTTAAATTGATATCTGAATATTCCCTTTTTTCGAACAAAACATTACAAAGTTAAAGCAAAAATACTGAATTGCACACACATTATCCACACTAAATAAATCAAATACAATATACTGTTTAATGGTATTTGCAGGACTGTTTTACTGGGGATCTAAAATGGCCACTTTAGCAGATCATAATATGAATTGCCTTAAGGAGCGTAAACTGGACTTCTCATAATAGTAATTGCGTCTGTGACCATTTTACGACTGCCAACGCAATGGATATTATTTACATATTATAATCTATTTTTCTAAATGGTCACAGACGCAGTAACTATTATGAAAGGTTCATTTTACGCTTTTTAATGCAATTCATATTATGATCTGCTAAAGTGGCCATTTTAGAACTCCTGAACTGATTACAGCCTAACCTAACATAACCTAACCAAAAAAATAATAATAATGGACTCACATGCCTGTGGAAATATACTTAAGATAAGCAAAAAAAAAACCTAACATAACCTAAGTTAGTATTTTTGATAAACAATCCGTATTTTCTAACCACATTTTTGGAGAGATTTCGATAAAAAAGGTCATCTCGTTTTGTGTGCTTTTTTGGTTATTTTTGTAGGACATGTTTAGTTAATCAATTGGGGTTTTTGCACAGCATTCATTTTTCTGGTATGCATTCAGTTAATTAGTGGAGTGCGCCGAAAAATTATACAGATGTACATTTAAAAATATCCCGTTTTTTATAGTGGTTGAATTCCGTTTGTGATTTTCAATTATCGCTTTCTAGTTCGAAGTAATTTAATTATGTTTAGCTATAGTAATAATAACAAACTGGATGTCTTCCTTGATAATTGAATAGAAGTTGCACGTAATCGTGATCGTTGGAAGGAATGGAGGGAGGCCATAATAAAAATAATATAATAACTTTAAATAAGGGATTCATAAACACAAACTGACATATTTCAAATAATAATTATTATAATAACCATGAATTACTGAGCACTCGTTTAAGGTTTATTAATTGAACTAATTTAAAATCTCGTTCACTCACTAAATGGGAAATAGGAAGTAACTCTTTCTTAAAAACAACACACCTGTAATCCTCTACGGGTTTGACAGAGGTATACCTTATAAGAGTAGTGAACTCACATTTCAACCGTAATTTAAAAGTCCCATATACAAGAGAGGGTTATTTGCCACCAAACGGCAGAAGTACAGAACCCGCGGCTGTTACTTAGAAATTCTTGATAGAAAAATTCAATTACAATAGGGAAGAAAAAATTAAAAAAAAATTACAAAAAAAATCTAATTAGTCCGTCAGATAGACTTCCAAAAAATATTGGACACGTATTCTTTCTTTTTTCACGTAAACAGACAATAAAGACGATACAGTGCTTTGAAAACTCGTATGACGTCATTTTCTAAGACACTAATGTGACAGTCTTTAACGGTGAGCGACGTCACAACCCCTCAAAACTTTGACGCATTGTATCTTCGTAATTTTTTATTGATTTGATAAAACAAAAAATACGTGTCCAATATTTTTTGATAATCTAAAAGACGAACTAATTAGATTTGTTTTAAGTCAGTTAACATCCCTATTTGCCCGAACCGGGAATGGAACCCAGAAACTAAGGTTCAGCAGTCATATCGCACTTGGGTCTCCTAGACCAACAAATTAGTCACACTACGTTTATCTTTATAAATCTCACTAGAATTAGTCATCCATAGGTTGTCTGATCCATTTGCTTACAATATCACTGAATACTTTTTTAACAGACTTGCATATTAACAGATTTTAACAGACTTGCATACAATGTTAAGAGCCAGTCAATGAACAGCCTAACCTCAGTTGTCCACCATTCAAAGGTCAATACCCTTTGCGTCGTAAAAACTTGTGTCTGGCGTACCCCAGTTAAATTTTACGGGTCTTTTTAATGTTTCAAGTTCAGATATAAAATTCTAAATGTAATATGGTGATGTCAGTTAAAATTTACAATCTGGTGGGTTGTGCTTTTAGCGAGTAAATGGGTAGATGAGATCAAGACAAAAGATTACTTAGATTATGTGTAGGGAGCTATAATGTAAAGTGGACATCAAGACAATTTCTATGTGAGGAGGTTCAGAATTCGGGGCTGCGGGTTGTTCGCAAGAGATACCGCGGCCTCGACATAAAAGCTAAGATGGAACGGGCCAAAGCAACCATGCAATGGTCCCCAAACAACAACAAACTACAACGCGGCAGGCCCAGGGAGATGGCAGTACAAACTGGATTCGTTTTGCAGGGATTGGCAAACCGGAACACTGGTTAAGGATAAGTGGAAAGAAGGAAGAGAGGCCTTTGCCGTGCAGTGAGACACAAATGGCTGATAATAATATCAATTTAATCTACAATTCTGTTGTCTTTTCATTTCAAAACAAGTTTTTATGCTAAAATTTTTCAGTTTTTTAATCATACTATGTTGGGGTCGGCTGCCATTTTAACCAGATACAGCGGAATACCAGTATTTTACATGGAGCGACTGCCTATCAGACCTCCACGACCCAATTGGTACTGAGTAATATGATATAGGTAGGTACTATAACTGGTTGTCAGACTTACTGGCCACTGGCTGCCGTTTTTTCAATAAATCGGAATAAAATATTGGTTCCCTAATGATTGTTGGCAGAGTGAACTTCCCATCCAAGGACAGTAGGTAATAGTACATTATGATATAAGTGCTGTAATTATCTATATATTAATATAGTCATACGACGTTTTATAACACATTTGCGAGGAAATAAATAAAACTCGGACTTTCTTAAACGAATAAATCTTTAATCACTTGTTAAAGCAGTTAGAAAAATTTGAACAATTTGTGAAATTGATTATTACGTTGCCAGTTGGCATTTTTAATGTTGTCCAGTTATTATTATTAGTTACAATTTCACCAGTCTCTCTCTCACTCTCTTGAGTGAAAGTAGGAGAAACGAGACCACAGAGTTCTGCAGTCGGTGGCGGCGACGGGGGCGGCTGCGGCGGCGGCGACGATGGTGGAATGTACGCGTGTGTGCTCGTTGATGGTCGAGAGTCAACACTTGGCTCCAAATTTATATTCCTTGTAATGCGGGAGCTAATTTCTTCTTTATTTCTCATCGAGTCATCTATGTAGCCCTCGGCTACACTGTTCGACCGCCACCCTCCGTGGCATTTTAGTGTCAATAGGTTCGCACCTGAATCGGCGAGCAATGTAGCCGAGGACCTTCTAAAACTGTGCCCTGTGTATTCATGTGGATCATCCAAATTTAAGAAAGTGGCAATTTGTTTCGGCATTGCTCCAAATTTATTTATGCCAATGGGTTGGCTAGTGCATTTTCCATTTTGGTAATTTTGAAAAAATCTGTTACACATCGCTTTTGTTGAACGAAGCGCTTCGTATTTCTTCACTATGTCGTGAAAAGGCCCCTGTATTGTGAACGACCTTGGAATTTTATTTTTTGTGTTTTTGACCTGGACAAGAAGAACCCGCCCATGGTTCTCGACATCATTAGTTGTGATGTTTGCCAACTCTTGACGTCTACATGCGCCATTTATGCCGAATATTAAAACAACCTGAAAAGAGATAAAAACAGCGTACAAAACACCTATATTGTAAAGAAATACGAAAGTGAAAGAAGTTAATAACAATAATTTAGTTTCAACTGACCTTTGTTGCCAAATATCGGCAATCTGGAGCTTCTTTTAGGAACTTCTTGACATTGTCAGCCGAAAATACTTTCGACTTTTTACTCACATGGCCACTTGAGCGTCTTTTTAGAAATGCCAGCAAGTTGGAATATGACTTGATATCAATACCATGTTTTGTTTTCAAAGTGTTTTTAGCATTGAATAGTAGCACCACAATGAGCTTGACTTATATTTTTGTGAAAGTTCCATGAAATAGGCTAAAAACACACTTTCTGAAAATGAATTTGCATCTTTGCTTGTTTTCCATAACATGAAATTTTGATACGCTTGTAAGTATCTATCGGCCGATTTTTCGGGCAATAGGCTTAGAGTAGCCTTTTTCGCAGCCTCTGAGACATCTGGCGGTGTCGAATTAATAAATTCATCATTACTTGACGACATTTTCAAATAAAAACAATACAGCGAAAAGAAAAAGCGCACGGAATCATTTTTATTTGTTCACAAATTAGCGATGCGCGGGCATCAGTGCTTTTTTTTTTAAGGCAACGGTACAAAAACAGCCAGTATTACTAATAAAGTAAATTAATATTTTTTTGTTTCTGTTACAGATGTAATTTACTGTCAAAATGAATTAAATTAAAGAATTAAATGTTTATTTTTTATATTTTATCTCCCAAAGTTAATTTTATTCATAAAATATTGACCACTTTTCTGACATAAAAACTTTTTGATTTGCTTTCTTTGCTTTTTTTTTCTTAAGATTTAAAAAAGTACCGTTGGTTTTAGACGGAGCATGATAAACCGTACGTGTTACCTTATTAGAAAGAAACTCGTGCGTTTTACTTTACGATTACGCACAAGTACGTAATGACATACATTACGATATTGAAATTGGTGAAATAAGAGGCCCTTTACGAGCAAATGTGTTATAAAATTAGATATAGGATTTTGTTAAATAGAATTAAGTACCAACAACACTAACATAGCATGTAAGCACAGTCCGTTACTAACCACTAACTCCGTCTTAAACAAAGATATTTATTTATTTAAACTACATAAATTTTATCGAGCAGGCTTTAATATAACGTTTCAGTAATGTTACTAATGACAGTCTCCGAGTCACTGACAACCCGGTGAGCTACTTCACAAATGGCTCGACAAATGGATGCGTGTTTAAAGTTTAATACATTACAGCTTCATCGCTTTGTTTTAACCCCTTATTTCGAGAATGATATTATTATTAACTAGCTCTCAAGGTTTCCATATAAAATAGGTTTGTTCGTCAAAAAGTTTGATTGTCTATTTAATGAAAAAAATATTCATTTACTGTAAAACACATCTCGAAGTTCTTCTGACTGCCTAGTTGGTCAAGTGGTCGCAAGTGCGGCTGCTGTGCCTTTGGTCCTGAGTTTCATTCCCGGGTCGGGCAGTGCTATTGGGCTTTCCATCAAGATTTTTTCAGTAGAAAGAAAGAAATAAAACATGTTTATTTAGCACAATGCCACAAGTGCACACAACAAACAATAAAAAATATAAAATAAACTAAAAAACTAAACTGAAGAAAAAGAGTGTGTGCATCTCACGGCTGCGCTAAATAGGACCAGTTCAGCAAACTGCCGAGCAGCTAGTGCCAGTGGTTTTCAACTGGCCCTGAGATGGTGATGTTACGAACGTGAAACAGTTTTGTACTTTGTGTTTATGTGTATGAGTAAGTGCTTATATAAGGAAATATGTGTATAGTAATTAATAATAACCTTTCGGATTACTTAGACGGAACAAAACAAACTAAAAACTAAGACATCCAATTATATGAAACAGTAACAACCACGACATTGACGATTGGCGCTTGGTTTCACGTGGGACTTAAAAAACATAACTGATGAAGTGTGGGTGTACTATTACTAATTACACCTGTGCCTCATATATCGGGAGCAGATTACAGCTGTAAAGCTGTGACGTTATGTATATTATAATTTTCTGTCTTTTCGAACGACCCGTGCACCTATTGTGAGCCAAAAATATTGGACACGTATTTTTTCACGTAAACAAACAATGATGACGTTATAGTGCTTTGAAAACTCGTGTGCATCATTTTCCAAGACATTAGTATGACATTCTTTACCGGTGAGTGACGTCACAAACCCCACTCAAATATTTGACGCGACTTATCTTCGTCAATATTTATTGATGTGGTAAAACAAAACATACGTATCCAATATTTTTCGATAATCTAAAAGACGGACTAATTAGAATCATATTTTTTTAAGTCAGTAAGCATCCCTATTACTATAAAACACATTGGGTATATCGACTTTACACATCATGAAATACCATCCCAACTACCAGGGGAACAGATCCACGAAGTGTTCTCTGCTTTTACTTAAGTTTTAAAGCAGAAAGCGCATTCAGCGGCTGCCGCGCTGAAGTTAGCGGGGAGTTCTTGCAAGCTGACGCGGACGTTCAAACGTCCTGGCGTTGAGTTTTATATTAAAGCGCTGGTTTTGCTTGTCTCTTTGTGTATTCAACGTAGATGTTAATTTGTCGGTTTGAAGAGAGATTAAGATGTGGACCTTGTTTTTTTTTACAACACTAGACGTCATTGAAACTAGATACATTGATATTATAAATTCGCGGCTATCTTTACTCAAAACAGCTCTCTTTCCGTGTAAATTTTGAACAAGAATCGAGAAGTTGCGATTTTTCGTAAAAACAATATTTATTTAAGCGAGATGATTTGATAAAATCCATTTTATGTTTTTAAATGGAATGTTGAATGTTGCTCACGTTTATCGACTGGTAAACTTTGCGTCGTTAAGCGCTATTTTATAGTTGCTCTGACACAACTGTAAAACTAGTAGTTCAATTTAGATTCGGTAAAATATCCCATGCAAAATCAAAATCAAAATAATTTTTTTTGTTTCACATAGGCCTACATGGGCACTTATTAAACATTGATAAAAAAGGGGCACGGTTCGGTGCATTGGTCGATTCCTAAGGAGAAGAACCGGCAAGAAACTCCAAAGTTTACTCTTTTAATCTTTTAAAATCGTTTGGGTTAACAATAAGATTTAATACACACATGAAGACCATGCAGATTAATGCGTTTATAGATCTCGATTTAAATATCCATGTGCCATTATTATTAACACCAGTCTTTACACCGTATCCAATTCCTCATTACCAAATTCCGTACGCGAAATTCCGTCTGCACACATAACAACGCAAAAAATGGTTAGAGGACTGAAGTTCTAGGCCTACAAAGTTAGGTGCTCATTACAGGCAGTGTTCTCGATAATGAGCCCTGCTAATAAGAGCGCCGTCCAAATATTAATTAGCAGCTTTTGTCGAGACCTGCCCTCGGGAGAATTCGGAAAAACGAACATCTTGAGAGAATGGGGGTAATAAAACGTGTTCGGGTAGGGTGCAGCTGGAGGATTATTATACAATGCATATTTTAAGTCTTCACTTTTGAATTAAAGTTTTTTTGGCATATTTCGTCTTGGCCGCTTTTACACTGTTAGGGTTCGTACACAGACCGCCTCGGAGAAGAGAGCAGATTTTTTATCACGATTATAACAGAGTTTTGAATCATTAGCAAACCTAACGAGTGACGTATAAAAGTAAGTCAATAACAATGTGAACGGACCCCTTATCAGTGAATCCTTATTTACTGGATGTAATGGGATCACAGTATTTGCTGATTTCAATTACTTTGATGGGTGGTTTGTTTTTTGTTGTTGTTTGTTTTTGTAGTTGGGAAAAGTGATTATAGGTTTTTCCTCTTATGTGGTTACTTGCCCAGCAAGTAGAAGTGCATGATGCGTTGCTAAAAAAGCGGCCCTTTTTTAATTTTTTGGGTAGGAAATCATCAAAAATCCCCTCCCGGTCTTAAAAGGGAGTGTCATACTTCTACTGACTAAGACCACCCATGTTTCTTCTTAGTCCTTTATGTCGAGGCCACGGTATCTCTTACAACATCCCGCAGCCACGACAAAAAAAAAAAAAACAAAAGCCCCGACGGGCGTCATCCCTTGCGCCCCCTTCCATGTTGCTGACATCTCTTTGAGGCGCGCGTGGAATACGATCGCGCCGTCGACACGGCCTGTCTTCGTCATAAGATGGGCGGACGGCGAGCTAGCCCATTACTCACCGTCCACAGGCCCGCTATATGCGGCCCTAGGATTGATATCAAAGTGTTATGGTGTTCTTCGGCCAAGAATATTTCATTAGCACCCACGGAATCAACGTTTCTGACCAGTTGATGGCAATAGGTTTGGCTGGCTGTTTGTGTTAGTAAGTGTGTTTATTGCTTGATAATAAATAAGAGTGAGCCAAAACTTACAATAACAGTACTATAGTCTAACGGAGTTTTCCACTAGAACACATTTAGTGGCCTAAATTCTTGATTATGTCTGTTGTATTCAATAAAGAAGGAAGAAAACATTATTATTTTGCCGTTTTTAACATGCCACGCGAAAAAAAAAGGTAACATACTCCTCACGTGAGAATCAATAACTTCTACCAACCCCCTCAGAGCACAGGATCTAGGAGTGATGTTACCATGTATGTATGCTATTAACCACGGCTTTATTTCATGGAAATGCTACATGTCCGATGCAATAACTCGGAACGTCCATCAATCAATCCAGCGAGATGGATGGGTAGACATCTATCACTATATACAAAGCCATTTTTGCCAGGCACAGGATTTTTTGATATTGGAAAGGGTTTTTTTTAATTGACAACTTCCTAAGTCAGAGCAGTGATGGTCCAGTGGTTGTGGTCCCGACTTAACAGAACACCCACGTTTTGCCAGTTATGTTAAGCCCCATGTAATCGAGGGCGAGCTTTTGGCCATCAACTGGGCACAAATCCAGACTTCATTGCTCCTATTGACTAGTACCTAATGGAAAAAACAGTCAAATCTAGGACCACGAATTTAAATGAAAGTACTGATCAAAACGTAAGTTACTATATTTAAATATCTTGGTCATTGATTTCCCCATATTAATACAGTGAATTAAAACAAAATTAGGTCAAAATAATCCCTTCTAAAATAATCAACGTAATAATAATTTTTTTCTGCCTTGTTGTGTATGTGAACCCGGGTGTACGGTAAAAAATTAGGATAAAAATAAACCCAACATAGCATGATGTTCGCACCTTGCCTCGGTTCGTGGACGCTGATGGATTCTCATTTGCTTTTCCGCTTCGCTCATTTTTGTTTTGACCGCACCGCAGCGTAGAATATTCTGTTCCTTCATATTTTCTAAATTCATTTTATTCATGCTGATTTTACTTTTCTATCTATTTTTATTATTCGTTTATTCTTTGAGTCGCATTAGAAATGGTAATAAAACAAATTATCAGATTATAATTGTGTTTTTGCATGCCGTGTGCCGTTATGTGTTTTATGTTGGTACTGTGTTCAAAATTATGTCTCTATTTGTTATCAGAGGAAGTATAAAATAATAATTAACGATATGCATATTTAAGACAAACTGTCCTGCAGTTTGGCAGATGATTTGTATTAAACCCACTCATGTACCTTTGTTGTTGAAATAAATAAAATAAAAAAAAAAAAGAAAATGACAGGGTGTAAAGTTTTTCAACCTTTATAGAAAAGGGAGGATTCCCCGTCCTCAAAATTTCAAACCAGCTACCCCCAAAATTGAAATGAAATTTTGCTCACACCTTTTGTTTTGGTAACAATATTAATACATTTTTGTGACGCACGACTAGTTCCTAGAGCCATGATCTCTAAGATCTCACAAAAGAACTCCTTAACGGTTAATAGCATACACAAAAAACTTTGAAAGTATACGCATTCAATTTTGATAGATACAACTAATTATGTTCCCTCTTTTCTTCTTCTCTTCACTAGCTTGTTTCTCTATTGGTTTCATTTAAATATAATGTTTTTATATCCCATATAGCACATCCTTACCTTCACAACCATACCACCTCCACACTCAATAGGTACTCCCAACTTAAACTTACAAGTTTGGAACTATTTGAGAACCGCTCCAAGAGCGCGCCACCTGTGCGCCTAGTAGTCGTTGCTACTTCTGACAAAAACGAATGCTCGTGTGTGAACTTTAGAATTCCTTTTAAATTGAGTGCTGTACTTTGGGAGATGTTTTGGGCAAGTTACTTTTTCAGACTTATAGTGGTTTTTTCTAGACATTTTTTACTAGTTTCTTGGATAATCTTAGATGTGATTACTCTGCTTGGTCCTTCGAGCCAGATCCCTAAGGGATTAGGTACATGAGGTGCCTATTCTTCACCGACGTCTCGTCAATAAAGTTTAAATCCCATGTTATAAGGAGCGAGATTTTTTCATGAACCAGACACAAATGTAACATCCGTGGCTGCTAAAGAAAAATACGGTAGTTAACAAAAAAAATCGAACTAATCAGTCAGATATATTTCAAAATATTAGACATACATGTTTTCTTCTTTTACGTAAAAACAACAACGAAGACGATACAGTGCTTTGAAAACTTGTATGACGTCATATTCTAAGACATTTATATTGCATTTTTACCGGTCAGTGACGTCACCAGCCCCCACTCAAATCTTTGACGCGTTTATCTTCGTATTTTTTTATTGGTTTGGTAAAACAAAAAATACGTATCCAATATTTTTCGATAATCTAACAGACGGACTAATTATAATCATATTTTTTTAGGCAGGAAACTTTCCCATCACCAACCAATAGCAGTTTGCTCGACTCTTGGGATGAACCTCAAACACTGTCCTTGCGACCACAAAGACCAACAAAGTAGGCAGTCTACAAATGTATGTTGCCTTTGTTGAAAAATTAGAAAATATTGAGTTATTGTATGCTTAACCAACCAACCAACCATATTTATCTGCAAATAAATCTTTGACTTTAAAATAGATTTATTGCATCACAATTATTGCCAATTGCTTACAATAAAAAGTCAGTTTATATGGCCAATAAATCCTAAACAAAATTCTCAAAATATTTATAACGTCATTCACAAAAAATATTTTACAACCAATTTGAAAAACAAAACCAATCAACTATCAATTTATAGGCAAAATCTTATCGCATCGCTTTCACTATAGCCAAACCAGCCCAGAACAGATCCGACAACATATTTATATTTCTGGCTGGCATCGGTCCAGCGTATAGCAACAAGTAAGTGTATTTTAATGCCTACATGAACGCTAAACGGCTCTTAAACACTGCCACAATTACTTTACACGCTCGTTATGTTCGCCTAGTACTACAGTTTTGATCGGTTGTTAAAGAGATATTAATTAGAAGTTTTTTACTGTACACATTACAGATTAATAAAAATGTTGATCGTCAGAAATAATCAAGCATGTCAGATTAATTTACTTGAGTACGTTACATACTCAAAAGTGTGCATTGCAAACTCGCAAAAAAAACTTCTTCTCGATTTTCGAAGTAAAACAATTCAATGATAAGTAGGCAAGTATCTGTCAGAACCTGCAGGTGACTGTAGATAGTCCGCAAACTGTCAGGTCGGTTTGGCAAAACTGTGCTTTATTCTTACTGGTCGCATATTCTCGTTAGGACAACGGGACTTTTAAAGAACGTACACCATACAACGTCATCATCATCATCTGTCTAGCCTTTTCCCAACTATGTTGGGGTCAGCTTCCAGTCGAACTGCATGCAGCTGAAGATCAGTGTTTTACATGGAGCGACTGCCTATCTGACCTCCACAACCCAGTCAATACTAGGTAATACGAAACTCTTTGGTAAGGCTGGATGTCAGAATTTCAGGTCACTGACTACCTGTAACGACTGCCAAAGATCTATATTATAGCAGCCGGGACCAACAGTTTAACGTGCTTTCTGAGGCACGGAGGAAACTCGGTATGTCGGGCGGTCAACCATCCACAGACCGACCTAGGCAAGCACAGCTTTACCTAAAGATCGACCCGAGTGGCAGTTCTTATTTAGCCACGAGCAACAAGTAACAATCCTAAAAGAAAACATTGAACAACAACACAATGGCGGTCTTACAGCTAAAGGTTTTTTTTTTTCAAGACGATGCTTCGAAGTGCAGTTTATTTGAAAAAAAAAAACATACTATTCGTTTGGAACCCACATAATATTAGTATCTCGCTTGTAACTCCCGAAGGGTTCAAAAGAGGTGTTCCCGTAGTAAGTGTAGTAGTCGGGTTGTATATAGCACCTCTTTTTACAATGGTGCAGTCACCTTCAGACGTGGCGCACTTAAAAGAAGCCCAAAATACATTAATAACCTATAAACACCATTTAACATCGAACAAATCATTATTTTACTACCTTACTGCAATTTAGACTCTCTCCTTATCTCCCACCAACAAAACAATATTTCCGTCTCGTTTTCCCGTCGTTACGAAGACATTACAAACATAATCCTACCTTATTCAATATTTAAATGAAGTATGATAAAATTCAGAAAGGTTTTAATATCCGAACAGGTGCACCTGGGCACTAAATAGATGGTTCCAGAAGGTTAACTAGGTAAAGGAAGCAAAACATTCACACATATAGCTAGCAAATAGACACACTTCACATATAGCTAGTGCAAGCGCATTCAAGACTGGGATTTGTTTCAGATCGTCGCACATCCGCGTCAACGCTTGTGAGGGTCTATTTTCGCTTAACTATCAAAGTTGGCCTTCTACATCTTTTTCTCCCACGACCTGGGTATTATTAAAAGTGCCGGAGAAGCAATATTGTGCTCTAAAGGTATCTTTAATATCTCTCTGAAGATATCTCACTCTATCTCACTCTGCGAAAGAATTTTGAGCTTCAGCGTGTATTTTTTTCAATTACGACAAACGCTTTGGTGCCTTTTGTTTTTTTTATGAAAAATGGTTTGATGGGGACGGGAAGTGTTTTTTTATCTAGCATCGCGCCCCTGCATACTAAAGTATCAAGAACAACAGTGTAAGGGTATTTGATAAAGAAGGACGAATGAGCCAACATACATACATGCAAAAACTTACGCCATTTTTCCAAGAGTGTAGGCAGAAACCACTAAACAGAATCTACATACACATAAAGTAAATCAATTTTAATATTAAAGTTCCACTTCACCACTAAACTATGTTTCAGAAAGTAAATAAAATTGGTGTAATTATAAAAATCTATACGTAACAAAAATCCTCTTACAAATACGCATAAATTAAAAAGGTCTTCCCACACATTAAAACGGTACGTTTTACATTACGTAGATAAACGTGCGATAACTGAAAATGACGTAACATTTCAATCCTTACTAATATTATAAATGCGAAAGCAACTCTGTTTGACATTTTCATAACATAACGGCTGAACGAACCATGACAAATGGTAAGGACACTTAGGAAATTAACACATTATGATCAACAACAATATGCAAATGTAATGTTTTTTTTATCAATGATTTTTTTTTTATTTAAAAAATTATCATAATTGTGTTAATTTCCTAAGTGCAACGATTTATAAAAAAAAATTGCATTTGCATAAATCATTTCTCGCTAATACTTTTTTCTAGCTAATACACAAAAATACAAACAAAAAAAATAAGCTAATATAAACTAATAAACCAAAAATAATAATAATAATGATATGGCTAATATGGTAATATGGCTATAATATGGCTATAATATAGCTGCTAATTTATTTATAAGCTTGCTAGGCTTGGCTAATTTTTATCATAAAATGTTGCAGGCTTAGCTCAAAATCGAATGAAAAAAAATTACTGTTTGTTACAACTAGATGCGCTGGTCATTGTACCTTTTGTTAGCCGAGGGAAACTTAAAAAAGTCTGGCGTGACGACCTAGAAGCGTTTTTTAGAGATATCTCAAGGAAATCTACACGTAGTCAAGATTGGAATGTTATTGGGGAGGCTTTTGTCCCATTGGGACCTGATAGGCAATGTTAACAATAATGTGATAAGTTCCAACCTCAAATAAGGCTAAAGCCGCGTGCAAAAGCCAGTTACGTAGATAACTGAGCAAAAATTTATCATTTCAATTAAGTATATGAGCACCCCACATTATCTGTAACGTATCGGAATTCATGGCGGCTTTAATATGGACGAGGATTTTTAATATCTCTTCGAAAATATTTGTAAAGGGTGGAGCAATTTTTTGTTCTAATGATGTTATGGTTTGTTATTTGACAGTGGCTTTTATATTATTATATAGTAAAATAAAGTGTGTGTGTTTCTTAGTTATTATACAACCTAAGCATGGAGAGAATTAAATGATAACAAAAAAAAAAACAGAAGAAAATATAAAAAAACGAGTACAAAGTTTCATGTCCGTACTATTAAAGATGAGAGAAGCGGTGGCCCAGTCGTGGCGGCCCCGATGTACGAGCGACGCACGATGCGGTGAACGGTGTACGATGTGGTCGTAGGTTCGAATCCAAACACAGGCACATTACTTTGTGTAATTTATTTCATTACCGCTGCTCTCAAAACGGTGAAGGAAAACATCGTGAGGAAACCGGCATGTCTTAGCACCAAAAAATTCGTATTTTTGTAATCGTCGTCATCGTTTGACTTTTCAGTAGCTTTCAAGCATCAATTCAATACGTTTGACGGTTACATTACCGTTATCGCAAGCAGATTACAATTATCATTTAGTTTAGTTCACTTTAGTATGTGTAGATAGGCATGTAGTAAGGACAGTAGATGCTGGCTGTAATTTAATTACAGTCACCATCTACATGGCCGCGGGTTGTACACTAGTTATACCGACATAGAGGGCTAAGATGGAACATGGGTGGTTTTTAGTCAGTAGAAGTCTGACACTCCCTTTCGCTCTGCCCAAGAGCGGGAGGGGTTATTCGATGATTTTCCACCCGCCAAAAAAAAAAGTCTCCATCTACATATTTTAAATAAACCTATACAATTTTGAACCGACCACTAACCACGGTTATATCGGCTAATCTTTGCGGTCCAATAAACCACGTAGGTATTCTTGTCACGTGGCCCTGACGTCACTAATGAACCCTCCATCCAGCTTTTTAATAGCACCCTTCAGCGTGTGAAAAATAAGTTTTTTAGATAATGAACGAACAAAGTTTTACAGGCAGGAGTTTTAATACTGGCGGAACGTGAGTTTCAACTTTCAGGCGATTTTCTGGGACATGTTTTCCTGTACGTGGTTTTAGGAATATGATTTTAACAAATTTTCTTGTTAGAAAAATGTTTTGCGTTAGGGTTGACATATTGGGCCGCTTGTTGTACACTAGTTATCGCGGCCTCGACATAGAGGGCTAAGAAGGAACATGGGTGGTTTTTAGTCAGTAGAAGTCTGACACTCCCTTTCGCTCTGCCCAAGAGCGGGAGGGGTTATTTGATGGTTTTCCACCCGCCAAAAAAAAAAAAGGTTGACATATTCGCTAACTATGCGAAATTGACTATTTAATGTTGATGAAACTGCGTATCGTGGAAACATGGAATTTCATATTTTGTCGTTGACAAAGATTCATATTCTATTTCCTGGAGGAGTTAGCAGAGAATCCGGTGAAGTATGATTTAAACCTATGCTTTACTCACCATTTTGATAGTTAGGGTGCAAGCCTTTAGCCATAAACCGAGCTTAAATGACCTGACCATGACCATACCTGACCTGAAAATCCAACGGGAATACTAACTAGGACCTCACCGTCAGGACAAGCCTTTACAACCACTAGACCAATAATACGGTAACTGAATTAAGGTTAGTTCAATGAGAGACACCAAATTTCGTCCTTATCATTTTGTACTCGGTCAGTGGAAACTAAATTAATGTTTCTGTTTGAGGAAACAGTGATTAATAACATTCTATTGTATCTTAGCAAACGGAAGACGTTGCGTTGGAAGGCCTCCCACTAGGCGGACCGATGACCTGGTGAAGGTTGCGGAGACCCGCAGGATTCGAGACGCACGGGACCGGTCAATGTGGCGACACCTGGTGGAAGCTTATGTCCAGCAGTGGATGTGTTTTGGCTGAAATGATGTGTCTTCATTTAGTTTTGTGTTTTTATATATACTTTGTAACATTAAAAACTATTGGTAAAACACGAGGATCGTAGATTCGGATAAGGGTTTTGAAATTTTCAACGTTGAACTAAGTTTCTTTATTTGCAGTTAAACTTTGTAGATAACTGGTAATCTGCTGCATCTAGGGGTCTAAAATGGCCACTTTAGCAGAGCTTAACGTGAATGACGTTAAAATCGTATATAAAATGGACCTTTCATAATGGATCATTCTCTGTAGATCCATTAGTCAGATCCATGATGGATCTACTGGAAATTTGTTTTCTCAATAGATCCATCATCTAAATAAGTCGTATGTGACTATTTTATGAATTGTTACAACAGCCTGCTCACAGCCTGCCACCCTAGCCAGCCAATGACAGCTAACCATAGCCTTGCCACTCTAGCAAACCATAGCCATGCCACTCTAGCCAGCCTATGACAGGCAACCATAACCAAGCGACTCTAGCAACGACTAGCGAGCCAATCACAGTCAAGCTAAGACACCGCCATAACTACCGGATGCCTCCGGTGGGGATATACGTCTATATAATGCCCTGTAAGCTCAGTTTCGAGGTCTTGTCGCGCTCGATTGTGAAACTTGTAAGTGGAGACTCTGCCCGAATAAAATAATTAATCAGTTCCTGTATATTTTTTACCACTGTCGTTACAGTCAGAAGTGGGATAGAATAAAAAAAAAACCTACGATAAAACGACGCTCTGCTACTTAAAAGTCAACGGTCACCTACTGTGGAGGACGAGGTCTGAAAATTCAAACGAAGAACGTTGATGCACACCGCCTGCACGGAAAATATTGTCTCCCATCCCAGTATCACAGGGCACAAATTGAAAAAGCAGGCCACAATCTGGATGGAACACGAAGCGCCTACCCTCAGTATCGCATCGGTCATTCCATAATTTGACCTTGAAAACGAAGACTGCGGCCAGTAACCACCTGTGAGACACTTTGAGTTACAAGAAGTATCCATCTCTCTGCCAGCAACGGTTCTACGGTAAATTAAGACTACCTAAAGGTTGTCAACAGCAACCAAGGACATGGAAGGAAGGAACCGTCCTTCTTCACGCTGAGAGCTGCCAGAAACCATGCATATATAACAAGGTCAGTAAACATGCCAATATTTGCCAAATTAGCCAAATGCCATTAGCCAAATGCCATTAGCCAAATATATAAGCCAAATGTGTTTTACCATGGAGTGCCCCATGAGTTGATAATTATGCGAATCGTAGACAAAATAATTTGGTAAGCCCGATAAGTAAATATAATCATAGCCAGTTAATCAGTATATTATCTCGGTACAAAAAAATGTTTTACGAGTAGGTACTTACTAGTTGTGTACTAAGGAGTTGAGAACTTATGATGTACATATTTAGTTCAAGTGCGCATTAGATTATCCAACAATAACAATTCCAAAGTAAGTCATGTAGATCAGATACTTATAAATAGCTACAATAATTTTATTAAACTATTATCAGAGATATAAATAGCATTCCTTGGCGATCTTTTGCTACCGCCAGCCGATATTCAAACAGTTTTAGACTTATTGGATAAAGTTCTTGACAAATTGAAAACGAGGAACTTAAAATTAAATATGAAGAACTGAAAATTTTTACATATTTCTTAATTAGGGTATAAAACATCAAGACGTGATGGCATTCAACCAGGTGAATTTAAGTTATTGATCGTCTTAATTTCTCATCCCGAGTAATGTAAACGAAGTGCGTCAGTTTATTCTATCTAGTTCTATCTAGTTATTAAAGAAAGTCCATTCATAACTTAGCAATAATAGCTCGCCCGTATAACAAACTAACAAAAAAAAAATACGATGTGGGTATGAGGCAAGTCACATAAATCTTGTAATGGAAATAAAAAAAAAAAATGTTATGGGTCGGTATTAGTGATTATTTAGGTACGATCCTAGTTTTCCAACAGAAATTCACACGTATTGCAGGTATTGCAGGTATCTTTTATAAAGTAGATTGACGGTAGTTTGCGCCCTGTCTTTTAGTTTAGTCGCGTTACAAGTCAGAAAGGGTGTTTATCATGATTTTGGGCTTGAATCCCTTGCAGTGATGAAATTGTTGCTAAGATTTCGTATTATGTGTTATGTAAAAATGTCCATGTAATTCGGAATGTACGCGATACAATGACTAAACATGATCTTATGCCATGTATTGCCCGATATTACTATTCACTATGGTGACCGATGAGCCAAAGCCCAAGCAAGCTAAAACGAAAAGCCAAAGTCAAAGTCTATGCCTATCTTAGGTAAGTAGATCGTTCGATAGATGCCGTTTATTGTGTACCATTTAGAAGTGAACGATTTGTTCAATACTGTGCAATGACAAGATGAAAAGCCGAAAAGTAGTATTGTTTTACTGCGAAGTGGATGTACAGATACCTATAGTGAGTAATTGTGTAATCGTTGATGGTAGGCTATAACGTAAACAAACCTTTACGGTACCAGATTAGTTGTGTGAGTTGTGACAAACTTCGCGCGATGGAAAATATTACAAAATGCATCATGACAATAACGAGGAGTAAAACGAAGTTCTGAATTTTATAAATATTAACAAAATTTCTGATTTCCACAAATAACCCGATTTATAAGTAAATATTATTATGTGACGTCATGTTTACATGGTGCGTACTGTAAAGGGGATAATGTAGGAAAGAGGGTTATAACATCCAATTCTAAATCTAACTTAGCTCTGATAATACATGATGTCCTGAAACGAGGCTGCGCCTGTGGGTATCTTGGGGGCCAGAGTTGCATTAACTTAACATTAGTACTTAATAGCTTTAAACACATAAAATTATAAGTATTGGAAAAATAGAAAAACGTATTCGTGTGTAGTGTGTTAGTGTGTAAGTAATGAAGTTTTGCCATCGACACGCTAAGAATTATATATGTGTGAGTGCATGTGTGTGTGCGTGCGTCTTAATGGTATGATGTAATTAACTTAAATTGGTTCTTCCGTTTCTTCATCCGATAGTTTGGCAAAACAGTTTATTTATCTTTTCTTACATGAAAAGTGTTTCATGTTTTAAATGTCGCAGATATTAAGGAGTTCTTATAATACTGTTAATATTACAACCGGGTACCTATAAGGCTTACGATTTATCCCAGATCGGGTTTCTAAACCAGTGCAATCTAGGCGCGGTAGGGTTATCTCAGATTAGAATAGCTGGAAAGTAATGGGATGTAACTTAAGTACAAGGTGAAAAATGATAATTCAAATTCAAATTCAAACTCTTTAATTCAGACAAGTGTCCATAGTGTTAGTAACATCAAAATAAGTACTAGGGTTAGTAAACTTAGTAACAAGGCAAAAAAAAAAGGAAAGGAAATATGTTAATAAGTGTGATTTACAAAAAAAAAAACTATGATTATGTACTTACTGACTACTGGCGGCAACAAGGTTAAATGCTTTTAACATCACGCATGTAATACCCAATGGGTTAGGCAGAGGTATACTCATGAGTACACACACATTTCGCTAGTAAAAGGAAATGAATTAAAAAGTGTTAATTCATGGTTCCATCCGTGTTACAAGGTATATTACTTCTGCCATACTGTAAAACAGTTATATTTAATTTAAATGTAACAACTTGTCAGTACGTTTCCATTAATAACAAAGACACTTTTACCTACAACTAAACACATTTATTGCACACAAAAGTTGACTATAACGTAATGCTATAACATTTAAGTTGCGTTAAAACACTTCAATTAATAGCGGTGAAGCCGCAAACATAAGCTAGTATGGCATAAATATATACTTATACAACAATAAATAATCATAAATGGAATCTACACATCTCTTGTAATGAGGTTTTTACATAGGTGTTAAAAACAAACTTCCCTAATTTATTTTTAAAAGACATTTTCGTGGTACAGCTATTTTCTAAACCGTAAGGTATGTCGTTAAAAATTGTTGGTACTAAGCATTTCCTACGTCTTTGTCCATAATAATTAGTACAAGTGGGTACCTACTACAAATCTTCTTATGCATTTATTCCTTTTCCTTCAGCTTAAAGTCCCATGCTATAGGGCGAGCCAGGTTAACTCTTGTTTGTTAGAGGATTTGTTTTCTGGCCATATTATGTGATATTGAGGAGTTAGGTAATGATTGACATAAACTAAGAAGTATGAAAGGTCATATTATATGATACAACGGGTTTACAGGTTTAGTATCCGCTGTAACATATCGTAGCAGTGCTTTTGTCTGATAGCACCAGTAGTGTGAACGAATAATTGAAAACCGAAGATTTCATAAATCTGAGAGGTCTATTGCCCCATTTTAACTTGGTTTTTCTGAGCTGACTTGTAATCACTGTTTTCTTGTTTCCATTGCGGGAGCAATTGTTTCAGGACGGCCGAATGTTACAACAGCCTGCTCACAGCCTGCCACCCTAGCCAGCCAATGACAGCTAACCATAGCCTTGCCACTCTAGCAAACCATAGCCATGCCACTCTAGCCAGCCTATGACAGGCAACCATAACCAAGCGACTCTAGCAACGACTAGCGAGCCAATCACAGTCAAGCTAAGACACCGCCATAACTACCGGATGCCTCCGGTGGGGATATACGTCTATATAATGCCCTGTAAGCTCAGTTTCGAGGTCTTGTCGCGCTCGATTGTGAAACTTGTAAGTGGAGACTCTGCCCGAATAAAATAATTAATCAGTTCCTGTATATTTTTTACCACTGTCGTTACAGAATATTAACCCAATAGGGGATCGGACAAAAAAGACTAATTAGTCCGTCAGATAGATTTCCAAAAAATATTGAACACGTATTTTTTCTGTTTTCACATAAACAAAAAATGAAGACGATATTATTATAGTGCTTCGAAAACTCGTGAACTCATCGAAAACGTCACATGTCAGTACATTTTTTACACGCAAATGACGTCACAACCCCCCACTCATGATCTTTGACGCTTTTTATCTTCGTCAATTTTTATTAATTTGATAAAACAAAAAACACGTATCCAATATTTTTCGATAATCTAACTGACGGACTAATTATAATTATATTTTTTTGACTCAGTCCGATATCCCCTAATGTTCCTATTATGATCTACTTTTCTGAATGGTCACAGACTTAACTGGCTTTCGTTTGGCCACAACTCGATTGATGTGAAGCTATGGTGCGATCTAGGCAGGAAGACTCTTACCTAGAAGAATAAGTGTGTTGCGATCTTTAACGGCGAAGGAAAACATCATGGGCATCTTTGAATCAAAACCGAAGACATGTGACATCTACCAACCCGCACTGGGCCCGCGTAATGGATTAATAGTCCATTCCTTCACACAGAGAGGAGGCCTGTGTCCCAGTAGTGGGAACATTATTAGGATGATGATGATGATCTTATTAAAAAGTTAAAAACTTTTTATCATCATTTTAGCTAATAGAATAAAACTTCTTCTAAGCCTTAAGACACAACATTAGACTTGATGACTTTGGCCTGAAGATTATTAAACCAGCCTTTATAACCAAAGGCAAAATGTAACGAACAGCATTAAGGGATATTGTGTTCTTTTGTAAGAAAAATATTTATATTTTTCTTGTATAATAACCGTTAAGGTTGTTATCTTTGATGGGACAAACAGAAGTGTTAGTAAGTCACCACTGTGTTTATTTTTGTCGTTATATGAGAGGACTCGGGAACATGTCGTGAAAAATAAGAAACGATGGAATGTGAACCATAAATTAATAAGAAAAGGGGTGTCTATTGAGCGTCGAGTAGCTGCTAAAGAAGTTTGGAAGAGGAAACCATACTGCGCCTACCCCAAAAAAATAGGGATGTCAACAAAAAAAATCTAATTAGTTCGTCAAATAGATTACTAACAAATATTGGACACGTATTTTTTCTTTTTTCACGTAAACAAACAATGAAGACGATACAGTGCTTTGAAAACTCGTGTGACTTCATACTCTAAGACGACATTTTTTAGCGGTCAGTGATGTTACCAACCCCCACTAAAATCTTTGGCGCGTTTCGTCTTCGTCATTTTTTATTGATTTGATAAAACAAAAAATACGTATCCAATATCTTTCGATAATCTAACAGACCGACTAATTAGAATCACATTTTTTAAAGTCAGTAAACATACCTATTAGGATAAGGGCAGGAGAGAAGGTAGTAATCTGTAGTGGGATAAAAATAACTGATAATAATCAGGGAATAATGTTGACGATTGATTCCGTACTGTACATAATAGTTTTTTTAAATGATGTATATTAAATTTTTATTTGACCATTTTTAATCCTATTTAAAGCCATTTAAACCGAACAGCACTTATGTACAGTTAAATGTAATTTTCTTAAAGTAAGCAATAAATCTTAAAAACCGGCTACATCTGGGCAGTTTTAGGCGCTACTTTTTTAGCGTGGCCAAAACAAGCTCATAAATCAGATTCTAACTTTGAACTGGAACTGACTTGCCCATTTTAATGAATGTAAGTAGAAGGGTTCCCTGGTTGTAAGATATTAATCTTATTGTGATTAGCACTCGCAAAGGCCGACGTACATAATGTTTAAAACGCGAATTATAGAATTTTTCAGTAGCTGCCAAGGCGTCTGGAATTGTGCCAAATTGATGGCAATTAGGCTCGCCTCTATTACATGGGACTTTGAACATAACCACGTAATCTGGGTGTACTATTATGTACAAGTCTGCCTAATACTTTGTGGTTTACAGGTGTGTTGATATATTTTGTGATTTAAGTTTTACCGTGTGTTAAATAGCTAAAACTAGGTGTTGCCAGCGGCTTCACCCGCTACAATTCGAAAATTATCCCACAGGAAGATAAAATCGAGACAAAAACTACCCTATGTTATAAACTATCTGTGCACCAAATTTTATCCAAATCTGTTCAGTAGTTTTTGTGTGAAAGAGTTTCAAACATCCATTCATATATAGTATACATACAGACTTACAAACTTTCATGTTTATAACATTAGTAGGATTTCAGAATAATGTTGTGACCTATGTCTTTAAATGTGCTCAAATACTTGAAAACGAATGTAAACATATATTTTCCTTTTGACAACATTATTTGTGTGTGTCACGTAAACAAATCTGGTTACATTTAAAAATATCATCGGAAATGGCAGTTGCAAGTAATATTACGAGCAGAAGCTTTAACAATAAAAACTGATTGCAATCGATGTCGCATTTCTACGTGATATGCAAGCGAACATAGGTGATGTTTTTATTCCATAAAAACAGCAGTAACTGTTCTGGGATAACGACTGTGACTTTTGAGTTATGGGGGATAAGTTCGAATCCGAAAATGCTTTAATCACGTAAACAAACAATGAAGACGATACAGTGCTTTGAAAACTCGTGTGACTTCATACTCTAAGACGACATTTTTTAGCGGTCAGTGATGTTACCAACCCCCACTAAAATCTTTGGCGCGTTTCGTCTTCGTCATTTTTTATTGATTTGATAAAACAAAAAATACGTATCCAATATCTTTCGATAATCTAACAGACCGACTAATTAGAATCACATTTTTTAAAGTCAGTAAACATCCCTATTAGGATAAGGGCAGGAGGGAAGGTAGTAATCTGTAGTGGGATAAAAATAACTGATAATAATCAGGGAATAATGTTGACGATTGATTCCGTACTGTACATAATAGTTTTTTTAAATGATGTATATTAAATTTTTATTTGACCATTTTTAATCCTATTTAAAGCCATTTAAACCGAACAGCACTTATGTACAGTTAAATGTAATTTTCTTAAAGTAAGCAATAAATCTTAAAAACCGGCTACATCTGGGCAGTTTTAGGCGCTACTTTTTTAGCGTGGCCAAAACAAGCTCATAAATCAGATTCTAACTTTGAACTGGAACTGACTTGCCCATTTTAATGAATGTAAGTAGAAGGGTTCCCTGGTTGTAAGATATTAATCTTATTGTGATTAGCACTCGCAAAGGCCGACGTACATAATGTTTAAAACGCGAATTATAGAATTTTTCAGTAGCTGCCAAGGCGTCTGGAATTGTGCCAAATTGATGGCAATTAGGCTCGCCTCTATTACATGGGACTTTGAACATAACCACGTAATCTGGGTGTACTATTATGTACAAGTCTGCCTAATACTTTGTGGTTTACAGGTGTGTTGATATATTATGTGATTTAAGTTTTACCGTGTGTTAAATAGCTAAAACTAGGTGTTGCCAGCGGCTTCACCCGCTACAATTCGAAAATTATCCCACAGGAAGATAAAATCGAGACAAAAACTACCCTATGTTATAAACTATCTGTGCACCAAATTTTATCCAAATCTGTTCAGTAGTTTTTGTGTGAAAGAGTTTCAAACATCCATTCATATATAGTATACATACAGACTTACAAACTTTCATGTTTATAACATTAGTAGGATTTCAGAATAATGTTGTGACCTATGTCTTTAAATGTGCTCAAATACTTGAAAACGAATGTAAACATATATTTTCCTTTTGACAACATTATTTGTGTGTGTCACGTAAACAAATCTGGTTACATTTAAAAATATCATCGGAAATGGCAGTTGCAAGTAATATTACGAGCAGAAGCTTTAACAATAAAAACTGATTGCAATCGATGTCGCATTTCTACGTGATATGCAAGCGAACATAGGTGATGTTTTTATTCCATAAAAACAGCAGTAACTGTTCTGGGATAACGACTGTGACTTTTGAGTTATGGGGGATAAGTTCGAATCCGAAAATGCTTTAATTTTATCACCACTCCTCACGAAACGGTAAAGGTTCTTGTGATTTTCCATCAATCAAATTGCATGTTCTGACGTATTAGGACCATTTTATTGCCAGTGGTGACCTAATATAGTTATAGAGGGGCCTGCTTGTTAATTTACCTTTTTTTTTTGGCGGGTGGAAAATCATCAAATAACCCCCCCCCCCCCCTCCCGCTTTTGGGCAAAGCGAAAGGGAGTGTCAAACTTCTAGTGACTAAAAACCACCCATGTTCCTTCTTCGCCCTATATGTCGAGGCCACGGTAACTTGTGAATAACCCGCAGCCCCGACGAGGCCTATGTATTTACCTTTAAATAACATTTCAGGCGTTATGAAACGATAATAAAGGGCTAGTGCTTCAAAAAGTCGCGTCAAGTCGTGTGACGTCACAAGGTTAGTACTTTTCTTACCCATAAAGTAACGACAAAAGACCCCACTCATTATCCTTGACACGTTTTATTTTCGTCAATTTTAATTAATTTGATAAAACAAAATTTACGTGTCCAATATTTTTCGCTAATCTAACAGACGGACTAATTAGATTTTTTTGGTAAAATACCCTATTATCCAAAATAATTACATTTAAACGTCGACCGTCACCTACGTTTCATTACATTTATTAAAAACTACGCAATAAATCAAGCGAAACGAAATAACTTCATTACAGCAACATGGATACAGCATTAACAGTCCACGTTATCACAAACTGACATTAAACCAATATGGCGACGATTTATTTGAACATTCTCATTTTGTGCCCTATCCCAGAGGGATCTGTTATAATTTCGTTATGGACACAGTATAAATTATTTTATGGTAATGACATTTTGTTGTTGTTAGGACCTGAGCATATTTTAATCTGAGAATTAGTTACCTAACGTCATGTCATTTTTTTTTATAACTAGCTGATGCCAACGGCTTTGCCCGCGCCAAATGATGAACTGCAACCTTACTCAAGAACCCCTCTATCAATTGGTGAATACAGCAGGAAAATCGGATAGCTTTTTAGTATAACGCGAAAAGACAGACAGACGCGGCGAAGGACTTTGTTTTATAATATGTAGTGATTACAGATTACCTAACCCCCTCGTTGATGTAATGGTCGATTTACAGGTTGGGTATATTGTGTTTTTCCATCAGTGTTTATTATATGTTTATTTTGTTTTTCTTTAGAACTCAATGTACAAACTCAAAATTTTGTGCTGTTTTGTTGCTATAAAACTATATACATGTGAAAAAGTTGTGACTTTGACTCCCAAATATTATATCCGTAACTTAAAGGTTCCATGTCGTCATCATCAACATCTGCCTAGCCTTTTCCCAACTAAGCTGACGTCGGCTTCCAGTCTAACTGGATGCAGTTGAATACCAGTGTTTTACATGGAGCGACTGCCTATCTGACCTCCACAACCCAGTTAATACTGGGAATTACGATACCCTTTGGTAGGACTGGTTGTCAGACTTTCAGGTCACGGACTACCTGTAACGACTGCCAAAGATCTATTTATAGCAGCCGGGACCAACAGTTTAACGTGATTTCCGAGGCACGGAGGAAACTCGGTATGCAATGGGTGGTCACCCATCGACAGATCAACCAAGGCAAGCGCGGCTTAACCTAAGGCTTGACCTAGAAGGTCCATGTAGGATTGTAATAATGGGTAGATTTAGTGCCTTTCGACTACGTTAAGGGTATTTTGACTGACATTAGGTACGCTGAACTGTCAGTAAATAAATGGAAATGTCCTCTACGGAACAGTTGCCTAATCAAACGGATAGTCATTCGTCAGTCGAAATCCCAATACAGTTAATGAGCCGTTCGATCGAATTGCCTGCTGAGGCTAGCCATCCTTTGTGCCAGTAAGCTGACTAGACAGAATATGGTCGCAATATGTGCCCATAATTTGCTTTGTTATGGAGAAAATATAACAGTAGCACTCTGCAGAAATAAGAATGGTTTTCATTGAAATTTTGAGTGTTGTGGAGGCACGAAGCTGCAGAAGCTGATTCGATTGTGTTTAAAAAAGGCAAGGCAGGTTATGATAGATATGTCTGAAGCAAATACATTTAAACTAGCAAACATTTAGCAAACATAGGAAATATTTTCGTACAAAATTTTGATCCTGAGTATTTTCGATTTCGTCACACGATATTAGACAATATTAGATTGTGATTTTATTTGTCGTTTACTGTCTATAACTCGTAAATATTAGAATACCGTCTATGGCGTAAACAAAAAGTAGCGGGTACTTTTTGTGAAGACCATAAACGATATTCCTTCAAACAACTTTTTAGATCATCACTAAAAACAATTATCAAGAATCTTTAGCATAACAAGGAAAACTAAGGCGTGATACTTCCTGGCCGCAGGAGGATCAGGAGGAGCCATCCATCGTTACCTGTCATCGTGCAATGACAAACTGCAGTAATTCCTCTCTCCCTAGTAACTAGGGCAAACTAATTTGAGAATCACCTCACAAACAAGCCTTTGCAAAGAAAACGGGGAAGTATTTAATGACGTATTTGTTTCCACTTATCGGGAAAAGTTTGGCTATTGAGCGTATGAGGGAACATAATATTAAATCAGTATGTAACTTATTAGTAGAGTTTTGTATGATTATATAACCATAGTACCGTACAAATGTGGCATCGGCAGTGGATGTGATTCTGAAGTAGGTAAAGAATCTTTTAGTTAGAATAAAACTATGAGGTCCAGTGGTCGAAATCGCGATTGCTGACCGCAAGATACTGGATTCGATGTCCGGTTCAGGGGTTTTCCATTAGGAGTTTCTTAGTAGCAGCCACGTATTGGTTGATGGCAATAGGCTTGCGTCCCATTAAATTGATCTTTTAACTAATAATTATGTACACCTGCGAGGATTTCTATTTTCTTAGCGGTTTCGTGATGAGTAGCATAGGTAGAACTAAAGAAATTCAGAAAAGGTTTGAAGAAAAAAGTTTCTAATAAATCGCTTAATAGGTTTCGCCAATTCAACAACAACGTAATTGAAGCAAAGATTGCCGTAGAACTGTCAAACATAAAGTAATTTTAAGTAATTTCAATACTTCTATTCTATTTTTGTTTAATGGCAATTAAAGCCGATGTCGACTATTCTGCCAATGACCAGTGAATTAGAAAAAAAATCAATACTTGTAAGGTTCCGAAATTACATCACTAGTTTATTTTACTACTACATCAGTCATAAAGTTTGACAAGTGACAGACTTCAAATTTTGAATGTGTCAAAACGAAATATCAACATAATTTCAACTCATTAACGTTGAGCTAATATTTCATCTCTTTATTGGAACTTCCACATAGCCAGTCACAGATCGTTGGCTAAATACTTCCTTTATATATACATACATTAATGCACAACAAAGTTATATGTATAGAACATACATGAAATTGTTCGTACGTACACAATTTCCGCATTAAGTCCCGAGCTCCACGTATTTCTGTGCGAATTATTAATGATACTGCTTGGCTAGCATTTTCCTTCATTTCACTGGATATACTGGCCTATTTTCAGGGAGTGACGGGAGGATTATAAGTATAACAACCTCCTTAGAATAACCATGGTGGAATATTAGGTATTTGCCAGTAAGAAGTTTGTGGTTGTATTGTTTGGCGTTTAATACGGCCATGTAACTATTTCATTTAACTTCTACTTTCTAAGGTTATCTAAGTATACTAATATTATGAAGAGGAAAGATTTGTTTGTTTGTTTGTAACGAATAGGCTCCAAAACTACTAGACCGATTTGAAAAATTATTTCACCGTTGGGAAGCTACACTATCCCCGGGTGACATAGGCTACTTTTTATCCCTGTATTCCTACGGGAACGGGAACTACGCGGGTGAAACCGTGTGACGTCCGCTGGTCTTAGATAAACTTGTACTTTTTACGAGTATCTAGACACGAATAAAAACAAATTTAGTGACTGTATACATATAATTTCAAAATAACAGCATACCTATAACTGAATGAACAAAAAAAAACTTTTTTTTTTATTATTTTGTCTGTCTGTCCCAGGTAATCTGGCTTACCAAAACGGTAAGACCAATTTTGACGAGATTTTTACTGGCTTATATTAGAAGCTGGAGTAAAATGAGGTCCTTTTATTTTAGAAAAATATTTATTACTCCGTGCAAAGATTGTTATAAAAATCCGATTCAAATTGGGAAGTATTATTTTTATAATAATCTCTTGCAGACGAATGTCGCGGGCAACATCTTGTAATATTATTAGAGTCTAAAATCGCCAATTTGACTTGAGTAAAAGTTTTTGTCAGTTACACTGAAAACGGGTTATTTACCACATTTGCTGTTTGTTCCAAGTTACCGATATTTCGGCACTGTTGCAAGCACCTGCGGGTCTAAAATGGCCGCTTTATCAGAATCCACGCAGAATGAATCACGTTAAAATTTCAAATTCTTAAAATGGACTTAATGTCTATAACAATAAAGTCCATTTTAAGAGTTTTAAATTTTTAACATGATTCATATTCCGATTCTGCTAAAGCGGCCATTTTAGACACCCTGATCGCGTATAAACATAATCCCGTTTTCTATGTTAATGATAATGTAAGTGACCATGTCAGTTTGAAAACTTATATTATTGTTGCCAGTGCTCATGCATTTTCTGCTTGTTTAGAGATCTTTGCATCAGGACTGAATGAGGCTGGTATTATCACACTAATATTATAAAGGCGAAAGTTTATGAGTGTGTGAGTGTGTATGTTTGTTACTTCTTCACGCAAAAACTACTGCACGAATTTGGATGAAATTTGGTACACAGACAGTTTATAACCAGGATAACCAAATAGGATACTTTTAATCCCGATTTTATATTCCCGTGGTTTGTAGCGGGTGGAGCCGCTGGCAACAGCTAGTTATTAGATAAATCGAAAATGGTCCATCTATCCCGGGCAACCTTAGTGTACTGGTGATCAATGGTTGTGCCTTATCTGTATCAGACGAGGCCTTGCCTTGGCACATTAACAGGCTAGCTCTATAAGTAGCAAGTACAGGTAAATTTGTTATCACCTCATTTTTACTAGGAAATATACTTTACAAAAGCAAGTTTTTGCTCTTAAATTCCAAGCACTGAAGGGTTGCAAAAAGTTTAGATGTGTATATTAAAGTAGGAGGTACACATTTTAGCTTTATAACCCCATGCTTACTACATGTTAACCACAAGGAAAACATCATAAACAAGTCCAAATGATGCCTTGAAATTCCTTCCCCAAATGATGATGGCGCCGCGTCTTAGGAACACCCTAAGACCATAGACTTCCATGAGGGTAAGTGATGTCGTAACATACCGTAAATTATGGTAACCGGTTGTGTAACAACTGTGCAATCGTTGGGATGATGTCGGATTGCATGTTAAAGTATTATTAATTATTTCCGTACGGATGTATTGCGGTTTCAACATAAGGATTTGAAATGGGTTTCAAGTGCTTGTTTCATGCTTCGGTGGAGTTATATATAATACGTCGAAGGGGGGGGGGGGGGGGGCGTTTTGGGGGTCTGTCTCTTGTAAAGTAAAGTAAAGTAAATTTTGACGTTCGAAAACTGCTGATAATCAGCCTAGTTTGAATAAATGAGTTTTTCTTTTTTCTTTGATGAATTTGAATAATTTCAGCTGGTTTGTTTTAATACAGCACAAAAGTGGTACCGTGTAGTTTTCTTATCAAATTAAGTACTGGAATCACAGAAACGTCGTATAAAGGTGATACTGGCTGCCCGTCGGGACTGCGGGTTGTTTGAAAGAGATACCGCGGTCTCGGCACGAAGGCCTGAAAAGGAACATGGGTGGTTTTTAGTCAGTAGAAGTCTAACACTCCCTACCGCTCTGCCCAGAGGGGAGGAGTCATTTGATGGTTTCCCACTCACCAAAAAAAAAGGAGATACTGGCTGATGATTTCTAGAGCATTGCATGCGATGTTGTTGTTTCTCGGTTGCGTGGCTGTTGTCGTCTGGTGTCAAAGGTAACGAAGGCGAGCCACTGGTCATTCTGGCACAATTTTTGATAAAATTCAAGCTGGAACTATAAAATTTAATTTAGCAGTGATAGTTTAGTGGTGTGAGCGTCAGACTGTCAAGTCATAGGTATCGAGTTTGAGCCGAAGCCATGTTGAAAGAAAATGCCGTGAGTAAACCATCAGCTTGACAGATTTTTAAGAAAAAGTAACACAAAAAAGTAATTATACTTTAGGGCAAAGGCTTTCCTGCGCCGACATAATTATAATATTTAATATTACAGTTGTTTATGCTCAAATGCAACACCAACGAAATAGTGACACTTTACTCAAATCTGATGCTAAGTTGTTACGACCTGTCATGGTTGTCTATGATGCTGTTGTCAGCAGCAATGCAATGCAGCGACAAAGGCATCGCAATCCTGTCTTTTCCCTACCTTCTTGTAAGTCCAAAGAGTATGAAATTAACCGTATATCCCAGTAAGTGCAAGCACATGTATCCGAGACGATAGTACCTGTCGAGGTTGTCCGAAGACGAGCGTACTGAACCCCAGAATTAGTTTACCTACACTTCGTCGTTTGTTCAAATTCCAAAGGCTATCGATTTCGGACGAACGACCAAGTGTAACTTCACTACTGCAGAAAGGATTAATCGCGTCGCTTTACATAATTGAGTTCATGACGTTTCTTATTTATATACACAAAAACCCAATTTTCTTTTGAAGTGTGGTTCTGGGGCCAAGGTATCTCTTTTAAACAATTTTCCTGACATCTCTTTGAGGCGCGCGTGGAACACGAACACGCGTAGGAACACGCAAACGTCGACACGGCCTGTCGTCGTCATAAGACGGACGGACGGTAGGCCACAAAACCCCCTCAGAGGGCAATATCATGTGTTTAAGTACGTGCAAGGACGTTTCAGTTACGCTGCTACAGACATATTAATATTTCATGTACATTATAATATTGCATACCATTGGAGCTCCTGCTGCTTCTTGAATCAATGACTCATAGTTTGCCTAACCAGGGGGACTAAAATGGCCACTCTAGCATATCATAATAGGATCGAAATGTCAATTGCAAAAATAATTTATTAAAAATTATAAATTTTATTGTTAAAATTTGTAAAATGGTCACAGACGTAGTAGTCCATTTTACGAATTTTATTTTTATATACTCACATTGTATCTGAGTTGGCTTGCTTATACCCGATCTTACCAAATTGCAAGCAACTTTAATGTGGTTTGAGGAGGTCCCTCAAACCACATTAAAGTTGCTTGGCGGTTGAAGTAGGTATAGGAGTATTTTTCCAGACGACTGACTTACAACGATTTTCTAGGTCATACTTACCTTTTCGTGCACTAATATTTTCAATATCCATATATCGGACACGTGCCCCGAGCATCTCAGAATAACTGGACTGACAATATCTATAAACCAAAGGATATTGGGTATGAAAATATGGAAGGATATTTCATTTTACTCTTTGTTATTGCAGTGAGTGCTTGAAATAAAATAGTTTTAACACTCATTCATAATCCCCGAAGATAATAAATTGCAACTTTAACCATCGTTCAATGTAATTTGATTTTTTTTATCGTTTATATCAAACAACCCAACGTGTGACGTCATCTGGAGGTGAAATAAAAGTCAACTGGTTTGTTTTAACATTTGATAAAACAAACGCTATCTTATATTTTAAATAGCAAAGGCCTCCCCCATATTCTTCCAGGTACTTTTTCCTGCGCCAACTCAAGCTATCTTTCGTCATGAGAGTCCGGGTCCTCTTGCCATCCGCCAACTTGTCCGCCCTTTTCTTTTTGGGTAGTGGGAAATCATCTAATGACCCCTCCCGCTCTGGGCAGAGCGGTAGGGAGTGTCAGACTTCTACTGACTAAATACCACCCATGTTCCTTCTACATCATCAACAGCCTATTAATGTTTCACTGCTGGAACAAAGGCCTCCTCTCTTTTTTGAGAGTTAAAGGGCTATAATCTACCACGCGGACCCAGAGCGGATTGGTAGATGTCACATGTCTTCGAATTTTTTGGGTCAAAGACATGTCGGTTTCCTCACTATGTTGATCCACCGTGTCTATGTTCCTTCTTAGCCCTTTACAACCCACAGCACTGACGGGCCCGGCCCCTTCAATGTTGCTGACACCTCTTTTTTCTTTCACACGAACGCGCCGTCGACACGGCCTGAGGCCCCACTATGATGTCTTAATCAGTACTTATTCCAGTGTGGAAACGTGACAGAACTATATAGGGTGTCTAGCGCCATCTCTTTTTCACTCTGGAATAAGAGCTGTTTTAAGACGTCATGGTAGACCTTCTGATCTTGTCCGCCCTCAGGTTCTAAATTAACAATTAAAAAAAAAATGTTCGTACCTAAATGTGACAAATCGCAAACCCACACAACTGAAACAACCATTAACGATTTTGCAAAACATAAAACCGGCGTCATGCAAACACGGTTCTTTGCAAAAACCGTAAAATTTCAAACACAACTCCCTTTTTGTTGAAACCTTTAATAGCTGGGAATTCAATCAATCATCCCTTCACTGAGACTGACGGGGTACGTTTTTATACCGTTTAGAATCCAACAAAATTGTGCAGGTTCTCTTTACATTCACTTTTAAATCGTACATTTTTAAACAAGTTTTAAAGCTGGCAATGATTGCTGTGTAACGTATCTGTGTAGTTTATTTGTATCACATGTGAAACGATTTATTCGTAAAACAGCAGTTTTACGAATAAATCATCAGTTAGATTCGATTTCAATAGAAATAAGCATCACCTACTTCTGTCTACATGTTTCTGTTCCCTCCTTTTTTCTGTAATTGATGTGTATTTTTTTTTATTTCCTAGCCTGCGCTGTCCCATTCCTGAGCAAAGACCTCCCTCCACTCCTTTAATTTCTCGCGAACTCGCACGTCCCTCCTCCAGCTCTGACGAAACTGACCAGTTCATTCGCCCATCTCCTTTGTGGCTTGCCGCGACCCCGCCCCGGTGTGTCACGATAATAGTTTTCTGCTATTAAAATAGAAACATTCACAATAGATAGAGTGATTCAAGAGGAAGGTTTAAGTATCTTTTTTGCACCCGTGCAAAGCCAGGGCGGGTCACTAGTAAGTAAATAAAAATCATCAACATCATCAGCCTATTAATGTTACCACTACTTTGACACAGGCCAACTCTCTTTGAGAGGGAATGGGCTATGGTCCACCACTCGTGCCAAACGTGGATTGGTAGATGTCACAAGTCTTCGATTTTGTTGGTTCTAGGACATGACGGTTTCCTCACGATGTTTTCCTTCACCGTTTTTGAGAGCAATGGTGATAAAAAATTACATAAAGTAGTGCGCCTGCTTGGGTTAGTGCAAGTTATGTTAGGTCAAGTTACTTACTGTTCGTATGTCGGGACAACCACCAGGCCACTGCTCTGAAATAAAAATACCTGAAGATAATTAGACATTTATTTGTTAAGAAGACATTTTTTTGTCCTTTAAATTCAAATGATTTCAAATTATTTATTAATAGCCAAGTACTTATAACATACCAATTTGAACGGTGATCCCCAAACTAGACGTTAGTCTGTATCTTGGGGATCAGAGTTGTACATATTCGTTTTGTCATTCAAATGGGTCGTACACGGTGATTATTAACAAAATGAAACCAAAAGTAATGACTAACAAAAAAAACAATAATTAAGAACGAAAATAAGTGCAAAAATAAAACAAAAATTAAAAATTATACTGAAAAAGAAAACAAAAACTCAGTCACAGTTCTCGTAAAACAAGAATGAGCTTAATTTTGTGTGTGCGTGCATGATTGTGTGTGTTTGTATGTGTATATTATATGTGTGTGTATATCTGAGTGAGATTAGGAGTGACGTCGATTTGAATAGTCTTACTACTTATATTTATTTGTAAATAATATTTTCTGTTTCGTCGTAGGAGAGAGTGAGGAGCCATTTTATTATTGCCTTTTTACACATGGATATTGTAAGGTCTATTATGTTGCAAGTTCTTTTGGACTTTGTTATATATGCGTGGATGTAAATATGGATGCAAAATAGCTTCTGGTTAATGATTTCGGAAACCTTAGCTAGTTTCACACCGATGTCTGTATTTTGTTTTTTCAGGTCACATAACTGTTGCCTCAATAAACGTATTTCAGAGAGGAGTAGTGACGAATCTGACGTTGTAGATGGCTGTGTTCTGGCCTCTGCTGTGACTTCGGTATTAATTTTCGCGTGTTCTGCGTCGGGTGACGAATCCATCAGCGGGCGCTTCTGGCGGAGAGACACGTTAGAATTTTCTGGGGCGCTCTGCAAAGCTTTTTGGATGTCCGGTTCTTTGCGAGACTAATAAATATATTCTATCTTTCTCTATCGATAACAACAACAACACATTGATATAATACACCTGTATATAGGTATACATTTTTATCTTTTAACAATATATTTTTTTATATTTAAGTCAAATTTAAAGTCAAAGCCAATTTTATTTGTGTAACATACTTGGTGAATAATTCCTTAAAGTATACAAAATAAAGAATACATACATAAAACAAGGAATGAGTATGTTAGAAAACGTTTGACTGGGATAAGGAAACCTGAAATGAATGTGACAAAAAAAGTGACGGTTATAAATGTTGAATGGTGGAGAGAGAGAGGAATGCCAAGGAAAAGGTTGATGGATGGTGTAAGGAATGAAATGTAGAAGTAAGGAGTAAATGATACCTTAGTTGACGTCTGTCAGAGAGGACTGGAAGAAGAAAACTTTTTACGCCGACCCCAAGTAGAATGGGACATGGACATCTTAGTCCGGTCAATTTAGACATCCAAGGTTACATTAATTGCCCGGCCCTGGTGCAAGCCATGGTCTGGGGCGAGGAGGAATGGGACGCCGTCGCCTCCTTCTGCGAAGCAGTGATGCTAGCGAAGGAGGTGGCTTAACGCCAGAGGGAGAGATCCTCTCGTCCCATCCGCCGCGGGAGGCGCTCCGGGCGTCAGGGGCCACATGACGGCTTCCGGCCACCGTAGACGCGGGCCTGTGGACGGTGAGTGATGGGCCAGCTCACCGTCCGTCCGTCTTACGGCCTCGACATAGAGGGCTAAGAAGGAACATGGGTGGTTTTTAGTCAGTAGAAGTCTGACACTCCCTTTCGCTCTGCCCAAGAGCGGGAGGGGTTATTTGATGATTTTCCACCCGCCAAAAAAAAAAAGGTTACATTAATTCCCACCGGCTGAAAATTGGTAGGATTGTTCAAAACACCATCATGAATGAAATGTAAAAAGTCCCCTTCGATCCGACACCTGACCACCAGCCGGGTGGGAATTAATATAACCTTAACCCCATTTTCTGGTCTAATTTGTCCGGACTAATCTACTAAAAATACCAACATCAAAATAGATATATTTAAATATGTTAGTATAATATGTGTACGACAATGATGTTGACAGAGCGTAGCTTTCTAATACGGGTATTGCTTGCCTAAATGGAGGCTTCAAATACGTTTAAAATGTAATGTAATATCTCATTGTCACGATAAACTATTTTGAATTGTATAAAATATAATATTACAAAGGAGAATGGGCAGAAGTGCCCCAGTGTCCAATTGGGTACAGATATAATCTCTTGCAGATATCTTAATATTCATTTTGCTGTATTGTTAATTTAAACTTGTTTTTTTTTCGTCCTGTGCGAATATATTTTCGTTCTTTCTATATCTATAACAACAACAACAACAGATTGATACAATACATCAATGTAAGTGTATCACAAATACTTTTTTTCTTGTAAATTTGTTTTTTATATATTTTACTATTCCGCATACAGTAAGCTAAGTACGTCATAATGGACATAATTATATGGGTATCATTTAAGCTATCACCAATTTAATTAGTTTTGTGTTTCTTAAATAATAGGGTTTGTCCTCAAAATAGTAGATCTGTCACCAAAATGTAGTCACCAAACAATGCAAAATCAGTTCCACAATAAATCACCTAAAATCCTGAGATATAAGGTCTAGTACCAAATAAATGTTTTTGTATGTATTATAATAGTTTTGTCCTAATAAGTATATAAGCAAACTAATTTAAAGATATCACTAATATATCATAATAATATATTATGTCACCAGAAATTTTCATGAAGTTTCAAAAAAACTTAACTTTCCGTCAGCAGGTCGAAGGAGCCCCGCTGCACGGGGCTCCTATTTCTGTCTGCAGGGATTAAAGGAACCTAACTAACCGAACCTCGGGGTGACCTTGACGTCGACCCTCTAGGGTTAGGGTTTCTGTCAGCATTATTTGGTGACAGATCTACCATTCTGGGCACAAAACTATTGTTTATGTAACAAAACTGTTATTATAAGAACGAAGTTTATATTCATGTAATGCAATATAATTTTATTGGTTATCGATCTCTTATTTTACACATATATTAACATTAATTTGATAATTCATACCTGGGAACAATTTTTGTTTATCTGAGAACGAAAATATTTCGTGGCGATAGATCTATTTATTAGGTGATACAACTTGATGACAAATATAAATTTTGGTGATAGAAAATATAGTTCCCTTATTATATTAAATAGATACATCAAAAGACCAACATCAAAATATATAAATATTATTTAATTATTAATGACATAGATTTTATGGTAAAGGAGAATGGACATAAGTGCTCCAAGGTTCAATGGTATTATGATGTACATAATTAAAAAGAGTTTTTTAAGCACCTTTGCTACTTACACGACTTTTGGACCATTCTCCTTTATGAAATTATTTGTTACTGTATAAAGTTACTACAAATAGTATTAACAACCGACTTTGGAAATAATTAATATTTCCAAAGTCGGTTGTTACTCTCTTCTTTAAAGAAATATTTGGTACCGTAGCAATAGCGGTTCCGTAGCGATAGCACATCGGTAACAAAACCAGTAGAAGCTGGTCTCTTATTCTGATAAAACTCCCTACTACGACATGTCAACGCTACGTCAAAACGTAACTAATGCCACGTTCCACGTTCCACATAAGTACGTGCCCCAAATTTATACTCAAGTAAAAGTAAATTCTTTGAAAAATTATAAATATAAGTTATTTCATAAGGTTTTTTCAAGCCATTTACAGATGATTCCTAACCGTTGTTTGTACATAAGTATTTAATCTAATTTTGAATTTAATTATCTAATATATAGGTAACCTTATATCTTAGTTATTTTATTGACTGGCCTGTTGGTCTAGTGGTTAGTGACCCTAACTGCTATGCCGGAAGTCGTGGGTTCGATTCCCACCCAGGACAAATGTTTGTGTGATGAGCACGATCATTTGTTCTGTGTCTGGGTGTAATTTATCTATAATATGTATGTATTTAGAAATATATAAGTATGTTTATCAGTTGTCTAGTACCCATAACACAAGCTCTGCTTAGCTTGGGACTAGATGGCGTTGTGTGATAGTTGTGGAATATTATTATTATTATTTACGAATAACATCAACAATAACCAAATTCGAGTTTAAATGGAGAGACAATACTTACACTATAAATCGAAAACACAAATAAAAGCTATTTTTTTTGTGATACTTTAAAAATGTGAAATGTGAAGTATCTTCTAAAATAATAATTGCAGTTTTATTTTTAATTTCAAAATTAAAATAATAATACAGCTTAGCTTTTTACTGTTAATATAAGCTAACATAATATGAAAACATAATTAAAGTACGGTACTTTTGACACCAAAATAAAATTATTTGGGCCGACTCAATTTAAATTCTCATCGACACGGTGAGAAGATAAACAAAAAAAAATGTTTATCTGTCTGTTTGTTCCGACTAATCTCCGAAACAGCTGGACTGACCACACTTAATATTTATTTCACAGCAATGTTAACATAATATCTTTAATCTGAATAAAGTTTTTTTTTTCATCAAGGATTTTTCAATTATATCGTTTCGCATACCTTTTTAAATTGCCACAGATTGAGAATAAAAATCATAAAATGCAGTTTTTTTGTTTGTTACCTAATCCTATAATTTTACGGTTACACATAAACATCGATATAGAGAAAACATACAGATTCATCTACGTAAAGTTTTAAAAGGGACATTTGTCTAGACAACACACATACGTAATACTGGCTTTTACGTATACCCTAGAAAATAGAGGGCTAAAAATGCAAGTCCAAGCTAAGAAAATCACACTTCTCCTTTATTTATACATATCTTCTTATCTTTTACGTGTGATAACTTACTTATATAATAAGTTAAGAAATAAGCGACAGCTATTAGCAGACATATAATTTTAACTAAAATACAATTTTCAAAATGCTCTTAAAAACTGCACATAATTATAAAAAGTACAAGCACACATACAAATTAAAAAACATTTATCTACGCAAATATTTTAAACTATTGGAAATTATTAAGATATTATGCTTATAGATTACAAAGCAATAAACTATTTTCCATTACTCATACTCGGAAAGTAGATCTGAAGTTGCCTGAGGAGCGGGTAGAAAGTAATACTTTACAGCCCTAGGGAGAATAATTTTCAACTAACAGCTGTCAAACTAATAAAAAAAACTAGTATCAATTTCTATTGAACTATGTACCAACTTTCTATACAGCCACTCGATTACAGCGCAATTTTAATTTAATATAGGTAATTTACTGGTTATCGATTTCCAAGTTACGCATACTGCATACCTTCTGGTGGTTCACAAAGTGGTCATGGCGGTCGAAACGTTGTTTACAGAACCCGCAGCAGTAGGGTTTCTCGGCAGAGTGCTCGGCGTTAAAATGGCGCTTCACCTCGGTAAAGCGCGCAAACTGCCGCCTGCAGAAAGGCTCGACACACCTAAACGGCTTCAACCCGCTGTGCGCCTTCTTGTGCTCGATAAGGTTACTGAGCCTAGTTGAGACAGTGATGCATCCTGGAAAATCGCAGGGATATTTCTTCCGAATTCCACGTGACCGTGCATTGCGTATTTTCACCAGTGGTTTGACGAGTGTTGGAGTGGTTGGCAGCATTGGCACTGCGATCTTCTGCCGCGCTGTTTCGCTTGTTTGTTCTCGCTGAGGCAGTGGCGTTTGAAGGACACTTACTGGTATATCACCATAAGTGTCTTGTGGTGATATACAAATTATTGGTGGAATATCAATAATTTCTACTGTCTGGACACATAATCCGGTGATTTTCTGTGTTTTACCAGTTACTTCCACTGACGTATTATTCGAATTACTCATTGGCTCGTTTGTCACACTGAGGGTGGTTTGAGTGAGGAGAACTCTCGTCCCAGCCGCCGCGGGAGGCGCTCCGGGCGTCGGGGGTCCCGCGATGACCTCCGGCCACCGTAGACGCGGGCCTGTGAACGGTGAGTGATGAGCTAACTCGCCGTCCGTCCGTCTCACGACGAAAACAGGCCGTGTCGACGGCGCGTTCGTGTTCCACGCTCGCCTCAAAGAGATGTCAGCAACATGGGAGGGGCCCTCAAGGGCCGACGCCTGTCGGGGCCGCGGGTAGTCCACCGGTTATCGCGGCCTCGACATAGAGGGCGAAGAAGGAACATGGGTGGTTTTTAGTCAGTAGAAGTCTGACACTCCCTTCCGCTCTGCCCAAGAGCGGGAGAAAAAAAGGGTGGTTTGAGTGGTGGTGGTTGACAGATTAAGATGATTTCAATAATACTGAAAGTTCTCGCACTCACTCACACTCCCTCATGCGGCTTTCTATGTTCAGAACACATTCTCTCTTGTGACGGTCCATCGAAAGAATATCGCTTAGTTATCGATCGCCTGCAGAATAACGCGCGGCGTGAGGTGGCTCTGTAGAGCCACGGTGTACCGGTCGCCGGAGGACTGTAGTTGTGCTAAATTTGAGATACTGCAATGTATCGCGGGCAACCGGCAAAATAGAGTAGGTTCACTACCTACGCTATTTGGCCGGATTATTATTCGGCTATTTTAAACGTAAACTTCTATCTCATAGCATAGAATGGACAAAGATAGGCAGTTATGTTATATTATTTTAAGTACCTATTACAAGATTAAAAATAATTTAGTATTCCGTTTTTTGAATTTAAATACTAAACATCTTTCAACTTCCCAAATAAAGCAAATATTGTTTTCATTGTAACATGTTTACCTGATTGTCAAATCAAACCACGTTTTTATAGTGCCATATTTAAGAATTATTCGATAATTTCATGCTCACATCACTATACGTCATGTGATAAAAAATTAGATTGACAGGTCATCGCATTTCAAAAACAATGTAAACTGTTCACAATCAATATGCGTGAATGAAGACAGACAGGCATGACGAATTTATGAACATTCCGTTTTTTTCCATTCGGCTACGGAACCCTAAAAATGGTACTATTCAATTCAGTTGGGTAATACTAACAAAAAAGATCAATAGTACTTTTGTTTCGTTTACTCTTACTCCTACATCTATTAGTGCGTCCTTGTCACACTGCTACTAAAGTACTACAGCGCCTCCTATGACACAATGAAGAACTAACATAAACTCTAAAGCTGTGTCTTCACTAGGGCCTCGTGGCTCCGTGAGGCCATGCCGCACGGCCTAACAACTATGAGGCGCGCGGTCCAAAGCCACGCGGCTTAATGAAGGACATTCCTACACCATGCAGTTAAAGTTATCCCGTACTTAGACTTAAACACAACCCGACAACAACACTGTCAGGCCCACCAGACATCACACTCGTCTGGTCGATGGATTCTACCTTTCTATGTGAAATGGAGAACTTTACGCTGCGTTTTGTTTTTCCGTTTGCGCCGACCGGCTAGGAGGAGATAAGATTTTTTATCACGTTTAAAAAAGAGTTTTGAATTTTTGTAATAAGATTAATTTTTACATAATCTTTTGTTCTTGGGAGCAATTCGTTATTTTGTTCTTGAGCGTAGTGACATTTAAAAATAAATCTAATAGTTTAACTTGATGCAGCTGAATACCAGTATTTAAATTGTACCTACTGCCTATCTGACCTCCACAACATAGCTAGTTCGATACCCGTGGTAAGACTGGTTGTCAGACTATTGGCTCATCAACTAGAGTTTCAACCCAAGCACTTTAAAGTGATTTGCTTCCAAGTAGGCAGATAATAATATGCTTATATAGTTCCGAGCACCAATATTTAGGTACTCTTAGAACCCATATCGTCCCTTAGCTAACAACACCGCATAAGTCAATTTTACCAAGTTTACAGGAGACGAAAAAGACTGTTGAGTAAAAACTTTTCGAATTCTTCTGATTGACTGAAATCTATATCATTGTGACCTATGGTTAGACGTGCAATGAGCAGCTCCATCTAAAGGCATTACAATGTGAAAACATCCAATTTTCGACTTGAACGGTGTTGTAAACTAAGGAACGATGTTATATTACAATAGTTATTTAACGTGAGATTCGCGATTGAACTTTGCCAGTTGTACTTTGTATTGCTGTTGTACTCTATTGCAAGACGATTCACTCGTGAGCTTAATTATAATTATTGGATTTTGTATTTATATATTTCAAAACATTTAATATTTTGATTTCTTTGTTTTGTTTTTCTCTCTGTTTATGTTAAAAATGTCTTTGTTTGTTTATTTTCTACTGTTTAACATCAAAATTTGTTTGTGCTGTGTTAAACTTAAAGTTAGATATACACTTAGTTATATCTTATTTAATGTCTGTTTCACAGTTACTGTGTTTTGAACTAACTATTATTTTACCATCTTTTGTACCACATTTGTTGCAAATAAATAATTTTGACTTTTACTTTGACTTTGAGATTCTGTGTATTGCTTTCCTGGTGTGTACTGCAAAGTCAGGCTTAAGCTCAGAACATATTTTACATTCAACTTCATTTTATTGAGTTGAAGTCGTTGAGTTTTTATCTAGGTCATTTCTTTTGAGTATAGACAACCGTGTAAATGAACTGGATCGGAACACTTGTAGAAATTCAAACATGTGTCATAACAAATCGTGATAACTTTCATTATCAATTTATTATTAAGAATAACAAAAAACTTTTTTTTTTGTTAAATATTGCCCCACACTAGGAATTTCTCCTGTATCGTGGGTGCGTTCACAAATATTTAGACTCACATACACAAATACCCAGACCCGGAACAACTATCTGTAGGTCATACAAATATTTGTTCCGTGCTGGAATCGAACACGCGACACGAAGCACAGATGTCCATTGCTTGAGCCTCTGCGCCAACCATGCCGTCATTTGGGTAAAAGGATCCGGAATCAGTAACTGTACTTACATAGTCTTTGCAATTTATGAGTGCGTGCTATTTGACTCTTAATTGATGGTTTTGATGTGTGAATTACATTAACAGTACAACAATCGACGACACAGTTGGCGCAGTGGCTGAGCGATTGGACTGCTGCGCTGTGTGTCCGGGTTCGATCCCCGCACGGAACAAATATTTGTATGGCCTACAGATAGTTGTTCCGGGTCTGGGTATTTGTGTATGTGAATTTAAATGTTTGTGAACGCCCCTACGATACAGGAGAAATTCCTAGTGTGGGGACAAAGATTAAAAAAAAAACAATCCAAGTTTGCGGTCTATTCCAGGCTTTTTCCTAAATGACCATTATACATTCTGTAATCCTACTAATATTATAAAAATGTGAAAGGTTGTGAGAATGGATGTGTGGAGGTTTGTTACTCTTTCACGCATAAACGGCTGGACCGATTTGGTTGAAATTTGGTATGTAGATAGGTTATACCCTGGATTAACATATAGGATAGTTTTATCCCAATTTTATGATCCGTGGGATAATTTTCGAGTTGTAGCGGGTGAAGCCGCTGGCAACAGCTAGTAACTACATATACCTTTCACACCAAAGTTTCATGGACCGGAATACTGAATAGTGGTTGAGTTATTCCTGAAATTATCTGTATTGAAATCAAACAGTTGACTGCTGCCGTCACATGCGTGGTTAGGGTTGACACGACGTCTTTGGATTTTAATTAATTAAATTAATTAAGTTAAATGTGTCGTTGATGTAGCTTTATTTAGCTGTTGTAAGAAAAAGATAATTTACTATTCTAGTTTTTTTTTTAAATACCACTACTTTAGCAGGTTTTTTTTTTTTGGCGGGTGGAACATCATCGAATAACCCCTCCCGCTCTTGGGCAGAGCAAAAGGGAGTGTCAGACTTCTACTGACTAAAAATAACCCATGTTCCTTCTTCGCCCTCTATGTCGAGGCAGCGATAACTAGTGTACAACCCGCGGCTTAACAACCCGCGGCCAACTTTGGCAGGCTTGGCTGAAGAATTTTATTACGAATATTGAATTCGCTACTGGCGTGCGTGTTTTGTCAGATGTATGAACGTAGTCAAGGCAAGAGGTGTATGACTGTAATAGGATATTTCACCAGACTAATTAGTCAGCCAGATAGATTTTCAAAAAATAATGGATACGTATTATTTCTTTTTCACTTAAACAAAAGATGAAGACGATACAGTACTTCGAAAAGTCGCTTCAAGTCGTGTGACGTCAAGGTTAGTACTTTTTTACCCACAAAGCCCCCACTCATGTAAATTTTTATTAATTGAATCATACAAAAAACACGTAGCCAATATTTTTCGAAAATCTAACAGACGGACTAATACGATTTTTGTTTGTGGAATTCCCTATTATCGTAGCAGGTGACTTTTCTTGGTTTCTTCGGTTTTAGCCTTATGAGTGGCATTGCTACGTTGAATGGCAATTCGGTGACCAGAGGTCTGGCTCTTTCTTTAGCTAAAGAGTTACTGAGATTTTTAACACTACAGCCACTAACTCCACACATGGACACAATAATAACAACTGTTGCTGGGGTCCATCTTCAGGTTAAGTCGTACTTTAGTAAGTTGCTCCGTAGATAAGTGACCGCCCATTACATACCGGGTTTCCTCCGTGCTTCGGAAAGCTCGTTAAGCTGCTGGTCCTGGCTGCCATAAATAGATCTTTGGCAGTCGTCACAGGTAGTCAGTGACGTGTAAGTCTGACAGCCAGTCTAAATAAAGGGTATCGTATTACTAAGTACTAAATGGGTTTTGGAGGTCTGACAGGCAGTCGCTGCATGTATAATACTAGTCGTCATCATCATCAACAGCCTACTAATGTTCCCACTGCTGGGACACAGGCCTCCTCTCTTTGAGAGGGCGTAGGCTATAACCTACCACGCGGGCCCAGTGCGGATTGGTAGATGTCACATGTCTTCGAATGTTTTGGTTCTAAGACATGCCGGTTTCCGCACGATGTTTTCATTCACCGCTTTGAGAGCAGCGGTGATGAAATAAATGATACAAAGTTATGTGCCTGCCTGGGTTCGAACCCACGACCGCCACCACTAGGCCACTGCTGATCTGCACCGCTGATAATACTGGTATTCAGTTGCATTCGGATAGACTGAAGCTGACCCCAACGTGGTTGGGAAAATGCTTGGTTGATAATGATGATTCACTAAATTCACAGCCACCAACCCTACACCACATCAATTAAAATGTCTATCGCTTGCTCGTCATAGTTTTGAATGCATGAATGTTAGATGGCGGCCACAGCGATAATTGTCGGTCAAATCGGATGCGTCTGTGTTACGTCACACATTCACACCTGTATATCATAATGCATATTATGCATATTCCATATGACGTGGAGCGTAGGCTGTGTAAAGTATTGTGTCGTGATTTTCTGGTAATGTGTATTGCATTAATTTTATATTGCAGTTTGGTTGGGTATTGTAATGTGTCTATTTAGGGTTTGATTAATTAATTGTATGTTTTGAATGGCTGGATATGGAAATTATATACCTAACAATTTTCAATTACAGTATTTTCACAAGTTATCAAACCGTCTGGCTTTGTTTGACAATAAAGTGCCTGTATGGTTGGTTGAGTTCAAAAATAGTGATTATTCTGACCTTATGACAATGTCATAGAGTATCAGATTTACTCACAACACTGATTAAGAAATGCACTATAAATAAATCTGCGTGCCTAGGTGTAAAATGTTTTCTTTTAAGAATGTTATTTGTATGATGTTCCTACAAAATAAGGTTTTTTTTAGAATAGATAAGATTTTTTTAACTAAATAAAACATTTCAATAAAACTCGTTATAAAAAAACCGTACAGTAATTTTCTTAAATAAATAGATAAACCATTACCCAAAGTGAGGAAACATGATAACTCTACTTGGTCCCTTTCAATGCAAAAGGACAGTGTTATTGAAAGCTAATGGTCTACCTAATGTCTCCGGTCGGAAACGCGCCGTCTGATGGATCGTTCAGATTTTTAAACCACGATTAATGTACTGGTCATGGATGAACATTTATCTTTTGTGCAAGTTAGGGTAAAACGCGAAAAAATGTTTAGACATTTTTAAGCATGCATAGCCTTACGCCTGAAATTCTTGTAAGAATACGCAGACACAACAGTTACTGAAGTCAATCGCGGTAAATTCAAAAGTAATCCAAGCTGTTTCCTTAAAAAAACCCTGTCAAGTCTGAAAGGGACTTTACTAAATAACATACGAAACATATAATTGTCATAAAAGTAAACATATTATTAATGTTCGCGTTTCAATCTAATTGAATGTCGCTGAATGCCAGTATCTCACATGAAGCGACTATCTATTCATCTGACCTCCACAACCCAGTAACCGCAACTGGGTAACTTTGGTAAGACAACAGTCAGACTTTGGAGCCACTGACTTATTATCGACTGTCAAAGATCTGCAATGACAGGCGGAACCGAAGGGTTAACATGCCTTCCGAGGCTAAGTAAACTCAGCGAAACTCACAAGGTTTTAATAGAAAATTCAAGTAACTAAGTAAATCACTGCACAAAATTTCAACCAAAAGTAATTTACCAAAACCGCTGTGAAAAAGCTTGATGGCATTAACGGCATTACATAATAAATGCAACCGAATACGGTACACCGGTCACTCTCCGCTCGCCACGACAACCGCAATGGACCTCGACATAACATTACAAATGACGTGTAGGTGGTACTTTTTGAAAATCTGCGGGGAGATTGAGAATTCGAAGACATGTGATATCTACCAACCCGCACAGCCTCGCCTGTGTCCCGTGTGTGTACCCGCCTGTGTGGATTACAGCCCACTCTCTTCCACAGAGAGGAGGCCAGTGTCCCAGCAGCAGTGGAAACATTATAGGTTGATTATGCATAGTTGCTCCTATTCCCAAGAGTGTTTACTACGTCAGCAGGGCTATTGCGCATCTTTTAAATGTCAGTGGCTATCATATTGTCCATGGATTAACTGTCAAATTGGTTATGGTACAAAATGAAACCATTTGACAGTTAATTGATAGACACTATATGATAGCCACTGTAATTTAAAAGATACAATAGCCCTGCTGAAGGTATAGCACGCTCCCATAGAAACATAATATTTCCCAATAGCCCATTCAATAAAGGTATTTCCATAAGATTACAAAATCTCGAGCCCGTAATCACAAGCACAACTCAGGAGAATATAATAATTATTTTTAATCACCGATTCCTGGATTACAAAGGTTCACTGTGAAACTGTCACCCTTAGGATTAGCGTTATTTATATTATGATACGAGGGTCGCTTTGTTTATGAATAGTGCGATAGGGTAAGCGGTATTTATGTAGGTCAGTAATTGGATGGGTTTCGCGATTATGTTTAGATAAATGGAGAGATAAGATTTAAGATGATGTTGTTAATGAGTTTGGCTCATAAACGGATAGTTTATGTAAATGCTTTATCTTTGCCAAGTAATATTATTATTGTGTTGAAATATGTGTTTGTGTGTTTTTGTCTAACCCGATGGGAAATTCAGGCGTGTCTTACATTACGCTATTGTGTGTGAGGTACCTAAATCCGAAACTGACCGTATTCCATAACATTTTTGTCTAAACATCTAAAACCCAGTGAATATGTGAACTGGAAATATAGGATTAAGTTCATACTGTTTTTAAACTTTTAACGAGAACATAGAGATAATAATGTTATATTTTGAAACGAGATGGTGGACTCAGATTACTCTGAAAGAAAATAACCGAAACACCTTAGGCCTCATTTACGGAGACGCGGTGCGTCGCGCGGCGCGTTTTGCTTTTTCAATTCAAGCACATGGTGATGTATGAAAACGTTAACGATTTCAAACGACGATTTTACGACAAGCGATTTTTCGCTCGTTAGTTTAAAATGCAGCGTTGCGGTGGACCCGCTTCTCAGTAATTGAAAAAAACGACTTTAAAAACACAAACAGTGAAAAAAACGAAATCACAAAAAAATAAAAAATAAACCGCAGAACCTCACGTAATAACTCTTTCGTATACAAAAATAATTTTGAGAATCGGTTTATTGATGACGGACAAACAGACGAATTGAAAACCTCGTTTTTTTTGGAAGTCAGTTAATAAAATAGCACGCGACGAGCCTCCTGCACGCGCCGCGCGACGCCCCGCGTCTACGTTAAAGAGCTCTTAGGTCGATATTTTTTTTTTTTGGGCGGTGGGATATAATTAAATAACCCCCTCTCTTTCACTCTGGGCAGAGCGAAAGAGAATGTCAGACTTTTACTGACTAAACACCACCCTACTTCTACTTAGCCCTTTGTGTCGAAGCCGCGGTATCTCTTTCGAACAACCCGCGGCCCCGACGGGCGTCGGTCCTTCCATGTTGCTGACAACTCTTTGAGGCGCGCGTGGAACACGAACGCGCCGTCGCCGCGTCGACACGCCCTGTCATCTTAGGTCTCCTTAAGTTGAAGAACTTGACAATATGAAAAAAATAAAGTCACTTTATGATGATATTCACAGACACTTTATATTCGTGATGGATAATTATTTTGATTACCTGTAACGCAGGTTTTTCCCAAAAACCTACTTGTCTTTCACAAACTAGAATGCAGCCGAGTCAATGTTGTACAATTTAACTTTAAGTCGGCTTTGTGAACAGAGAATAAATGATAAATAATAATAATGACACAATCACAAAAAAAAACTCAACAATAATTCTCATACCTATCCTCTTACGCTCACAAATTCCCAATCAGAATAAAATAATAAATAAACAAGTAAGCCCAGCTGTTGTTCGCGTCACGTTTATTTTCGTTCCGACGTTGACAAATACGTTTAATTTGCCACTCAAAGGCGCTTAAGATTTAATACTCTCAATCATCAATCATATTTTTTTAAAAGGACCAAATTAATTATTGTTTTGAGTATTTCTTTTTCGTCTTTATACCCAATTTATTTCTACATTGAGTGGAAATATTGGATTCGGTTTTATTTGTAGACTTGGCCGTTGTTCTTTTAGTTTGAAGGACTATAATATTATTTCTGAAAATAGTGAAAAAATTGTGTTCTTTTTTTTGTAACTGGTGTGTTCGTGGCAATAGCTCGTGGCAAAATTGATATGATCACGCGGGTTGAGCCTTTTATTATAACTATGCTTGCTGGGTTGGTACATGGATGGGTTACCAGCCCCAACACGTTAAGATCCCCAAGCGCCAGTTTAACCGTTCATTTCGGCAGCCATTTTTACAAATGGCCGCAGAGATATTCTCTCTGACCTTTTCCTTTTCTTTCTTCTTCTTGATCTTTTTTCTGACGATATTTGACGTCGACGTTATATAGTTTGAAAGTCTAAAAACCAGTTAAGTTTTTTCTGACGATATTTGACGTCGACGGTAGATAGTTTGAAAGTCTAAAAACCAGTTAAGTTTCTTCTGACGATATTTGACGTCGACGTTACATAGTTTGAAAGTCTAAAAACCGGTTAAGTTTTTCCAAGAGGTATTTTATTATCCTAATGACGTAACTGGGTTGTACCACGAGCTTCTACTAACAATGTTAAATCCTGCCCTGAAAATTTAAAGCCTGTTTCCACACAGCCTCCGCAAATACAAATACTAGGTTCTATATTTCTGTCCAAAACGAAGGCTTTAAACTAAACAAATGCAAAGTTTCTAGCACTTAAGTACTTACAGATAATACAGTACGAGTACTTAGTAAATAACAAACGGAACTCTACTTGAGAAACGAACATTCTTAAGACCCGTCCACGGTACATGCGTCAAATGACACGCTCGCACTTCTAAAAGACTTATTTTATTTGGTTTGCACACAGTCGCTGTCACTAGATGCGCGTGCCCTGAGCGTATAGTTTGTGGTTACGGAGTAATAGTCATCATCATCTTCCAAGCCTTTTCCCAACTAGTGGTCGGCTTGCAGTCTAACTGGATGCAGCTGAGTACTAGCATTTTACAAGGAGCGTCTGTCTATTTGACCTCCACAACCCAGTTAATACTGGGTAATACGATATCCTTTGGTAAGACTGGTTGTCAGACTGTCAGGCCACTGGTTATTTGTAACTATTGCCAAAGATCTGTGATACGGCAGCCGGGACCAACAGCATAACTTAAATTAGTATAAATATGAAGTATTTCGACTATAAATTGATGGTCGTAATTAGTTCACATACGCATACAAGGAGTCTAAACATGTTTCAGGTAGCAGGTTTTTCAGGTGTGAGTCGAGATCGCACCGGGACAAGTGGTCACGTTTTATGTGTACGTATAGAGTAACATTACCAAAAGTGTAGTGGAATCACCCTAACACCCACGTTTGAATTGACTGAAAAAGCCTTGTGGGTTACAGATTCTGGTTGTTCATTTGTGGCAGTAGTATAATCGGCCTTTATCGTTTCCACTTCTGCAAAAGAGGGAATGGGCTAATAATAATCCACCGCGCGGGCTCAGTGCGAGTTGGCAGAAGTCACATGTCTTAAATTTTTGGTACTAGATTGCTTTTCTTCACCGTTTTGAGAGTAGTGCTGTACAAACTGACGAGTTATTGATCGTAAGTCGGGATCACCACCACTGCGCAACCGCTGCTCGCTATGCTACAAAAATCTTTATTTATTTATTTCTCCCCAGTCACTGTTACAACACGCGTCACGAACGCGTAGATCGTGGCCAAGAGGTAAGGTAAATACACATTATTGTGAAGAAGTACCGTTGAATATATTGTTGAGCTGTTAAGGTAGTGATACATTATAGTGGGGAGGTGTGAGCTGTCGGTGGTAACAGGTGCAGCTCAGAGAGCCTCAAATGAAGCTGGTGTTGGAGAAGTGAACGTTTGGATGTGGTAATAATAGGGACACTTATTTAATGTAATTTTTTACTGTTAGCCTGTGTCATCCCACTGCTGGCAAAGGGTTCCCCCATGCCTTCCAAATTGTTTAATCCAGGGCTTAAGTGGACCACTGGTCGTTGATTCTGTCCAGCTGGTCCCGCCATCTCCTGCGCGGTCGACCACGTTGCCTTCTGCCTGTGTCAGGGCTCCACAACGTGGTTATTTTTGCCCATAGCTCGTTGGGCATAAAAGCATACAATGTAAACTTATTGTATACTTTGCTTTTATGTTTCTCAACCCAACATGATCATCATCATAATTTCAGATAAAAAATGTCCACTGTTGGGCATAAACCTTCCCCATGTGTTGCCACATTGACTGATCCCGTACGTCTTGCATCCAGTGGATTCCCGCAACCTACAATAGGTCATCGGTCCTAGTGGGAAGGCTTTCAACGCAACGTCTTCTGGTTCGCGGTCGCCACTCCAGATCACGAGTTTTAATAATGCATACTAATTAAATTTAATGGTTTAGGTTGAAAAAAGGTCACAGTCCTGTACAGTTGAATATGGTAACTTTAGTAAATACTACCTGGATTTCATGAAAGAGCATAAAACAAGATAAAATTACTTATCCGGAGTATGAGTTCAGCTTATGTAACATGGGCTAAGGATTGTCCGAAAGAGATACCGCGGCTCCGGACACAAAGAGCTACGAAGGAACATGAGTGATTTTTAGTCAGTAGATGTCTGACACTCCCTTCCGCTTCAGCTAGAACGGGAGGAGACATTTGATGATTTAATAAAAAAAAGCTTAATGTTACATTTTTGGCATATTGTCGTCATCGCTAATTGAATGCCACCTAGGTTTATCTAATTAAATTAATGACCGTAAAAACAGGGATTTAAGCTAACAATTAATCTAAAAGCCAAAGAATTTATCGCCAATAGAACTCAGTAACATTTTTTCACACATAAGATTGATTATCCCTGTAGGATTTGTCCTACGTTTTATTTTATTCGTTCATTCAGAATCTGCATAAAAGGCCCTTTTTACCCAAAACCAATACAGTAAACTCATCAATCTATCCGCAAATCTGAGGGTAGTCCGGAAAAAAGTTAAAGCCACCATTTTCTTCAAAGAGAAGTCCAGTCCTTTCGCCGTTATTGTAACTCTGACTTGACATTACTGTCAAAATCACATTGATCTTTTTTGTGGTAAATATAAGGTTGCTCATTGCTCGCAGAACGGATGGCCAATGGGGCCAAAAAGTTCTGGAGTGGCGGCCGTGATCCGGAAGACGTTGCGTTGGAAGGCCTCCCATTAGATGGACCGATCACCTGGTGAATGTTGCGGGGATCCGCTGGATGCGGGACGCCTGTGTTCAGCAGTGGCCACCTTTCGCCTGAAAAGATGACGATGATAAGGTTGCTCTTTGGTTGTTTCCACTAACAAGCCTATTAAGCTGATAGTGGTTCTTACTGTCATTGAAATAAGGTTTGTTTTAGATTGCAGCTATCAGACGTAAAATATCTGTAAGAGGACCGTGATTGCCAAAATTACAATGACCATTTTTACTTGTCGATTGCCTGACCAACTATTTCTTTCGGGCATTCCGTATCACGATATTCGTTTCCGTGACTGAGCTAAGAATCGTTCGGGGAGCAAGAAATATTTCCGCTTGCCTGTTTATGAATAATTTCTCCTTTTTATGTATTGATATTGTTGCTTAAATGTGTCGGTTTTTTGGCATCACGCGTTGAATGATAGATTGTGTCTTGACTTGCGTTATTTTCATATCTATTTATTAATTCTGGATTCAAAGTCTGAATTTTGGTGATACACTAGGAAATAGTTTGCCTGGAAAAGAAAGAAATTACACAGTGTCTAATATAAGAGCTCTAACAGCCATTGTCAGACAGTCATCATCATCATTTCAGCCGAAAGACATCCACTGCTGGACATAGGCCTCTAGGTGTCTGTCAGACAGTACTGGGCTTCAAATCAAATCATACGTTGCGTGGTTGGGATTGCCAGAAGTGCTACGCCGTAGCTAAGAAGTGCTACGAAGAAACGCTACGCCGTAGCATAGATGAGCTACGTCGTAGACTCTGCATCTCCTGCATCAAATCTGTGTGGTGCTTTCTTCACAAGACCATCTCAGACACTAATCAGCATAGCCTTCATGTGTGTCCCAAGATTATGTCTGGACCTTAAACTTATTGTTAACCATTTTAAACCATTTTAAAAGATTAAAAGAAGGAGTTTCTTGCCGGTTCTTCTCCTTAGGAATCGGCCAATGCACCGAACCGTGCCCCCTTTTTTTATGTCGACGTTTTACAAGTGCCCATGTAGGCCTATGTGAAATAAAATATTTTGATTTTGACTTTGACTCTCCTGATGTAAATAAATTATGAAAATTATCCAAAATGTTTTAATTGTAGCAACCATCACAATTGGACTATAAAAATTCATCACTATCAACAGCCTATTAATGTTCCCACTGATGGGACTAAGGCCTCCTCTATTTTTTGAGAGGGAATGGACTATAATCTACCAAGCAGGCCCAGTGCGGATTGGTAGATGTCAAACGTCTTCGAATTTTTTGGTTCTAAGCCATGCCGGTTTCCTTACAAAGTTTACCTTCACCGTTTTGAGAGTAGCGGTGATGAAATAAATTACACAAAGTAATATGCCTGCCTGAGTTCGAACACACGACCTACTGTTCGTAAGTCGGGGCCGCCACCATTGGGCCACCGCTGCTCTCTCTAAAATTAGTATTAACATTATCAACGCTCAAAATAAAAATACCACAACGCACTCTTACTTTCAGTTTCTACAACGATAGTTAATATTTGTGTCAAAAAATATGAGTTTAAAAACTAAAACTCGACTACAAACCGCGGTCTTAAAAGTAGAAAACAAAAAAAATATCATATTCATATATTGAATTTGTATATTTCTATTTAAATATAAGTAAAATTATTCTAGAGGACCGCCGTAGTCGCATGCCACTAATACCTGATGCTCCTTCATGGCGTTTTCATTGATACAGAAGTCAGCTGCTGTTGCCATTATCAAGGTGGCATGTGACTACGACTGACCACATAATAATTTTACTTATATTTAAATAGAAATATACAAATTCAGCGGTGGCAATTGGCGGATTATTCATTCAACCAATCACAGCAATTAAAATGAGCTGGACACTTAGTACGTTGTTTTTCGTTTTACAAAAAGATGAGCTTTTGACTATATCATAACATGTTGTGGAGGTCAGATAGATAGTCGCTTCATGTAAAAACTGGTGTTCAGTTTCATCCAGACTGGAAGCCGTCCTCACCATAGTTGGGAAAAGGCTGGGCTATGATAAAAATATCTTCCCACAAAACAGTGACGTCAGAACATTTTTATAGAACCACTCGTACTACACACGCCTACCCTATTCCCTTCATTACGGTCCCCTGTGTATTGTTTGACCGGAATTCTAAGCGATAATGAGCCTCCTCAAAATCACTGGCAAACGTGTTTGGTTTATAAATCTGTAATAATCTGGTCCTTTTAGGCGTTTTGTGGACTGTATTCTTTGATATTCTGAGTCTAGATTAAGGCTGAATTGTAATAATAATAATAATAAGAATAATAATCATTTATTTCAGATTCATCCTAAAATTACATCCATATTTGTTAGTAAAATTGCGAGCTTACAAACTAGTGTTAGTAATAAATAATGGAACACAAAAATAAACTAAACGAACCAGGAGACAAAACGAGCCTTGATAAAGATACATTTTTTACAGTAATAACTGTGGAAAAAGAGGGAAAATGAATTGTATTTATACAAATAAACGACTAGCGGACGTGACGCGGTGTCACCCGCGTAGGTCCCGTTCCGGTAGGAATACAGGGATAAAAAGTAAAATGTTATTCAAGGTGAATTTAGCTTTCCAATGGTAAAAGAATTTTAGAAATCGGCGCAGTAGTTTTTAAGTTTATTCATTACAAACATACATACACACACAAAATTACAAATCTTTCCCTTTATAATATTAGTGTAGAAAAACGGTCTGTGGAGATCCGGTGGTGGCGGCCCCAGCTTACGAATAGTTAGTCGTGGGTTCGAGACTAAGCAGGCGCCATACTTTGTGTAATTTATTTCACCACTACTGCTCACAAAATGGTGAAGAAACATATGTTGAGGAAACATAATGTCTTAGAACCAAAAAATTCAAAGACATCTACCAACCCGCACTGGGCCCGCGTTGTGGTTTATAGCCGAATAAATGCATTTTCTTTCTTTCATTTTTTCTTTCTTCATAGCCCATCCCTCTCCTAGAGAGGAGGCTTGAATCTCCGCTGTGGAAACATTACAGGCTGGTGATGATGATGAAACTTAAAACTTTACAACATACACACATCAAAAGTGTCTAGGGATCAAGCATTTTTATGCGGATTTCTTGAGATTGAGATGTGGCTTTGTAATAAATTTATGATTTTATAAATTTATATGGATCCTTTTTGGTGCATTTCATAATTTGAATCAGGAACTGTGAATCAAATTCGAGTAAAAGATGAAAATCAGCTGTCAATATTTTCCCTATAAAAACATACAACGCATTGAAGACATTATTAGTGCTACTGTTTCCCTACTACTGATTAAAACCAACGTTATTATGGAGCGGCGACGTCATTTAAGCAGGGAAGAAATGCTCAGAGCCGTGGGAATGATAGAAGCTGGTTGCCGGCAACGTACTGTGGCTTTAGCTCTGAATACAAGTCAGAGTGTTATCAGTCGACTTTGGACACGTTACCGAAGCACTGGTACCGTGGCTGAGCGCCATGGAGGACGGTATCGCTGCACCACACGGAGACAAGACCGATACATTCAAATCTTAACTCGAAGAGCTCCAACAATAACCGCCATGATGTTAGCCGTGAGGCTTCATCACTCTTCAGGGAACTTAATTAGCGACCAAACAGTCAGAAACCGCTTGCATGAAGTGAACCTTCATTCCCGAAGACCGCTACGGGTACCACCTATAGCAATGCACAATCGTAGGATTCGATATCAATGGGCTCTTGAACACAGAAATTGGGCAGAAGAACAATGGCGTTTCGTGTGCTTTTCTGATGAGTCTCGTTTTGGTATGAGACCGGATACAAGACGTATACGACACTGGAGAACCCCTGGACGCCAACAGCGATTAAAATCCTGCCAGGAAGTCCATCCTTATAGTGGTGGAACCATCATGGTATGGGCGGGTATTTGGATCGGCGGAAGAACTGAGTTGATTTGGATCAGAGGCAACCTCAACGCTCAAATTTATGCTGAGACGATTGTATCAGACGTCATCGTTCCTCTACAAGTGCAAATCAGTCCCTTATTTCAGTTAATGCATGATAATGCACGACCGCACACCGCAAGAGTTGTAAGACAGACTCTCGCCGCAGCTAACATCAATGTCCTGCCCTGGCCTGCTCAGTCGCCAGACTTGAACCCGATTGAGCATGCATGGGATATGCTACAGAGAAGAGCTCTGCTGAATATGGAGGGTATCCAGTCGCAAGAAGACCTTTTTTTGTTGTTGCAACGAACATGGGCGGCCATTCCACAGCGTGATTTGGATGAACTCATTTTGAGTATGCCAAACCGATGTTCTTGTGTTGTTAGTGTTCGCGGTAGAAACACGGATTATTAATTGTTTAAGTTACCCAATAAAATTTTAAAGAAAACTGTTATTTCAGTCTTTTTTTCGAACTTTAATGTTAGTGGTTCAAATGTCAAAAATCCCTTTATTAGGAAAATGGCAAATTTCTTTATTAATGCAAAGGTGACTTGGTTTATCGTTACTGTGACAAACGAAAACACTTTATTTGATGAATCCTTAAAGAAAATTTTAATTAATATCAATCAGGAGAAAAGTTATTGCAAAAATATATGTTGATCCCTAGACACTTTTGATGTGTGTAATTTCACGCCTATAGTCCCCGAAGGATTGATCAGAGGTGTAACTATTAGTACACGAAATTTTCGTCAGTTATGTCTCTCTCTATGTATCATGGGGCGAGTGTTTTTTCCATCAACAGAAAAAGAATAAGAAATATCTAATGGAAAAACCCAATAACACATTGCCTTTTGGGGGGGGGGGAAACCAGCGAATAACCCCTCCCGCTCGACGACTGGAAATTTAACATAACTGCCGAAATGTGAATGTATTAATACTGGGCACATCTCTGCCTTAACCCTTCGGGGATTACAGGCGTGATGTTATATTATGTACTTTCAAACCCTTTTAGTTAAAAAATAATAAATAGTACATTGTTTTCCGAGGGGCGAAAGTTACTTATTTAGTCCCGAGACGGGGTTTGGCGCCCGTATTGTAGTGAGGGCTCTAATAGTTCGAAGGACTAAATAAGTAATTTACCCGAGGTAAACACTGTGCTTTTGTCGTGTTACTTAACCCTAATAAGTAAAAAAGGGTAAGTAATTTAAAAATTGAATTTAATAAAGGGATAAGGGGTAGAAAATACAGTGATAAATAAATAGATAAGGGGTAAAAAATACAGGGATATCTATAAAACACGGACCTACCTATCTCACGCACTACAGAATGTAACGTTAGAGGAAGTTTTAGTGTTTTTTTTAAAGTAAAAGAAGCGTTATACTCGAAAGATTCATAAAAGTGAATGATTCAATGCAACATTCGTAAGATTCCCATAATATTTCCGAAAAATTCGTACTGTACCGTGAAAAAAACCAGATTTTGTATTATTTCGAAAAAAAAAGCAAATTGAAACTTTCGGCATTGTCAACGCTACTAGTGACCAAAGGAATGACAAGCAACATATCAATAACCCACCCAAAACGTCAAGTAACTCATGACTAAATTGCTGCAAAACATGCCTCCTCCATTAAGACAGCGCACATCAGCGCACTAAGGACTAATGATTAAAGTTTTCCCGCCGTGTGTAACAAGGATTTGTCAAGGTCTGTCTCCACTTAATCTCGGCTTCAAATACCGTACCCTGGGAATGAGCAAGCGTAAATAGTGCTTGGAATGAACATGTGAAGGTGAACTGTTTGATATTAAAATGTTAGGTTATTATTGAAATGGGTTTTATAGGGTTGTGAGGTTAAAAGTTAACGTGTTTGTATATTTAAATATTAATTGACAGTTGTGATAAGTGAAAATATTAAAAAAATATATAAATTTGCGCTAATGAACGGAAAAAACTGCTGCAGTTGTCGTGCATTTCTTTGTTTATTTGTAAAACTGTCGCACTTATATAAATGTAGATGGATTATTTGATAATATCAGATTCTCGAAAGCAAGTTAAATAGTTTTACCGAATTAAGTCAAATCAAATCAAATCAAAATCATTTATTTCAAGTTGTCCAGTTACAGGCTCTTTTAAATAGCCGAACAAATACTAAATATGAATAAGCTAATAAACTAAGCTACAGTCCCACTCACAAGGCATAATAACTGTCAGTGTACTGTAGTTGCCGATTCCAAAGCGTTGGTCTCATGAGAAGAATGGCAAGAAACTTCATGGATACTCTTTTAAATCATAATATTGTTACAAAACTTTGGTTACATCATCCATATCGAGATTGGTATATTATCATGTGAGAACAATGTAGCAAGTTGTGCACGATAAGTGTCGACAGTAAAGCCAAAACGACGATTTAAAAATAATATAATAATTCAAACAAGCCGTGGCAACTAAGAGGTGACCACTCACAACACTGACAGCACCCGTTCACGAGCATGACGCATGGATCAGCACCATTCCACTCATAACAAAATGCCATAAGACATTAGGCTATGAAAGTAACTAAAATAGACCAGCCTAGCGGTATCTACATCAGTAGATACCATGTTTCATGTCATGTTTCGTGATAGCCTCTATCTTATAATAACAAAATACCACGCTTCTGCATCTAAATTAAATGGTACGCGGAATATAACGTGTTAAAAAACAGTCAACAAAATCCAGTTCCCAAAAGGACACACGAAAATTTCTTTTACTAAGTTTACACAAAGACCACATTGCTGTACTTTATTTCACCCTCAACGGTAGTCCATTTTACGTGAAAACCGCCGAAGCTATGCACTCCGGTACATTTTGGTAGCCGGTCGAAAAGAACTTTTATCGTACAATGCACTTTCTGAAATTCATTTTACGCCTCACAGCGGTTATGTATCGAGGCATGTGACGTTTCTGTGGCATGTCAGTGTCTCGCCTGAGAATTGGGATGTTCACGTTATTTTTGAAGTGATTTTTAATTTTTGGGCGTAAAAGACACTTAACGAACCAGGTCCTTTTTTATTTTTTTTGGCGGGTGGAAAATCATCGAATAACCCCTCCCGCTCTTGGACAGAGCGAAAGGGAGTGTCAGACTTCTACTGACTAAAAACCACCCATCCTCTATGTCGAGGCAGCGATAACAAGTGTACAACAAAAGGGTTTTTGTGACGTTGTACTATTTGCAGATGATACCTCTCTTATCTTTAAAGTAGATAGGAATAGACACGAATTTGACGACGTAAACAGCACGCTATCAATGGTCACGGATTGGTTCACAATAAACAACCTTGTTCTTAATGCCAAGAAAACTAAAATAGTTAAGTTCGCTTTACCCAATGTTAGAAATCTAGGTCCCAATATTATCCTCGCCAATCAGGAGCTGGAAACTGCCGACTCTGCTGTATTTCTGGGCATAACAGTAGATCCAAAATTACAATGGGGTTTACATATATCAAGCCTAGCGGGAAGGCTAAGTTCAGCCGCATACGCCGTCAGAAAAGTAAGACAATTCACCGACGTTGATACAGCACGGTTAGTCTACTTCAGTTATTTTCACAGCGTTATGTCATACGGTATTCTGCTGTGGGGCAAAGCTGCTGATATTCAAAATATATTTGTTCTGCAGAAGCGAGCGGTTCGTGCAATTTATCAGCTGGGTGCCCGAGTTTCTCTTAGAGATTTTTTTAAGGAGATTGGTATCCTCATTGTTGCTTCTCAGTTCATCTTTGCCAACATTTTATATATTAAACAAAATATCCACCTGTACACTAAAAACAGTGATATTCACAACTTTAACACTAGAAATAAGCATAAACTACGCGCTCCTTTTCACCGGCTTCACAAAGTTCATAATTCATTCGTCGGGCTTGGTATAACATTTTATAACAAACTGCCATCTTCTTTTCTAGACTTGCCATTTAATGCGTTTAAAGCCAAAGTAAAATCTAATCTTTGTTTAAAAGCGTACTATTCCATTAACGACTACTTAAATGATAAGAACAGTTGGTCGCTGAGTTGAACACAAGACAATGTTTGTTATTTATTTATGTTCTTTCTCCAAGATTAGTTTACTGATATGTTATGTCTTTTTTTTATTATTATTATATACTTTTTTATACTTGCCTTACTATTGTATCGAGTCTGGTTCTTCTAACCAACCTAACAGACAGATGTGTGCTGGGGAGTTTGTTCCGCCACTTCTTCTTTCCAGCAAAAACACTAGGAAGTGTCGAAGGGGGGGCGTTTTTGGGGGACTGTCTCTTGTAAATAAGTAAAGTAAAGTAAATTTTGACGTTCGAAAAGTGCTGATTATCAGCCTAGTTTGAATAAATGAGTTTTGATTTTGATTTTGATTTTGACAACCCGCGGCCCACTAGTCTACAACCCGCGGCCCACGAACCAGGTCCTGAGTTCGATTTATAAGGTCGAACAAAGCGTTGTTTGAATTTTCATTAAGTATTTCTCAGTCGTAGGGATAGTGGCCCGTTTCTTGTCTCTAACTATACCTATTATGTGTATTAAAGATAACTCCCGATACAGGGTGTAAAAGTACCCTTAACGCAAACGAAAGGTACTTGTTCTCCCCACCGCTGCAAACATTTTTTTGTTCTAGACCATACCTGGGAACCTTCTAGTTACGGAGATATTGGGGGTCAAAGTTCCAAATGATTAACAGCTTTTTGTAAATACTAGTTTTTCATTACCTTCATGACCCGTTTACTATTCAAATCGTCTATTAGCACAGTGTTTTAAGAATGCTACATTGAGTTTTACCGTAAAATGTGATTTTTGACACAAAAAAAAGTCGTTTTCCAGCAAACATTTTTGCGTAGAATATACTTAGCTTGATGTACAGAATGCTTGGTTTACGTTTGTGTAAAGATTAATTTACACCCTGTATAATATATAGGTACATAAATATATGCTTAACGTTTTCAGGATAACAGGCGTCATAATATGTAGTGTTCTAATTTCAAAATATACTACAACTTCCTTTCTCCGTATGTTAAATTGACACGCACCTGATTCTCTTGCAGACAGCACACAGTGGCATCACATTATTCTTACATTTTAAGAATGAGCTGTCATTTGTCACCAGCTTCATGCAGGTTGGTGCCTTTTTGTGGGTCACAGTCTCAACTTCAACCAAAAGTCTAAAAAAAAATCAACAGATCTACAATTTAAAATTTCCACTCCATTATTTAATTTTTTGTAAAGTATAGGGAACCTTTCTAATCGGTATTACCTGTCATTATGTCATACAACAATTTCTAGGTGCATGTTCCAAATCGAAATTAAAGCCGTGAGTTTTTTTTTACACAGTGTCTTAACACAATTTCACAACATGTCATATTATGTAAGTTTGTCAAGCACCTAATTCTCTTGCGGACAGCACGTTGGGCCACGCATTAGTCTCTCAGTTTACGAGTGAGCCGTCATTTGTCACCTCCTCAGGTTAGTATCATGTTGGGGGTCACAAGTGTTATACCGCCTAGAGAGTTTGTGGTCCGGTTGGGTGACGGCTTGTGTTTACGGCTGCGTTTGTTAATGTTACAAGTTACACTGTGTCATACTTACTTGAAGGTAGTAGTATAAGATGAGTACGTGCTCAACAGACCTTTATATGTTCTGCTGAGTATAAATCGGGTCAAGTGTTACTGTTTTCTCCCATATTAATTTATCTGGAGTCTGGATAGGATTGGAAATCTTCAAATGACTCCTCCCGCTCAGGGCAGAGCAGAAGAGTGTGTCAGACTTTTATTTACCAAGTATCACCCATGTTCTTTTTTAGCCCACTGAGTCCGGGGCAGTGGTATCTCTTTTGAACAACCCGCAGCCCCGACTGGTCCCGCAGCTTGTAGCTGGTTGTTGAAAAAGGCATGCTCTTTGTTCAACTACAAACCATTTTTGTTATTGTTTACTGAACAAATTAAAAGGAGTATGTCATGATCCTAACCAGGTTGCGTTCCGTGGAGTTCCTAACTACCCTTCTTTTTAGCGTGACGATGACAATTTATATTGAGTTTGTTTGCCCAAAATTTGGTGATGAGTTTGGCACTTTCTAGAGCGTCCACCATCTCCTGTAATTTAAAAACAACGGGGCTTTCAACCTACCTTACACAAAGTAAATTTATGCAAGTATGATACTGTATTCTTACGAAGATGTAAGAAAATATATTGAAACATATTTTTGCTTATGAATTGAAGTCTCAGACGTACCCTCTCAGCCCATAAGGCGATTACTCATTTTTCTCTATCTATTCTCCAGAATTTAGTTCGTCTCCTTTGTAGCATAAATTAGTCGATTCACTAAAAACCGACTAATTCTAAAAAGTTGTCACCTCACTAAATTATAGGTACAACCCTAAATGTTCTGTAATGTCACAATGGAGGGAGAACGTCGCTCAGGACCTCCTTTAAAAACGGCTGCACGCATAGGTTCTGCCCTTTTTACATCAAGCAGCAGCCTACTAGATAAGTCCCCAGTTATTGGGTAAGTGAACTCCGCCATTGTGTTCTTTTGCTGCTAAATTTATGTCCCGGCAAGCCATATCTATTTGTAATCTTTGTGTCTATTTAACATGGCTGCCGGCAATGTATTCTGTATTTAATATTAATTAGCACCTAGCTATTCACTATGCACATGTGCTCTAATTAGTTATATGGTTCTCCGCATGGCATGCATCCTATTCTATTCTCTATAAACTAAATCATGCTCATCCATGCTGTATCATAAACCGGCGACGCGAGTCGACGGTCAATGAGAACCACGTGGCGATGTGACGCCACGCCTTGTCTATCAACTATTCACCTATCAACTAATCACTGTAAACCACTGCGATGTGTGAGTACCCATCTTCCATCTTCTTCACTGCCTTGAGCTTGCCGCATCTAACGCATGGCTGGGACACGCACATCGTAGGGGCTTACAGGAACCATCTTGGAGCTCAAGCGTCCCCTTGGCGCTGTTTCAGGGTTCCTAGCGCTGGCTAGCCAACTATGGCTGCTTCGCTCACGCTGCACTGTTCTGCTGCTCTGCTGTGCTCCCGCGCATCTACCAACGCGGTGAGAAGCACGCATCTGCACGGCCGCCCTACCGCGTGCCGCTTCTAAACTGTGACGCCTACGCGTCCGGCACAAGACGTCGGCGTGGCCGTGTAGACAGCGGCCTGCCGCCGCTACCTACTGGCCGTCTGCGCTGCCGCTACCTGCCTACCACCAACGCTGCCTAGGGCTAGTTGCCCTGAGCCCGCTGCCCACCTGGTCGACCGCCCTGCCGCGCGTCCCTACCGACGCGTGAGGCCGCCTGACCCGGCCTACCTACCGTGCGTGGTGATCGCCCTGCCGCGCGTCCCTACCGACGCGTGAGGCCGCCTGACCCGGCCTACCTACCGTGCGTGGCGATCACCCTGCCGCGCGTCCCTACGACGCGTGAGGCCGCCTGACCCGGCCTACCTACCGTGCGTGGCGATCGACGTCTTCTGGTTGCTCAGGGCAGTACCGTTTTCCTACCTTCAGTGACAGTGCGTGACCTTAGACCCTAGAACCTTAGACCCTAGAACCTTAGACCCTAGAACCTTAGACCCTAGAACCTATTTTGTAAGTGTAGTGCAAAAGTAAATGTATAACTAGTCTACCTTGTCTCATTTACCTACCATTAAAAGCACCACGCCACAGTTGGCGACCAACGTGGGAAAGTGCAGACTTGTTAGTGTTTATAGTAACACAAACAACACAATTGTTTTTTAGTAGTTAACTAATGACCTACTCAGCATCTACTGTCGCTTAAAACACTCACTGCCATAGTGCATGCTGTGGTCATTATGGAGTGTATTTATTTTCTTAGATAGCTGAGTAGGTCATTAGTTAACTACTAAAAAACAATTGTGTTGTTTGTGTTACTATAAACACTAACAAGTCTGCACTTTCATGAAAAGTAACTGCAAAGTTGAAATTGCAGGCATTGTCCTACCCTAGAATAGGATAACTTAAAACTTAATTAGGTATAACTAGAATTTAAAACTTAATATAGTAGAACTATAACTATAGAATTCAAACACTAGGCTCTAAACCAGTGTCTAATACATTCATGACCTAGTTCATGGATATTCTAACAACTGTAGGCCTAGGCCACAGTTGGACCTCATCTCGGCCTACCCCGTTGATAGAGGACTACTAAAAGTGCTAATGGCGCTAAACCGTAGCACCCTTTTCCCCATACCAATGGCCCTACACCATTGGTACTCTAACAGCTGTTGACCAAAGTCACAGTTGGACCTCATCTCGGCCTACCCCGTTGATAGAGGACTATTAATTGTGCTAATGGCCGACGCCTTAGTACCTAACTTTATCATGGTTAACCATTGATAAACTACAACTGTTAGTCAGTTGGATCTTCTACCGCCTACACGGTAGCAAGACTAGCACTTCTGGCTCTAAACCAGGTGTTTTCTAACTATGAGCGGATTGTAACTCAATAAACAAGCCCTAACAGCTACCTAAATACATATCTAATCTATCAAAAATCTAATACTAGCTGTAATCGAAACACTAGTTACAACTACATACACACTATTAATCTATAAAGTCTTGTATACAAACTAACTTCAGTAAATAAATGCCATTTGATTGCTGATAAACACATTCTGTAAACCTCTCATAAATGTCACGTAATCCTTACACACAATTGATAACTAAACTTAAGACCATAACGTTAACGACTTCTACAACTTAACTTAACGCTTAATTCTTAACCAAGCATGTTAAACAAATAAATTTAACCTATAATGCTGAAAAATGTCATATCTATCTAACCTAACTTAACAAGTGTCATCGACCTAGAAAATTTTATTCAACTTTGACGTTTGACACTTACCTTGGATATTAGCCTTTTTGCTTGTCAATATTTTATCGTTCAGAAATTATAAATTCTTCACTATGGACTCTGACTAAAAATTATACAACAATAAAATGTGTCATAGACATAGAACATAGACAAAACATAAATCAATTAATGATTTTAAAACTTTAACAAATTCTTTTTAAATGCATGTTTTTTAATATAAACTATTACTATTTAAATTGCATGATTTCTTTTTCTTGATATTAAATCATGAATATGAAGACTTTACATCTTCATGTTCGGATTACACACTTATACAAGGTACATCACTCACTTGACAGTGTTGTACTCTAACTTCTACACTTCATAATAGTATTCAGCAATCAATGGTGATCTTTAATTTTGTTTCTAAATATAACAGAACCTACACTATACACATTACCCTGCAATTTAACACCTCAGTGACCTGACCCCCAAGGAGATACACTTGCTCTATCTTGTGTTTTTCCGACTGACTGTCTTGAGTTAAGCTACTCTAAATTAGTTTACCTCTTGTGTGTTTAGTAAGTCACTGACTTAGGACTACATTCAAGTCAGTGACGGACTTTGATTGATGGATGTTTGACGATGAATATTTGATAGATGGATGGAAGCACACGAATGAGATGTATGTACGTACAGGTAGTCAGTCTAAGTGGTTTAGGCCTTCTAGTGGATTTCCCCTAGGGAAAATCCTTTCTTTGCAGGCGGGGTACTGTAGCATAAATTAGTCGATTCACTAAAAACCGACTAATTCTAAAAAGTTGTCACCTCACTAAATTATAGGTACAACCCTAAATGTTCTGTAATGTCACAATGGAGGGAGAACGTCGCTCAGGACCTCCTTTAAAAACGGCTGCACGCATAGGTTCTGCCCTTTTTACATCAAGCAGCAGCCTACTAGATAAGTCCCCAGTTATTGGGTAAGTGAACTCCGCCATTGTGTTCTTTTGCTGCTAAATTTATGTCCCGGCAAGCCATATCTATTTGTAATCTTTGTGTCTATTTAACATGGCTGCCGGCAATGTATTCTGTATTTAATATTAATTAGCACCTAGCTATTCACTATGCACATGTGCTCTAATTAGTTATATGGTTCTCCGCATGGCATGCATCCTATTCTATTCTCTATAAACTAAATCATGCTCATCCATGCTGTATCATAAACCGGCGACGCGAGTCGACGGTCAATGAGAACCACGTGGCGATGTGACGCCACGCCTTGTCTATCAACTATTCACCTATCAACTAATCACTGTAAACCACTGCGATGTGTGAGTACCCATCTTCCATCTTCTTCACTGCCTTGAGCTTGCCGCATCTAACGCATGGCTGGGACACGCACATCGTAGGGGCTTACAGGAACCATCTTGGAGCTCAAGCGTCCCCTTGGCGCTGTTTCAGGGTTCCTAGCGCTGGCTAGCCAACTATGGCTGCTTCGCTCACGCTGCACTGTTCTGCTGCTCTGCTGTGCTCCCGCGCATCTACCAACGCGGTGAGAAGCACGCATCTGCACGGCCGCCCTACCGCGTGCCGCTTCTAAACTGTGACGCCTACGCGTCCGGCACAAGACGTCGGCGTGGCCGTGTAGACAGCGGCCTGCCGCCGCTACCTACTGGCCGTCTGCGCTGCCGCTACCTGCCTACCACCAACGCTGCCTAGGGCTAGTTGCCCTGAGCCCGCTGCCCACCTGGTCGACCGCCCTGCCGCGCGTCCCTACCGACGCGTGAGGCCGCCTGACCCGGCCTACCTACCGTGCGTGGTGATCGCCCTGCCGCGCGTCCCTACCGACGCGTGAGGCCGCCTGACCCGGCCTACCTACCGTGCGTGGCGATCACCCTGCCGCGCGTCCCTACGACGCGTGAGGCCGCCTGACCCGGCCTACCTACCGTGCGTGGCGATCGACGTCTTCTGGTTGCTCAGGGCAGTACCGTTTTCCTACCTTCAGTGACAGTGCGTGACCTTAGACCCTAGAACCTTAGACCCTAGAACCTTAGACCCTAGAACCTTAGACCCTAGAACCTATTTTGTAAGTGTAGTGCAAAAGTAAATGTATAACTAGTCTACCTTGTCTCATTTACCTACCATTAAAAGCACCACGCCACACCTTACAAAAACAATAAATCATAGGGACTGGATAAAAATCAAAGCTATTGTTACTATCATGCTCTGTCTCAAACAAGTACAAAAGGTACCTTTTGATATTGAAATAAATAACAAAACGGTACTCGAACAATGCCGGACAATTTATCATCGAATTATTTTGAACGAAAGCGATTCGCCATCTTGGGCGACATCCAAAACTTTGTTTGTCCCAACCAGATTTATTGGCGGGGTTATTGTCACTGTAAAAATGAGGAGCAGAAAGTCGATTTGTTACGTCTTTCAAATGTAAATAAAGTCTAAAGAGCCTCTGGAAGAAGGCGTGTTTCTTTTTAAATGTTTTTAGCACAGTGATGTATCTTCTGTCAAGTGTTAGATTGAGATCAAGTTCATCGCTTTATGCCCTTCAAGGTTTTTACTGCACTTTTAGATAGAACCAACAGACCCGAGGACGAAGACAAGGTTTTTTCCAAAGAAGATGGCAATGGAATCACTTTGATGGACTAGTTTCAAAAGCGTATGTCAATAATGTTGGCAGTCGTTGTGGTAATAGACAAAGGTGACTTTTAGGGTCACTGGCTATTTTGTAAGGACTGCCAAAGGTCTACTAATGACTGCCAGGACCAACGGTTACGAGGAAACTTGGGATGTCATGGGTGGTCACCCATCCGCCAAACAACCTAGGCAGTAGGGTATTTATTATTAAACTAATAAGTCCATCTGTTAGATTATCGAAAAATTTCGTATCGTATTTTTTTAAATAAAATTATTAAAAATTGACGAAAAATATCCCTCCTTTTGGGCTTCGCCGCAATAAAACGTGCCAAAGATCATGACTGAGGGGCTTGTGACGTCACTTTCTTGGTAAAAACGTACTATGTCTGTGACGTCACACGACTTGACACAAATTTTCGAAGCACTGTATAGTTTTCATCTTTAGTTTACGTGAAAAAAGAAAAAAATTGTGCATATTATTTTTTGGAAATCTATCTGACGGACTAATTAGATTTTTTTTGGTTAAATACCCTATTGCCTACTCTAAATATAAAACACTAATTTAAGTTCATTTTGATCCTTCTGCAGGCTCTACGTTGTGATGCATTCGTCCCATCATGACGGATCGTTGCAAACTATGGGCTATTTGTGGTGACCATAGATATCGGTGCGGTTCCCAACAGACGTTATTACTTCCCTATCGAGTTTCAAACGGTGATTAAGAACTGGTAACAGAAGGTTGGCCTATATTCGGGTGTTTTGGTGGTCAGGCCTTCGTTTAGAATTACTTGTAGTAGCTCCCATTGGAAGTTTCCTTTTGTTTTAAAAACGTTTCTTCGAAAGTGAAGTCTTCTAATGTATAGGTACAGTCAGCAACAAAAGTAGCCTAACATTTCGGAATTTTAATTAAAATCAAAGTTAAAACATTTATTCCGAACCAAGTGTACAATGTGGTGTTAGGTATATTTTGGTTAGTACTGTATTTGATGTACAATTGTTATATTAAATGTTTCGGAAGATTATTATTTTAAATATTCCGTACTCTTTTATAACTTGTTAGTAATGAGTAATACCTAACAAGTTTTTTTAAAACGTGTTGTGGTGTTGTGTCAATATAATCTGTATAAAACAATGACAGCACTAACATTCACCCCTTTTAATAAAAAGCACGAAGATGATAAACAAGACGCCATTTTTTTTGCTGTGCAATGATTCTTTGTTCAAAAGAGCACTAAAACGAAAAATTACAAAGAGCAAACTCAGCTTTGTCTAGAAGCTGAATAACTTACATCAAATATGACTCAATCTGCCGAAAACGACAGCTTAATAAGATTAGTTCATAAATCTTTAATTCTACACGCCAAGCACTTTTACAGAAGGCTTGAAAATCCCGAAAGAGTAAGATTCGATCAATATAAAGCGCTAAGTAATGTGAAAATTGCGTCTTATTTCAAAGGAAGGTGATTTTTCTCACCAACTTAGCATTTTTTCCCTCTAAATTCCTTAGGAATTTATATTTTATGCGGATTTTGGTATGAAAAGGGTTATAAAGAGCTTACGTTGATCACGTTTGCTGTTTTACTTTACGCTAGGTTTTAGCTGTATTTTTAAAGCAAAGGTACTTTACTTAACAAATAATTTTAAACCTTGAGGGTTGAGTTTTTTTTGCGTTAAAAATAGAATTTTATACGAGTATAAGATCTTCAAAATCATCGTCCTCCGCTTATCTCAATTTTTTTCTCTTCTTGTGTTTAGCTTTTTTCCGAATTTTTGGTTGGGGTCAAATTCTAGTGCACCTTTTTTTTGACGATGTACAAGTGCCCTTGTAGGTCTATGTGAATTAAAATATTTTGATTTGAATTGATTAAAGTAGCCGGATGCAGCTGAATACTGGAATTGTAGCTGGAAGCGACTGCCGATCTGACCTCCAGAGCCCATTAAGTAACAGGTATTAAGAAACCTTTTGGTAAAAGCAGTTCTTTGTCAGACTTTCAGGCCACTGACTAGGTACCTATAACGACGGCTAAAGATGAAAATTTTCATTTTCTTTACTATTATATTTATTGCCATCTTAGTAGTCACTTTTTTCTAGCAGTAATATCATTTTCCGTTACTGTAGTCTTTCCCTACGCCTGTTGGCGCTGGGCTTAAGGCCAAGATTTTAAAATACATATAATTTATTTATTTATTTAATAGTAGTACACTTAGTAGTGGTGGAAAATCATCAAATAACCCCTCCCGCTCTTGGGCAGAGCGAAAGGGAGTGTCAGACTTCTACTGACTAAAAACCACCCATGTTCCTTCTTCGTCCTATATGTCGAGGCCGCGGTAACTTGTGAACAACCCGCAGCCCCGATGGGAAAGGAAGCAATGAATGGATTATGTTAGAGAAATGAAATAAAACCGGCCAAGTGCGAGTTAGACAAGCGCACGAAGGGTTTCGTACCATTATCTATAAAAATCGCGTTTGGTGTATGGAAACCCTCCTTAAATATTTTTTTTTTAGCATTTGTTGTTATAGCGGCTACAGAAATGCATAATTTGTGAAAATTTTAACTGTCTAGCTATCGCCGTTCTTGAGAGTCAGGTTGGTGACAGACAAACGGACGGACACACAGCAAAGTCTGTAATAGGGTCCAAAAAGGAAAAAAGTGTGTGTTTTGCGCCGACTTCAAGTACAATGGAATCTGCTAACCAATTTTTTGCACAAAACATCAACAAATTAAAAACTGCAACCAATATCTCGATTTACAGTCACAGAATACAATATCGAGCACATCAGTGTCCCAGCCTGGGCGAGATATGTCGCGTTGTTACAATTCAATTTTTATTTGATAGCCAAAACGAGGTTCGTAAAATTTAACTGTTTCACTCGCATATCTGGAAAGCAGGCGTGCGATGTATGCAAATCGGGGTGTTATCGTGAGGCTGGATCGCAGTGGTGTTGGCAGAAGAATGATAAAAGATAATGGATTCCAGGTTGTTTGGTATTGGCAAGGCGAGATGCAGTGGAAATAAAATCTTTTATTTCGTGCAAGCAACATCAATAGCTTTGCCCCTTTTCACCCCATTAAGGGTTGAATTTTAAATATAATAAAAGGATACATCATTGCGAAATTTAAAGTTTCTAGCGCTAAGGCTTTGACCTGTGCGTTGATCCTCAGTTAATCAGCTTTCCCTTGCATATAGATAGATAGATAATATATTTAGACACAAGCATCAGGATAGAGTGATATGGTGAAAAAGAGATATCGAGTTACTGTGGTAGCTTTTAGAGGATGTAGCATAAGTAGCAATGGGCTGGCCATGTTTAACAAGTCCTTGGGTGAAAACCCCGCGTAATATAGTTCGTCTCGTTCCTCTACCTAGACAATCAACCATAAAAAATTATACAGACATAGACAGGATGTAGTAAAGGAAGATAGGGTATGTTTAGGAGTGTAGTCTGATCGACAGAATAATTGATTGATTGATTGGTCACCTCTTAGCTGCCACGGCTTGTTTGAATTATTATTATATTTTTGAATCGTCGTTTTTGACTTTACTGTGGACACTTATCGTGCATATCTTTCTACATCGTTCGCACATAATATACCATCTCAACATGAATGATGTAACCAAAGTTTTGTAACAATATAATCATTTCAAAGAGTGTCGATGGAGTTTCTTCTCCTGAGATCAACGCTAGGGAATCGGCAACTACAGTACACTCACAGTTATTATGCCTTGTGAGTGGGACTGTAGCTTAGTTTATTTAGCAACTGTTCGACTATTCAAAATGTTTGTAACTCGTTAGCCTACTTGAAATATTTGTTTTGATTGTATAAGGACACCACGATTGATTAGAACAATTAAGGAAAAGAAAATTTTTAAAAGGACTCTCCATGATCTGCTTGTAAACAAAAGTTACTACTCTGTAAAAGAATTTCTGTCCGACAGGTCTTTGCTTGGATATAGATAGTCCTACCCAGTCATGATGTGTTTTGATGACCTATATACTTTATAATGGTCTTTTCAATAAAATCTTATTTTTAATTTTGTGTATGATTTTTACAAATTGACATTTTAATTTGTTATGAATAATTTTATGTATTTTTTTTTAAGTTTAGGTGTATTATTTGACATGATTTTTTTTTATAGTATGACATGTGATTATTTTATGCCCTACGGGCGGGACATAGCTGATCCAAAAATTTCAACTATTCAAGAACTGTACCTACCTATGATCCACAATAAAATATTTTGAATTTGAATTTGAATTTGATTCCTTGGCACTTTAGTTGACAACAATCTAGGCAAACAAACTACTTATAATGACATTAGCCCAAATACTTTTTAATAGACCGTTTTTCGACACGAGCTGATTCGCCCTCAATATATTTATTAAAAAAACATTGTCTAAAGGTACTACCCAGACCGAGAAAAGTTTTTAAAACCTGTTCATTATCCTACATGACACAGCATACGAAGACTTGGGTAAAAATCCATTTTTTTTCTAAACCTTAAAAATGAACACGCCATACAAAATTCAGTAAATATTTTCCTTACTAATTAAGCTACACTCCTAGCTAAAGCTAATTTAATCCTTCCCGGGTATTATGTTTAAGCGGTACGGTAAAGCGGCTTCGATAGTATTACTATCGGTCCACGATTAGTATGGAACTGAGACTTCTTATCTGTTCCGTGTTCTCTCATTTACGAGTGTATGATCCGCGGTAGATACAGCTAAAGTTACGTAGATAGAAAGACAATTGTAGTAATAGGGATGTTAACAAAAAAAAATCTAAATATTCCGTCGTATAGATTACCAAAATGTATTGGACGCGTATTTTTTTTTTCTCGTAAACAAACAATGAAGATCAGACATTGCATTGAAAACTCGTGTGACGTCATACTCTATGACATTAGTATGACATTTTTTTGCGGTCAGTGACGTCACCAACCCAACGTGTTAACTAGCTTTAGCCAGCGGCTACGCCCGCGCGTGTGTCGAAAAATATCCCAACAAACTTTCATCCCCTATTTAAGTCCCATAAGGGTTGAATATAAAAAAAAAAACTTAAACCTTCATCGAGAGCCATTGCTGAAAACAGAGTTTGTCGAGTTTATCGTGAACAGACAGACAGACGCGGTGGAGGACTTTGTTTAATAGTACCTATATTATGCGGTCAGTGACGTCACCAACCCCCACTCAAATCTTTGACGCGTTTTATCTTCGTCAATTTTTATTGATTTGATAAAACAAAAAATACGTATCCCATATTTTTCGATAATCTAACAGACGGACTAATTAGAAACACATTTTTTGAAGTCGGTAAACATCTGGTAATAAATGTCGTAGTTGTACAGCAGGAACAAGCATATACCCTGTTGCCTGTTGGTCTAGTGGTTAGTGACCCTAACTGCTATGCCGGAGGTCGTGGGTTCGATTCCCACCCAGGACAAATGTTTGTGTGATGAGCACGATCATTTGTTCTGTGTCTGGGTGTAATTTATCTATAATATGTATGTATTTAGAAATATATAAGTATGTTTATCAGTTGTCTAGTACCCATAACACAAGCTCTGCTTAGCTTGGGACTAGATGGCGTTGTGTGATAGTTGTGGAATATTATTATTATTATTATTATTATTAATTAGAAATGTGTATTATAGCCACTCGGTCAGATATTTAGGTTAAGCTGCGCTTATCTAGGTTGGCCTGTGGATGGGTGACCGCCCATTACATACCGAGTTTCCTCCGTGTCTTGGAAAGCACGTTAAGCATTGGTCCCGGCTGCCATGCATAGATATTTGGCAGTCGTTACAGGTGACCTGAAAGTCTGATAACCAATCTTAGGTAAGGGTATCATCGGGGCTGCGGGATGTTGTAAGAGATACCGCGGTAGCCTTTTATGTCGAGGCCGAGAAGAAACATGGGTGGTTTCTAGTCGGTAGAAGTTTGACACTCCTTTTCGATCTGCCCAAGAGCGGGAGGGGTTAGTTGATGATTATTTATAGGATATTTGAAGACCACTCCCCAAAAAAAAAAGTTATCGTGTTACCCAGTATTAACTGTGTTGTGGAGGTCAGATATTGTGGTGATGTTGATGATGTTGTGTTGTGGAGGTCGGTATTAAGCTGCATCCGGTTACTCTGGAAGCCGACCCCAACATAGTTAGGAAAAGGCTAGGTAGATGATGACTTAGATACAGAAACTATGTAATTTCTTGCTGGTTCTTCTCCATAGGAAACAACCGACCCAAACCGTGCACCTTTTGTCAACGTTTTCTAAAGTGCCCATGTAGGCTAAATTGTTTCTGAGGATAGATTCTGCTTTTCTGTATTCCCGGCGTAATATAGTATAGTCACGTATCCTTTTTTTACACGGAACTTTTTATTTGGACAGACAGTAATTAAAATTAAAAATAAAAAAAAAACGGTAAAATTTGATTTTTAAAATGCGAAAAAGCTATAAAGCATCATTAAAAATTACATAGTAAATGAGAATTCGTTGAAAGTTTGTTTGCAGGACCCACGACGCAAAACATAAGTAAGTACTGCTCCTTCACACATTATCCAAAGATATGAAATAAAAACGTAACATCTCCATTCCCAACTATACACCTTTTTTTTTTTTTTTTTTTTTTTTTTTTTTGGGGGTGGGAAATCATCTAATAACCCCTCCCGCTCTTGGGCAGAGTGAAAGGGAGTGTCAGACTTCTACTGACTAAAAACCACCCATGTTCCTTCTTAGCCCTATATGTCGAGGGTGCGGGATCTCTTACAACATTCCGCAGCCCTGACGGGCGTCGGCCCTTGCGGGCCCCTTCCATGTTGCTGACATCTCTTTGAGGCGCGCGTGGAACACGAACGCGCCGTCGACACGGCCTGTTGTCGTCATAAGACGGCCGGACAGCGAGCTAGCCCATCACTCACCGTCCACAGGCCCGCGTCTGCGGTGGCCGGAAGTCATCACGTGGCCCCCGACGCCCGGAGCGCCTACCGCGGCGGCTGGGACGAGAGGTTCTCTCCCTCTCGCGTTCCGCCGCCTCCTTCGCTATCATCACTGCTTCGCAGAAGGAGGCGACGGCGTCCCATTCCTCCTCGCACCGGACCATGGCTTGCACCAGGGCCGGGCGCGAGAGGTCGCCGCCGCCAATTGCCGCTACGAGAACACGGCGGGGCTCTGCCCAAGCGGGGCACACCTCAACGGCCCAACTATACACCTTAAGTGCAATCCTAATCAACTATACACCTAGTGCAATCTTAATCAACTATACACCTTTTTTTGGCGGGTAGAAAATCATCGAATAACCCCTCCCGCTCTTGGGCAGAGCAAAAGGGAGTGTCAGACTTCTACTGACTAAAAACCACAAATGTTCCTTCTTAGCCCTCTATGTCGAGGCCGCGATAACTGGTGTACAACCCGCGGCCGTCAATTATACACCTTAAGTGCAATCTTAATCACACTAAAAACTTATAATAACAGCCATTATAACAACTTGCATACTAATAAACTATTTAAGTTTTCTCTGCAAACTTACTAAGAACTTGGAGGCTATAAAACAGGTATTTTAAAACGAAGTCTCATGCTGTAGTAGTCATTGGCCTGCACCTGTGGCTCACTGATTTTACGTCGACTTGTTCCAAGTTATATAAAGTACTAAAACGACTTTAGAGCCGGTCCCAAGCGCCTTGGAAGTCGGCTGCGACGGCGACTTAAGCTGTCAAAATTATGTGCATTAAAATGCTTATTGTTTACAATTTTGTTTTATGGGAAATTAAGGGAATTTTGGATAATTTTAATGTTGTACGATTATATTAACCCAGGAGAAATAGATATTACTAATAACATGTGTAAACAACGCTGCAACTTGTAATGTGAAAATGCGTGTATTAATCGTAGATTTAAGTGTTTAATTTATGAGTTTTCGTTTTTAAAACCAAACTATACATAACATAACATAACGTTGGGCCTGTGATCCCTGAAGGGTTTAGACTTAGATGTACCTATTAGCACACCCACATTTTGCGAGTTCTGTTTTCCGAGCACAAATCCAGACAACATGACTGCTTCTAAGAAATTCATTATGAAAAATTCCAATAACACTTTACCCAAACTGGGAATCGACCCTTGGACCTTATAAGTATAAGTATAAGTATAACGGGCTAGTATCCGCAACTCCACGCTCAATGCGCGTATTTTACGTGCGGGTGGGAATATCACTCGATCCACCCCAGCTCCCCGAGAAAAGCCAGCAACCCCTTGGTGTTACTGGCAATCTCGCGGAGAGTACCTGGGTCACCGAAGTATTTGGCCCTGTATGGGGCAACCCCCGGACAGTGCAGGAGCACGTGGGCTGCTGTTTCTTCTTCCTCCATGCAGGCTCGACACAGAGGACTATCTGTGACTCCTATAACAAAGAGGTGCTTGTTAAAAGTACCGTGTCCAGTGATGGCAGCCGTTACTGTGCATAGCTGCAGTTTAGTTAGCCGGAGCGCTTGTTTGGTGAGGCGAGCGTCGATGGCGGGAAGCGCCTTCTTGGCCTGCCTACACTCGCCGTGGTCTAGCCACAGCTTGGCGTGAAGTTCTTTGGTACGTTTCCTTACCAGCGTGCGAAGATAGCCGAAAGGTAGCGGCACGATGGGTTCTGGGCCAACCGCCGCCATGCTCGAGCCCCTTCGAGCGAGTTCGTCCGCTGCATCGTTGCCTCGGGAGTCGCTATGTCCTTTGATCCATTGAATGGTTATATTATTGAGGTTACCAACCTGGTTCAGGCGTTGGTGGCACTCGTGTATTAGCCCGGAATTCACCGTGTGGCTCCTTAATGCCAGCAGCACTGCCATGCTGTCTGAGAGTATGCGGATGGAGTGATCCTTTACCTCCCGAACCAAGATGGCAGATGCCGCCAGGGAGATGCCCATGCATTCTGCCTGAAAGACAGTGTTGTGGGCCCCCAAAGGTACGGCTATGTGGATGTTGAGGTCCTCCGAGAAGACCCCGGCTCCAGTACCAGTACCTGTTTTAGATCCGTCCGTGAAGATCCTTAATTCTGCAGGGTTAAGTCCCTCGCAGCGGTGGTCCTCATGGAGTTGGATTTTGTATTTCTTATCGAATACGTACTGTTTGGGTACTCGATCGTTAACAGCTTTCACCAGGGGGAACTCACTTTGGATTCCCTCTAGTGCCGCAGTATGCTGCGTGCACTTCTTACCCCAGAGTTGTAGAGTATTGAGGCGCAACGCCGTCATCGTTGCTTCCTGCTGAATGAACAGGTGGAGCGGCGGAAGCCCCAGTATCGCTTCGAGGGCTGCGGTCGGAGTTGTCCTCATGCAGCCTGTGATCGCCATGCAGGCGAGCCTTTGCATACGTTGCAGCTTGCTTATCGCTGTGATTAATTTGGTTCGGGGCCACCAGACCACTGCCCCGTAGGTGATCATGGGTCGGATTACCGCGCAGTAGAGCCAACCCTTGGACCTTATACGGAGCAGTCGTGCATTCGTCCACTATACTTACGGGGCAGTTACTATACGTTGTATCGTATTACTATCATATTACTTTAGAACACAATTTCTTTAACCAAATTCCTGTTCAAATACAAAATGAAGTACCTCAAATAATCAAATTACAAAACATGCTCCAATTACCTGCAGACTTCCTCAGTGGTAGAAATTCACCCTTTCAACCCTCGCATAATCCTTCAGGTACATCTTCAAGTAGCAAGAGCACAATTTCCTCCCACCATCAAATCAGCAAGAAAATTCAGCTCCATCTGAATATAACAATGTCTCAGGTTATAATACTGACATGAATAAGATAGGGTACAGAAGGCCAGTTTCATACAATGACCAAAAATTTGCGTGCGTGCGTTGATATCAATAAAACGCCAGTTGCGGGGCACTTGCTCTTATTGTTAACTAGCTTTTGCCAGCGGCTACGCCCGCGCGTGTGTCGAAAAATATCCCAACAAACTTTCATCCCCTATTTAAGTCCCATAAGGGTTAAAATTAAAAAAAAAACTTAAACCTTCATCGAGAGCCATTGCTGAAAACAGAGTTTGTCGAGTTTATCGTGAACAGACAGACAGACGCGGCGGAGGACTTTGTTTTATATATTATGTAGACAGACAGACGCGGCGGAGGACTTTGTTTTATATGTTTTGTACCTATATTATGTAGTGACGATTTAAGCACAATAAGCCTATGATTTGGCCTGAGGTTCAAATTATAAATTTAGAACCAAGCTTTTGGTCGCATACCGGTTTGTACTAAGCCAGCCGGTTTCCTTACGATGTTTCTTTTTCCCCTAATATTGGCCACCGTGACCGAAACAGTCAGGAGGACTATACTGAGACGACCTATCATCTTCCAGCTATGTATCATCTTTCAACTATGTTGGGGTCGACTTCCAGTCTAAATGGATGCAGCTGAATACCAGTATTTTACATAGAACGACTGCCTATCTGACCTCCACAACCCAGGTAATACAATACCCTTTGGTAAAGCTGGTTGTCAAATTTCACTGATTTTCTGTCACGACTACCAAAGATCTATATATGACAGCTGGGACCAACTGCATAACGTGCTTTCCGAGGCGACTGAGACGAAAGTCTACGTGTAAATAGAAAATTTTGTGCGGAACATGCAGCCGACCACAATCTGATCTTCTGCAACTGTCTGTTATGTGGCGCTGTCTTTTCAGACCAACTCTAATTTAATAAAGAAATTAATTAACAAAGGTCTCTGTTTAAAACAGAATTAGAACATGTTTAAAATTTTAAGTGGCGAGCGGAACAATTATTGTGGAATAAAAGGATTAGATTTTGTTGTGTAACGTTGAATATATTAATTTTGTTAGCGTTTGCCATTTTGAACTCGAAGAGACGTCAATCAAAACTATCTGTTATGATTGGTATTTGTTTTGCTTATTGGAAATTAGAAAAATAGGAATAATAGGGTAGTTAACTAAAAAAATCTAATTAGTCCGTCAGATAGATTTCCAAAAAATATTGGTTTCATCATCAGCCTACATTGTTCCCACTGCAAACTCAGGCCTGCTCTCTAGGAGAGGGATGGGCTATAATCCACCACGTGGGCCCAGTGCGGGTTGGTACATGTCACATGTTTTCGATTTTTTTGGTTCTAAGACTTGACGTTTTCCCCACGATGTTCCTTCACCGTTTTGAGAGCAATGGTGATGAAATAAACAACACAAAGTAATGCGCCTGCCTGGGTTCGAACCTACGACTCACTGTTCGTAAGTCGGGGCAGTCACCTCTGGGCCATAACTACGGGTAACACGATACCCGTTCGTAATACTAGTTGTCAGACTTTCAGGTCACTGACCACCTGTATCGATCATCAGCTTAACGTGCTTTCCGACACACAGAGGATACTTTGAAAACAAATACACTGCTATTATTAACTAAAAACACTCCATTAACTTAATTCTCCATTCTTCCCAAAAACAAGCCATTTCTATAGTTTATAGCCAATACAAAAGATCCATTCATAATTGCCGCTACAAAATTACAAAACATGGAATATTTATGGGTTAATAACTCTCAATGAATTCCGTTTCTGTATTGTGGAGCAGCAAATAATTTGTTGTACTAAGGAAACTATTCAAATGAATCTCGGGGCCATTTATCAGGGTGTAACTGTGTCCTGTGGAGTGTTATTGGATTATCTTAGTGTTTATTCAGAAGTTGATGTTTTATGTCGAGACTGCCCGCGGTTTTGCCCGCGTGGATGTCGGTTATCGCCAAAAGTAATCTTTTCACACTCTTTCAACCCCTTTTTTTTTGGGTGTGTGAAATCATCAAATATCTGCTCCCGCTCTTGGGCAGTTCGAAAGGGAGTGTCAGATTTCTACTGACTAAAGCCCACCCATGCTCCTTCTTAGCCCTTTATGTCGAGGCCGCGGTATCTCTTGCGAACAACCCGCAGCCCCGACGGGCACAAGAGAACTCCTCAAGCCCTGTTCTTTATTTTTTTTTGGCGGGTGGAAAATCATCAAATAACCCCTCCCGCTCTTGGGCAGAGCGAAAGGGAGAGTCCAACTTCTACTAACTAAAAGCACCCATGTTCTTTCTTACCCCTATATGTCAAGGCCGCAATATCTCTTACAACCAGCCCCGTCAAAATTAAATGCGATGGTGGTGCTAAGTTATGCTGTAAGCTGATTGATGGAAAAACAATATAAGTTCAGCGTATAAGCGTCATCGCGCATCGCCGCGCGCCGCCTCAACGCATAGTCAACTGACAAGCAATGCGGTCTTCCAATCGATGTCTAAGTACGTCAGAATGTTTTCGTGAATTCATAAAAAAAAAACGGTTTTTTGTGTCTGGTTGATAGCAATAGATTCGGCTCCTATCAAATTATAACATAATGTCTACAAAAATAAACAGTTCAACAGACATCAAGAATTTTCCACTTCCATTACAATTCCATGCACCTTTCACACTACAAAAAAATAAACACAGGCTCAAACGCAAATTATTAATCCGTTTCGCGAGTGAAACACGAAATCGTTCATGAAGGGCTTAATTTCATTGAAATTTAATTTCCGTGCGCTGAAAATTTTTCATGCTTCAGACGATATCGAAAATCGTTCCGTTTATACGGTTCAAAATAAAAATAATGACTAGTTTCATAGCTGGTGAATACGGGTAATGGCCAGAGAATCCGGGTTATGGTACGAGTCGATTGCGGGTTTGAATCAAAATGGTTTTTATGATAATCGTTTTGTAACTGGTGTTTTGGGTAATTTTTGCAGTTTTACTGTTCATGGAAATGCACCCAACCACTTTATTACAATTTTACTGAATGTATTAAACTAAAAGTGTGTTGTTAAGTTTTAAGATTAAGGACACTGAATTTATGAATGAACTAGCGGACGTCAAACGGTTTCACCCGCGTAGTTCCCGTTCCCGTGGGAACACAGGGATAAAAAGTAGCCTATGTCACCCGGGGATAGTGTGAGCTTCCCAAGGGTGAAAGAATTTTTCAAATCGGTTCAGTAGTTTCGGAGCCTATTCGTTACAAACAAACAAACAAATCTTTCCTCTTTATAATATTAGATAAGTGTAGATGACTCAATTCTTTTTGTGGTTTCAGTTTTGTTTTTTGGGTGGGGTGGCTCCCGCTCTTGGCCAGAGCGGAAACGAGTATCTGACTTCTACTGACTAAAAACCACACATGTTCCTTCTTAGCCCTTGTGCCGAAGCAGCGGTATCTTTTTCGAACAACCCACAGCCCAACCCCAACGGAAATTTCAGTTAACTTTCATAATACCAGTGAGAGTCAATTAGTGAGACTGTTGGACTAATTTTGACGCGAAGTTCAATTTTTTTGGATTCATGTGCGAATAGTACAATTATTACTTCTGTGAAGGAATACATGAGAAAATCAAATCAGCATGCCTGAAAGATATTTCTCAATGGCATGTAAAGACACACAAAAAAAAGAAAACAACAAGCATTACATACAACAAAGCATACAGTATTATTGTTTTGTTTTCTTAGTGCCTAGTCTATTCTAAATACAATATAATATATCTACCATTTTCTTACGAAGGTAGGTAGGTACGGCTTTACAAGAAAATCTAGCAGGATATCGCAGCATCCTCACAGCTCCCGACTGCAGGAATCACGTACTTGTATGATATCGGATCACTTCACCGCCCGCACATACCGAGACATAGCGTCTGTTATTACTCTATTGCGTGGCCGTATTCCAATGAAAATTCTAATAAACTTTCTTTTCTTTTCATAGAATGTAGTCGCTGTAAATTGATGGGTTTTTAATAAACTCCGATAATGGGTTGATCCTTCAATTGATGTTATAATTACCGCATTAGTGACGCCATTAACGTGGCTTCACTTTACCTAGGAGATCATTAGAATGGTATCTAATTAAGACTTATAGTTTATCTAGGAAAAGGGCGTTGTCGTCAAGTGAGGCCTAGAAAATATAGACACGGTGCAATAGATTGGTCGAAGAAAATCGCACTTAAATCTATAGGCGACAATGTTGCATAAAAGAGGGCAACACATAATAATGAACTTTAGCCATTGTCATATCTTGTGTCAATACCCTATAAGCTCCCCATGTTAAAACCGGTACTCTCTCAAAACCTACGTATCACTACATTTTCCACTACCCCTAAAAGCGAAACACCACGAAGTTAGCAACTTATTAGATTAGCTCAGAATACAGCCGCAAGACGTGATCAGAGTACACAACTTTAAACTTCGAATGCATCTGACGTTTCGTTATTTGCTTTCAATAAACAGATCCGTATTGAACACGTAGATCGGATGGGGTTAGCTTCGGGCCGATATGTAAGCGAGTATTGATGAATTTGTTGGGTACAGTTGAGGGCTGGGCTTAGAGTGAATTTGAATAAGAAGTGTGAAGGAGTTATGAATAGAATCTAAAGAATAGTAGACAAGGTTGTTAAGGAATGTTGGTGTGGCTACCAAGTGGCACAGAAAAGATTACGCTCGTTTGCTTAAAAAGCTGCTTTACTAACACGGGAAAACCAGCGCCTGATATCGTCGCAACGCACCGCAATACCTTACGGTATGAGTCCATACACTCTCCAATAAGACTTCCTGGGTATCTGAACCAGGTTTCATTAGAATAAAGTTTTATCAGACTATATTTTCCTCATTGCGGGACACAGACTATTTATCTGTGAAAAGCACTATAATCCAGTGTGAAAAGCAATATAATGTGGCCAGTACATGTGAGTATGTTTACTACATCAAAATAGTTACCAGTTCATACTAAAATACTTTAATCTTTTTTTTCAAGGACTATTCCAATAATCGAATTCAATCCTTAAACACCCAACACGCGTAAGAGATCCTATAATCCAAAAATACCCAAAGACAAAAGAGCTTCAAGAAAACTGTGTATAAAATCTTTTTCAAGCATTTTGTCTTATCCTTTTCAATATGAACCGGATCCACTTGTACCGATCGCAACAGAGTCGGTTAATACAAGCTTCTGAAGGGTCCATGTAAACGGATAAACGGTCGGATCCAGACTCTGTTGGGACTTGGGCCGTATCAATAAAATACTAACTGTTTTGAAGGCTGTACTTACCTATTTTGTATGTTTATGGTTTTGTACAAGGAGTTGAAGCTTTTTGTTGTAATATTGGCGAACATTTATATATAGTGTCACTATAGTCAAGTTTATAATGAAAAATTGGATTGGCTTCTGCTTATTTTCGTGTTTAATGTATGGTCTATATCATGGTCAATGTCAATGTCAATGTGTGAAGCTAGGGAGTTCTCTAAATCTGACAAATTTAAAATCTATTAATTTACCTTTGATTTATTGAGTCAGGAACTTAAGCTATATGCTTTTCTTTCATGGGACAAGGGCGTGAGTTTATTTATGTCTAAACCTACCAACAAAATGAATACCACCTGTCCTGACCCAATTCTCTGTCCTAAAATAAATTCTCTATAAATAGTCTTGGGACTAATACTTTTCAGCACAAAAAAGTTGTGTAAACAAAATGTCACCTAGGCCCTATAGTGAACTTACGAGAAAGATCGCATCAATCTGGAACATTAAACTTCATAGTTCAAATCGATTTCACATGACCCATCTCATGTGTCAGACGTAATCGATGCCGAGTTACTTGTGGACATAGAGTATTGAATAAAATGGAGGGTCTCATGATAGTTATAATAGTTCTGAAGTGTTATTTTTTTTTTGTAATATAAATTGTCATGTTTGCGACCGATAACGCAGCAAATGAATATTGTACTGTTAAATAAAACGATTTGTGCGAAATTATTCCTTTACCATTCCAAAATATTCAAAAATACACAACGTTAATGTTCATGTGAGCAGTGGTGGCCCAGTGGTGGCGGCCTCGACTTACGAACTGTGAGTCGTGGGTTCGAATCCAGTCAGGCGCATTACTTTGTGTAATTTATTTCAACACCACTGCTCTTAAAACGGTGAAGGAAAACATCGTGAGGAAACCGGCACGTCTTAGAACCAAAAAATTCGAAGACATGTGACATCTACCAATCCGCACTGGGCACGCGTGGATTATAGCCCATCCCATTCCTAGAGAGGAGGCCTGAGTCCCTGCAGTGGGAACATTATAGGCTGATGATGAATGTTCATGTATTCACTTCTGCCGCCACTCCTGGAGTGCAACCCGTTGTTTATTTTTCTGGCCTGGCGACAGGTGCGTAGTACTTCGTAACCGGCGTTCGTGTGTGACCATTTGTATGAATGTGGACGAGGCAAAAGGAAAGGTCAGGAAGGGTAAGGATCGAAGCAAGTGGTGTTCTGTGGTTTCTGCCTACCCTCATGAAAAAAGGGCGTGAGTTTATGTATGTGTGTATGTATGTAGGTAATCTATATAATACAATGACTTAATCCAAACACTTTTATTTCTAGTGATATTCATTTAAACACTCGTGAAGCACTTTTTGAATCAGATGCAAGAAAGATTAGAAAGAAACATGAGAAATTGCACGACGACGCATTTCACAACGTCGCTAAACCCAGATTTCGTTATAATCCCTCCATTTACACATTTCTCAGTGGCAACTAGGTGCTTCTTAGCCGGTCATTCGATTGCGAAACTTATTTGTGCGTAATCACATTGTTTGTTCGTGAGGTAGGCAGTGGGCACAAGACAGCCTCGTTAATTATTATGATGCTGTTTACCTGCCAGATATACCATTGGATTTTATTGTATTTCTATCTAGAACTTTGCCAGTATGACTAGGTTATGTGCTGACTTACACGATGCCTTTATATTATATGAATACATTCGAACGATGCATGGTTGTAAGCAGCGTGACATTTTCAACTGGCTTTTTTGATGTGCTAAGCCAGGACAGCTCAAGATTAAAATGTTACAAGAGGGTATTTTTGCACCCGTCGGGGCTGCGGGATGTTGTAAGAGATACCGCGGCCTTGACATATAGGGCTAAGAAGGAACATGGGTGGTTTTTAGTCAGTAGATGTCTGACACTCCCTTTCGCTCTGCTCAAGAGCGGGAGGGTTATTTGATGACTTCCCACCCCCACAAAAAAAAATATTTAAAAAGGGGATTCTGGCAAGAGCATGCAATTTTGTCTAGATAATATTAGATAGAAAAGTATGGAAGGCAAAAACATGCTGCACCGACCCTCAAGCAAATTGTATTGCGTTTTTTCATCAAGAATATCATAATAGCAGCCACACAGTGTGTATATGTGCCCGTTGATGGCAATAGGCTTATCCCCTATTACATGGTACTTAAACATAACTGGCGAAAAATTAGTGTACTTTTAGGGGTACCTCTGCCTAACCCATCGGGGAATATAGGCGTGATGTTATGTGTTAACTTAAACATAAAAATAAGATTTATTTACTGCCTTTCTTCAATACGATGCTGCCTCTAAAATATTCTACGATATTTTCACCCCACATAAAATAAATCTTGCAAAGCATACATAGAATCTGTTGACTTGTTTCCGTCAGAGTAAACCTCGATGCTGGATATCGATACTTCGCGGATTTGCATCGGGGTTGGCTCTGTATACATACTACAGGCATGCAAGCTGGTAGAATAGAAATTGTCCTTTCTATGTGAAAATGGGTACTTTTTATGTTGATTATTTGTGTTGATGGCCTTTTTTGGGGGTTTTAGAGTGATGATGTAAATTGTCGTGCATACGGCATTCAGGGCCTATGATCTGCCGAGTCTATTCCTAAGTATGTTTTTGGGTCGCTGTCCAGTGCTACCGCGTGTAAGTGAATGCCAGTAACAGTATGTTACTTGGAGCGTCTTGCTATCTGAAGTCCCACGACCCAGTTTTTACTGGCTACTACGACTGTTGGTTCAGGTCAGACTTTCGCTTCCCATCCGACCCATAAATAGGTTATTTATAATATAAAGTAACTACTATTTTTCCATACATTTCGGTCGTGCCGGTTTAGCTAAATCTATGGTAAGAGTTTTCTCTTCATTGTCTCTTCTACCGTGTATATGTATGCGTAGTAATACTTTTCATGTTGCAGGAAAAAGTGGCCCATTTTATTTTTGAATTATGAATTGGGCACTCTTGACCTCACTCATATTCTGAGGACAAAAATGAGGCCGCAGATGGAAAAGGTAAACCAAAAGATTATAACTCGCAAATCTGATAAAAAAATGGCATGTTTTCCTACTACCTCTTATCGATGAGTCACTTGTCGCAAATACAATTCAAAAGCCGAAAGTAAGTAATCAAAATCCTAACAACAATTTAATTTTCCCTTCGTGAAACTATTGACTGGCAGTACCAATCACAGGACTTCGCTCTTGATGCAATCACATTCCCAAGAACTGACAGGCAAATTGCATCGAACGCTATTCAGTAAATCAAATGCAGGCATGCATGATGCAAGGAGAACGTCTGAAGTATTTGGTTTACATCGGAAACACACAATGGTATGGACATGTCACTGAGGATATACTTATTTGGACGACAGTTTAGTTTGTAATAGGGATGTTACCTGACTAAAAAAACTATGATTCTGTTTAGTACGTCAGTTAGATTGTCGAAAAATATTGGATACGTGTTTTTTGTTTTATCAAATTAATAAAGATGTAAATCTTTATTAATTTGATAAAAGAAAAAAAAAAGATAAAAAAAGAAAAGATAAACCGCGTCTCGGCTTGTAAAAACGTAGTGTGATGTGACGTCACACGAGTTTTCAAAGCACTGTATCGTCGTAATTTTGTGTTTAAGTGAAAAAAATAAAAAAAAGTCCGATATTTTTTGGAAATCTATCTATCTATCTGACGTACTAATTAGATTTTTTTGTCAACTACCCTATTATATGAGGTTGATGTTAGCATCAGGTCTTGAATTTGCTTCTCGCATCAGAAAAAGTGATATGGTGTAAATCCTTGACGATACCGTCAAACTAGAAAAAAAAAATTGTTGGGAAGAATTTTTTTTGGGGAGTGAAACACGTTTTCCGGTAGGATTCAATGCAACGTAATCAACATTCAAAACTTGAGAAAAATTTGAAATTTTTGACCCCCAATATCTGGAAGATAAACAATAAATCACAATGACGGGAACAACAAGACAGGTGCTTTTTGGCTTCTTCAAATGTACTTTTACACCCATTATTGGTCATCTCAGATTCAGTTGAAAACCAGCGTCGTGCACTAGCTGCTCGGCAGTTTGCTGAACTGGACCTATATGGTGCTGCCGTGAGACACACAGTATTATCTCTTTTTGTTCCCTGTTTAGTTTTTAATTATATATATTTTTTTGTGTGTACTTGTGATAAGTGCCAAATAAATATATTTTCTTTCTCTCTATTCTTTATTTCGCCAAAATTTACCTGTCCAAAGTCTGGATTCATTCATGATGATGGATAATTTCTGATAGAATTACAATATTTCGATCCCAGGTCCTTATGCTCAGCAGTAACATAACATCACGCTTGTAATCCCCGAAGGGTTAGGCAGAGGTGTACCTAATAGTACACCTACATTTTGCCAGTTATGTTTAAGTACCATGTAAAAGGGGGCGACCCTATTGCCATAAACCGGGCACAAATCCAGACACCGTGGCTGTTACTGATGAATTCCTGATGGAAAAAGCCAATAACACTTTGCCCGACCTAATCGAATCCAGGAACTCATGATTAGTAGTCGCGCTTTTGACTACAAGACCAAAGAGGTAGTCTGTGAAAATTGTATAAAAATAAATTACGGAGTTAAAATAGGGTTTATAATAAAAACAATCTAATTAGTCCGTCTGATAGATTTCCAAAAAATATTGGACGCGTATTTTTTCTTTTTTCACGTAAACAAACAATGAAGACGATACAGTGCTTTGAAAACTCGTGTGACGTCATATTCTAAGACATTCGTATGGCATTTTTTACCGGCCAGTGACGTGACAAACCCCCACTCAAATCTTTGACGCATTTTATCTTCGTCAATTTTTATTGATTTGATAAAACAAAAAATACGTATCCAATATTTTTTGATAATCTAAGAGACGGACTAATTAGAATCACAAACATTCCTATTCTTACTTTGGCCACTCGTCCAAAGAACAACCTACGTATTCTCTCACCATCTACATTTTACGGTTTACATGCAGAATCCCATTTGCAATATAAAATAGCAGGACGTGTAATGTTTTCGACATAAACGTAACTAAATATCTAAGGATTCGATCTACGAAACGAAAGACTATTTGTAGGGTGGATAGGCTGTGTGTTAATTTAGGATTTTTTTGTTGCAGTTCAAGTGATGTGAAAGTGCGTACATTTGGCGGCATTAACGTTTTCTAAAATAAATGATGACCTGAAACCTTTGCAAAAAATCAAAGTTATTTAAAAATACTTTGATTTTTTGCAACGGTTTCAGGTCATTAGTTTCTTCAATTTATTAAAAAAAAGTAGTTAATTAACTAAAAACCCGATTGAAAAACCAGAAAAGCAAAAAACAAGCATATTTTAAATTTTGCAAAACATGGAAGAAGGCGGAGTCTATTCTATTTTTTTTTACTTTTCATTTCATAATTTAATATTCAAATACACCCCTGCCTACCCCCACCCCTGCCTGCTGACAAGTTTTGTTTAATTTAAAATGTGCTTGTTTTTGCTTCTCGAATTTTCAATTGGGTTTTTTAGTTTTTTATCTTTTTTTATTTCCAAATTTTTAGTTCTTTTGTGTTTGTTCTTTCGTTGGTCGCGTAAAATTCTGCGCAGATGATTTCATTTTTTGTGTTTGTCTATAGGATTTGTCACTTTGAATTTCTTTAAAACATATAAGTGTCATATATTTTTGTAATCTCCTTTTAAAACCTTTCATTTTGATACACGACATGATGGTACTGGAAAAAAAATTTAACTCGGCGATATGGCCCCCAAAATCCGCAAATTTTCTCTTTTTTAATTTTAATGTAGCCGGTGACACTCGCGCTATCATCCGTTTAGGAGTTATGGGGGAACAAAGAAACGTAAAAAAAACACATAACCCTCCTTTTGGGCTTCGCCGCAGTCGTAATTAGTTTCGTTTTAAATTTAAAATAGATATCCACCATCAACATCGATCAGAAGTACTCGTACATCATCATTCAAACTTCTACCAAAATGTCAACCCATTTATCATTCAAGCTCGTAGTCATAATACCCGACAATAAAGACAGTCTCTTACAAATGACACTGTCCCTAAATTACTTTACATAAAAGTGAAAAAAATATTCCATAAACACACTAAAAAAACTTGTAGCAGCTAACTACGACGACGACAAACCACCCGCGATTAACGTCACATACAGGTAGCTGTAACCGTGACGTTGGCACAAATTTTCCGCACGCATGGACACCCTACATTCACTTCGTGTAGCGAAACACTGAGATGTGTCCCGTTTCTCATAAATCACAAGGCCATCCTACATAACGACTCTGCGAGTTGGGGTACCTAAAATGTTTTTGTGGTACTTCGAATTAGCCTTTGATTTTTATGCAACAAACTTTGGTTTCTGTTGAACCTGTATTTCACTGTTAAACCCGCAATGGTTTGTGTGGTATGTTTATGTCTCTATAGAATGATTGTAACTGTGTTAATTATTAATAATAATTCTATCATCAAACTGGTCATTTCAATGTCTACTGGTAAGCAGCACGTTGACTCTTCATTATTTTACTTTCAATTAGGAATCTGCGGCTTCTCACCAAAGGTTTTTTTTGTATGTCCAAAAAATTGGGATAATTATTATTCAAAACATAGGAGGAGCTCGTAGCTTAATAAGAACTGCCACTCGGGTCGATCTTTAGGTTAAGCTGCGCTTGCCTAGGTCGATCTGTGGATGGGTGACCGCCCATTACATACCGAGTTTCCTCCGTGCCTCGGAAAGCACGTTAAGCTGTTGGTCCCGCGTGCCATATATAGATCTTTGGCAGTCGTTACGGGTAGTCAGTGACCTGAAAGTCTGACATCCAGTCTTACCAAAGGGTATCGTATTACCTAGTATTAACTGGGTTGTGGAGGTCAGATAGGCAGTCGATCCATGTAAAATACTGGTATTCAGCTGCATCCGGTTAGACTGGAAGCCGACCCTAATATAGTTGGGAAAAGGCTAGACAGATGATGATTATTCAAAACATAGAAAAGATGAAAATCACAACTATAGCGGAGAGATTCGTCTTACTACTTAAATACCTCAGGTATAATTTCCTTTATAACTCCCACAATCGTAAATCTGTGTAAATAAACCAACACAGATATAATGAAGTAAAGTAATGTCTAATTAAGCCGAGCTTAACCACGCTCGTTACAGCTGAACTAATCTAAGATAAATAAATTGACGTCACGCTTGAATAAAGTTAGTTAATTATAATGCATATTGTACTAGTGAAAACGCCGGGAAGAACTTATAACTTATCTTACCTTATTGATGATGTTCATCAGAAAAGTAAGGGGCGTAGAAATCGAAATCACCATACTTTCGTGATCAGATAAATATAAATGTGGACGAGATGAAAGGAATATGTAAGAATCGACGTTGGTTCCGCCTGCCGTACGTATGCATGTTTAAATTGCGATATCGTACCGTACACCAATGAATGGATTGCCAATAGTGCAATGCATTTTTTTTGCTGTTATGACGTCCGGAAAAGTTAAATTTAGAAGAAAATTGGACATTGGTTGGTTTCTGGATAACAAATACTTAGTACTTAAAAAAATATACCTAATTGTCGAACACTGCATATATATCCACTTCCTTCATGAAGTGTTTGAAATCTAGTTCGTCACAGAGCGTCATTTTAGACCACCCGAATTCCTGTGACTTTATTTGACTTTCCTCTGTACATAAATTTCCCCAGACGTTTTGTGAATTAAAAAGCTTAATTTAAGTGGTCCGTCAGTTTCTGAATTAACGCCCTTTGAGATGCTACGACGAGACCTTGCTAATTTCTTCAGAACTCGCCTATATATTTCAGTTAAACCACAGTAAGTAATTGTTTAATTTTGTTGTGTATTTGTGTCTTGGAGAAGGAAATGAAGGATATGAAAGAGGGATCTCTTTTAGTAGAGGTACGAATATGATTGATATCTATTTCCTGTGGGGGTAGGTAGAAAGTTAAGAAATACAACCACATACTCCTTATAAATCGTCCACATTTATACATCTGGTCATTCACTCACACTCATATTCTGCCGACCCAATAAGACCCAATAAGGTCTGTCTATATTTCAATAGGGCCCCTTTCTTCGGGCGTCTCTACTCATACCTGCCTCGTAAATACTTTTTTAGTCTTCTTATACTTTAATAATTTCCTCTCAACATGACCGAACCAAGTACCTAAGGTCATCGTATAAGGTATTTAAACATTTTCTTTTCAAATATATTCTGGACATAACATCACGCCTGTAATTCCCGAAGGGTTAGGCGTAGGTGTACCTAAAAGTACACCCTCATATCGCCAGTCATGTTTGAGACACATGCTACTGACCAATTCCTGATGGAAATCCCAATAACACTTTGTCCGAACTAGCAATAGAACTAAGGACCTCAAGCTTGCGACCGAAGTAATGAAGCAGTCCGAATCGAGGGTCGACCACAACACGACCGTTTAAAAAAAAGGTTGGTCAATAAAGAAAAGTTATGCAATACTGACCCCTATATGTATACTGACACAATAGCCTTACCCCTAAAAACCAATCATAAATTAGATCTCTCCACCATAACTTACCACAAACAAAAACACTCACTTCCCTATCTCCGGACCAAATAGTCCATAATATTTATATGACACTTAAATTCTCATTTCTTCACTTTCTTAGGCCGTAAATGTGCCGATTTGGGCCCCGCGCCCGAATGCGTTCGAGTGAATATTTCATGTGTTATAGTCGCAACGTCGCTCGTGTCGCTGTCGTGTCGTTATGACGTCGTCGCGTCGTGATTTAGATAAGTACTTATTGTTTATAGTGTGGGAAGTGTGGTTTAAATGAGATGTTCAGGGGTTTCTTTAAGGAGTTGTGTTGGCGTTGTTATTTTCAAAAGGTTGTGTTTGTTTTTTTGGAAAATGAGTAACAACGTAACCAAGCCTGCTGTTGAAAGCATAAGCAGATTTGTACCTAATTCTAGTACATCCACGTTTCGGCAGTACAATAATACCTACTATTTTAAATTTGTTCAAGCATTTTTGTTAAAAATATTTACCCACACTAGGAATTTTATTTTTACCTATACCGTTACACACATATAAACGCGCATACACAAACAGGCCGGACTCACTATCTGTAGGCCACACAAATATTCGTTCAGTGCGAGGATCGAAACTGCAACAAACAATGCAGCTGTCAATTGTTGAGCCACTGTGCCACCACCAATAGTGCCGTAATTTATTTCAATTAGACCACCTATTACATTCCGAGTTTCCTCAGTACCTCGGAAACCACGTAAAGCATCAGCAGCAAGCGTATTGGTCCTGGCTGTAGTCTGTAGATCATTGCCAGTCGTATCAGTGTCCTGAAAGTCTGACAAACAGTCTAAAAAGGGATATCGTATTGCCCAGTGCTAACTGGACTGTGGAATCCAGATAGGTACTCCATGTTAAAGACTGGTATTAAGCTGCATCAGGTTAGACTAGAAGCCCAGTAAAGTTAGGAAAAAGTTGAGCAGATGAAGATGAGGTCGCCCCAAAGTATTTTTACTGCCAAGCAGCATCTTACAACGTATAACTGTCGAGTGCAATATCACAGTTTTACATAACAGTGTTATTAAAAAGCATAAACAAGCCTAAGTGTGAGCCATTTCTTAACAAAGCAGACAGCTAAAACATACGGCCCTAAAAACGTATATATCTCAACATAATCCGGCAGAGGAATTTAATTTGCTCGGTCTATTACGGGTCGATAATGAAGAGGGTAGACTTACCCGTCTGTAGAGCGCCAATTTTAAGATTCCCTCTCATTAAGTAACTGCTACATGTTGTGTCCTGTGAGGGGACTTGCTGTTATTAAATTGGTGAAGCGTGAAACAAATCAATCAAATCAAAATCATTTATTTTAAGTAGGCTAGTAACAAGCTCTTTTGAAAAGTCGAACAAATACTAAAGTTTAATAAACTAAGCTACAGTCCCACTCACAAGGCATAATAACTGTCAGTGTACTGTAGTTGCCGATTCCAAAGCGTTGGTCTCATGAGAAGAATGGCAAGAAACTTTGGACACTCTTTTAAATCATAATATTGTTACAAAACTTTGGTTACATCATTCATGTTGAGATGGTATATTATTATGTGAGAACGATGTAGCAGGAAATCACGATAAGTGTCCACAGTAAAGCCAAAAGGACGATTCAAAAATAATATAATAATTCAAACAAGCCGTGGCAGCTAAGAGGTGACCAGTCACAACTGACAGCACCCGTTCACGAGCATGACGCATGGATCAGCACCATTCCACTCAACCATTTTAAAGGGAGAGAAGGACTATCTAATAATTTAAAAATAATCAATACCATACCTGTCTAGCCATTTCTCAACTATGTTGGGGTCGGCTTCCAGTCTAACCGGATGAATACCTGCAGCTGAATACCAGTATTTTACACGGAGCGACTGCCAATCTGACCACCACAACCCAGTTAAAACTGAATACCTTTGTTAAGACTAGTTGTCAGACTTCCAGGTCACTGTAATGACTGCCAGAGATGTATATATATAGCATCAGGGACCACCAGCCTTTCCGAGGCACGGAGGAAACTCGGTATGTATTTGATGGTCACCTATCCACAGACCAACCTAGGTAAGCGCGGCTTGACCTAAAGAGTGGCAGTTATTATTAAGCCTCGAGCTTCTAATACTCTAAATTAATAGCATAACAATCAATTACATCGCACCTAACCCAAATGTGGTTGGTCAGTTCTAACCTGACCATTTAAATGGTTTGTTCTATGATCGTTGTTTTGTGATGAGACCTAGTTTGGCCTGAAATTGCCGGGTTTGGACGGTAAGATACATATATAACGAAGGTAGTTCAACTATTTGCTCACATCGTTGTCAGAGTCCAAGTTCGACATGGTGGAGGTACGAAATAATAGTCTTAACACTGATTACGACCGCCTATACATTTACTTCCGATAACAAATTAACACAATCAAGCCGATGGAAAAAGATTAAAGTACGGAAACGCGGTAAGTTCGATACAGGCGGGCAGAACGACCGATCGCGCTCGTGTTTCTACAAAAAGTAAAGTCCCTTTATTTTTGGCGGTTCGAAAATCATCAAATAACCCCTTCCGCTCTTGGGCAGAGCGAAAGGGAGTGTCAGACTTCTACTGACTAAAAACCACCCATGTTCCTTCTTAGCCCTCTATGTCGAGGCCGCGGTAACTTGTGAACAACCAACAGCCCAAAGTAAAGTCCCTCAAAGTCCAATGCGTCTTAATGTCAACGACAACCGACCATTGACAGCTAACAACTGACAGCTGCAAACCAGACCTGCCACGCTTTGTATCGACCTCACCCCAGCACACTGCTTGCCGTTTCCGACAAACGATGATAGATGCTTAGACCAAATAAAAAGTATAGACGGAACTCTGCGAACAGCAAAGTGAGGCCGGTCAAACTACGCCTCGCATACACGCACACACGTCTCAGACCAAATAAAAAGTTTAAGACCAAGGCGTAGTTTGACCGGCCTCACTTTGCTGTTCGCAGAGTTCCGTCTTTACTTTTTACTTGGTTTGCGGATAGATCGCGTTATTCTAAATTAACAATAATCAATAATAACTCTAATTATTGTGCCTCGGTGTTGATGCTGCGAAATATACAAATACTCATGTCTACATCCAATTAAACTCATCTTTTAATATTATTGAATAGCTTCAACTGCTACTAGCCATCTTCCTTCCTTCTAATGTTGCTGAGCCTGACAGGGTTAAAATTTACCTTTTTCTTTTTTATATCATCTTTGCAAAACATTTGGAATGCAATAAAGTATATACTGAGTATTGACTCATGAGTAGCTTCTAGTCAATAGTCTTACCGGTTACAAAATCAAAATCAAAAGTCATTTATTCATATTAGGCTGATAATCAGCACTTTTCGAACGTCAAAATTTACTTTACTTATTTACAAGATACAGTCCCCCAAAACGCCCACCCTTCGGCACTTCCTAGTGTTTAGCTGGAAAGAAGAAGTGACGGAACAAACTCCCCAGCAACACATTCTGTCTGTTATGTTGGTTAGAAGAACCAGACTCGATACAATAGTAAGGTGTTAGTTCAATTTAGATTTACTACAGACACAAATCAATAACAAAAAATTATATAATTAGAAACAATGTAAAAATAAAAAAGTACATAACATATCAGTTAACAAATTTTTGTAATGTAGGTAAGGCACATACAGCTGAATACTAGTTTTATATAATAATAATAATAATATTCCACAACTATCACACAACGCCATCTAGTCCCAAGCTAAGCAGAGCTTGTGTTATGGGTACTAGACAACTGATAAACATACTTATATATTTCTAAATACATACCTATTATAGATAAATTACACCCAGACACAGAACAAATGATCGTGCTCATCACACAAACATTTGTCCTGGGTGGGAATCGAACCCACGACCTCCGGCATAGCAGTTAGGGTCACTAACCACTAGACCAACAGGCCAATCAATATAATAATCATATATGGAGCTACTGTCTATCTGACCTCCTCAAGCCGGTCAGTACTGTGTTATGCGATATCCCTTGATAAAACTGGTTGTCTGACTTTCGTGACACTAACTTTCTATTACAACTGCTAAAATTTTACAAATAACAGAAAATTTAGTATGTATTGGGTTTTTAGTGAATCTTATCCTAAACCCGAAGATTGATTTGAATGATTGAGTGGTGATGATGATGATGAAACTCACATACACAAACAGCCAGACCCGAAACAACTAGGTACCTGTAGGTCATACAAATATCTGTTTTTACGGGGATCGAATCCATGACACGCAGCGCAGCAGTTTCACCCAGCCATTTGCAATTTTCGATTTGTTTTTCAAACTTTCCGCAGTATCATGAAAAAAATACCTTCCACTTTTTTGGCACAACCTGTGTACATAAAAACTGACAAAACACTTTTACAAAAAAACCAGGTAACAGCCAAACTTCTTTGCATTAGCTGAATGCTTATTTATTTCTTAATTGATTAAACTCTGGACCTTGGCCCCCTTTATTTTTTTCCTGTGCCCGGCAATGGGATTGTCCGGAACTTTCCTGAATTTTATTTTAGGCCACTGAAATCGCGGGAAAGGTGCAAAAGGTAACAGGTAAGGTAAGGTTCTTCTGTTCTATTTCCTAGTAATTATTATAAGAGATACGAAAGTTTGTAAAGATGGATGCCATCATACAAATCCGTTCAGTATTTTTTGCTTAAAATAATAACAAACATGTGGATGTTTGTGAGTAACAAACATCCACATGTTTGTTATTTACTTTTACGCAAAAAGTACTGAACGGATTTGGATGTTTAGCACACAGATAGTTTTAGTTTATAACCTGATTTATCACATAGATTCTTATCCCGGTAGTATGATTTCATAGGACAATGAGCTGTACGCGGGCGAAGCCGCAGGCATAAGCTAGTAAATTTATCTTAAATAAACAAAAAAATACAAAAACTAAACCTACGTTTTTAACACGCCTTATTAGTGTTGGATCTTAATCACATCTGAGGTCCTTGACGTGAGAAGTGACAGTCACTTTTGAAGCATTCCTTATTTCTACAAAATACTTGTAACGTGGGTTGGAAATGATAATGATTATAACAGAAAGCATTATCAACGCCAATTCATGTGTTCATCAGAACGCGATTTGCCGCTCCAGCGCGTTTAGAGGGGAACACGGTAGGAAGATTCTCCATACAAATATATTCCCCTTTCTTTTTTCTGAATAAGACTTCTAGAGCAATTTATTTGTTATTCATAAAATCCACAACTCTTTGAAATTTTATCTTAAAAAATATATAAACAAATCCAATTCAGGATACAATATGTTTGCGGCAGCGCGCACAGTTTTTTTTTATCATTCGTAAAAGATCTGCGTCGCTGCTGCGTCGGTTGCGGGGTAGTGGCAGCAGTCTTCTAGGTATTGTTGCTAGTAAGACTGAAGGCCACCTAATTGTGCACCTGTTCGCAGTGCATGTACTGTGTATTTCACCAAGAAAACCTAATAAGTCCGTCAGATAGATTTCCAAAAAATAATGGACACGTATTTTTTCTTATTTCACGTAAACAAAAGATGAAGACGTTACAGTGCTTTGAAAAATCGTGTCAAGTCGTGTGACGTCACGAGGTTAGTACTTTTTTCCCACAAAGTGACGTTTAAAGCCCCCACTCATGATCTTTGATACGTTTTATTTTCGTATTTTTTTATTAATTTGATAAAACAAAAAACACGTATCCAATATTTTTCGATAATCTAACAGACGGACTAATTAATTATATTTTGGTGAAATACTCGATTTTGTGTAAGCTTTCTAATTTCTTTTTTTCAAGCCGGATTTATTTAAGTATTCGTTGTACGAGTGACAATTTTATCAGAACAGCACTACATCCTTTCCTTCCTACATCCGATTCGATGATATTAAATCAAAAGGCGCCAAAACTTACAAGTTGCCACCTCAGTGCCTACAACTGCAATAGCAGACTTTATTCAAAAGACTTCGCGATATATATCACGAATTGGCAGCCAGCCAGAATATCTTTGTCACCAAAGCTTGTAATACGTAAGTGAAACCCAGTTTGTGAGCCAAATTGAGACAACGTTTTGTAGTTGGTTGATATTGAAAGTTGTTTATAATGTTAGTTGTAGGTTTTGTTTTGATTTTAATTAAATAGGGATGTGGTTCTGCTGTTTCCTCGTAGTAATACTGTCATTTATGCACCTCCTATATAAAAGATAATATAAAAAATAAATAAAAATAAAATTAGGTTGCCCGGTAATTTGTAGAACGGCTTGTGCATCAACTGCACTCGAGTTAATACTTTCCGATTTTATCAATTATTTTTTATAGGAATGTTTACTGACTTAAAAAAATGTGATTCTAATTAGTCCATCTGTTAGATTTTAGAAAAATATTGGATACGTATTTTTTGTTTTATCAAGTCAATAAAAATTTACGAAGATAGAACGCGTCAAAGATTTGAGTGGGGGTTGGTGACGTCACTGGCCGCTAAAAATGTCATACTAATGTCTTAGAGTATGACGTCACACGAGTTTTCGAAGCACTGTATCGTCTTCATTGTTTGTTAACGTGAAAAAAGAAAAAAACGTGTCCAATATTTTTTAGAAATCTATCTGACGGACTAATTAGATTTTTTAGAAATCTATCTGACGGACTAATTAGTTTTTTTTTGTTAACTACCCTATTCTAAGTACTTGGGGTCGGTGCAACTTGTTTTTTTTTTATACTGCCAGACGTCATGGTCTTTATTTCTTTCTCTTACATATCACTTCTCACAATATCCATTCATCTTTTCTTTGAACTAGCTGTACCAAAAGATAATTTATATCTTGAGGCCCTAGCACGAGCGCGTGATGTACAAATGTAACGTAAATACGTCACTGACTACCTGTAACGTCGTTTTTTTTTAATGGGACAAGCCCGCCTCACTACACCCAAACCACTGTAACTCCTGTAAACCAGAATCAACAGTGGTGACCACGCTGAAAAGCGCTGAGACAATGAAACTCGACGAAGTCCCAGAGAAATTATTTAACTGTCTTGGATCCCGCAACGAAATTAATCAAAAAAGAATAGCGGAGGAGTAGGAAAAACCTGTAACGTCTGTCAAAAAAAGGAATGAGAGCCGATACCAACAGTTTAACGTGCTTTCCGAGGCACAGAAAAAACTTGGTATGTAATAGATGGTTACCCATCCACAGACCAACCAAGGCAAGCGCAACTTAACTTGAAGATTGATCAGGAGCGGCTTTGGTTTCCCTACCATCAATTCAAACTCACAACGATTCTCACGACGTTTCCCTCGCTCTTCTTATGGCCAAAAATGTTCTAACTATGACCTCACTCCAATTAGGGTGGGTCCGATTTGTGAAATTGACTGAATACTTGAGCGCACAGTCATTACGCTTAAATCAGTTTCACGCTGATTCCGCTCGTTTGCAAGTAGAAAAAACTTCGCTTAAATAAGCGAAAACGATGAAATGGGAAAACGTCCGTACCTGGCGTTTGATGAAACTTTGTCTAGATTTCAAGATTGTCCTTTGAGAAATGGACAGGAATCTAGATTGAATTTTGCGAGGTAACTTTTCTGTTTTCTGTTTTGTTCTTGACATACTTTACAAGTGGGCACTTATGTACCTCGCCAGCCCCATTAGTGTAGAGGTAAATAGAGTGACTGCTGTGCATCCTTCGTTCGATTTCCAGCTCGGTCAAAGTATTATTCCATCAGGAATGTCTCATTACCACGGAGCCTTAGCCAGGATTTGTGTCCGATTGGTGGCAATATGCTTGAGCCTATTATATCGGACTTCAACATACCAGGTGTGACATGTGGGTGTACTATTAAACAGACCTCTGCCCTTCTGAAACTACAGGTATGATGTTATGATCTTGACATAGTTTACAAGTAGATACTTATGTAGTAAAAGTTTACTGTGTAGCTTTTAGGTGTGTCAGCTTAACCGTCTTAAATATAAAGTTTATGCGAATTTTACCTGCGATATAACAAAATTTATTATTGTGTTGTGATAAGTGCTGAGGACACCGCTTTAAACAAAGTAATGGCTTATAGGAAATAGTTATTAGTAGAAATTCTCAATGATTCAATGACCAAATTCCAGTTTTTACAGCTACAAGACGAAGTAAATGCCTAAATATTGACGAGCTGAAAATACAATAGAGCCTGATTATTTATGCGTTTAATTTAAGTGTAACATATTGTTAGTGAAATCGTGCATAAATGATAAGGCCAATTACGTTGTTTTCCACTGTTCACTCCTAATGTGCCAATCCGTGGAGGACCTTACCAAATCAATCATAAATAATATAGTGGCATACCGAAGACCAAAGATGCTTAGCCTTTTCCAAAAAATAAATAAACTTAGGTCTAGTACTGTTTTCCATTATTAATGCACTCAATTACTAATCACCGTATTTTCTGATTGTAACTGAATTTTATATGAAGTGGTTCATCATTTTTACTTCTCTTGAATTTTATAACCTACGTCACATCTACACAGGACGTGTCCCACGTGATATTGCACTGCACTTGTTCTCTAGAAACAAAATTGAAAACGTGCGTGCAATTTAACTCGCACACGTACCCCCCCTTCAAACCAGAAAATGGTGCGATGGCGGCGTCAGGATACGAATAACCATTTTTCCTGGACAACTTTTAAAAAGAGCTATTAGGGAGAGCTATGCGGTGTGCTGTGCTATGTTATTTACCTCTAAATACCTCAAGTGACTCTTTGATGCAGTAGACGCAAGCGTATTCGATTCGCAGGTCAAAAATATTGTTGTCAAGTTCTTAAGAATAGGTTCATAACACATGGGTCTAAAACAGAACTGATGCAAAATGCACGTGCATCTCTGCGTAATCCTCTGGGAATAGGGTAGTTGACAAAAAAAAACTAATTCGTCCGTCTTAACATCATCATCATCAGCCTATAATGTTCCCACTGCACTGCAGGGACTCAGGCCTCCTCTGTAGGAGAGGGATGGGCTATAAGTCATAATAAGTCATAAGTAATTTATTTCGAAACAATAATACATTGTGTAGAAATTTACAATTAAAACATTACAATCCAAAGAAATGTGTAAAAAAACAATAAGTACAGTACGATCAAATTATCTTGGCAGGTCTGAACATAGGCTCTGCGAACTTTTGCGCATGTATACTCGCGAAGAAAACTGTTATTGCCAGATAAACACATATACGATCAGAAAATACCTAATACAGTGAGAAAATACAAATGAAATAAATATCAAAACACTTTTAGATACCTAGTCTACATTTTTAACTCCATTTTCTTTTTCCCCTTTCATATACTGAGTTAAATCGTAAATAATTTATCTCGCCTGGCGATTTAAAATACTCCTATACTTTGGTGGCATATTTGACGAAATAAGTGCCCACTAACTTATCTAACAAATAATAAAAAATAACAGTAATATTAAAAACAACAAACAAAAACACAACGAAAACTTTTCTAATCGAATGTGCTCAAGACAGAGATAGCAACACAAACACCAAACAAATGCTGTCGTGTGACTGAGATATAATACCTCGTACCGAATATTGCCGAACTTGCACGAAGGTCACGAAGTTAACAAAAAGAGATGTGCATGTGCATGTGCAATGGGTGTCGTATAATCGATTATTCTTCGAATCGATTGAAATTAAGTAATAAAAAGATGTTTCTATTTAATTTTATATTGAGGTTTTAAATATTCGTAAACATTCGTTATTCAAGAAGTCTGTAATAGATTTCTAAAATATAAGTAAATCATGTCTTTTAACAGAGGAAACATAAAGTTACTATACATTTTTTTTTAATAAAGACGAAAACTCAATTATTAATGATTAAATTCACTTTATTAGTTAATGTATTCACTTAAATATCTTCTAAACACTAATAATAACGTATTCCAAATAAAATTAATCGATTACGATATTTGATCGTCTATAGGATTGATTGTGTTTATGTAAGGTGCATCTCTAGCCTATACTCTGCCCCCCGAACTTCACCTCATGTCACCATTTGGTTCCTAATAAATGTTACTGCGCAGCGTTCTGCACGAAGTTCGGACCTGCCAAGATAATTTGTTCGAACTGTAACTCAAGACGATAATAGTTCACATTCAATTTAAAAACAATGAATAACATAAAATAAAAATGACAAAAAAGGAAACACAAAAACTAAATTGTTAAATATCATCTAAATTTTTGTCAATTATCAATTAAAATAGAAAGTCAAATAAAAATAAAAAATAAGGTACAAAAGGTCAGTCATAATAATTATTAAATGTCATCTCAATGTAAAATAAAATAGATAATTATATAATCCACCACGCGGGCCCAGTGCGAGTTGGTAGATGTCACATGTCTTCGAATGTTTTGATTCTAAGACATGCCGTTTCCTCCGTCTTAGATAAATTTGCAAAAAATATTGGACACATATTTTTTATTTTCACACGTAAAAAAAAACTGAAGACGATACAGTCTTTCAAAAAATCGTGTGACGTCACGTTACATTTTTACCGGCCAGTGACGTCAAAAGCCCTCACTTATGATCTTTGATGCGTTTTATCTTCGTCAATGTTTATTTTATTTGATAAAACAAAAAGCATGTAATAAATAGACCTTGTCTGACTAAACAGACAATTACAAGCCACTAATATTATTGCTCCGGATGTCGTATTGTCTTATCCAATATTTCTTGATAAAATAACTGACGGACTAAACAGATTTCAATATTTTTGTCAGGAAACAACATAATTCTAATAAAAGCTGTTTATTATGTATTTGTTTTAGTCGTGCAGTTGCAAGCTATAAGAGAATAACTCAATGCCTAGGCTATTGGATTATCCTGTCAGCATCGACGATAGTAGGCCGACGCGGCTTTAGGCGTGGATATTTTTGTTCCTTTATTGTGACCTAGCGTTTGCTAGTTACATATTGAGCTAAATTTGCTGCCAGCCATGACAACAGCGACTTTGAAATCCAAAAATAAGCCTTTTCATTTCTTGAATCGTCATCTATCGTGATCATCAACATGAAAAACGATACATAGTTCATTTGTTTTGGTTCGTACGAAGTGGTATTAGGGAAAGGGGGACCGCTATTGACATCTTAATTGTCAGCAACTATAGCTAATTGCTGCTTACCTGTACATAAATAGGCTTAAATAACATTTCCATCATAACTAAACTATACTTAATTTTCAGAGGCGGAGATGTTCAGTTTGATAGTCTGTATGACTCCCTTAAATACAGGATGTAAACAACAACCGTTCACCACCCTTCACGAAGCTGTCAACCCAGCATTCTGTACATCAAACTTAATAATTCCACGCAAACAAACATGCTGGCTGGCTTTTTATTTGGGGTGAAAATCCACGGTTTACGGTAGGACTTAATGTAACGCACTAAAAACATTGTGCTAAAGGAATAATTTTATAGTGCGGGTGTTATGGAGGTATTTAAAATAAAGTTCTTACTTTAAAATGTTTTTTTTTATTATTTTGTTACATTGACCTAAAATATCTTTAGCCTTTAAGTAGGTTTTAGAACAAAAAAAATATCGCAATGATGGAGATAACCAATACTTGGCCGTTTACCGTGGTTTCGTTGGGTACTTTAACACCCATTATTATGACCACACTTTTCCAGTTCACACTGTGAACCTTAGCTAGCTAGCTCTACAAGCGGAACCACAATGTTAATTTAAAATACTCACCAACTTACATTAACAGTAGGGATGTCGCCTGACTAAAAAAATATTATTCTGTTTAGTCGGTCAGTTAGATTTAAAAAAAATATTGGATACGTGTTTTTTGTTTTATCAAATTAATCAAAATTGACAGAGATAAAACGCGTGTGGGGGCTCACGGCACACATGCTTAGTATGCTTACGCGACAAAATGAGTAGTCGCCAAGCGGGACCGAGGCGGGTTCGAACGCCAGTCCCTTACGCGCACTGGTGGTGCATGTTCGTGGCGAGAACATAAATAGAATTATAATAGTTTTTAATCACTTTATTTCGATATGATCTATAATTAAATAATGCACATTTTTGTAACAGTTTTACGTTGCACACAATTTTTTCTTCTCTTGCAACCACTTAGTTCAAAAAAACCTAACATTCAATATGTAGCCAGCGTAATAAAAACTAAAACCTTGAAATCTGTGTTCGGATAAGAACAGTGCAAACATGTATATTACGAGGTAAATCGCACACCTGACTTAATACAACATTAGTTGTAACTCATATATATGTGATCTTGACTAATAAATATCCATGTGACTTCCTGAGTGACTTTCAATCATACTACTCCCTACACAAGGCTACACCGTACACAGCAACATATACTACGACCAAGGGTCCCAACACGCGTCAAAGATCATGAGTGGGGGCTTGTGACGTCACTTTTACGTAAAAAATGTACTGAAATGTAAACATATATAGTCAACTTATTGTAGAAATCTGCAAATCTACAGCTCGCTAACGATCTCACACAACGTTAGCGCTGCTCTAATGTTGCGTCTAGCCCAAATTGCTAGGATATGTCACCACGAAATATGAAACGTGATTGTGTTGATAATTTATAATGCGATCAGCAGGGCTATTGCGTATCTTTTAAATATCAGTGGCTATCATATTGTGCATGGATTAACTGTCAAATTGGTTATGGTTTAGTACAAAATGGAACCATTTGACAGTTAATGTATGGACACTGTAGGATAGCCACTGTCATGTAAAAGACACAATAGCTCTGCTGGTGTGAATTAGTGTGTTGGTAGGCTGGGACTGCTTGGAATAGTTCATGAGTTGTTGTATAGTGATAGATAGCAGATTATTATATGTGTATCTAGCTTATCATCAGGTTTAGAGCGATCAGGTTTTAAATAGCACTACTACTTATTCAAAGTACAGTAGAGTCTCTCTTATCCGGCACTAATAACAACCAAGGCTTGCGGAGTGCCTGCATTGTTGGCCTAGTGATCTCAATCGTGACTGCTGAGCACGGGGCCCTGGGTTCGATTCCTGGTTATTGGGATTTAACATCAGAAATTATTCAGTGATAGCGACAATTAGATTTTGTGTGGTTGATTACAATTGGCTTACCCCCTATGATGGCAGTTTAATTTCTGTACATTTGTAATGCAATATCGGTGCTGTAAAAATTATGTGACAACAAACATCATGTCAAATCTAGCCGAAATATTATTAAGCGAATCAAAACAAGAATCACGCAGGTCAACTTCAGCAGAAATCCGACAAGACAAGACGCAATACTCACACCGGCTTCAATTACAAAACAGCCCAAGTAACACCAATCTCCAAAAACTTTACGACCCTCCCAGCAGAAAAGGCGCAATATTTTGCCATATTATGGCGTTTTATATACGACAAGAGGCGTTCGCAAGTCATAATACCGCCTAATCCCCATCACTTGCACGGCGGGGGTAAGCCAGGGGTAAATCAGGTCGAGGGTGTCGCCACACAGTAGATAAGCACAAAAGTTCAGCTTTGCAAGGAGCGTAGATCAGACCCACTGGGTTTTGTTGGGCTGGGCTGACATTAGGATAGATTTCGATTAGCAACTAGTACTTATATTAAACACTAAACGCTTCTTAACTACACTATGGTCAATTCATCAACGTTCCTTCTTAGCCATTTGTGTCTGAGGCCGCGGTATCTTTTTGAAACAACTCGCAGCCCCAGCAGGCGTTGGCCTTTGCAGGTCCCTACAATGTTGCTGACGCATGGAACACAGACGCACCGTCGACGCGGCTTGTCGTCGTCATAAGACGGATGGACGGTGAGCTAGCCCATTACTCACCGCCTGTGGACGATGTTCTGGGATGGAGGTGTGATATATATAATGGTTTCTGAAAATTAATGAAAGTTCCCAAAACTTAACTTAGCAAGCAGTCGAAGAGAGAGATTGTACAGGGCCAACCTTCTGTAACTACCTATTTTGTGGTGTCGCGACAGAAAAATGTGTTACCTTGTGACTCGGATTATGTGTGGGTCAAGATGGGGCATTGCTGAGTTTAGTAGGGTACGAATTTTTAATGAATAAGGAAACGCGCTGATGGATTTGATTTTTTATTAATTTAAGGGATGTTACAATAGGTATTTCTTACTTTATCCGTCATAGTCTTTAGAATAATGTAGAATGAGACAATAACTGAATACAAATTTTGACTTTTACATGTTCATCTTCCACTTGTATTTTGATTATTGGGTGGCAACACACTGATGTTAAGAAACATTAATAGATTTTGGACTTAACGTTTTACTAAGTTCACTGACCGTTCACCACTTTTTTAACTTATTTATTAGAGCTTAAGGGTGAAAATTGAGGCCTAATGATGATTTCCCATCCCACAAAAAAACAATAAAGGTGAAAAGTGGTCGACGGTCAGTGATCGCGATAGTATCTAGATTTACAGAAATTACTTTGACTAGCTAATGATTTTACGTTATTGAGTCTGATTTCCTTAACATATTATGCCGACACGGTTACTGTTTTCCTAGAGAGGAGACCTGAGTCCCTGCAGTGGTAACATTATAGGCTTATGATGATGGTTGCTGTTTCTGTTGGTCATCTCAAGCGCAGAGCAGTGTGTCTTTTAATTTTACCTTCGAATTTAGACCTTAAATTTTGAGATAAACATGGCAGAAAAATCTTTTTGTACAACAGTTCAAGTTCAAAATACCGTTCGCGAATCAATACCGAAACTCTCAGGTTGGATTTTTTAAACTTTCCAAACAGAAAATATTCGAGACAAAGTTTTAAGAGTGATTAACCTATTTCCGTAACTTGTTGCTGCAGGTTCAGTTGTTGACACGTTTTTTTTTTTTTACCTATTTGGCGCCCCCGTGAGACACAAAATTTTCTCTTTTTTTGTTCCCTGTTTCGTTTCTAGTTTTTGTATTTTTTGTTGTGTGTACTTATGGTATGTGCCAAATAAATATGTTTTCTTTCTTTCTTTCTTACAAATATAGTTGCTGCCAGTTAAGATGTCAATAGCGTTCATTGGCCCACCTACATTTATTACGGTTCTTAACTTTGGAATTCCAAAATAAAGTCGGTTCAAGTGTTCATGTCTTGAATCATCATAATATATCGTGATTGTTACAATTTTTTCTAATGAAAAACAATAAATGGTTCATTTATTTTGGTTCGTACGAAGAGACATTAGGGAAAGGGCAATGACCGCTATTGGCATCTTATTATAAATGGCAGCAACTAGAGCAAGTAGGTGAACGATATTATTTGAGGAAAAACCGTTTAGTATTTGGGGAATAGGACCAAGATTTAGACGTATTGCACTCGTGGTTACTTTTACTTCTTCAGACATTCAAAAGGGCCTGTTATGGCTTAATTGAAATAAAAGCTTTGAGTTTGATTTAAGAGTACTAGCTCATAGAAACAGCCGCTCGGGTCGATTTTCAGACTACACCGGTTTTCTGGTTGGGTCCTTTTTTTTTAAAATGAGACAAGCCCGCCGCACTATTCCCAAACCACTGTAACTCCTGTAAGCCAGAATCAACAGTGGCGACCACAAGAAAAGCGCCGAGACAATGAAGCCCGACGAAGTCCCAGAGAAATGATTTAACTGTCTTGGATCCCGCAACGAAATTAATCAGAAAAGAATAGCGGAGGAGTAGGAAAAACATAATTTTCACTTCCCTCCATATCAGCAGGAGACAGAACTGAACAAGGCCAATAGGCACACTGGGACGTATACAACTGAGATAAGCCCAGTTGCCTAGCACCACGGATATTATTGTCATTAATATTACTGGGTCCTAAGTTGTGAGCTGTTATATTTGATTCCAATAATAGGTATGACAAAAATGCTTGAACGCACGGAAATTTGTTCTAGTTTCTACAAGGTCCGTGTAATAAATAACTCCGGAAGTAACCTGTACACTATTTAACATAATATTACGTTCATTCTCCCAAAGACTACACTCCCATAAGATGTGATGTGCAGATTGTTCATATTCGCAGTCAGATGTAGAACATTGACAGAAAGGCGAGGCAACAAGCTTGAAGGAAAATAATTTACTCTTAAAGTTACCATGACCTGTGAGAAATTGGGCAACACAGTGATCCACCTCCAGCCATGTCCTGGCCAGCCGCTCACGAACGGATGGAAAGAACTGGTGGAGGTGTCGGCCTTTGATGGAATTATCCCACCTACATTGCCATTCAGACAAAAGTTCCTCCCAGACGTCAGTCTGTGGTTTAAGTAATCTAGCTACTTTAGCACGGTCACGATGCAATAAAAAGTCTGCGTCTGCGGTCTCTCGTGCGCAGTAGTACATTGAAGCACGGCGCTGCACTTCAAGATCGACTGGAAGTACCCCTGCCAGTACCGGTAAGGCTTCAGTACTAACCGTCCTATACGCTTTACACAAGAAAATCAAAGCCAACCGCTGGCTTTGAAGTAATTTACGTTGGGTACGTTCTGGTTGGGTCCGTGAATGAGTGACTACCCATTACATACCGATCTTCCTCCGTGTCTCTCAAAAGCACGTTAAGCCGTTGGTTCTTTGGTTTCATCCCCACCCCCCCCCCCCCCCCGATGAAAAATCATCAAAAAACGACGAAAAAAACTGTATGCTTCGGAATTACGATGTGGGCTGTGGGTTGAATAGTCTAACTGACCAATCGTGGCTTTCAGATTGACCATGCTTCTGTTGTCTTATAGAGGGTGGCTTAATGTACACCCCCGTATAAATTACCGATGCTATCACAAATAACCTTCTACACAGAAAGCAGGGCACGCATTGTCATATAAACTGCTTGAACATTTAATAACCCATACGTACTTCACTACCCTCTTGGGTCACCCTCCCTTATCAAACTCTTGATCATGTTTTACGATCGTCGAAAGTATGTTTTCAGTTTTCTGCTTAGGACCACACGATATAGTATTATAGATGGCCTATTTAATAAAGTAACAGCTACAATTATACTTCATTGAATAGACAGAGGCTACCATCTTTTCATTCAAATGAAAAAAAATAGTTTAAAAACTAAAAGCCGACTACGAATAAAAACGCAGAGTAATAAAACCGCGGTCTTAAAAGCACAAAACAAGAAAAATCGTCTAGTAAGTGGTAATTTGATAATTATTATAGAAGACAGCCATAGGTGCATGCCACTGATACCTGATGCTCCTTCATGGGGTTCTCATTGATACAGAAGTCAGCTGCTGTTGCCGTTAGCAAGGTGGCATGCGACTACTACTTGTTTTGGTAAAGGAAAACGTCGTGATGTCAGGAAACCAGCGTGCCCGAGAGATATTACACAGTGAAGTATTTTGAATTTGATTTTGATATTTCTCGATAGTAATATGTAAACAAATTATGCCCGTTGTGGGGCTAAAAACTCTCACACCTGGTTAAGGATTAACAACACAATAAGTGCATGTTGGACCACGCACAATGTGTGTCCCTACATTTATAGTTGCCTATCAAAATATGTGAACTTACTAAACTGATTAACTACCCCGCCTACCTGCCTCCGAAAGGTAATTTTGTTTGTAAAAATAAAACAAACTTACATTAACAGTTTAAGACTTGTGCTCCCATACATTACGTATAGGAAAATATTTTAGACACGTACATTTTATATGTTTGTCGACTATTACTCGTAAACTTGTAAAGCCGACTTAGCTGTGACAGTTTTTCGTTTAATTTCGTTAGGTTTCTATGTAGTTTTGACTACGGAACCTTAAAAAAGGACTATTTACGTAGTTTAAATTAAGAAAACGGGTCGCCTAGTTCTTAATTTATCATACGTCCATAAGCTATATAATATAGTTTCTGATAACTATTCCAAGCTGATAATTGGCCGCCAGCCTAAGACTGGGTAAACAAAATCGAGATTTAAAAGTTGGAAGTAGCCTGTTTTAATACTTGAGAGGCGTCGCTAAGGTTTCCTATCCAATTACTTAAAAACTTAAGCGGTTTAAGATGAGAGTAAAAGATCTTTTACATTTAATAAGATGTTTAGGGTATACTTGAGCTTTTGGCTTAGTTGGGGAAATGCTGATGTTGCTTAATGAGTTAAGATTGTGAATTTATTCTTTATGTGACTGAGTTTATTACAACCTCATTGTTTCAGTGTCTGCTGATCTTGAAATTTTGACTAAATATTCTGCCACCAAGAACAGAGAGCCGACACTCCTTGTATAAAGACCAACTATCCCATAGTCGTTTGAAAAACCAAAAAAGCTACCTTAGACACACCACGATAAACGAAGCACACTGGAGGAACAATCACCCCCCCCCCCCTCCACACTTCATCGCACCGGCAGAAAAATGACCCACTGGCCACGAACTGTAGTTGCCGATATGGAAAGCTCTAAATAAACTGCAATAAGAACTAAATAATCGCAATAGGAATGTTTACTGACTTTTAAAAAATGTGATTCTAATAAGTCTTCTTTTTAGATTATCGAAAAATATTGGCCAAGTATTTTTTGATTTTTCAAATCAATCAAAATTGGCGAAGATACAACGTGTCAAAGATTTAAGGGAGGGGTTGTGACGTCACTCACCGATTAAAAATGTCATACTAATGTCTTGGAAAATGACGTCACACGAGTTTTCAAAGCACGGTATCGTCTTCATTGTTTGTTTACGTGAAAAAAGAAAAAATATGTCTCCAATATTTTTTGGAAATCTATCTGACGGACTAATTACTTTTTTTTGTTAACTACCCTATAGCGACAGCTGAGCGTGTGGTCCCAGTTGGATTCCCGGGTCGGACAAATTGTTTTTGGTTTTTCCATCAGAAATTCTTTAGTAACAGCCACACAGACTGGATTTATGCACGATTGATGGGAATAGTGTCTCCCCTTGGACATGGAACTTAAACATGACTTCAGAGATGACAAACGTGATGTTACAATATTTTTTTTTTTAAATTTTGGTCATCATCATCATCATCATCATCATTTCAGCCAAAAGACGTCCACTGCTGGGCATAGGCCACGGATGGCCGATGGGGCTGGAATGTTCTGGAGTGGCGACCGCGAACCGGAAGACGTTGGAAGGCCTCCCACTAGGTGGACCGATGACCTGGTGAAAATTTTAATATCGGGGAAAATTCAAAATAATGGTACATTTTTAGCTTGGATTCCTGTTTGCGACCACTAGAATCACGATGCAGTCAAACCCATAGAGAAAAAACGCAAAGCTTTACAACGAATTCCTTTCCACGAAACACGAATAAAAAGTATTTTTTACACTGCCATTCCTCAAATAGTGAATGCAGTTTGCCTCCAGCAAACGCACCGCCTTGCCGCCCGACTGTTACTGTAGAACCCTTGACGCGTGAAAACGATGCCTAAAGCGCTTTCCAGCGCTGCACGTGCTGAAATGTACAAGTTAGGGATATCTTTTTTTTTTGTACGAAGTTTCGAGATTTTTCTTTGACTTCTAAAAGGACAGATTTGATAAAGTACGAGTATAGGATGAATTTCATAAACCAGATCTACTAAAATGTCTGCCTCCTAGCAGTAGGTTCATAACATAACATCACGCTTATAGCTCCTGTTTGACATCATTAGTACATCCACATTGCGCCAATGATGTTGACATGTAATCCTTCTAAACTCAATAAATCGATCGTCATAATACCGTTTGCCAACCCAAGCAACGTTTTGTCCCGAATCAAACGTTTTGTCTCTAATCTCAATCTCGCATTTCACTGCCGAGATTTTCTCTCCCATTAATTCTCTATAAAAGAAAACCAATTAACTAACGATGCTTTTGGAGTTCGAGGAAAACATTCTAATTAATCTAAAATGTCTGCCGATCGATTCGTGGCGTCTCCAAGCCCTGTGTATGTACACCGACGGAAAGAAAACGTTTAACCATGTATATAAAACATGCTTGTTGTTGTCGAAGGACAAGTCTGAGGTGAATCATGAAGCGGTGAGCATTTTTAACCGACTTCAAAAAAGAAGGTATTTCTCAACTCGCCTGTGTATGTGTTTTTTTTGTATTCTCTTAACTCCGTCATTTTTGATTGAATTTCATCAAAATAGATTCAGTGTTTTAGTATTTTTTCCTCTTGTCCTTTGTTGACATGAGGCCTTTAATAACTTCCAGTAACATTGTGAACTTGATTCATAATGCCACGACTTTGTGTAGCCTCAACTAAGAAAAGAGTTTATTGCGAAAGTTTTGCCAGTTATATTTAAATCTAAAATAAGATATCCTGACAAAAATTTAAAAGACTTTGATCTTTGATTATATGGTTTATTCATGTGGAGAGTATGATCGAAAAGTAGTTAAAGGTATTTAGACGATAGTTGTAAAAGGCAATACCAGGAGGGGATGCCTAGGCCCCTCCACACATCGGCAGACGTCTTTTGCGGATGCATCCGCCGATGTGTAGAGGGGGTGATTTTCTCGTCTGTGGTATTAACCGTCGACAGATGCGTCTGCCGCCAATCTGTCGGTTATGCCCACATCAAAGGGTTGGAGAGCGAGCGCCCTGCGCCTGTCCACACATCTGAGGACGCATCTATTGACGTCTGTGGACGTATGGCAGAAACATCTGCCGATGTGTAGAGGGGCCTTTAGAAGGATGACACGAAACTAATTGGTGATGTTCGAAAAAAAAGGTTGGATAATTGTATTTAATTGTTGCATTGTAATCACTACTGCGTGCATGTATGACCTTTCACATATATATACACATAGGTACATACATTTTCGTAATTCTTCTGCATCACATGTCCATACCACGACAGTCAATTACTATTTTACCTATCTTCTAAGCACACACCTGTAAAAAATGGTTTGATTTAGACTGCTTTTTTTTTTTTTTTTTGGTGGGTGTAAAATCATCGAATAACCCCTCCCGCTCTTGGGCAGAGCGAAAGGGAGTGTCAGACTTCTACTGACTAAAAACCACCCATGTTCCTTCTTCGCCCTCTATGTCGAGGCCGCGATAACCAGAGGACTACCCGCAGCCCCGACAGGCGTCGGCCCTTTCGGACAGGCGTCGGCCCTTTCGGACAGGCGTCGGCCCTTTCGGGCCCCTCCCATGTTGCTGACATCTCTTTGAGGCGCGCGTGGAACACGAACGCGCCGTCGACAGGGCCTGTTTTCGTCGTGAGACGGACGGACGGCGAGTTAGCCCATCACTCACCGTCCACAGGCCCGCGTCTACGGTGGCCGAAGGTCATCGCGGGACCCCCGACGCCCGGAGCGCCTGATTTAGACTGCTTTGGTTTAAATTATTCGATTGTAGACATCTACAAAAATTACGTAGGAACGTATGTCTAATCAAAAGACGACCCTGTTCTGTTCAGAATGAAGGGACAATGCGATATATGGATGGTTTTGCAAGGATAAAGGATTTTTGTGTCTACTCCGCTTATTGTTCCGAATAATATAAAATGCGTGCTTTTATATTCTGTTGTTTCGACAGAGAATAGAACACCCTTTTATGATTCGGTAAGAGGAAAAAGATGTTCGGTACATAGCTGTTACAAGAGTAGATCCATTTGAGAAAACATATATAAATAAATATAAGTTGCAGTGTATTGGTAGCAGTGGTGGCCCAGTGGTGTCGGCCCCGACTTACGAACAGTAGGTCGTGGGTTCGAACCCAGGCATGCGCATTACTTTGTGTAATTTATTTCATCACCACTGCTCTCAAAAACGGTGAAGGAAAACATCGTGAGGAAACCGGCATGCCCTAGAACCAAAAATTTGAATACTTGTGACATCTACCAATCCGCACTGGGCCCGCGTGGTAGATTATAGCCCATTTCCTCTCAAAGTGTGGAGGCCTGTGTCCCCGCAGTGGGAACATTAATAGGCTGTTGATGATGATGATAAGTATAATTCTAACGCCCGATAATAAAAATATTTTATTTCACATTGGCCTACATGGGCACTTTATAAAACGTCGACTAAAAGGTGTACGGTGCATGCATAAAGATATTGCATTTTCGAAATTTTATCCAGAAGGTCAACGTTCTTTAGTCGCTGACTTATTCCCGCATCTTCACCCATGTTGGTTTCGGTAATTGCTTCACGGAATCCTACTACCGAGGTAAAAAGTATTAATGTATTAATCAAGGATTTAAACTACCCAAACTAAACTATATCCAAATACGTACACCCGTTCTCGCGTGATTGTGTAACATACATCCATCCATACTGTTTATAACAGTAACTAAGATTCACAAAGGTGCGATCTTGTGTTGGGGTTGTGGGCATAAAACTCCAGTGGCGTTCTGAGGTTGATTTCGTTTTGATCTTATTATTTAAAAGTAACAGAAAAATTGTCGAGCATAATGTTTTGAATTTAGTTTCCAGGTCTGCCATAGTGTAGACGCGGGCCTGTGGACGGTGAGTGATGGGCTAGCTCGCCGTCCGTCCCTTTTACGACGATGACAGGCCGTGTCGATACCTTTTGGTAAGACTGTCTAAATCTATATATGACAGCCGAGACCAACGGCTTAACAAACCAACCTAGGCAAGCGCGGCTTAACCTAAAGGTTGACCCGAGTGGCAGTTATTATTAAGTAACGAGCTCCTATACAATAATAGAACACCCACAGTGTTCTATTATATTTACTGTAGATACTCCTCTGCAATAAAATTGCAAAAACCAAATATTTCCACTAAAATAGGTGACCCGGCTAAAATAGGTAGTTGACAAAAAAAACTAATTAGTCCGTCAGATAGATTTCAAAAAAATATTGGACACATATTTTTTCTTATTTTACGTAAACAAACAATGAAGACGATTACAGTGCTTTGAAAAATCGTGTGATGTCATATTTTAAGACATTTGTTTTATCTTCTTCAATTTTAAATTAATTTCGACAGTTTTATCTTCGTCAATTTAAACAAGAAATACGTATGCGATATTTTTTGATATAATCTAATAGACGGACTAATTAGAATCATATTTTTTTGGTTCCTATTTATCCATTGACTGTTAATCTAAGAAATTACTCGCCTATGATGTAATATGCAAGCCCATGTATGTCGAGCAATAAAGCGGAGTGAACTGGTTCGAAAAAAGGATGGTACCCTTTTCTCGAAACAGTTCAGGCCATTTTCGATCTCCTATAACTTCGTTGAGGATAAAACTAGAAGCTTGTTTTTTTTTGTAGTTACCAAAGGCATTATAAGAACACGGTATGTTTTAAATTTCATTCTATTTGAACTAGGTAGTAGTTTTAGAATTATAACTTATCAAAGTTCCTTAGTTTTGTCACTCATCCACTCGTTCACTCACTGACTGACTGACTGACCGATCATCAAAAGTCTAAGGCACTTTTAGAGAACAAAAAAGCTTCAAATTTTGAATATCTACAGTATAAATTAAGGAAAAAAAAATGCAATTTCTAGATACACCAACTGCATAATTAACTTTGTAATCCCATACAAATGAATAGGATGACATAGTTAAAGTTACATTTTCAGTGAATTTGTGAAATTTTACGAGTTAAATTTAACACTACACTTCCTGGTTTCCGATTGATCTGAAATTTTGCAGATATATGTATAGCGCCTATCAATTTAATATTATGATGACATAGAACTGATTTGATGATGGAGCTGGAAGTTGGCCATAGGAACTCCATTTTAGAATGCCATAACCCCATCGAGTTTGGACTCGTTTGATTCGTCTTGTCGAATAGTTTGTCTTAAGATGGTGTCCAGGGTCTGTTGATGTAGCTTGAAAGGTGGCCATAGGAATTCTGTTATGAAGCGACATAACCCTATCGAGTTTGGACTCGTTTGATTTTCTTGTCAAGTAGTTTGTCTTTAGGTGATGTTCAGCCTAGGGTTCTAATGATGGAGCTGTAAGGCGGCCATAGGAATTCCGTTATTAAACCACATAACCCTGTCGAGTTTGGGCTCATTTCATTGGTCTTGATGAGTACTCAGGATCTGATGATGGAGATGTAAGGTGGCCATAGGAACTCCGTTATAAAAGGACATGACCTTGTCGAGTTTGGACTCGTTTGATTCAGCTTGTCGAGTAGGTACTTTAGCAGTTCTTCAAATCGATGAATAAGACTGCTCTAAGATCGAATAATCCTATGTATTGTCGATTCATAAAACGAAATAGATAGAATGAGAGACGCTACAAAAAGAAATGAGAGTCTAATATAAACAAAACTTAAAAAAAGACAAGTCGCGCCACTCAGTTCTTCTACCGTAAAAAGTAGTGACATCCATGCAATACCGTCAGTCCCTACTTAAAAATCTTAGATGTTTTAAATAAATAGATTGGCTTGGCCACTGCATCACATTGGCCAATGCAATGGCGATTTGCTTTAAGAATGGCCTGTTTAATATTGGGGAATGCGAAGCGATGGCCAAGTCAATAAAGGGAGTAAAAGTACCCTTAACGCAAACTAAAAGCACTTGTTCTCCCCACCACTGCGATATTTTTTTTGTTCTAGACCATACCTAGGAACCCCCTAGTTACGGAGATATTGGGGGTCAAAGTTCCAAATTTTGCACAGCTGTTTTTGTAAATACTAGTTTTTCAGGTTATAGCTTTACTTAAATTACCTCCATGACCCTTTTACTGTTCAAAGCATCCACTAGCATGGATGTTTAAAGAGTGCTACATTAAGTTGTAAGAAATTTTTGACCCCAAAAAAAAAGTCGTTTCCCAGCAAAAATTTTTGCGTAGGGGTACTTAGTTTGATGTACAGAATGCTTGGTTGACGTATGTGTGAAGGGTTACTTTACATCCTGTAAATTATATCAAGACGTGTTTTTGCGTTGATATTATAATATCAGAAATGACTCAAATGCAATACTATTAAGGGGTGCGGCGGATAGTTTCACCCCTCGTAAATGCAAACTGCACCTATGTTTGCTTCGAAAACACATTATAATCTACCAGAGTATAACGATGTTTGCACATCGATTAACGTGTAGTGGCTTCTTAATCAGCCGATCATATTAAACACAGTGTAAATGTCATCTTGTCACCAGCTAATATCATACATTTAGTAAATTATTCTAGACACGGCAGTATAACACACTAACTTAAGGCGAAAGTATGTATGTGAGTGTGTATGTTTGTTACTTCTTCACGCAAAAACTACTAAATGGATTTGAATAAAATTTTAAAGTTTTTATCCCGACTTTATCTTCCTGTGGGATAATTTTCGAGTTTTACCGGGTGAAGCCGCTGCCAACAGCTATTTTGAAATAAAAGCTAGTGTTACATGAATATTTTAGTCTTAAATTCTATTGCACTTTATATAGAACTAACGGACGTCACGCCGTTTCACCCGCGTAGTTCCCGTTCCCGTGGGAATACAGGGATAAAAAGTAGCCTATGTCACCCGGGATAGTGTAGCTTCCCAACGGTGGAAATATTTTTCAAATCGGTTCAGTAGTTTCGGAGCCTATTCGTTACAAACAACAAACAAATCTTTCCTCTTAATAATATTAGTGTAGACTAATCATTGTATCAATTATAAAATAATGTATAAAATCAACGCTAGCATTTTATGTCACGCTATTGCCTACCCGGACTTATTATTATTTATTTATGTAACTATACTTTGTGCTATAGACAACAGAGCTTGACTTTCCAGTGATACGAACTATAATTTAACTTTCACAGATACATGAGTCTCGTTTATTATAACAACCTAGTTAACAATTTTGATGATCTGGACAAGAAAGTTTATGTATATATTTGAGCTATATTTGAAACAAAATCTTAACAATATTCATCAATCTTTTATGTGCATAATTATGTGTCTAACTTTAACTTGAAACTAAGATTGGCTGAAAACTTCAAAAATAACTTATCTTACTTAAAAAGCTACCATTATTCAACATTTAAGCTCCATAAATCAATTAATGAAATAATTAAGGAGGACTAAAGCGTTTTTCTTTGGGGGATTTCTTTTTAATGAAAGAACTAACACGGAACGATTAAAGCGTTCGTTCATTACTGTTTTTAACAGATAAGGAAGATATCCTCAAAAATAAAAGGTGCCGAAAATCAGCGCCTCATTAAGGCCTGGAAATAAGTTTCCAATTCGAATCTCCAAAATTAGTTTTTAATCCAGATAAGCTTAAACTATTTTTTATTACAAACATTGAAAAAAGCATTTTTATTTTTATTTTATAGACCGTTAACAAAGTTAATATTTCTAGAACTTTATCCAAGATTATTTAGTAAGCCAATTATCTATTGAGATAGTGGGCTTATCATCTTTACGGCACGGTTGGAGCAGTGGCTGAGCGATTGAACTGTTGCGCTGAGTGTAGCGGATTCGATTCCCGCTCGGAACAAATATTTATGGCCTACTACAGATACTGGTTTCGGGTTTGGGTGTATTTGTGTATGTGATGTTTAAATGTTTGTAAACGCACCCACGATACAGGAGTAATTCCTAGTGAGGGGCAAAGTTTAAAAAAAAATATTGGTTAAGATTCTATAAACACAACCAAGTTATTTTGTGAGCTTAAAAAGTTTCTGAAAAATCGTTAAATAATTTTAACTATCTTTAAGGAATTTAATGAAAATAATAATATGTGCAATGGCAATTATTGCATATTGCAGGGCAAGAGTTGACTGTGACTTAGTCGCGGCCAAGTACTGGAAAAAGAAGTATTGGATATCCGGCAACAAGATGAGTGGACGACATTATTACCACCGCGGGGATAACCTGGATAAAGCTGGCACAAGAATGTAGGACCAGGTAACATCAAAGCTCTCTTTTCTTTTTTCATAGCCCAACTCCACGGACTTCTATAGTATAGGGCTCTCCCTATACCCAGAAGTCCGAGAAGTCGGGCTGTGAAAGATGATTGTGTGATACAACTCCGTATACCGGATACCGTAGCCCCGACGTGGACAACCCGCAGCCCCGACGGGGGATACCGGACACTCTGACTAATACTTTTTTTTTGTGAATGTGTTATATCATCCAATGACTCCTCCTGGTCTGAGCAGAGCGGTAGAGAGTGTCAGACTAAAAACCATTCATGTTCCTTCTTAACCCTTTGTGTCGAGGACGCGGTATCTCTTTCGAACAACACGCAGCCCCGACAGGACTCTGACTCTGAACAGTCTTCATTAAGCGGTCATTCCTTTACTCTTAAGATTTTTATAATAAGCCTTCTGTGCAATTATTATCTAACAAAGATCGTTACAAATCTTTGGGGACTTCCATGAGATATTACTTTCTGTTTCCCCATTACTTTTTTAATTTAAATAGCTTTTCTCATTTGAATCTGTCACTTTGACCGTCTTGTAACGAAGTTGGAAAAAGGGATGGTTACGGAATTATCTTTGATCATCAGTTTCTTAATTCGCTTTAATGGTTCTGTGAAAAAATCCGTGAAATGTTAGATTTCGAATTCAATTCTAAGACTTGAATACTAAAAACACATTACAAAACATGGCTTTATATCCCCGAATATTTAGTAGGAGGTTTATCTATCGACCGTCTAAATCAAGACGGGGCTGCTTTTTAGAAATTTCTAGTTGAAAACTTATTGCCACTTTATTCGACCTGTAATTGAACCCTACATATATAATTCTAGCTAATGTCCGCAGCTTCGCCCTCGTCAAATTATTTATTAAAACCTTCCTCGAGAATTACTCTATTCATTGGTGAAATCCGCATGAAAATCGGCGCAGTAGTTTTAGAGTTTACCGCAAACAGACAGACAGACGCGGTGGAGGGCGTTCTTTTATAAAATGCACTTGCGGACTATAGCCACGATGCAGTTATTACTATATGAATGAATACTTATAAATCTGTTTATGGTTTCACAGATACCTTGCTGCTCTTCAACTTATCTACCTTTATCCTAACAAAGGCTAGATTTCAAGTAAGTAAATTAACTGCGACCCCTACATAACCAGAATCGAGTAACATTAGAACTTGTTGCTGCCTTGGCAGAGTTTGCCAAGTTTCGTTAACTAAGGTCGTGGGTTCAGATCCTGACTCGTGTACCTAATATTTTATGAGATGAGCACGCTATGTCAATGACTTCGAGCTTCAGATTTTTGCGTTTATATGTGAAATAGATCAAACGTTTTGATTTAAAGGTTTTGTCAAGGTAGTCCTTATCCCGTCGGGGCTGCGGATCCCGTCGGGGCTGCGGGTCCCGTCGGGGCTGCGGGTCCCATCGGGGCTGCGGGTTGTTGTAAGATATACCACGGCCTCAACATAAAGGGAAAGAAAGAACATGGGTGGTTTTTCAGAACGGGAGGGGTTATTTGATGATTTCTACCCCCCCAAAAAAATTTTAGTCCTTATGACTAACTCTGTGTAAATTATTAAATCACCAATGCTTTCAAAACGTTGAAGTAAAACGGGCACATCAAGTGTCGAAATAAAACACAGTTTCATTTCATGTCAAATTAACCCAAATCAATTGATGCTCATGAAACTTTGTCGCTAGGCTTCAAGTTACTACGTCCTATATATACACATACTGTACATACACATATTAATAAACAGTAGCTACAGCCTGTCTGTACACATGTCTTGTTTTATCAGCCGCACTGATCTTGATATGGGCAAGACAGCAGCTCCCTTCTCATGTACACACATATATGCTAACAATAATATATTTGACTGTTGGCTTTGAGATTTTTCACTTGAGCATTGAAGGATTACTTCAAAGAGTTTATTATTTTCTGCAACGCTGTACATGAGTCTTCTGAGGATTTTATCGGATTACGAGGTGATTAATATTTTGAACTTATTTTCTTCTTCTTTCGACTTACGAGCAGTAAATCATGAGGTACACAGGTAGGCACATTACTTTGTGTGGTGAAGGAAAACATTGTGAGGAAACCGGCGTTAGAAACAAAAAAAAAAACAGTCATATAGATTTTCAAAAATATGGGACACATATTTTATTCTTTTTTCACCTAAACAAAAAATGAAGACGAAGCACTGTATCAGTGCTTCGAAAACTCGTGAACTCCTAGAAAACGTCACATGGTAGTACATTTTTTACCTACAAATAACATCATAACCACTCATGATCTTTGACGCGTCTTATCTTCGTCAACTTTTATTAATTTGATAAAACAAAAAACACGTATCCAATAGTTTTCGATAATCTAACTGACGAACTAATTAGAATCATATTTTATTGACTCAGTCCGATCCCATAAAAAACAATAAGCAATTTGAACTTTATAATAAAAGTATATTCTACCAAAATAAACTACCAAAATATACATGTAAGTTCGGCTTTTTAAGATGCTTTTGCTAGTTTCATCAATAACTAACTTAAGCACGCGAATGATAATTGCAATGCTTGCTTAGGGCCGCTAAGTCATAAGTACTAATAGCGCCAACATTGTACATTTAGTTCGCAATAAACGTTTTGACTTTGACTATGTAACAAAACCCAGTTTCTGGTTTCCGATTGATATGAAATGCAAACACGTTGAAATTGGGTATCATCAAGGAACTTATAATATAACATATTATTAATAATTAATAATATATTAACTTATAAATTATACTCTATGTTATTTGGATACATGGTTAGTTATGTGACGTCATTTTAAATCCAATATGTAGGACTAGTTACTTTAATGCATTCTATGATATGGGTGTTAAATGAAAGGATTTGCTGAGAATATTGCGAGAAATATAATGACGCCACACTAAAGCGTGTTTATTAGTTTTTTTAAACTGTATAATACATATTCATAGGAGCAGGCCAAAAAACGAAAACTGTTTCAATCCTTCATCATCAACAGCCTATTAATGTTCCCACTGCTGGGACACAGGCCTCCTCTCTTTGAGAGGAAATGGGCTATAATCTAGCACGCGGGCCCAGTGCGGATTGGTAGATGTCGCATGTCTTCGAATTTTTGGTTCTAAGATATGCTGGTTTCCTCACGATGTTCTCCTACACCGTTTTGAGAACAGTGGTTATGAAATAAATTACACAAAGTAATGTGCCTGCCTGGATTCGAACCCATGACCTACTGTTCGTAAGTCGGGGCCGCCACCACTGGGCCACCGCTGCTCGTTTCAATCCTTACGAACCTACTAAACTCTTTTAATTATTCAGTTCATTACTAACAAGTACAACTACACATAGTACCTTCAATGTAAAGCAAATAAAATGTAAATTGGAGAGAGAATTAAGCTAATATTGCCGAAAGGCACAGTTCTATTAATTATGTAATGTAACAGCAACAAGATGTTACATTTTCAGTAATGGCTGGGTTTGTTTTAATAACAAACATAATATTAGATACCAGCTTTAGCCGGCGACTGTCACTCGGGTATTATGTCAATGAAACAAAAAAACAATGTCAAATCTTTATTCTAATCATCGGGATTCATAATTGCGAACAACGAGAAAAAAATCTTTATTTGTAACTGGTTGTGAACAAAAAATTAAAATTCCTTATTCGTAGCTGATTACGAAATGCTGTGACAAAAACAGCTGGAGGGCTATTAACATCCACAGCCCGACTTCACCCTCTGTTGCATAGGCCTCTCTTTGTATCTTCTAATCTCTGCGCACCTATACTTATTGGCTCTCCTTCGCTTTTCACAAAACGAAGTCACCGTCTCCAAGACCTGCATGAAAGCCGAATTTGTAGTAATTGCTTCAGATATGGGGGTTTAGCTAAGTAAAAATCGATCGAAAGTCTTAATTCTTTAAAAATTCGTTTTCTGTATATTCACCCGATCAATAATGTGCTAAGTACAGATATTTATCATATTAACAACAATTCATCATCATCATCACCCAATTTATTTGGGGTCTGCCTTTTTTATTCTTCCATCCATCTTTATTAATCATCACCTCAATCACCTCCTCTCTAGACATATCATGCTTCACACAGTCCATGCATCGCTGGAGGTGGATCACTGTGTTGCCCAATTTCTCAAAGGACATGGTAACTTTAAGAGTAAATTATTTTCCTTCAAGCATATTGCCTCGCCTTTTCGTCAATGTTCTACATCTGACTGCAAATATGAACAATCTGCACATGACTTTTATGGGAGTATGAACGTAATATTATGTTGGATAGTGTACAAGTTACATCCGGAGTTGTTTACTATGCAGACCAAAGGGTCTGTACAGTAAACAAACTAGAACTTGCCGTACGTTCAAGCATTTTTGCCATACCTTTTATTGGAATTAAATTTAATACCTAATTTAACAATAATATCCGTGGTGCTAGGCAACTGGGCTTATCCCAGTTGTATACGACCCTGTGTGCCTATTGGCTTTGTTCTGTGCTGTCTCCTGCTGATATGGAGGCAAGTGGAAATTATGTTTTTCCTACTCTTCCGCTATTCTTTTCTGACTAATTTCGTTGCGGGATACAAGACAGTTAAATCGTTTCTCTGGGACTTAGTCGGGCTTCATTGTCCCAGCGCTGTTTTTGTGGTCGCCACTGTTGATTCTGGCTTACAGGAGTTACAGTGGTTTGGGAATATGGCGGGATTGTCCCAATAAAAAAAAGTCCATCCATCGTTTCTTCGGTATCCCTCTAAATTAATACCACTAATTAAATAACTAAAAATAACAAGAATGCATAGAATCATCGCTCCATACATCTTTACAAGCCACAAATACATCTTAAGCATTTATTTAAAAAAGAAAAACAAATCTTTTCACTTTAGCGAATATTTTCGAAGATTGTAGACAAGAGGGTGACACGCTCTCCCTGGGCGTTGCCATGGCAACCGTCGGGGCTCGTTGCCCGGTCGACGGCCCACGCGTGACCTCGGGACCTAACCAAGGTTGGCTAATCTAATTGAAATGTTTTTCAATTGTTTGTATCTGTGTTAAAATGCAGAGATGTACTTGAAAATGCTAAAATAGTGAATAATAAGCTGTTGTTTAAGGTAGGTTGGCAGTTTTGTCCCAGACACAAAACTGCGGACATTGCACTCATTTATTAAGGTTGTAAATTTTATCTGTGCAAGAATTGCTCGTTTAAAGGTGTTAGATGCATGAAGGAAACACTATAAACACACTGTGGGATGGCACTGAAAACCGTAAAAATATAGATCGTTGACCACAAGTGTGTTTAACTTGCCCTCATTTATCTAAGCATGGGTCGACACTTTTCACTCGTCGTCTTATCACACGTTTCTTTTTATCAAAAGAAAATCTTCTAAACTTAATACGTTTTTGTAAAACTTTTAAGCATGATAAACATAACGGCACTTTCAAACTGCGATAACGCTAAATAAATCTTGCGACCCTGTGTATTTTATTAAAAAAAATACGTTGTTAGCGCTTCGCGTAGGTTATCTGGGGGCACGGCAGTGCCCCCGCCAAGTTGAGCAAAAAAGCGTCATGGCCGTACCATCCTTTTCTTGTAACAGTTCACGCAATTTTCGACCTCCTATACCTTCGTTGTGGATAAATACACGGTCGGCACATTTGACACGGTTGGCGCAGTGGTTGAGCGATTGACTGCTGCGCAGCATGTCGCGGGTTCGATTCCCGCACGGAACAAATATTTGTACGACCTACAAGTATTTGTTCCGAGTCTGGGTGTTTTTCTATCTATAATATGTATGTATTTACAAAAAAAAAAATGTATATAAGTAGTTTATCAGCCATCTCGTTACCATAACACAAGCATTAGGTTGCTTAGCTTGGGACTAGATGGCGTTGTGTGAAATGTCCAAGGATATTTATTTATTTATTATTATTATTTAAATAAATAAATAATAAATGTTAGTGGTTAGTAACAAACTGTGCTTACATGCTATAAAAACAAGAAGACAAAAAGAAAGATGATTTGTTTGTGACCAATGAAACATTGTATAAAGGGTGTAAAAGTACCCTTAACGCAAATGAAAGGCACTTGTTCTCCCCACCACTGCGACAATTTTTATGTGCTAGACTATACCTGGGAACACCCTAGTTACGGAGATATTGGGGGTCAAAGTTCCAAATTTTGCACAGCTGTTTTTGTAAATACTTGTTTTTCAGGTTATAACTTTACTTAAATTACCTCCATGACCCTTTTACTATTCAAAGCATCCATCCACTAGCACAATGTTTTAAAAGTGCACCTCTTGTGGAGTACGAGTTTCGGCTTAAGGCGTAAGATGTCATATATAGTGCTGGCAACTGGAGCAGATCCTTCACAGAATGAATAGTTTAGAAACTGAGATGGCACAAGGAGCGTTGGCAAACCGACAATCTCATAGGTAGATGACCTACTGAAGATCACAGGGAAGGCCTGAATGAGACTTGCATAGAATAGGGAAACATAGTAAAAATATAGGAAAATATAGTATGTATCTATCGCTCAACAAAAACAAATTATAAGTAGTTGTAACCCTCTTTTTGGGTTTCGCTGCAGCCGGGTAAAAAACATGAGAAATGAAATTAATAGTAGCATTATTAACCGCCTTCAATAAACCCACCTCCTACATCAACAAATGAGTGAACGAAAATGAATGGAAGTTTATTCACACAATCGTTCAGTTCTGTATAATTAAAATGTAATCCTTTTTATCCGAATAGCAGCATCATGAATCATTTCGACTCTTAACACGATATGTCGGTTTAAATAATTATTATTCCGTTTGTGTTTTTATTTTAATGATGACCGATCATATTACCGAGTATTAACTGGGTTCTGGAGGTACAGTTACCATGTATTGCTTTAAGGCTTCATTAAGTATTTTTAGAACCATTATTGTTTTATAGATCAAAACAAAGTATTATGCCCCACAAAACCGTTCTCACTACCGTACTGCACTGTATATTCCCCTTTTCAAATTACAAACGTGATGTTATGTCACCTCAAAACAAAGTACCTATTAGCAGCCATTAGGCAATATTGTTGCAACTGTCTTAGCTAATTACCTGAGGAATTAGTGAAGTCATGAAAAACATCATAAAAGGGGTTTTCCGTTGCTTATAAAATAGCATTTATGACAAACCATTACTTTGTGTGGTTTAATTAATTTTGACTGCAGCCAACAGTGGTTTCAATCAGTACACAGCAAACAAATACTTTTTATTTTGTATATTTTTAAAGTAAATAAACTGTTATTATCCTCGTTTTTATGCATAGTTTTTGTTCACCGGTATATTAAGTGCAATGCAATATAATAAAGTGAATGAAATGTAACCTAATGAATGGAATGAAATTAATGTAATATAACGTAATTAATTAAATTAATGTAAAGTAATGAAGTTATTGAAATATTGACATTGTAAAATTCCACCTTATCTTGTTTTAATTATTAATCCTTATTTTGGAACTGCTCTTGAAACTCGTTTACAAGTGAATGAGTTTGTGACACGTGCCAATGAATATTTAATATAATATGTTCATTCTTTCTCTGTCATTAGGTATCTCACCAATTTTTAAATATTTAGAGGTTAATAGATAATTTAAGATTGGACTAACACCATATTAAAAAAATAAATAACAAGATTTTTTTTCTTGATGCAAAAAAAAATAACTTAAAAATTAATTAATTTAGTTTTAAAAATGTTTTCTTCCTACAATACGACCGTAGCTGGTTTAGTTAAATATGAATACCCATCACGTCTATGGAGTTTTATTAGGTCACTTAAGTATCCAAATCCTGTAGAATAAAGTCATCATTATTCATTCATTTAAATACTCGTGAATTCACCTCTATCTACCTAACTCACGAACACACACAGGTACGAACAGTCCATATGATTGCAACGCAGCCTTTACCCCGCGTCCCCGCGTCGCCGTCCTCGGCAAAATATACGGCCGATGACCTGTCAACCTGTCACTTTGATATAAAACTATTTCATAGTCATAGCGACTGAATGTGTAAGTCCATGACTGCAGTGAATTATAACACTCGCTGACAGGATTTGTCAAACAAAAAGTGGTTGGAGTAGGGTTAGTATGAGGAGGGGTATTTTTGGGATAAAATGTGCGGTGCGGATAAAATACTGTACTTTATAAGGGTCTATATTTTCCTCGATTATTAAAAATTCGTTCCTGAATATACAACTTCAGATATCATCTAGATTGAGGTTTCCATCGAGTTTTTCTAAAAACAGCTGTTGTTTCAGCTCTCTCTTAAAACGATCTACATAAATAATTCTGACCCTATTCACTAGTAAGATTAATTGTTAGTTTTTTTATTCTATCGTTCTGTAAAGTACGCTTCTTCAAACCTTAATCGTATTCTTCGTCTTCTTTATCGTGGCGGCACGGTTGGCGCAGTGGCTGAACGATTGGACTGCTGTGCTGCGTGCCGTGGGTTCGATCCCCGCATGGAACAAATATTTGTATGGCTTACAGATAGTTGTTTCGGGTCTGGGTATTTGTGAATGTAAGTTTAAATGTTTGTAAATGCACCCACGATACATGAGACATTCCTAGTGTGGGGCAACGTTTTTTAAAAAAAGTAATTAAGTATTCCATCGGGTATTGTGCTACCCAGAAACTGATTTGTGGAGCTGATATTATCGCTCCAAGTAAAGTGCTAAAATTGAGCTGCATATGCAAGCCGACCAGCGCGACCCTACGATAGTTGAGATGAAAGTTGGCAGATGATGCTCATTTATCGCCTAGGTAATGTGGTACCCGAACCGTGTATGTCTGTTTTATTTTTAATAAATGGCGTTTTGGAAAGTTAAAAATTATATTGTGTCATAACAGACGCCTCGCGTTTCTAAAGTATACACGAATACCCTGTCGTCAACCCCCGTCTGTGCACACACATACATAATATGTCACACGTCATCTTATACAATGTCAACGGTTACCATTGAAGATTTGTTGACAGCGCTTAACCAGCGCGCATAAATTAATCAACCTTGAACAAAGCTTAAGACGTATGTATAGCACAGACTCTATGTGCTCGTGTCTACATCTGATGATGAGATGAGATGTAAGTTTGATGTATTTTTTTTATATTCGTTTGGGAAGGATTTTGATGTCAAGCTTACTGACCAAATAAGAAACTCGATACTGTAGTGAGACACAAATGGGTAATAATAAAATTAAAAAAAATGTGTTGTTTGAAGTAAATAAAATTCTAAATCACACACAAATTATAATAACTTCACAAGATAATTTCAATAGGATTGTATACTGACTTAACAAAATATGATTCTAATTAGTCCGTCACATTATCGAAGAATATTGGATACGTATTTTTTGTTTTATTAAATCAATAAAAAATGACGAAGATAATACGCGTCAAAGATTTGAGTGTGACATCACTGACCGCTAAAAAATGTCATAATAATGTCTAAGAGTATGACGTCACACGAGTTTTCAAAGCACTGTATCGTTTTCATTGTTTGTTTACGTGAAAAAAGAAAAAATATGTATCCAATATTTTTTGGTAATCTATATGACGGACAAATTAGTTTTTTTTTGCTGCCACTGTAGACTGATGATGATGAGATGAAATAATTTTTAAATACACGATTTAGTTGGAAACGTCAATGATTTGACACACTTCTGTCATAGATACCGTTGAATGTCACGCCACCATATCAGTAACATACAGATACTGATACTGTTTGCCTACGTCATCCCAATGCTAGGCAAAGGTGGCAAGGCAAAGGTGGCAAAGGTGGTAGTTAAATATGACAGCAAAACCATTATGTATCATTACTGCATCAGTAATGCGCTACTTGAACCATGGATGCGCAACTTGACTGGGGGGAAGCTGACACTAATTTATTAGAAAGGGTGAAATTAATATTTCCTTCACTCCCACTTTTATTGACAAACCTTTTATTTTAACAAATAATCCCTCCTGTTTTGGGCAGAGCGGAAGGGAGAGTCAGATTTCTACTGACTAAAAGCCACCCATGTTCCTTCTAAGCCTTTGTGCCGAGGCCGTGGTACTCTAATTTGTAAAATTTATTTAATACAGTTTCTACTTTATCGCTAAAGATTGATTGGGATTTGACAGTTTTGGCTGGCTTGGTGTGCTGCCGTCTGTACCAACATTTTAACAAACTTCATTTAAAAGACTAAATTATTCAGGCTACACCAGCGTTTTTGTTGCTTATGTATGGCAATCGGGCAATCGTCACCTTTAAATACAGAGAGTCATTAACTTAGCTAGAGGGCAGTTAAGATTTTTAATACGTCATCAAATAGGAACATAATATATAGCTGTTTAACAAAAACTACGAGTCACTAAACATAAATAGCACAGAAGAATAAACAATAAATAAGTATGAAATAGAAAATAGAACTTTACAGAAACATTTCTTCAACAATGACTTTGTACTCCTTAATTTAAATAAGCTTTTGAATTGAACGATTATTTGATTATTGAGTAGAGAACAGCACATACTGAAATTTAAAACGGATTATTTCGCAATTAAATGTACAAAAAGCATCTGCCATATTTCTTTAAATAGGTACTTCTAAACCAATTTGAAAATTATTCAATAAGAATGCTAAAATATGAGTTGGGGATCGTTTCATTTTTCTTGACGAGGATTAATAACGGCACAGCTGGTAGCTGCGAACATCTGAGCCTCGATATCACGCGAAATGTTAGGCTTCGCACGAAATAAACAAAGACATTAATTAATGCAAATTTCTGAACTTGTTTGTGTTGCAAAAAAAGGAAATTTTGTATTTTAATTAGTATTTCAGGGTATTCATTTCGTTCGTAAAAAATAATCAAATGTTAAATAGGTAGATCCTATTTAAAAAGTCCAATAAAACATTTGAAAATAGCTACTGAAACATGAACAAATTTTCAAAAACTCTACCAAAAACCTTACTTTCCATGTACTTTTTAATCGTACAATTATTTTTTTGCCAACTTCTGTGGGCTTGGAAGTCACCTTCCTGCCCTTGACCCATTCCAATTGAAGAGGGCACAACATGTTTTATTTTTATATAATATTTCCTTGTCAGACGTACGAGTACTACATTCCTTCTTCTATATTATATGATTCCCAACACAGTCCATCTATCGATCGAGTATAAAAATGCTATAGCAAAAATATTTTTATCTTGGTAAAAACTCTAAAAATATATTTTCTTTTATTGAAGTTTGTAGAACCTCTGTATTTGTAGTTTATAGGTATGAAACCTACAATTAGCACTAACCTGTACCATATGTAAAGCTTCGCAAATAAAAGTCAGACCCTAAACTAAGCTTCCGCCTACTTAATTGCCTAAAGTTTAGATTGCTTACCAGAATCATGACAATAAATTCTAAATACCTGTCTACCTATAATACACAGGAACACTATCAGAGTCCTCCAAAATCAAAACAATTTAAACTTATAATTCGGCGTGGTAACCCTACTCACATAGCCAACCACAACATTTACAAGAACTAATTTTTTTGGAAAATGGACTTACTCTCTTTGTGATAAGGTTTATGTCGACTGCATAAATAAGTTTGTCGTCCCATACATGACACGAAAACTCATGAATAGATATTGCAATGACAAAACCGCGGAAAATTGGACTTTGGTATGACGTAGAATTATTGTTTTATTCGCGTTTAGAGGTGCGTTTAGAACAAACGGCTATCTCGGGAACGGGAATGTGCAAATACGATTATGTTACGGGAGAGTACGCACAGTCGTAAAAGTGAAGATGAAAAAAGGAAGGTATAAGGGAAATACGTGGATGTGGGTGAATATTTTTATGGTTAGGGTATAATAAATATAATAATAAAAAACTACTTACCTACAAAGAGTCCTGCTTATTCTCTAAATTAAACCATGACCTGCTATTAATTTTGCTTCCTGAACCGATCGATGCCTATTGAATTCTAGCCCGTAAACAATAAGATGGTTTTCCGATAAAAACGTCCGTTTAGACCTACCAAGTTGCTACGGCGTAGCAGTCGTAGCTCACGTCTGCTACGCCGTAGCACCAGCGTGTAGTGTCCTAACGAACTTTCTGTCTTTAGTTGATTTTGTATTATTTATCACGCGTTTTGTCATGCTATTTTGTAACATTAAACTAGGCTTCTTCTCTAGGTTAACAACGTATTGTACTTACTTGCTTTACTCGAATACTTACTTCGCGTTTCCTAATTAAATAAATAAATACAATTATTATATCTGTAAAAGTGAGTCTGTTTGTTTCTTACACCTGAATAGAATGAAAGGATTTTTATTCAAATTCGATACACCGATAGATCTGGAGAGACCTGGATCAGAGAAACTTATGTACAGTTACATAAGTCACTTTTTATCTCAGTGATAACTTATTGTTCGATAATCTCGACGGAGGGCAAAAGTCAGTATCCAATAACTCCAAGAGGTACTAAAACCTCTCATCCATAGAGAACCTTGAAACACGTTTTAATAAACAACGGCATAGGGATCTATGACGATGTGTAATTACATTGTCTATTCACTTCTATCGATCCCGAGGGATGAGGTGTTCCTTAATCGTTGACTATGATGTAAACTGAGACTAAATGCTTGTTTGCCTGTAACAAACAAATAGCATTTTATTCATGCGATAATAACTAATCCTACTAATATAATAAATGCGAAAGTTTTGAAGGATGGATGAATGGATGTTTGTTACTCTTTCACGCAAAAACTGCTGAACGGATTTGGATAAAAAAAATAAACACATAGGATAGTTTTTATCCCGATTTTATCTTCCCATGGTATAATTTTCGAGTTGTGAAAGTGAAGCTGATGGCAACAGGTAGTAAATCATAGTAACGAGTACAGCTTCAGTCATTGTGCCAATAGTTGTGTCTGTCAATGGCTTAATGGCCAAAACCCTCGTCCAACATCTGAGGAGGCTCTCGCGTGGTAGCTAGATCTAGGGCTTGATTCAGAAGGCAGTACGTCTGGACACGGTGCGCATTGTCAGGAGGTTCTCAAGAGCCCTGTAGTGGGTTGCTATTTTTTTTTAAGAATTATTTGAAATCTAATTTAAAAGTAAACAGCAAAGTAAAGGGAATAATAATAATAAATGGTTATTGATCCAATAAATAAGTTACACACGAGAGTTGAACATAGTAAAATGTAGACATAGGTACGAGTGCAATCGTAAATCCGTGATAAAATACTATTGTACAAATTGTTGTTTTGATCTGCGGCTGAATAGGGTATTTCAGTAAAAAAAAATCTAGTAAGTCCGTCAGATAGATTTCCAAAACATAATGGACACGTATTTTTTTTTTCACGTAAACAAAAGATGAAGACAATACAGTGCTTCGAAAAATCGTTTCATGTCGTATGACGTCACAAGGTTAGTACTTTTTTACCCACAAAGTGACGTCAAAAGCCCCCACTCATGATCTTTAACACGTTTTATTTTCATTTTTTTTTATTAATTTGACAAAACGAAAAACACGTATCCAATATTTTTCGATAATCTTACAGACGGAATAATTCGATTTTTTTGGTGAAATACTCTATTACGTTTAGTTGAGACCAGTAGATGATTGTTAGACCTATCGGGGCTGCGAGTTGTTCGAAAGAGATACCGTGGCCTCGCCGCGGCCTCGGACACAAAGGGCTAGAAGGAACATGGGTGGTTTTTGTTTGTTTGTTTGTTTATTTTGTTTTTTTTGAAAAACGTTGCCCCACACTAGGAATTTCTCCTGTATCGTAGGTGCGTTCACAAACATTTATTTTATACTCACATACACAAATACCCAGACCCGGAACAACTATCTGTAGGTCATACAAATATTTGTTCCGTGCGGGAATCGAACCCGCGACACGCAGCGCAGCAGTCCATTGCTTGAGCCACTACGCCAACCGTGCCGTCAAACCGTAACCGTAACCGTTTTTAGTCAGTAGTAGTCTGATACTCCTTACCGCTCCGCCCAGAGCAGGGGGAGTCATAAGATGATTTGTTGTAGATGTGATGTCTTCAATTTTTTTGGTTTTAAGACATAACGGTTTAATCACTATGTTTTTCTTTGCCGTTTTAAGACCAATGGTAATTAAATAAATTACATAAAGTAATGCGCCTGCCTGGGTTCGAACCCACGACTTAAGTAAGTAAGTCGGGGCCGCAACCACTGGGCCACCACTGCTCTCAACTCTCACCAAGCAATATAACTCTCAATAATATACTTAAAACAACTTATAGCTTACACCAAAATGACTACATAAGTCGAAAACAGAATTAAGAAACATTCTCGTAAATTCTGTATTCAATGACCGGCAAAAGCGTAATACATAACAAAGAATATCATAGTAAGTATCTTGTCCCACAAAACTTTCCTCCCGGCCCTTTCCTCCAAATTTACCCCTGAAAAATGTGACCCGAAAAAACCCAAACAACCTTACGTAATCTCTTTTTAACCCATATTTTGTTTACAAGCTGAAAATCTTTTAGAAAACTTTGCTTTGAGAACATTAATTCACCACTTTATAGAGACTTGGGTACCCTTAACACGTCCAATGTCGCACAGATTTTTGTTTCATCTTTTGGGCTTAAAAGACCACCAACTGAACTTAATTTTGATTTAAGGATAAAAGTTGAGTGGTAATTTTAGTCTATAAAAACAGTAGCTTATGTGTCATTGCTCTAGTAGTCGCTTAAAAAACAGCGCTTATGTCCAGATTTGGACTGTCAGGTAGGGTAAAGTGGCTTCAAGTTTATCCATGGATATTCCTGAGTAGTAGACCGAAGACGGACCGAAAATGGTGAAGGAAAACATCGTGAGGAAACCGGCATGTCTTAGAATAAAAAAAAATCGAAGACATGTGACATCTACCAACCCGCACTGGGCCCGCGTGGTGGATTATAGCCCATCCCTCTCCAAGAGAGGAGGCCTGAGTCCCTGCAGTGGGAACATTATAGGCTGATGATGATGATGAGTAGACCGAAGGTTGAATTTGTACCCATTTTTTTGGGAAGTGGGTAATCATCGTATGACTCTTTCTGCTTTAGGTGGAGCGCAAGGTAGTGTCAGACTTCTACTGACTAAAAAACATCCATGTTCCTTCTTAGTCTTTTGTGTCTGGGGCCGCAATATCTCTTTCGAAGAACCCACAGCCCCGGTACTTGACTAGCCTGAAGCTTGTTTATGGCAACATATACTTTTTTGTAAAACCCGTTGTCAGGGTCTGTAACAATTATTGTCAAAGATTTATCCACTGAAACCTCAGACCAAGAAAAAAAAAAGCCACAAAAACCACGCTACTACAAGTAAACATACACATTTTTACTTTAGGTAGCGTGGTTTTTGTGGCTTCACTGTTGGTGTTCGCGGCGCGCCGTCTATCTTTTTTTCTTGGTCTGAGACTGAAACGTCCAACTTTGACAGTTGCCATACCTACTCCCAAACGTCCGGGTCGACCTCGTTTTTCAATAAACAGCGGTGGGGGGCCCATGCCGACACCGATTAAAAGTGTAATTGCAAACAATGTACCTACATTATATGAAAACAAAAAAAATACAAGTGTAAAGCTGACTTAGTGTTTCTGAGGCACGGAGGAGTCCCAGTAAGTAGTGGACTTTCACCCATTCATGTGTGACTGTTGCAAGCATTGCCTCACTTAACATATTAAACCGTGAGTCTGAGTATTACCAAAGCCTTGATATTCTATATTAAGATGTGTAGCACGAAGGCGTTATCCACCGTTGAACTCAGTACTACTTATTAAAAATTGCATTTCTGGTCCTTTAACCTTTATGCCGCATTGCTCGTGTTAATATATTCACGCGACATTGGACCTTCGCTCGAGGTAGGTAGGTACTGTCATAACTAATTCAGGTCGACTTGATGAACCGTGGTCGCGTTTTGAGAATTTATGAATTATGTCGTCAGCCTTCACAGGCAATTTCTGTTGCTTGAGCTAAAACGTGCATACAATTTAAACTGGTTCACTTTAATAAATCTTGAGCGCTTTACTCACGTTGATTAGTGCTGAAAGCGCTGTTGTAGCTGGATGGTTTGTTTCTGTAGATTATAGGAACAACTGAAGTCTTATCAAATCTATAGTATTGAATACAGAGCTTGCGTATGATGACGAGTATGTTCTTCCAAACATGTGAGATTATAAAATTATTATACATTTTTATAAGTTTTTCATCTTTAACATAAAAGTGCTACACTGAGTTTTACCGTAAAATGTGATTTTTGACCCGAAGTCGTTTTCCAGCCAAAAATTTTGCGTAGGGTTACTTAGTTTGATGTACAGAATGCTTGGTTGACGGCTATGCGATGGTTTAATTTACACCCTGTGTATAGCAACTGGGACCAACAGCTTAACGTGCTTTCCGAGGCACGGAGGAAACTTGGAATGTAATGAGTGGTCACCCATCCACCGACCGACCTAGGCAAGCGCGACTTAACCTAAAGATCGAGTGGAGCCACAAGCTCCTTCTTCTAAAAGTACCTATTTAACCTACGTACGAATTTAGCTATGATTCCCGGTGTCTTCCCTCGGTTCACCAGTGGTGCACACCTACATGTCTTTTTTAAATATGCCTACTGGCCACCAGTGGTGCACTGTGACTCAACTTTGAACAAAACTATTCTCGTTGTCCACCAATGACTGCCAGTGTAAATCAAAATGGCTTTTATATTACCGTCCTCCTGTATTCAGATTAAGCTCATACCATGTCATCATCAGCCTATAATGTTCCCACAGCTGGGACACAAGCCTTCTCTGTATGAGAGGGAATCAACTATAATCCACCACACGGGCCTAGTGCGGGTAAATGTCACATGTCTTAGAATTTTTTGATTCTAGTTTTGAGAGCAGTAGTTCTTAAATAAATTACAAAAAAGTTTGAATCCACGATTTACTGTTTGTAAATCGGGGCCACCACCACTAGGCCAGCGCTGATGTAACTTATACCATGTACTAATCACCAAAAACGGATCCCAAATAATGTACCAGTTATACTCGCCATACATCACAAAAAAAATTCTATTGTAACCGCCAATATCGTCACCTCCAGTACGAGGTTGTGAATCTAAATAAGTAATATCCTTAGATTTGTAGCGCACATTCGTGACACGTACTTTTAGCGTGGTGACAGACTGTACCAGCACGTAACATACCGTATGTACTGCATGGATGATGTGGAGTTGATTATATTTATGACTATACCTTCACGATGAAGGGAAAAGATCCACGGGTGGTCCGTGAATGGGTGACTATACAAGATACGCCAGTGCCACGGGAAGCACGCAAAACTGCTGGTTCAGGTTCTTAGTATTAGTCATGATGTAGTCAGTATCGTGATGGAGAACAGATGAGCATCCTTTCCTGCAATGTTAAACCCAATGACAATTCACTCAACCTGGGAATTTAACCCAGGGCTCTGCAGTCACGATTGCGACCTCTAGACTAACAAGACAGTGATTTATGTATAAAAATCAGCCTATAATGTTCCTACTACAGGGACTCAGGCCTTCTCTCTAGGAAAGGGATGTCCTATAATCCACCACGCGGGCAAAGTGCGGTTTGGTAGATGTCGCATATCTTCGAATTTTTGGTTCTAAGATATGCCGGTTTCCTCACGATGTTTTCCTTCACCGTTTTAAGAGCAGTGGTGATAAAATAAACTACACAAAGTAATGCGCCTGCCTGGGTTCGAACCCACAACCAACTGTTCGTAAATCGGGGCCGTAACCACTGGGTCACCACTGCTCACTGGGCCACCACCGCTCCTTGGGCCACCACTGCTTGATTTATGTATGAATGACAAAAAAATATGGTCTGCCTAGAAGACACTAAATACCAAATAAAAAATGAAGTTACATCACCAGTCACCAGTACTGCTTACCAACAAACTCCCAACCCGACACATGGAAAGGCCAAAAACTCCGTTCGTCGAAATAATTCTCCTCAGAATTTGAAACAGATAAGCAACACTTCAATCTGATTACACAACACAAAGGGTTCGAGCAGAGACCCTCGTTCTTAAGGAACCCTATTCCCCTGTTATCAACAAGTACGGAGAAATCTTTTATTCACTACTACATAGTACTATTTCGTTTGGCACGTATTGAATTCTTTTAGCTTTGTTGCTGGTGTTTTACTGGCTTTTTTGGTATTTTTTTACGTTTAAAATTGGTCCTTAAGTACATTGAAATAAACCGTTGTGATATTTTTATTGAAACAACTTCTAAATAGAAACAAAGAAGTAAAATATAACTCTTTTAAAACTTGGTATAGTTAGCAACACCAATATGTACCACTAAGCAACGTTTAAAAGCAACTTTCGCCTTCTATATTTAATTTACATGTTACCTACGTGAGGCAAAAAAGCTTGGGCCGCGGGTAGTCCACCGGTTATCGCGGCCTCGACATAGAGGGCGAAGAAGGAACATGGGTGGTTTTTAGTCAGTAGAAGTCTGACACTCCCTTTCGCTCTGCCCAAGAGCGGGACCCCTATTCGATGATATTACACCCACCAAAAAAAAAAAAAGGCAAAAAAGGTTACGTTACGAAAAACTTATATTCCAATATTATCACCAAGTAGGTCATATATCAAAGTTGCAATCGTGATTTTATGAGAAATTGAACTTTGCCAAGTACATATTATAACTGTTCGTAACTGTACTTGAATACCTAACTCACTTTTTGAAATTGTCCAAGTCAACCACAATATTTAATTTTATTGTAACCAATTAATTTTCATGATCACTATGACCATTATGAAAGTTCACTGTGATTACACAAAAGTTGTGATAAGTTTTGGATCTCCTATTACAGGCTGTGGCAACAAAAAAAGATAGAAGCATATTTTCCATGCTTGCATCAGCTGTTCGAAGATGAACACTGCAGTACCACGTTGCACGAATATTTCACAATTACGAGTAATGAGAAGTGACAGGCTGTTAGCGGCACGCCTAATAGCTTAACACCGCACTATCACATTCCATCAGGAGCTAAAGGTAGGTGAAAAACATTTCACATTTCTTCACGTATTTGGGATGAAAATATCGTTCCTTTAAGTCCTAATCAATATTTGTTTAGTTATTAGTTTTTTGGGGAGTTTGTTCTGCTACTTCTTCTTTCCAGCTAAAACACTAGGAAGTGTCGAAGGGTGGGCGTTTTGGGGGACTGTCTCTTGTAAATAAGTAAAGTGCAGTAAAATTTTGACGTTCGAAAAGTGCTGATTATCAGCCAAATTGATTTGATTTGAATTAAATCTGACTTTATAGATGATTTCTTTTCAGCTAGCCCGTTTTGTACTACACCTGGGCAAAGGTAATTCCTCATTCCTTCCCATTCTCACGATGCTGTCCTTCTTCTTGCCATTTCACGAGGAAGCCATCCAAAGCATCCTGCCATCTTCTCGGTCTAGCTGTCTCAAGATTTGCGATATGCAAACTCAGCAGCAGCAGTTTTACCATCGAGAAATGGTTTTGATATTGGTACATTACGGCTACTATGGGAGCAATATACTGTAATTATACAGATTATATTGAAATTAAATGAAAATATTTTTTTTTATTTGTTACACTTCCATTCCACGGTTATTTCTTATTGTATTTTTATTGTAACATACACGTACTGATCAAAATCTAGCCTGTAATAGGCCAACACATTGAAGTTTCTAAATATCGTACCTATACTGAACAGAACAACCAAATAACACGCAAGACCAGTGAGCGATAACACATTAATATTCCACACTGCGTCTTCGATATTTCACCAAGTTTAGGGGAACCAGGAGAAAATATATACCAGGAAATTTTCGGTTAATAATAGTCTCGAGAATTGTATGGAATTCCTTTATTACTGTGCTTACGTGCTGTTACGAATCATGGTAGAAATATGTATGGGAGGTGTGACGCATAGAGGCGGCCGTTTGAGATTACGAATAAAACCATATAAAGACATTGTTAATAAATCTTGTTGCTTCAAAAAGTGAGACACACACACGTACAAGAGTCCACTTTAATGACTAATATAGAAGAATAAGACATCATACTGGTATCCAGTAATTTGGTTGTAAATGTCAAATAACCAGTTATACTGTAACTTAACTATAAATATATTTGACGCGTCTCTTCAACCCCTAAACAAACACTCACGAGATCAAAAAACATTTATTGAAAGCGGATTCATTGTAAAATAACAACTACACAGTTTGTTAGTAAAATTGCAAAAACTCGCCCGCAACACCTCAAAATATAGCCAAAATATGAGCAGTAAAAATATGAAACCGCAAACATTTATGACTACATCTGAAAATAGTTTATATTATAACAACCTGAAACCTGAAACACATTCCCCAACATACCTACCTTCCGAAAACTAAATTAAACAAAAATATTTTATCATTTTTTATACAAAAAACATTCAGTAAAAGTTCAACACTCGGAATACTTTTAGACTTGATGACATTCGAAATTCGAGATATTTCGGAATTTTGCTGGACATTTTCACAGCAGTCCAACAAAAGGGCGGACACATGGTCGCACTGAATATTTGCTGGTATATTATTTGTGGTCGGGCCATTAATATGGTCGCGTCAGCTCAGTGAATCGAAATTAAATATAAAAAACTTTTATTGCCAGTTTTGAACGCAGAAATATCGTTGAATTCCAATTTGGGTTGCGTCAAAACCAATTTTTGCGGTTTAAGTAGGTTAAAAAGTAATGATATTCTGTTTCTGGTTAGACTAGATTGCAGTCTTAATGATTATTATTGTTGTTTAGCTAGACACACGTTATATGAATGCGTGATGAAAATACAGACAGACAGACAGACGGACGGATGGACGGACGAACGGACAGACAGACGGGATAACAAAGTGATTCCATTTTTCCCTTTTTAGGTACGGAACTCTAAAAATGAAATTAAAGCCTGCAATGAAATCTGATTTGCAATATAAATATTTATAAAACTTTGGATTGAGCGACATTAAAACGTATCCATTCTTCTCTGTGAGCTCTATTTATTTACATTTTTACTGAATTATTCGTCTCAAGTATAATTTGACATTACAACAAAATAGTACCTATTAACATCTGCAATAGTGCCCCTTATGCAGGGTAGGTGCTTAAATTAATTCAAGTTATGCCGGACGGACGCCCGCTGTTCAAGGGCTTGTCAGCTCCAGATAGTCCGACGTTTGGACGTGACAATTCTAAGTTTAGAATCCGGACTCCGGACACTTACAGCCATTTCTTGTCCGGATTTCCTCATTACTGATTATGTCCGCAGTTTGAAGCCCTTTCTCATAAGCTTTAAATTTAATACGCGAGATTTGAAGTTGTGAAGTCGTTATGGAGATTTATGTAAGTGGGGTGGAAGGTCCTATTTTTGGGCGGAATTTTTGGAATTGTGTGGTGTCTTATAAGATTGTAGAATTGGCGACCTCAAACCATTTAAAGTAGGTCCTGAGTAGGTATGAATTTTACATTTTTATCCTCATCTTCTTTTATTTTCTATCAATTTTTGTTATGAATGGTAAAACTACAACCCGTTTTCAACATTAAATTAATTACTAGCCAGGTGAAATAGAAAATCAAAAATGAGGACATCCGCACGAGGACCAAGGTCACCGACGTAGCCCGAAGAATCGCCAGACTTAAGTAGCAATGGGTAGGGCACATTGCTCGCAGAACGGATGGCCGATGGGACCGAAAAGTTCTGGAATGGCGATCGCGAACCGTAAGACGTTGCATTGGAAGGCCTCCCACTAGGTAGACCGATGACCTGGTGAAGGTTGAGGGGACCCACTGGATGCGAGACGCACAGGAGCGGTCAATGTGGCGACACCTGGGGGACGCCTATATCCAGCAGTGGACATCTTTTGGCTCAAATGATGATGATGATGATGAGGTGAAAAAGCTTTTTTTTTTTTGACGTGGCTGAAATGGTAAATGTGTATGTGCAGTTCTCAATAGTATCAGAGCATCTTATTATCATACTAGGTGTTGCCAGTGGCTTCGCCCGCTACGCCCGAAAATTATCCCACAGGAAGACAAAATCGGAGTAAAAACTATCCTATATATTAATTCAGGTTATAAACTATCTGTGTACCAAATTTTATCCAAATCCGTTTAATAGTTTTAGCGTGAAAGAGTAGCAAACATCCTCACAAACTTGCGCATTTAAAATACACACATCAAAAGTGTCTAGGGATCAAGCATTTTTATGCGGATTTCTTGAGATTGAGATGTGGCTTTGTAATAAATTTATGATTTTATAAATTTATATGGATCCTTTTTGGTGCATTTCATAATTTGAATCAGGAACTGTGAATCAAATTCGAGTAAAACATGAAAATCAGCTGTCAATATTTTCCCTATAAAAACATACAACGCATTGAAGACATTATTAGTGCTACTGTTTCCCTACTACTGATTAAAACCAACGTTATTATGGAGCGGCGACGTCATTTAAGCAGGGAAGAAATGCTCAGAGCCGTGGGAATGATAGAAGCTGGTTCCCGGCAACGTACTGTGGCTTTAGCTCTGAATACAAGTCAGAGTGTTATCAGTCGACTTTGGACACGTTACCGAAGCACTGGTACCGTGGCTGAGCGCCATGGAGGACGGTATCGCTGCACCACACGGAGACAAGACCGATACATTCAAATCTTAACTCGAAGAGCTCCAACAATAACCGCCATGATGTTAGCCGTGAGGCTTCATCACTCTTCAGGGAACTTAATTAGCGACCAAACAGTCAGAAACCGCTTGCATGAAGTGAACCTTGATTCCCGAAGACCGCTACGGGTACCACCTATAGCAATGCACAATCGTAGGATTCGATATCAATGGGCTCTTGAACACAGAAATTGGGCAGAAGAACAATGGCGTTTCGTGTGCTTTTCTGATGAGTCTCGTTTTGGTATGAGACCGGATACAAGACGTATACGACACTGGAGAACCCCTGGACGCCAACAGCGATTAAAATCCTGCCAGGAAGTCCATCCTTATAGTGGTGGAACCATCATGGTATGGGCGGGTATTTGGATCGGCGGAAGAACTGAGTTGATTTGGATCAGAGGCAACCTCAACGCTCAAATTTATGCTGAGACGATTGTATCAGACGTCATCGTTCCTCTACAAGTGCAAATCGGTCCCTTATTTCAGTTAATGCATGATAATGCACGACCGCACACCGCAAGAGTTGTAAGACAGACTCTCGCCGCAGCTAACATCAATGTCCTGCCCTGGCCTGCTCAGTCGCCAGACTTGAACCCGATTGAGCATGCATGGGATATGCCACAGAGAAGAGCTCTGCCGAATATGGAGGGTATCCAGTCGCAAGAAGACCTTTTTTTGTTGTTGCAACGAACATGGGCGGCCATTCCACAGCGTGATTTGGATGAACTCATTTTGAGTATGCCAAACCGATGTTCTTGTGTTGTTAGTGTTCGCGGTAGAAACACGGATTATTAATTGTTTAAGTTACCCAATAAAATTTTAAAGAAAACTGTTATTTCAGTCTTTTTTTCGAACTTTAATGTTAGTGGTTCAAATGTCAAAAATCCCTTTATTAGGAAAATGGCAAATTTCTTTATTAATGCAAAGGTGACTTGGTTTATCGTTACTGTGACAAACGAAAACACTTTATTTGATGAATCCTTAAAGAAAATTTTAATTAATATCAATCAGGAGAAAAGTTATTGCAAAAATATATGTTGATCCCTAGACACTTTTGAGGTGTGTATTAGTAGGAAGTAGCATTTATTATCATATCTTTCACAGTCGTTACAGGTAATCAGTGGCCCGACAGTTTAACAACCAATCTTAGCAATATTACTCAATGCTAATGGGCAGTTGTTCTGCCTTTTTTACCCGACTGCGGCGAAACCCAAAAGGAGGGTTATCGCGGCCTCGACATAGAGGGCGAAGAAGGAACATGGGTGGTTTTTAGTCAGTCAGGGCAGAGCGGAAGGGGTTATTCGATGATTTTACACCCGCCAAAAAAAAAAAAAAAGGGTTGTGTTTGGCGTGTATGTATGTATGTCCGTTTCTTTGTTCCCTCATAACTCCTAAACGGATAAAGGGATTTGAATAAAATATACGTCGTTAGATTCGTCTTGATGACGCAAGTGTTACTGGGTACATTAAAATTAAAAAAGAAAAGAAATTTGCGGATTTTAGGGGCCATATAGCGTATTAGAAAAAATTAAAAAAATCCATTACCATCGAGTTACATATCAAATTGAAGGATTTTAAAAGGAGATTACAAAAATATATGACACTTATATGTTTAAATTAAATTCAAAGTCATAAATCATATAAACAAACACAAAAGTTAATACTTCTGCGAAGATTTTTACGCGACCAACGAAAGAACAGACACAAAAGAACTAAAAAGTTGGAAATAAAATAACGTAGTTAAAAAACTGAAAAGTATAAGTTTAAAATGTGCTTGTTTTTTACTTTTCAGTTTTTTCTGTCGGGTTTTTTAGTTTTTTAACTACATTATTTTTTTATAGTGGTAGGGAGTGTCAGACGTCTACTGACTAAAACCTGTACGAGCCAATAATGCTCACACAGCAAAAGTACGTTTATGCGCACGTAATGAATAACGCTAAACGTACTAATTAATTATATTCTAGTATAGAGTCAGTCGTCACTAAAACTCAGCCACAGGCGGGTCGATCAATAATAACATTGCATCAAGTGCGGCTCGCGGCGACGTAACAGCTGGACGGAGTAGATACCTTCTGGACCAAAACAGTGAAAATACAAGTAACAATCAACAAAGCACCTTCCTTGAACAGCTTCTAATAAAACAAAATGAAAAAATTGACCAACTCCTTCAACAAATAGGCTCCTTACTGGGAGCACTAACAACTGTAGTTTCCAAGCTGGTACCATAAATGATTCCTCTAAGAATCGCAACTTGGAACATTAATGGCCTTGCTCCGAATATACAGGAACTAGAGACGTTAATTATAGCAAACAAACTGGACGCAGTTCTAATTTCGGAATCACACGCAACCGTAAGAAGCTCCTTCCGTATGAAAGGATACAATATATATAGCACTCCGCACCCCGACGGCCGAGCGCACGCTGGTGCAGCCGTTGTTATAAGAGGAAGTCTCAAGCATTCACCATTGGCTCCATTTTCGGCAGCGCATCTCCAGGCCACCTCTGTCTTGCTTGAGGATCGGGCTGGTCCTATCACCCTTTCTGCCATATACTGCCCACCTAGACACCGAATCACTGCTGACATGTTTAGCACTTATTTCAAGATTCTAGGCCCAAGATTCGTGGCAGGTGGCGATTGGAATGCCAAACACACCTATTGGGGCTCCCGCTGTACCAGTACCAGGGGCCGGGAACTAAAAAAATGTGTTGACATCAATCACCTCAAACCGATTTCGACAGGTGAACCTACTTATTGGCCCAGCGATCCACGAAAATTGCCAGATCTTCTAGACTTTTTTATTACTAAGGGCATGAGCTTCTTACATGCTAATGTTGAATCTAGTCTGGATGGATCCTCGGACCACACACCATCCATTTTAAACCTTAGTATTAGTGCACTGTCTCGAGGCAAGACTGAGACCTTGACAAATCGAAGAACGGATTGGGAGGGATTCCGAAGCTTTCTAGAGGACAATATGAACTTAGCTGTACCTCTAAAAACTTCCGAGGACATAGATCACGCCTGTAAAGACTTGACTAACCTCATCCAAGTAGCGGCGTGGACTAACACTCCGTCACAAGACAGACTAATTGATATTCCTTCAAACCCTTTAGATATAAAACAAAAGATTCTGGACAAACGTAGATTACGGAGGATCTGGCACCTATCGCGTCGTCCCTTGGACAAAAGCACGCTGAATAAAGCAGCGAAAGAACTAAAGGCTGCCATTAAAAAGTCAGTCAATGATATGGTTCAAACCAAACTCCAACTGCTGTCTCCGAGTTGTACTGATGAGTATTCTCTCTGGAAGGCTACACAAGGCCTCAACAAACCTCAACAATCCTTTCCTCCAATTAGAACACAAAACTCCTGGGCCAGGACTGATGAGGAAAAGGCAGAAGTTTTTGCGAAGCACCTATCTGATGTCTTTAAACCTAATCAGAGCGCAGATGATGATTCAGATCTAAATGACATTCTCGCACAAGACTATCAAATGAGCCTACCAATTAAGCCTACCTCACCAAAAGAAATTGCGAAGGAAATAAAACTAATGGAAGCAGGAAAAGCGCCAGGATTTGATTTGATTACCCCCGCAATCTTAAAGAATCTACCGCGAAAATGCATAACCTTCTTAGCCAGTCTTTTCAACGCTATCTTCAGGGTCTCTCACTTCCCGGCAGTTTGGAAAGTGTCTCAAGTGGTCATGGTCCACAAACCGGGTAAACCTGAACACGAAGCCTGTTTCTATAGACCCATTAGTCTTACGCCTGCTCTCTCTAAGTTGTGGGAAAGAATTTTTCTAACCAGAGTGCAATCGGCCATGGATAACTCAGCTATCTTACCATCTCACCAGTTTGGGTTCCGTAAGTCTCACTCCACCATTGAGCAAGTCCACAGAGTATACCATACTGTGAGACAATGCTTCGAGCGAAAGGAATACTGCTCGGCGGCTTTCCTTGATGTGCAGCAAGCCTTTGATCGCGTCTGGCACAAAGGACTGCTGGTAAAAGTCAAAGAAAGACTACCACATTCGATGTATCCCCTTATCGAATCTTATCTTTGTGGAAGATCCTTCCAAGTTAAACAAGGAGAAGCACGATCAAGTTTCTACGGCGTTCAGGCTGGAGTACCCCAAGGTTCAGTTCTTGGTCCAGTGCTGTATAACATCTTCACTTCGGATTTACCGGTATGTGACAGCATCACTATTGCAACCTACGCTGATGATATAGCATATCTATCGGTCGAAGACAATCCAGAAATTGCCAGCAGCAACCTTCAACGTCAGCTAGACGACACGCAAAAATGGCTTAAAAGGTGGCGAATATGTGTTAGCCCAGCCAAATCTCATCACATAAGTTTTGCCCTGAGGAATGGAAACTGCCCCTCCGTTAAACTGGGGAATGATGTTCTTCCACACTGCGACTGTGTGAAGTACCTTGGCTTTCATCTTGACAGGCGTCTCACTTGGAAGCACCACATCAAGCAAAAAAGAGAACAGCTCAATCACAAGTTTCGCTCTATGTACTGGCTGATGGGGAGAAACTCTGTCCTGTCTGTGGACAACAAACTCTTGCTATACAACTCAGTTCTAAAACCAATCTGGACGTATGGAATCCAGATCTGGGGAGTTGCAAGTAAAAGCAACATACTCTGCCTACAGAGGGCGCAAAATAGCATTTTAAGGGCAATTAGTAATGCTCCTTGGTTCACAAAAAATGATGAGGTGCACGACCATCTCAAAATCACAACAGTTGCATCAGAAATTGACAAGCATAAGAAACTGCACAAAGAACGTCTATCTCGTCATCCAAACCCACTCATTGCTGAGTTGCTGAATGCGTCATCTGTGGTCGGAAGGTTGAAAAGAGGCCACATACTCTGATTGGGAGGTGCAGCGCTGGTTGCTCCACCATAATGCCATACACTCTCGTAACTAACTTGCTTATGGTCTGGCGACCGATCGCAAATGGAAAAAGGAAAAAAAAAAAAAAAAAAAAAAAAAAGTGCGGCTCTGATAACCAAACAAACGTAACTTGGAATACGTAATTAAACTATTGGAAATAACAGTGGTTTGGTGTGAACTAACTATCTTCCTACAACAACAACCGGGGTATCCAGTCACCGACTAGATAACCCCAACACCAACCATGTTCCTTCTTAGCCTTTTGTGTCAAGATTTGTGGGAGGAGTTGTTCTGCCTGAGACTTAAATTCAGTTGCTTTCGGTTTGACTCGCATGCAGACACCCCCCACTGCATGCAGACAGGCAGAAGATGATGAGAAGGCAAGAAGCATACTACCATGATAAAAACATCCAAAAAACTTCACGACCTAGGCTTATAACGCACTACTGCAAGTTCACCAGTCGCACTAGCAACCACTAGTATCTTAACGAGTGAAATATCTTACATCAAGTGCAAGCACAACTCAATGCACTTAAGAAAACACTCCCAATCAATGACTGTAGAGGCGTGAGTAGTTTGTTTTAAAAGTTTTATTACATTCTGGAGGCTCTCGGGGAAAGATCGAACTTACTTACTTAAACTTTACACTCTTTTGCTCTGAAACGGTATTAGCTTAGCTTTCGATTCAATCCAATCTACAGTCACGGCATCCAATACGATGTTGGTGATTTTAGATAATAGGGGCCAATTTATTTTAGAAAATTTAACGCGGTGCGGGTTCAAGAATCAGTTCTAGCATTAGTTTTAAATACATTTAAAATAAAGAATTCATTGGTTGAGAAGTCGCAAGTGTGACTGCTAAACATGAGGTTTTAGATTTGATTCCCGGGTCAGGCACATTGATATTGCAGGGTTTTCCTATCAGGTATTACTCAGTACCAGACACGAAGTACCCTTCTATCCAAGTTGCATAGCATCGGCATACATATTCTTGATTTCTTTAAAAGTTACTCGATAGACTGAAAAATCTGTGTATAAATAGGACCACATATTAGTGATGATGAGACAATGTCAAATGGTGTCGCAGGGTAGCGTTCTTGGCCCAACTCTCTTTTTACTTTATACCAATGACTTGTGCACTCTTACTCTATGATCTGCCAATAAAAATCTCCTTACCCTGAACCTGCAAAAAACAAACTTCATCCCGTTTTCTATTCATGCAAGCACGAACACCCCAAACATATACTCAATTAGAGCTCACACCTGCCAGGACACAGCAACTTGCTCTTGTAAAGCGCTTCCCTCAGTGGCATCGGTAAATATTATCAATGTGATTTTCCGGGTTGAAATAGACCGAACATATTATGTCTACTGCTGGCAGAGTCAGGAAAACAATAAATTTCAAATCATTAAGGTGTCCTGGTGACTTAGAAACCCTAAAAATGGTTTACACTGCACTTTGCCAGTCCATCATCGGCTATTGTATTCTTGCTTTGGATCGGCCAAAACAAAGCTCCTTGAGCTGGAGCATGCGCAAAAGCATTGCACAAGGTCATTTTATATCCTTTAAATGTAAGTTTATCTTTTTAAAATTAAATTTTATTATTTTTAAATTAGTTTTAACATAATAATATACTCTTTAGAATAATTATAAGCTTACCAGCTGTCAAGTTCCATAAAGTATATTGTGTTCAAGTGACAGTAGAACACTGACTTTTAAGTCACAAGTTTCTCTAGTTTAAGAGTCAGAGTTCCAGCTTTTGTACACCTTAACTATTGTGAACCTTGTCAGATATTAAGCATGTATTGTAAGGATTTGTACTAATTAAGTACTATTGTAGGAGGTGTTTTCGGGTGACGTCACACTTCACAGAAACACAGAAGAAGGGTTTTGGATAAATGTACAGGGTACAGTTCCCACGACCAAGTCCTGGGACGAAGGTCGGGGAATGAAGTCCCTCTATCCAAAAAGAAGGAATATAGATATTTGCAATAGTCTTGTGTAGTTCGTGAACGATGAACGAATAGGAGCCGTATCTTCGCACTGTACTAGAAAAAACGTTTCCGAACGCTGGCTTGTAATCGGTCTAATAGGTCAAATAGCTCTTTCCGCACACGTACATCGCCCGATCGAGAAATGAAAATACAGTCTGGCTGATTGTGACAGAAACGATACATTTTCATTCGATGTGTCTGTGAATGAATGAGAACGAGAGAGAATAGCCGACGAATGACGATGCTATCCGAACCGGATCAACCGAATTCACAAGAATGAAATGAGATGCGCGTTATTTCAATGCCATAATAATGTCTAATATGGCAGCTGTGAACTCTGTGGTAATTATAAACAGAGATTAATTTATTTTTATAGATGTTGCATTTATATTTTTTTTTATTTATTCCTAGTGGATTATGTATAATAATGCCTTTGGTAATACCTAGAGTGCGTATTTGCTCTGTGAGTGATCCGCGCTATGCTCTATGGAAATGCTCACCGAGAGCGAAGACCGAATAGAGCTATTAGAACTAATATGTAGAATGAACTAGTTCACTGTCCGAAATGAACTAGTACAGAACGATCTTAAAAATGACCGAGCAGACACAAGACTAATTTGCAACAACTAGCAGGGGTGTCTCACGTGACCCTTCCAAGTAGGACGAGCCGCAAATGCGCCAACTGGTTAGCTGTCATTGATCAAGCGAGAGTGACGGAGAATCATAACACCGCGATTCAGAATTACGCGTCATATGGGCAGCGCCATCTAGTGGTAAGCGGTCGAACTTTACGAACAACTTGATCAATGAACTTCGGTTGCTTACTAATCTAATACATGGTAGATCCTACCTATACATAATAAATGAAAAGTAAACGTGTGCTACACTATATATTATTATAGTTTAAAGTCATGTCCTGTTGATGGCAATAGTGCTACTAAACGTATAAAGACGATACGTGTCCAAACATCTTTTAGCCGCGTCTGTAGCTTAAATAATCAGAAATGATATTTTCAAGAGTTAACAACCATCTACATATTATATAAAAGACGATAAAAATAAATGTCCAACCCACAAATACTTGCACAGATCTTGGCACAAAAATAACACTAAACAGCAAATGGTCACATAAACACGTGGCCTCTTCACTTGGTCACTTCATATTCAGCTGTCCACACATAAAATTGTCACGTCACTACCGAAGGAAAGTCGTAAAAAAGAAAAAATAAACCCGTTGACGTCAAGTCAACTTGTTGCTGCCGTGTCAGACGTGGCGTCACGTCGTGTCATGATTGTCAACGTCAGCTGGGCGGTTTTCAATTTTTCACTCGTGTTTTGTTTTTCGATAATCTATTTGTTTGCTTTTAGGTTGGTAAGCGATTTATTTAATCTTCATGTAGCTACAGTAGTGGTACATATCTAAAATTATGGTGACTTAATGCCACAGGCCTTTTCTATTATTCAACCTTTAGCTTAAATAGCAAAACGGCTATTAATGATTGTAACGATTTATGAATAATATGGTAGTGTTAAAATAACATCTACTTTTGCTCCTGAAATCCAACTTAGGAGTTTCAGCAGAATGTTTGTGATTAGTACAACAAAGAGGAGGGGCAGTCCTGCATGCAATGCCAAACTGAAATGTTAAGTTTACCCAAACGTTTTAAAAAAAAATCTTAAATAACTTTTACAATACCTATCAAATTGGAATAAAACTAACAACAAGTTCCTAAATAGTTTTTTTTTTTAAATACAGCATTACGGAATACAGTTTCAAAGAAAACAAACGCATTCAACGTAGAAATCCAGATTTTTATTCAAAAGATATAAAAATATATAATCATTGAACATGAAATTACGTTTCTGTTTCCAAGAATATAATTGGTTCCGATATTCTGCAAATGTATGACTATGTATTTCCTAGAAGCCTTTCGTTGCAAATAAGAAAGGAAATGCAGAAATTAATAATCCTCTTGTAACGTACCTAGACATCATTTGCAATGGAAAATCCCGAGAAATAGGTATTGAGTACAGTCGGCGACAAAAGTGCTGATATTTATATAGTTTCAAACATAATCGTAATAAGTATTTTTCTTAATTATTGCATCAAGTCATCCGCATGCACGATGATTGCTATGAAAATTCTTGCACACGACGATGGGTGGAGGCTGGCCCAGAAATAAGTGGTGAGACGATCTGGTGAGAGGCAGAGGAGCTTCCAAGCTGCCTTCCAAATGCTTTTTTCCTGTGCCTTCCTCAATTCCTTAGTTGAGGGAGGCCTTTGCCCAGCAGTGGAACAGTAAAGGCTGACAAAAAAAAGCTTAAATACTATTCTTCTGTGTAAATCTACAATTCCATTTTTTTTATTTCTCGTACGAGGCTGTCCCTAAGATAAAACAGAAACTGAATCACAGCAATCGAGATACTGAAAGAGATTGAAGGGGTTTTATCAAGATATCGGAACTTTCACCACATAAGATTCATTAATAATAGTCCCCTCGCTGTTATATTCTTATTTAGGATTCAGCACATTTTAAAAAAATCAACGATGACAGCCGTCGAGGATGGAGACTCTTTCCTATTTTGTAGTATCTCTTTGTCTCCAAAATACGTAAATGACATTTACGTAGATAATTGTTTATTATTTAAGTTCATCAATGGGGTACATACTTTCACAGTTTATTCACGAGGACTAAAATACTATTTCATGCAACTGCTATTTACGTCACTGACTGTACCGCTGTAAAAATAGCATAATACAACATTGCAATCATAAGCGGCTTATTTATTGTGAACGAGACGGATATTTTGTAAAAGGCTTAATTGGAACGTATAATAATGTAAATTATACGTTTTTGAGTTCATTCGACATCATTAACCAGTATAATTATTTAATCCATTTTTGCAAAAATTTAAAAACATGATTTTACAAAATAATCATTAAACAAAATTAAAAATGAAAGGTACTTTATTGACAGGAGCTGTTAATAAATTACATATAAAGTATCAAAAAGCCAACGTCACGCGGTATTCCCAGGCGGTCACCCATCCAAGTACTAACCACGCCCGATGTTGCTTAACTTCGGTGATCGGAACGAGAACCGGTGTTTTCAACATAGTATGGACGTTGGCGACGATGCAACTGAAATTACTCTTCACAATTATTAGTGCATTCTGGCAGTTTTCCAACTGCGAATTATTTCTGTAATTAAATTCATTGATTTGTCTCGTCCTATACGTCTATTAGTTCAATTTGTTGTGGCCACGACTAAGGACGTCATTCATCTAGAAACGAGAGCTATTTGAACGAATTAAGAGAAACAATAAAGTACTTAAAATAAATAAACAGAGTATTACAATAAATAGAGTGTAGCATGATCTTAAGCAGCCCACAGAATTGTACTTCTGGGGTGTAGGGCTCATCTATGAGTAAATTAGAAAAAGCTGGCCATAATATACCAAGCAGCTCCAGTCCATTAATTCTGGGATATGTCAGGTTTTTTTGCGAAATATCACTGAGAGACTGACTAGTGTGAAGCTTCCTAACCCAGGTCTGCTGTTAAGCTACGACGTTACGGCTCTGCACAAGTTATGGCTCTGTCTACCTGACGTGTCAAAGGAATTTAAATTTTCATTAAAAAAATCGATTTCAAAATATACCTAACTAGCACTTCGCCTGCGGCTTTGCCCGCGTGGATGTCGGTTATCGCGACCAAAAGTATACATAAAATTATATTAAACCTTGCTCGATAACCACTCTATCCGACCAAAAGATCGACGCGGCAGAGGACTTTGTTTAGATGTCAATAGTAAAAGCAGTAATTGTAAGTTATCCGTTGGAGATAGACGTTTGTGTGATTTTTAATATTGTAGTAAATTTTTTTGCGCTGTCACCAATACTTTTCGCAGCACATGCGATAAAAGACGTTTTACGAAAAAAAAAAAAATACTTTGGGTTACATTATTCAAGTTTTCTTTGAGATCTCTAATTATTTCTTGAAGTAAATTTAGCCTATGTTATTTAGCAAAGATGTACATCTATCTAACAGTGACCGAATTTTCAAAATCGGTCAAGTTGTTATTGACTTAAATCGGTACAAACAAACAAATCCTCTTTATAATATTATTTTTATGGTATAGATAGAGTAGACATAAAGACTTTTCATCAGTGAAGTCAACATTAGCCATACGAACTCATTAGAATTATAAAATCAAAAGATATTTGATCAAAAAGCCAACGTCACGCGGTATTCCCAGGCGGTCACCCATCCAAGTACTAACCACGCCCGATGTTGCTTAACTTCGGTGATCGGAACGAGAACCGGTGTTCTCAACATGGTATGGACGTTGGCGACAGTGCAGCTGAAATTACCCTCTACTTTTAATCAGTGCAATTGGCAACATCCCAATGGTTACTTTGTTCTATCGTTAGATTCATTGATCTGTAACTATTAAAACAACTACTTAATTTAAACTAAAACTAACACTAACACTAACTAACTAACTAATTAATTTAAATAAAAAAAAAAAAAAAAAAAAAAAAAATGCAATCGCACGTAGTTGGACCGATGACGTGGTGAAGGTTGCAGGGATCGGTAGGATGCGAGACGTACGGGACCAGTCAATATGGCGACACGTGGTCCCGGCCTATGTCCAGCAGTGGACGTATTTCGGCTGAAATGATGGTGATGATGAATCGCAAGCATACATCGTCGTAGTGCACACAACTACTAGAGGTAGAAATGAAAGCTCGTTTGAAGCCGATACCACAGACTTAACTCAGTCTAATCAATCGATACGTTTAAAGAAAGACATAGACGGCCTCCCCCAAGCTGCCTCACCACACCCTGCCCTCCACTGGTCACATCCAATCTGATTCCACTACCTACCTTATTAGGTCGTATATTAATAAGGTCGTCGACCTATCAACCCGTATTGGGCCCGCCTGGTGGATCATAGCCATCCTTCTCCCACAGAGGAGGCTTGAGTCACTGCAATGGAAACATTATAGGCTGGTGATGATGATAAGGTTGTCGGTCCGTGCAACTAGAGGAATTGGTACCTCAGTCAAATTATTTGGTAAAAAATAAACCCGCCTTCAGATAAAATTAAACAGACTAGACTGTCCTTACTGCCTTTTGTAAGTCTTTGGTCTATAAAGCTGGAGCTACGACCACCGTATTGCAAATACTTGCCGGTTCTTAAAAACAGAAAGAAAAATCAATTCTCTCTAAAATTCTCAGTTGCACTGAGTCGGCGAGAAACTCTTTAGATATGAAACAAAATAAGTTTTGTCAAAAAGCCAACGTCACGCGGTATTCCCAGGCGGTCACCCATCCAAGTACTAACCACGCCCGATGTTGCTTAACTTCGGTGATCGGAACGAGAACCGGTGTTCTCAACATGGTATGGACGTTGGCAACAATGCAGCTGAAATTACTCTTAACTATCGGTGCATTTGGCACCTTCCCAACTAGAATTGAGTTCTATAATTAAAATAATTTATTGAGCTATCACAGCTACACCTATATTTGAAACTAATTGTGTCTACATGTGATGGTAGGTGGAGTAAAGCTGTGACAGAGTATTGTCCAAGGAATTTTGAGAGGAGTGTCGGTCGTCCGACGGCGAGAGGGGTAGATACGAGTATATACGGCATAGTTGCCATTGCGGAAATATTGTTGATGAGACTGGCCAAGAGCAATGGAGTTTCTCACAAGCAAAGAGAACCTCTCTTTGCTTGTGCCAAACTCCATTGCTATGATGATGATGTATGCTATGATGATGATGTATCATCCAGGATCGTCATTCGTTATGTTGACTATCGGAGTGGTGACAAAAGTTCCCGCCTGTTGCAACTGAATAGAGGTGAATCCCATCTTACGAAGCTTGCACAGTATTCTGGCAGAAATGGAGCCCTTACAAGTTGGGCCACATAACCTGATTCTCTGCCTTCTACATTCAGTCTATCTTAGATGCGTTTTGACGGTTGCTGATGCTTTATAACTAGGGGACATCGCGTGTACCGATTGAAGCCTTATCGATTGTATCCAGCGTATTTCTTCAATCTTTATCAGTAAGCCTGTCCACATAGGGTATCGCACGTTAATGGTATTCTTGCAAAGAATGCTATCCTCTAATGCTTGGATTCCTTGTCGATTTTTTTTTCATATTTGGCCAAAAAGCAGACACCACTAAAATGTTTACAAGTTGTTTCCAAAAAAAACTCTTAGCAAATAAAACAAAAGAAAATTATCAAAAAAGCCAACGTCACGCGGTATTCCCAGGCGGTCACCCATCCAAGTACTAACCACGCCCGATGTTGCTTAACTTCGGTGATCGGAACGAGAACCGGTGTTTTCAACATAGTATGGACGTTGGCGACGATGCAACTGAAATTACTCTTCACAATTAGTGTATTCTGGCAGTTTTCCAACTGCGAATTATTTCTGTAATTAGATTCATTGATTTGTCTCGTCCTATACGTCTATTAGTTCAATTTGTTGTGGCCACGACTAAGGACGTCATCCATCTAGAAACGAGAGCTATTTGAACGAATTAAGAGAAACAATAAAGTACTTAAAATAAATAAACAGAGTAGGTATTACAATAAATAGAGTGTAGCATGATCTTAAGCAGCCCACAGAATTGAACTTCTGGGGTGTAGGGCTCATCTATGAGTAAATTAGAAAAAGCTGGCCATAATATACCAAGCAGGTCCAGTCCATTAATTCTGGGATATGTCAGGTTTTTTTGCGAAATATCACTGAGAGACTGACTAGTGTGAAGCTTCCTAACCCAGGTCTGCTGTTAAGCTACGACGTTACGGCTCTGCACAAGTTATGGCTCTGTCTACCTGACGTGTCAAAGGAATTTAAAATTTTTGCAGGGTGGGTGTCATCAGCACGAGGAAACTGTGCAATGGAATGCAGAAGCCCATGATTCTGACGTGGCCGAAAACTTCTAAGCGACGACCGTGATCCAGAATATGAAGTCCGTCATCCCACAAGGTAAATCGACAGCTTAGAAAAAACGTGAAAATCCACCTCTCGACAGGAATGAACGTCTTTTAGATGAATAAAATATCGAGAAACATTTACTTGAAAAATCAGAAAAGAAAGCGAATCAAAAGTTGGATAAAAGTTGTAATGACAAAGCTTTAACATGGCTTTAACTGAAACCAAACGATTTTTTTTTCAAAAAGCCAACGTCACGCGGTATTCCCAGGCGGTCACCCATCCAAGTACTAACCACGCCCGATGTTGCTTAACTTCGGTGATCGGAACGAGAACCGGTGTTCTCAACATGGTATGGACGTTGGCGACAGTGCAGCTGAAATTGCGCTTTACTATCGGTGCATTTTGGCAGCTTTCCAATAGGTTGGACATTTCTGTGAATATATTAATAGTTCATTGATCTGCCACAGCTAATAGATACTATTACATTCCATTGTATTGTATGGTATGCTCTTGACCATGAATGTCGTCTATCAAAATCGCAATTAAAGTTTGTTCACCATGCGTTGCCTCAATGAAGTAAAACCAGCACACAAAAGCAGATATCATAGATTTTTTTCTTTTTGGCGGGTGGAAAATCATCGAATAACCCCTCCCGCTCTTGGGCAGAGCGAGTGGGAGTGTCAGATTTCTTCTGACTAAAAACCACCCATTTTGCGTCTTAGCCCTATATGTCCAGACCGCGGTAACTTGTGAACAACCCGCAGCCCCGACGGAACAACCCGCAACCCCGACGACATCATAGCCTCACACAACTAAATTTGGACTGGCTTCCAGTTGAACCACATGCATCTGAATACCAGTATTTTTACTGGTATTCAGCTGCATCCGGTTAAATCTAACTGCAAAGGCTGACAAATATGTACAAATGAGAGCCGGGACCATCGACCTGACGTGCTTTCCGAAGCACTGAGGAAACTCGTTATATTATTATGATAGGTGGTCTTCAGTCTGCAGACCAACCCAGATAAGCGCAGCATCCGCGAACCTTGGTTAAGGACCTATTGTCAAAAAAAAATATCGCTGGGGCAAAAAAAATATGGCAGACGTTTGTAAATCTTGGCTTTTTCTTTATAATTTTTTCTTAATATTCTCTTTATGTTATCGGTTAACCAGTTCGACAATAAACGTATTGAAGGTAATCTAACGTGGCTGTAGGTTCTTCGAAAGAGATACCTCAGCACCGGACATAAAAGAGTCAGAAGAAACATGGGTGGTTGTTATGATTTCCCACCCACCAAATAAAAAAAGGTATTCTAACGTCGGAAGTACATTCAATGAAGCATACATTTTTGGGTCAGAAGTTATGGTCGAAGAAAGACTTTCTTGGAATGGTTGGGGACATTTCTTGGACTCATGATTCTGAGAACCTTCTACTAGGCTTGTTAATAAGTATTTAAAACATTGCATTATTAGACTAAATATGTAAGTATATCATGGCATAAGTAAATGCTGTAAATAAACATCAATGGTGGATGAGACCAATTATAACATGCGATATGCTTCTTAAAGTAGCTAATAGGGATTTTTTGAGATAAGATTTACTAGTCAGTTAATATTCTATTTCTTACATATTTTGGTTGTAGGTATGTTTATTATTTTAAGAATATAAACTAATGTATAGGTACTATGATATCCAGTATTTCAGAACCAATAACCAAATACACTTAAGTTGGCAGTATGTCTAGGCAGAATACTCAACAGAGTTTAATTTACATATCACATGTATCTGAGACGTGTGACTAACTCAATACCAGCCTATTTAGAAACACTACCAAACCTGTGAAAAGCAGAGAGCTGGATCACGTTGTACGTAGCTCTAACACGTGTCTCTCGACTGCAAAGGAAACAAATTAATAACAGAAGTCGAGCGTTAACGCAAGTAAAAGTTAGCGCTTACACTCTCGTCCGAAATAAACTTATACGCTAATATAAAACCGAAGTTCAAATAGGATTCTGTCAAGTAGAACTCGCCTGCTTAATTTATTTTGTTTTTGCCTCTTTTGTGGCTTGTTCTGCAGGGTAATAACCATATCATAGTGTCCATCGATTAACTGTCAAATTGGTTAAGGTTTAGTACAAAATGTAAGCCATACAAAATACGCTCTAAAACCGCTCTAAGTTGCATCGCTCGAGGCCGTGAACGAGGCCTAAAGGTAATGCTACATGCATAGAAGATGCGCACGGGAATATAATTTGGCCTAGGCGTTAGGCAAAGCCACACCAACATGCTCGAATTTCACGTCTACCCTTTAATCTTTTGACTGGCCTGTTGGTCTAGTGGTTAGTGACCCTAACCGCTATGCCGGAGGTCGTGGGTTCGATTCCCACCCAGGACAAATGTTTGTGTGATGAGCACGATCATTTGTTCTGTGTCTGGGTGTAATTTATCTATAACATGTATGTATTTAGAAATATATAAGTATGTTTATCAGTTGTCTAGTACCCATAACACAAGCTCTGCTTAGCTTGGGACTAGATGGCGTTGTGTGATAGTTGTGGAATATTATTATATTATTATTATTAATGATTGACAATTAGTTTGTACGTTATCTTTATTTATTTATTTATTTAGGTCTACCAACAATTGTTTACACTTGATACATCGACATTATTCATTTTTTAAATTATGCTACAGCGTAACAATTACTTAAAGGTAAACACCACATGCACAAAACAATAAATTAGATAACTAAGCTAACTTAGTAACAACCAATATTCAATTAAAAAACAATATAATTAAACTTTAATACAATTCAATTAAAAATTGATATATGAATTGGTGAATAGGTTTATCAAAATTCTAAATAAAGATCAATATAAATAGATATAAATTAATTTATTAAATAAAATTGAAGCATTGGTGAATTATTAAATTATTGGTAAATTACTGAACATAAAAGAAAATAAAAAAAACCATGATTTTTGAATTTATACAATGAAACACATATAACAAATTCGTTGCGCACGTAAATAACTAATGCAGCTATTTACGTGCGCAACGAATTTGTTATATGTGTTTTTGTTCCAATAAAGATTAAAGATTATTATTATTATTAAGATCAGGGGTTTCATGGTAACCGATTAAGAGTGGCTTTTTGTTTAGCAAGAGAGTCAAAGTGGAGATCAATAACATCACTGTAGCCATTCACTGCCTTACACATTCGTGCAACAGGGGAATTAGCTCCCAAGACTGTTCTCCTAAATGGCGCACAAAGAGGTGTGATGGGACTACGTGGGATTCTAGGGGGTGCACGAAAACTGAAAAGGGCAAGTAAGCTGGGACTGTCTATCTTATGTTTAAAAATTTTGTAGGCAAACATTGTATCTATTAAGTGTCTACGCCTATCTAGTGAGACCATATTAAAATGCTTTAGTCTTTTCTTGTAAGAGTATATTTTTTTGGCGATATTGGAATATGCGAGGTGCCAAGCGAAGCGTTTCTGGACACGTTCAAGCCGCAACGAATGTGTAGCGTAGTGGGGACGCCAAATTACACTATTATATTCCAGGATGCTACGAATGAGACTGTTATACAGCAGTATTTTTGTTTTGTTATGACGAAAGGTTTTACAATTTCTAAGGACGAACCCTAACATTTTCGAAGCTCTTTTTATAATACTATCGAGGTGTGGTGTGAAAGTTAACTTCTTGTCAAACAGTACACCGAGGTCTTTTATCGTCTCGACTTCCTTAATTTCATCCCCGGATATGTGGTAACCACTGCTTATTGGGACGTTTCTTCGCGTGAACTTAACATGGTAACATTTTTTAGGATTCAGTTCCATTTTGTTACTGTTGCACCATTGAACGAGACGATTGAGGTCACTTTGAAGTTGTACTGGATCAACTTCAGACTTAATAATTCTCAAAAACTTTAAATCGTCAGCGTACATAAAAAAGTCCGAGTGCAGAAAACAGCGTGGAATATCATTAATAAAATAAATAAATAAAATTGGGCCCAAGTGCGAGCCTTGGGGAACACCGGAAGAAACACATTGCTGGGTTGACTGATAGCCGTTAACGACAACAAAGAAAAATCTGTCCCTTAAATACGATCCTAGCCAATTCAAAAATGATCCAGAGATGCCATAGGTGCGCAACTTAGATATTACTATCTTAGAATACACTACACAATTGATGTTAACTAAAGATCAGAGGTTTAGAACAATTAAGGAGTAATTCGTTATGATACTAGCGTGCACCGCGTCTTCGCGTGAGTATTATTAATTCATTCACTAAAAGACATTACATAGTGTGAGTTGCACCTAGCATGTAGTAATTCGACTTTTAGCTAGCGTGAATTTTCAGAAAATCTGATATCAAATTCGTTTCTGTAAAGAAAATTACAAGACAACGATTGTTTTCATTCATAAAAGTAAACTTTTAAGAACACCTTTACTATGTTATTGAAATTGATAGCGTCTTGAACAAAATTCTATTGATATTTACATACTACCTTGTCGGTCTATAATAATTACATACTACCTTGTCGGTCTATAATAATTACATACTACTTTGTCGGTCTATAATAATTACATACTACCTTGTCGGTCTATAATAATTACATACTACTTTGTCGGTCTATAATAATTACATACTACCTTGTCGGTCTATAATAATTACATACTACTTTGTCGGTCTATAATAATTACATACTACTTTGTCGGTCTATAATAATTACATACTACCTTGTCGGTCTATAATAATTACATACTACCTTGTCGGTCTATAATAATTACATACTACTTTGTCGGTCTATAATAATTACATACTACTTTGTCGGTCTATAATAATTACATACTACCTTGTCGGTCTATAATAATTACATACTACTTTGTCGGTCTATAATAATTACATACTACCTTGTCGGTCTATAATAATTACATACTACTTTGTCGGTCTATAATAATTACATACTACTTTGTCGGTCTATAATAATTACATACTACCTTGTCGGTCTATAATAATTACATACTACCTTGTCGGTCTATAATAATTACATACTACCTTGTCGGTCTATAATAATTACATACTACCTTGTCGGTCTATAATAATTACATACTACCTTGTCGGTCTATAATAATTACATACTACTTTGTCGGTCTATAATAATTACATACTACCTTGTCGGTCTATAATAATTACATACTACTTTGTCGGTCTATAATAATTACATACTACTTTGTCGGTCTATAATAATTACATACTACTTTGTCGGTCTATAATAATTACATACTACTTTGTCTGTCTATAATAATTACATACTACTTTGTCTGTCTATAATAATTACATACTACCTTGTCGGTCTATAATAATTACATTCTACCTTGTCGGTCTATAATAATTGGTTGCAAGTGACTGCTGAGTTAGAGGTCCTGGGTTCGATACCCAGGTCGGGAAAAAATTGGGTTTTTCCAAAAGGTTTTTATAGTAGCAACCACGGAATTTGAATTTGTATCCTTTTGATGGCAAAAGGCTAGGTTAATATAATATTATATGGGACTTAAAAATACAACTTGCGAAATGTTGTTACACTATTAGGTACTTCTCTGTCTAACTCTTCGGAGATTATAGACGCAATGTTATACTATTATTATTTTATACTTTAGTACAGTAGAACCCCGATTATCCAAACCTCGATTATCCGGATATCCGATTATCCGGGCTCATTGTTAACGGCTTTAATGCGTATTATTATTATTATAGGTAGCCTGTGTTGTTCCACTGCTGAGCAAAGGCCTCCCTCCATTCCTTCCAACGGTCACGATTCAGTGCAATGTCTCTCCAATTCTCAAGGAAGACATCCAGTTCGTCCCGCCATCTCCTTCGTGGTCTGCCAGGACCTCGCGTCACTGTTTTAGGGCACCAATCCTGAGCTTTACGGGCCCATAGCTCGTTCGGCATGTGAAACACTATTAGTTTTATGAAAAGTTGGTTTTATGAAGCGTTGAAACTATCTATAATTAAAAGCTAAAAATATTGTTTGATTATACTTTGAAATCGATCGGTTTTAATTCCGGATAATCCGGATTGACCTGTATATCCAACTCGAAGAACCAAAGAAGTCACCAAGTAGTCCGATTCGACGTAAAAGACCAAAAGTGAAAAAACTCAACCTAATTTGTTAATAAAAAAACCTTTCACCGTGTGATTTACAAACAAAATTGTGGGTATTTGATAAAACGTTGCTAACGAGCTGCCTCGGGGGAAATGGTGACATTATAATAATTTGAGAATTTGACTCCACTTTGTTGTTACTTGATTTTTATAATGGCGTGATGATATGTCGTTTAATTTCTGAATTTTCGTGTATGATTTATTGGTTTACTTTGAATTTAGAAGCGATTTGTTGAAAACATAAGATGAATCGCTACAATTTCGTAAAAAATAAGTAGTCTTTAAAGCTGCTACTGATATTGTAATTTATAAAGGCTGTATTTTGTAATGCTTCTCAAAACTAAATAAAGGCAGGATAGGCTTATTTATTTAACAATATATGTTCACTCTGTATTCAAAATAGAAGAAAGGACAAAGGTTATGCCTAAAAGTAAAATTCAATATATTTTTTTGTTTTTACCGAACTTGTTTACCAAAAAAAAATTTTATAAAGGGTGTGAGTACCCTTAACGCAAACAAAAGGTACTTGTTCTCCCTACCTCTCCGATATTTTTTTTCTTCTAGACCTTACCTGGGAACCCCCTAGCTACGGAGATATTGGGGGTCAAAGTTCTAAATTTTTCACAGCTGTACTAGATTTTCAAGTTATAACTTTACTTAAATTACCTCTATGATCCGTTTATTATTCCAAGCATCCACAAGCACAATGTTTTAAGAGAGCTACATTGAGTTTTACCGTGAAATGTGATTTTGACCCCAAAAAAAATCGTTTCACAGCATAAAAAATTGCGTAGGGGTACTTAGTTTGATGTACAGAATGCATGGTTGACGGCTGTGTGATGGGTTGATTTACACCCTGTATACTTATTTCTAAAGAAATCTCTTCCAGCATACCTGTGAAAGGAGATACTAGAGAAAATGGAATATATGAAACAGATAACTAGCTAACTTACTAACTTCTAAGGCCCTTATGATCTATTACAATACAAATTTTAAAAAGAGACCATCAACTACTAACGTTAGGTATGTTATTTTTTTTTACATTCTTCATTTCACAAGAGATCCGATTTGCACTTTTTGTTCTGTTGCTAACTCTGGTAATTAAGCAAATACTTAGTCATCCGCTGACTCGTTCAGTAATGCAGTAAGAAAATGCTGAATCATGAAGACTCGTCCATTAGGAGCACTTCTATAGAACCCGTTGTTTTGACCCAAATCTTGATTAGATCTAAAATTAAGGGATCAACTCATGTCAAAACTTTAACTAGAGACGACACTATATATCTTGATTGTTGATAAGTCATGTACAAGCGCCAGTACATTAAGCTACTGAAATCCACCTTTATATAATAGAATAGCTGATGCCAGCGGCTTCACCCGTGTGGATGGTCGGGCAAATTATACACTAAAACCTTCCTTTTCTTTTTTTGGCGGGTGGAAAATCGTCCAATAACCCCTTCCGCTTTTGGGCAGAGCGAAAGGGAGTGTCAGACTTCTACTAGCTAAAAACCAAACATGTTCCATCTGAGCCTTATATGTCGAGGGCGCGGTAACTTGTGAACAACCCGCAGCCCCGACGGGCGTCGGCCCTTGCGGGCCCCTCCCATGTTGATGACATCTCTTAGAGGCGCGCGTGGAACACGAACGCGCCGTCTAAAACCTTCCTTAAAAACCACAATATTCATTAGTGAAAACAGCATAAAAATCGGTGCAGTAGTTTTTGAGTTTATTGCGAACAGACAGACGCGGCAGAGGACTTTGTTTTATAATAATGTAGTGATTTTCAACTGTATCGCTTAAGTATTATCAAAGCTTGATGTGTTTTAATTTTATTTCAGAAGAGACAATGTAAGTTAATTTGAGAGCGATGACAATGACGCAGAAGTTAAAATGTAAGAGTTAAAATCTCCAAAGGGGTTAGAGCGTACCTAATAGCTTACCCATATTTATATAGATTATATTCGTTTAATAATGTAATATGAGCTATAATATAATTCCTGGAATAATTAATTAATTAACGTAAATAGATGCAACTTGTATGTCTAGTTTGGCTCAATCATTGTAGTGAAATCTGTTAGGGGTTGGCGCTGTTTGCCGAGATACAGGATCCGTCCTAGTTCGGCAACAGAGGATACCATTTTAAAACTTGTATACTAAGCCTATCAAGTCATATTATTTGTTATTTGTATAATTTTGTGGTGAAATAAATATTATTATTATTATTCCCTTTATTTATTTTGTTACAAACTTATTACATTTTTAAATATTCTTTACAAAAAAAACAATAAAAGAACATTTAAAAATATAAAAAATTGTAGCCCACCGGTATCGGGAACAGGGTCCAAGCTACCGGCGGTCAGGGCTCCAGAGAAAGGAACCTCCTAACAATGCGTGCCGTGTCCAGGAGTACCGCTCTCTGTATCAAGCCCTTGATCCAGCTGCCTAACGAGAGCCTCCTCAGGTGTTGGTCGAGGCTCTTGGCTATTAAGCCATTGGCTGAAACGACTATCGGTACAATGATCGCTGAGTCCACATCCCACATGTCGACAACCTCGCGAGCCAAGTCAAGATACTTGATTTGCTTATCTTTCTCGGCTTTCACGAGGTTCTCGTCATGCGGGACGGTTATGTCAACGATCATTGCGCGCCGCTCTGATCGATCCACCACCACTATATCAGGTTTATTAGCTATAATAGTCCTGTCAGTGATGATGGATTGATCCCAGTACAGTGTGATATGGCCATTTTCGAGAACTGGGTCGGGCACATATCTGTAGTACGGCACTTCTGATTCCACAAGGTTGTACTGCAGAGCAAGTTGCTGATGGATAATCCTGGCTACAAGGTTGTGTCTATGTAAATATTCTCCGTTAGCCAGACGAGAACACCCGGAGATAATGTGACGGATTGATTCACCCGGACGGTGGCATGCCCGACATATGTCAACCGTACCGTCTTTCACAATAAATCTCCGGTAGTTATTGGTCATCATAACTTCGTCCATAATTGCACAGACAAAACCTTCGGTTTCTCCGAAGAGTTCCCCGGAACGTAGCCAGGCCACGGACGCTAGGAAGTCTACATCAGGCCCGTGTAGGGCCCGGAAAAAGCGTCCGTGAAGCTCCTTACTCTGCCATACCTCCATGCGGTCGTTAGTGTCAAGCACTACAGATTTGCGCCAATTCTCTTTAGCCAAGGAGAGCGCGGTAAGGCCCCTGTCCACTGCTACAACATCTCGATGCATCCCCACGTCGGTTTCTAGGAAATATTCCCTGAGACTGCATATCTCACGATTATGAAGAGTCTTAGCATTTAAAAAGCCTCGACCTCCACACTTCCGTGGGATATACAGTCTCATAACCGAAGAACGTGGGTGATGCATTCGATATGTCGTCAACAATGTACGGACCCGCCTATCCAGGGCGTCTAGCTCTGTTTGAGTCCATTTGAGTATACCGAAAGAGTACATCAAAACCGGCATGTTATTATTATTATTTTGCTAGTTATGCTTTTGAGGCCTTTGTCATGGAGGTTGAGCCTTAATAAGAATCAGTAGCTGCTACTGAAAACTGCAGGGACTCAGGCCTCCTCGACAGGAGATGGATGGGCTATAATCCACCTCGCAGGCCCAGTGCGGATTGGTAGATGTCACAAATGTCTTCGAATTTTCTGATTCAAAGACATACCATGTTTCCTCACGATGTTTTCCTTCACCGCTTTGAGAGCAACGGTGATGATATTAATTACACAAAGTAGTGCGCCTGCTTGGGTTTGAACCCACGACTTATTGTTCGTTAGTCTGAAAAAACTTAATAACACTTTATCCGATCCCGGCCAATAAAAGCAATCAAATCAACTCCAAAAAATATTGATGGTCGTTGTTTAAAGTGAAACGCTATAATCTAGGCTCGTTTAGTCGCTAGTTTTGCACACATTGCAAGTGCTAAGTTGAGACTTCGGTTTGTACCGATAAAAAAATGACCTACTTATCAAGGATTTTTAGCGTTTTTTTTTTTGAATTCTCCCTACTTCTCATACAAAAGGACCCGAACACTTCAATATTTTTATTTCTATGGTTTCTTGTTAGTTTATTTTATATTTTTTAATAAATGTACATAGCTATAAAAGTAAAAAAAAAATTAAATATTTCTATGCCTTAAAAATATTCGTTTAAAGAAGATTATTACAAGTGTGTAATGCCAAATAAATATCGGACCATCAAAATTCTGCCACATAGAGGTAACCCATTTTTAAACCAGCCTATCTAACTTGAGTGGAATAGACGTGTTAATACTCTCGTTTACGGTCAAAGCATGCTTGTCACAAACGTAGATATTATCCTCGCCATAAGCCAATTTTTTTTTTTTTTTTGGCCTTTCTCTCCACATCCTGTACAAAACGACCAGGATACACTTCTCAACAAACACCAAAGAAAAACCTCAGATATATTACTAACATTTGCGTTACACCGACCAGATACAAAACCTTATCTGCTGTTATAAATCTTATCGCATAACTCATTCGCAGGTGCACTGGACTCGACTATAAAGGTTATGTCTCTAGGGTGGGCAGAATAATATTTTACGTGACTACGCCATTTGTTGGTAGCGACTTCATTTAGCTAGTCGATGTTATTTTCATATTTTTTGTTGGGTGCGTGTGTGTGTGTCTTGGTTTATTATGAAAACGTGCGTTTTTTTTCTGTGGTAACGTAAATTTGTGCGATTTTACATATGAATATTTGCTTATGTATTTTCTTTTGGTATGAGGGGCTCGTAGCATTTAATAATAAATAATAGTAGTCCCAAAGGTTGAAGGTTGATAAAACAAGCAAAAGTCACCAACCTGACGAGAACGATGAAGAAGAAGCTAAAGTTATTTTTGAATTTTTTGAAGTTAGTGTTTTTACAAATTAGTTTTTTTACAAACATAATTTCTTGACTTCAAAATATATATTTTTAAATAGCGGAGGATTCTACACATATTAAAATTAACCGATATATTTATTCAGTGAATAATAATAATGTAACTGTTTTTGAGTGTGATTATTATACTTCATTGAACATAATTATTGAATTACCGTTTATTGCCATGCGCAATAAAATAATCTACATTCTATGGTTATTAGCGTTTTGTACCACCGAATTTGATTAAACAGTTAATTAATTAAATATTATTTTATTGCCTAAGCGTATTATTGTGTTCAAACATAATTTACTAATTGATGTGGTGGTTTCGTGTTTCTTGTCAATGATATGATTACGTTCTCGTCAAAGGCATGATATTCTGCCGCTTTTTGTTTTATTTTCAAAGAAACATAACATCACGCCTTAGGGTCACTATGTTGGGTTAGGCTAAGGTGTACCTAATAGCTCACCCACATTCGCCCATATAAAAGGTACATGGGGCTAAAATAACCGGGCGGGTGAGCCTATAACCACCAACTTGGTAATGCTGGTAATTTCTGATTGTAAAACTCAATTGCAGTTTGCTCGATCCTTCGTGTTTTTTTTTTAATTATGGGTACATACAGGGTGCAAAAAAATAACTCATCACACAGCCGTCAACCAAGCATTATGTCCATCAAGCTAAGTTAACGCTAAGCTAAGCTACGCAAAAATGTTTCCTGGGAAACGACTTTTTTTTGGGGGTTAAAAATTACATTTTGCGGTAAAACTCAATGTAGCACTCTTGAAACATTGTGCTAGTGGATGCCTTGAATAGTAAACGGGTCATGGAGGTAATTTTAGTAAAGTTATAACCTGAAAAACCAGTATTTACAAAAACAGCTGTGAGAAATATGGAACTTTGACCCTCAATATCTCCGTAACTAGGGGGTTCCACGGTATGGTCTAGAACAAACAAAATATCGCCGTTGTAGGGAGAACAAGTTCCTCTCGTTTGCGTTAAGGGTACACCCTTTATATGTAGGTAATAAGCCGTGAGATTTGTTATTTCGTGGCATCAAAAGAAATATATTTTTACAACGCGATGTCAGCGGCTTCACCCGCAACTACTCAAAAATTATCCCACGGGAAGGTAAAAATCTGGACATAAAACTATACTATGTTAATCCAGATTATAAACTATCAGTGCACCAAATTTTATCCAAATCCATTAATTAATTTTTGCGTGAAGAAGTTACAAATAAACACACTCACAAACTTTCGCCTTTATAATATTAGTGTGATTAAAAGGTAACAATAATCGTAAGTCCTCATCATCATCATCATCATTTCAGCCAAAAGACATAGGCCTCCCCTAAAATATGGGGGGTTTGCCATAATCGCCACGCATGGCTGGCGGGTTGGCGATCGCAGTACGGTCGATACAAAAGCACAAAGAACGCTGATAAGTAGTCCTATTTCAACATTTTCATAAGTAGTTTATTATTCCACATCACATAACATTAACACGGAAGTACTTCCCAAGTACAGAACGTCATAAATTTCACTTGTTAAGAGCTGATCGCAAAGTTTCAGGAGGGGGAGCTTGCAAATGACTTCAAGTTCGCAGCCTGAACTGAGAGTGTAGTAAAAATGTCGACGTAGTTAATTTGTTCCTTATTTAATGCTTAGCAATGCCGAGTACCCTACCTATATTGGGTCTGTAAATTATCATCATCATCATCATCATTTCAGCCGAAAGATGTCCACTGCTGGACATAAATAAATCTGTAAATTATCACTGCACTAACAGACAGACCGGCGGAGGACGTTGTTTTACAATATATGTTATATTGTAAAACAACGTCCTCCGCCGGTCTGTCTGTTTGCGATTAACCCAAAAACTACTACACCGATTTTCATGTTGTTTTGACCAAGGGATAGAGTGGTTCTTGAGGAAGGTTTTAATGTATAATCTGACCGCCATCCACGCGGGTGAAGCCGCGGGCATCAGCGAGTACTATATATTAACAACAGCAGATAGCTTCGTTGTTCTAGAGGTGGCAAGCGCGACTGCTAAGCATGAGTGCCTAGGTCCAGTTCCCAGGACTGGAAAAGTGTTATTCAGTTAGCAGCCAAGGAGTTTGGATTGTGCCTGGTTTATAACAGTAATCTTGCCCCTTATAAGATGGGACTTTCTTTAACATAAGTGACGAAATGCAGGCTTATTGCAGATACGCCTCTGCATAACGCTTCGGGGATTAATAAATGATAATTTGATTTTAATTACAAACACTTTTTAATGAAGGAGTCTCTCAAAAGCCTGACAGACGAATCGAACATGGAAACCAATGAAATTATGTAAAATATCAATATGTTGCAGGGTACTTTATTTAAAAAGAAACTGATCGAGTGGCAACAAAATTATTATTTCTATAGCATTAAGGAATTTATGGAACTTAAAAAATAATGATAAATGAAAATGAATGATTGATTTTATAATAAATTAATAATGATTCTAATTGCATGATAATTTGATGATAATTGACACAAATAATTTGCACGCTTGCATGCAGGCAGAATACAATGACTTTTAGGATATAAGATCTTTCCTTGTATTTTGTATGAATTTTCTCGCAAATAAACATTTTTGATTTGATTTGATTTGATAATAAAAGAGATAATTTTAAGGACTTTTTCTCCGTAAAAACTGAAGTGCGCCAAGCTCATTCTTAATGTATTGCGACGGCAGGACTCCGAACCTCACTTACCCAAAAAATAATAACGGCATAATATACCATTTCAGTTTCCCAACAAAACCGAACAGACCCACAACTGATATAATAACGAAATAACAATTTCCATCCACAAACAGGAAGACATTTGCTAAAGAAAATTGCCAAGAATGAGATCAAAATATTCGTCAACAAGGTCCTTCAGAATGACGTCACAACATGGCCGGATATTGAAAATGTTCGGATATGTCAGTCGATGGCCGACGCGAGACTTTTTCCCCTCAATTCTATGGATCACATGACATTTGTTACGCACTTTGGATTAAGCATCCATCAATTTGTAACTTTAGATCTCTGTGTGTGTGTCTTGTAAAATGGAATATTGATGGATATCTATTTGTGTTTTTTATGCAATTGTTTTTGGTTTACCTACAATAGAATTGGATGTGTAGGAATTTGTTATCGAAATGTTTGGAATGGTAATAAATGTTAAAGCCCGCAGATTTTAAATAAGAAACAGACGCTTTAAAAATAAAGAAATATCAGATTCCTCTTTTTAAGCCCGCCTACCTAACGACTCATATTGAAGAAATACCAATTTAATTCCTGGATTTAGAAAAGACTAAGTTTAACTATGCTGCTAAATCATGCTGAACTGAATAAGAGCATTGATTTGGTATCAGAGGCCCATGTGCCATGTGGCATTTAAACTCTAACACCAGTCGCTAATTACACCATAAAGAAGAAAACTAGGCCAAAAATATCAAACCGAATGTTTTGATATAATTAGGTCTATCTTAGTTTACCAGTTTACAAACACGTCGTATAGAAACCGTAGACAGTTCAAGAACAGTTTTTTGTTTTATCATTCCAATTTTTATATGATTTTATTATTCTAATTTTATTCACCAAAATATTTTGTTAATTTTTGTTGTAATATTGTTTATTTTCTTAGATTTGTAATTTTTTTTCTAATTATTTTATTTGTGTAATTTTTATGTTCGGCCTAGAACTTATATGTGTAACTGTTAATAAAAGTTGTTTATATATAAAAAAACATGACCTAAACGTGGTTTCAAAAGCCCTTTTCGATAAGGAACCCTAGAAGACTCAAAGAAACTTGAGTGTTGGGTAATCCAGGTAAACCCCATACAATTGTTTTTACAAAGAAATCCGATCCCTTGCAACTTTATCCTCGACGCTTTTTTTCCATAAAACATCTTAAAAAGTTTTATATTGCAAAGAAAGTTTTATGCAGCTTTCGATTTTTGAATGTTTTTGAAATACTTTTGAGTCCTTTTGCCTGTATGGTGTCTGTTTATTAGTTTTGTGTGCACATGAATAATTTTTTTTATCTGATGATGGATTTTTTTGGATGCAAACAATAGGTCACCTGATAGCATGTCCTGCGTGCCCTAATCCTTGCAGATTGCACAATAAAAGAATTGACGGGTGACAGTGTTAGACCAAACATAAGTTCTGGGCCGGCTCAATAGAAAACTCAAAAAAATCAAAAAATCAAAATCAAAAGTCATTTATTCAAATTAGGCTGATAATCAGCACTTTTCGAACGTCAAAATTTACTTTACTCTACTTATTGACAAGAGACAGTCCCCCAAAACGCCCCCCCTTCGGCACTTCCTAGTGTTTAGCTGGAAAGAAGAAGTGACGGAACAAACTCCCCAGCAACACATTCTGTCTGTTATGTTGGTTAGAAGAACCAGACTCGATACAATAGTAAGGTGTAAGTTTATTTTAGAGTTACTACAGACACAAATCAATAATAAAAAATTATATAATTATAAACAATGTAAAAATAAAAAAGTACATAACATATCAATTAACAAATTTTTTTAATGTAGGTACTCAAAAGAAAAGTATAATTCCATCTTTTTATGAATTTTACCCACTGCTCAGAAGGGCTGCAATAATTTATTATCATATTTGCTAAAAATACTAGACAAGCTTCTCTAAATCATGTTTCGTTTTTTCTTAAATTAAATGAGTCTTGCAACGTTATTGGCCTACATTGTAAATATGTCAACCCCAAGCATAACCTACAGCTGCATTAGATGAATTTTACCAAAGATGAAATGTAAATGTCTGAACCAAGCCTACATTTATTTTATTGGACCTATAATAAATGTTCTTCTTCATCAAATTTCTTAGAACTTAATGGACTAACAAAAATTAGACTCATCACTTAAAAAAGAATCCTCCAGAAAAAAACACTTGGCCAAGCGCATTAATCTTGATAACTATGATGTGAAAAAACTTTCAAAAGACGCAACTTATGCTGAAGCAAAGCGGAAAACTTTTCAATCGGTTATGGGCGAATCCATTAAGATAAATCGTTGAAATTTCAGTTTTCTATCACACCGCAACTTTGTCTGCCAAGTTTTTGAAAGAATATGCAAATATTGTCAGCATCGGGTGGGTTAAGAATGGTTGCATAAAAGCATGCGATGTTATTGGATAAAGAAATTAAAGGTTAATGTGCATTACCATAACGTCGCCTTAGAGTGAAAACCTCGGGATTACATTTTTCCCCAAACTTAATTTATTGCATTTCTGGGAAGAAAACCTAGCAACGCACATCCTAATTTAACTAATTTATTCATTACATTTATATATTTTTCATATTTATTAATAAAAAAAACATAAAGACGCCGTACAAAGACCTTGTTGCAGCACGTAGTTTTTTCTTCCGCTTGAAAAGTTACTACTTTTACACTTACGAGGTTTTTACTCTAAGGCGTCGATAATCATAATCAACCAGTTTTTTGGTTCCGTCCATTTATAAATATTTGATTGGTAACCTTTTTTGGTCAATTTGTAAATAATAATTTATCCTTTTCTTTATTATTACTAATTCTGACACACAGTCCTCCCCTGTATTAGAAGGTGTGCCATAATCCATGCAAGCCCAGTGTTGAGATCGATGAACGTCACAAGTGTATATTTGTCTGCCTGGGTACCCACGACAGTAGAACGCATAAATCAGGACGAAACCACAAAAATACCACTGCTATACGAAGATAATGTGAGTAAGAGAATATGGGGACAGGAGGTAAATATCCTTGTTTGGTGACATACAAATTTTAAGGATTTCTTTTTTCTCTTTTTTATAAAAACGTTGCTCCACACTTGGAATTTCTCCCGTATCGTGGGTGCGTTTACAAATATTTAAGCTCACGTACACACAAACACACCCACGCCCGAAACAACTACCTGTAGGCCATACAAATATTTGTTCCGTGCGGGGATCGAACTCGCCACACACAGCGCAGCAGTCCAATTGCTCAGCCACTGCGCTAACCGTGCCTTCAATATAATATCGTAAGCCTTGTTGGTAGCCTAATATTTCAGACGTTTCAGTCTGGTTCCAGCGTGATGGATAGCTTACGTTTAGTTTATCATGTCCAGCTCGCAATGTCTGTTAGTAGGGTACGTGTGTATGTGTTTCGCCGTGACATTAACAGACAGAAGTTGCCTAAACAAGTGGTATGCACTAGCACAGAATTTCGTTTTTCGACAAGGACTTTCTACCATATCAGTCATTCTTCAGTAGGTTATGTCATACCAAAAGACTTTTGACTTTTCTGTTATTGTGTGTGCTTATTGAATGCCATTCAGTTCTTAATAAATAATGAAGACAGCGAAGCTCCAGAAAAGTCCGAAAAAAAAAATTGTATGTCTTGGATCCCGCAACGAAATTACTCAGAAAACCAATAGCGGAGGATTTTTGATATGATTTAGGATTTTGCGAGTGCTTCATTAGAATGTTAATAAGTCTATATCTATCTAGTCAGTTTTTAAATTTTTTGAAAGGTTATAAAACATGGCAAATAGCTTACATATGCATTTATTTTCGAAAGGATTCAGTACCTTCAAGACATCAAACAACAACCTGCCTCCATCAATAACTTCCACAACAACAATATCGTTTAGTAACAACATTAATTACCCACTTTAATTAAAAACTACACGAGCACTTGGGCAGAGCGAAAGGGAGTGTCAGACTTCTACTGACTAAAAACCACCCATGTTCCTTCTTCGCCCTCTATGTCGAGGCCGCGATAACCAGAGGACAACCCGCGGCCCCGACAGGAGAACAAGTGCCCTTCGTTTGCGTTAAGGATACTTTTACACCCTTTATACACGCATACCAACTGCACGTATTAGGTAGGTATTGCAGTTGTCTTCCGTTTAAGGATAAAAACGACAAATATCCAGAAACGGATCAAAAGCCTTTCAAAATAGTTTATCGCCTCGGAAATTCGACTCAGCACCTTCTAAAAGCTTCTCAGACAAATCGATGTGGTAAATAAAAGCGTTTGCCGAGGACACTCTAGATCAAAGGTGAAAGGCCACTCCTCGTGAGGAAATCGTCGAATCATCCGAACAAAAGCCGATTGTTGCCGAATAATCCCGACTTTTGGTTTTCGAATTTAGAGTCTGTTTGATCTTCTTTTATTGTCTTGACAACAATTGCCTTTCATTGATTTATTATTTCTGTCTTCTAAGGTTTCGGTAGCTAACATGACATTTTTTTGTTTTAAACACTGTCGTTTTGATCAAACGGAAATAAAGTGCAACCCAAAGTAAACTACAAAAAAAATATTATGAACGTTTTGAAATATGAGAATCTAAGTTGACTCTGCGTTTATTTAATATATGGTTAGGCAGACCAAAACCTTGAAACGGGAAAGAACCTAAGATTTAGTCCTTAAATTAACCGTAGCAAACTAGGATTGAGGGCCTGTAACAACATCTACGATTAAGTAATAGTTTCCGTTAATTACTAGGCAAATAATTTCATATAAATTCTGTTCTATTTTTTAATATATTCAGTAAGTAAGTGGCTATTCGGACATTATGAATTAGGCCAATAGTTGTAATTTCATTAAAAACGTAACCTCTCTTCCTGCATTTTTTAACTCCCTTTTACCCACGCTAGTAAACTCTCTTGTGTACACCTATTAGCTAGTTTAAAGGCTACTCACATTTTAGCTTACAGCTTGTAGTGGTGAAAAGTTAAAGGAAAACTTCCATTTAAACTGGCTTCATATTAGACTAGTTTTCTCAAATGAAACTTTCCTTAAAGACATGTAATTCCAAGGCTACTTTGTAAAACTTTTATCTTTGGAGAAGACTTGAGACGGTTTCTTACCTTGTAAGGCGTATTGCTAATTTTACTGTTAACCCTTTCCAACTATACAGAAAGTTAAGGAAACTCCAAACCTTAGTGCTGGAAACTTGTGAATTCTGACTTGAAGCGTCTTTACTTATAGTACGAGTATAAGTTTGTAAGCTATAACAGGGCCGAATGAAACTGTCTGGATATCCGTCTATACAAGATGATTTTTTAGTCACCGTCCAAATTGGTATATTAATCTTTGGCGAAAATCCTTGAATACGTGTTTTTTCTTTTAGTTTCACTCGATACAAAATTATTATATAATAATAATAATCATTTATTTATTTAGACAACTAAGATCCATTGGGTTATATTGAGATATCATCACAAAGTTTTAACGTTTTACGAAGAGCGGATATTTCTCTCGAAAAAATGATTTAAGTAATATGAAAATTATACGTATCGATTCTTTTTCAAAAATGATGTTAGTGAATGACACCGAATGCCTAGAAAAAATTTGGACGGTGACTAAAAAATAGGATCTTGTATAATAGAGGTATAACCTGGAGGAGTGGAGTGGAATGGGTGGTGGACTGGTGGAGGTTTAACCTGGTGGACCCTAGACAATTTTAGCTGCATATTGTTGTTGGGCTGTTGATCCAGGGCCGTCCAAAAACGCGTTGCATCGATAATATTGTCAGGAGCGCTCGAAAGGCGACAGAGAGAAAGCGACTGTCGCAACCTCATGCTCGGCACGCCACGATAGCGGCGGTAAGTCCCCTCTTTGAGCAGTAGCTGGAGAGGCGCCACGGCGCCCTCTCCTTACGTTTGACGCAGGTGCTCACCGGACACGGTTGTTTCGGGAGGTACCTGCACCGAATCAGGCGGGAGGAAACGCCCGGACGTCACCACTGAATGGGACGCCGTCGCCTCCTCCTGCGAAGCAGTGATGCCGCGGTTTTGACATAAAAGGCTAAGAAGGAACATGAATGGTTTTTAGTCAGTAGAAGTCTGACACTCCCTTTCACCAAGAGCGGGAGAGGTTATTTGATGATTTTCTCCCCGCCAAAAAAAAAAGAAATAGGCAGGAATAAGACGATGATGATGATTAGAGGAGTAGAGCATGATACATTACGTAGTCTGTCTGTTAGTTTTTCAGTAATCTAACATACAGACTACTTAGAATCACATTTGTTTTAGTCAGTAAACATGCCTATGAAAGACTCTGTGGATGCTACTAGGAATTTCTCATGCCTGATGAAAACACCCAAAAACACCTTTCCCCATGCCCCGGGATCTAATGTACAGCAATCGCGCTTGCAAGCACTAGACCAGGCAGTCGATAGTCGAGGATAGATAATCGTTGCATGTAAACGGACACCCCGACATCATAAGTAACTAGCGGACGTCACGCGGTTTCACCCGCGTAGTTCCCGCTCCCGTGGGAATAAAAAGTAGCCTATGTCACCCGGGTTTGGGAAGCTTCCCAACGGTGAAAGAATTTTTCAAATCGGTCCAGTAGTTTCGGAGCCTATGCTCCGAAACTACTACAACAACCTATATACAATCGGGGGAACAACCTGGATGAGGTTGGCACAGGAACGTGGTGCACAAGACAGGCCTACACCCAGCACTGGGTGAATTCGGGTTGTGATTGATGATGGTGATGAAAAGTTTGTCTAGATGTATGCACGTTTGTTACTCTTTCACACAAAAGCTATTGAACCGATTTGGATAAAATATTGCTCACAAATAGTAGATCCATCACGCATTGCATCACGAACCCATGGGACAGGTATCGAGACTAAATGTTATGGAAAAAGCTAGCTGGTACTACTATTTTTTTGGTTGGGGAAATCATCAAATCTCCTGCTCTTGGGCAGAGCGAAAGGGAGTGTCAGACTACTACTGACTAAAAACCACCCATGTCCCTTCATAGTCCTTGTGTTCTCCTCCTTTAATTTAACGTAATATCCGAACATAACATTTAACATTAACTGCATAGCAAAGCATCTTATTCAAAAGTACACTCACAAACAAACTCGTTAATTCACTAAACTTACAACGAGTTCGAATCAAAGCGAAGTCGCTCACAATCCGTACAATCGTGAAGCGAAGTGCACCTCGTGAATAGTCCTTGTAAAGTTTTGAGTAATTTTCTAGACATGTTACCTTCAACGCGTTTTCATTTGGAAGTTAATTTAATTTCCTAAGTTGGCTTTTCTTGAACGCTGATTGTTGAAAGGAAAGTAGATGTTAGGTAATGTGGTAGTGAAAACCATCATCTATTTAGTTTTTCTCCAATCTACACTAATATTATAAAGTGGAAATATTTGTTTGTTTGTTTGTAACGAATAGGCTCCGAAACTACTGGACTGATTTAAAAAATTCTTTCACCGTTGGGAAGCTACACTATCCCCGGGTGACATAGGCTACCTTTTTCCCTGTATTCCCACGGGAACAGGAACTACGCGGGTGAAACTGCGTTACGTCCGCTAGTCTTGAATAAAGATAAATGCGTGATTTTTATGTAACAAATATAAGCACAGTGTTGTTATTTAATATACCTCGAAATGATTTGCTATATGTCAATTATATTCGTTTCCATCTCTTGAATTATTTACCAACCGGACTCCACACGGAATTTCCATCTACTACGAAACTAACATACAAAAGCTCTCAGCGTTCCAGTGACTTTATACTAAATAACAGCAAAATCTAAAAACTCATCTACCCGTTTATTTACTAACTAGTTTGCAGAAAGTAAATTTTCATCAGAACATAGCACAAAACATGATCAAATTTCATAAACTGTCAACAACTTTCAACTTCAATTTCAAGTAGAGTGTGCATAAGTACAGGGCTGTGCGCGACGGTATAAAGTTGTACTATATTGTTCATCATCATCTCATCATCTGCCTAGCCTTTTCCCAACTATATTGGGGTCGGCTTCCAGTCTTTTTTTTTTTTTTTTTTTTTTTTTTTTTTTTTTTTTTTTTTTATTTAAATTAATTAGTACATAGGTGTTCCTGAAATTTAAACTCGCCAAACTTTAACGTTTGATGGCGAGAGGCGCTCTAGTACAAAACAATGAACCATCTTACTAACTATAATAGGTACTAATAATTATTTACTTATAAATATGTATACTAACTGACAACAAAATCCAACAACATATACTTATAATTCTAGAATGTTAGTAACAATTTTACTTATTAACTATGTTAGTTCTAAACATTTACAGGTATAAGTACCACACACGTCGATTACTATCGGCGTGCGTGTATGACCAGATGTATGAATGTGGACGAACCAAAAGGAGTGTGTGAGGATCGTAGTAGGTGGCGTTCTATGATTTCTGCCAACACCCATGGGAAAAGGGCGTGAGTTTAAGTATGTGTGTATATATTATACAGAACATATAGTTAGTTTCATTTAGTTCTGTATGCTGTCTAGTACAAAGCTTTTTAATTTCGTCCTAAGTGACCCTTTACTAACTTTTACTTTTCCTCTTAATAAATCTATTCTGTTAAATACATTAGGTACCAAATACTTAGATGTTCTCTTACCATAATAGTTTGTTATCTGAGGCTTAATCAGTCTGTTTTCTCTGACGCTACGTGTGTTGTACTTATTTTTAACATTAACTTTATATTCATCACTTTTATAATAATATTCTAGGCCTACCAAATAATGTACTTTTTTATCTACGGGTATAATTTTACAGATGGGAAATAACTTATTATACTCTTTGTTGCACTTATCTTTAACATTTTTACTAACTAGAAATTTTATCAGTCTTGTTTGGATATCTTTGATATCTCTCAAATATGTAATAAAGGTTCGCCCGTACACAAGCAGTCCATAGCTCATTAGCGAATCGGCAAGTGCAAAATACACAGTTCTTAACGTCTGTTTGTTCAACACATTTTTTAAGTGGTAAAACTTACTTAATACCGATCTTAACCTATTACAAATATCATTTACATGCAATCTCCAATTAAAGTTCTTATCAATCGTTAGACCTAAATATTTAAAATTATCAACACAGTCCAATTTTGCACAGTTACAGTTATATTTATTTCTATGCAAACATTCGTATGTATGTCCTATCACTATACGATTATCATTGTTTACATATTTAGCATTTCGATTATATGGCGAGTGTACATGCATACATTTAGTTTTCGACAGATTTAATATTATACCATTGTCGTGTGTCTAACCGGATGCAGCTGAATACCATTATTTTACATGGAGCGACTGCCTATCAGACCTCCACAACCCAGTTAATACTAGGTAATACGATACCATTTGGTAAGACTGGATGTCAGACTTTCAGGTCACTGACTATCCGTAACGACTGCCAAAGATCTATAAATGGCACCCGGGACCAACAGCTTAACGTGCTTTCCGAGGCACGGAGGAAACTTGTATTATATTGTTATGATACTAAAATGTAGAACCAACCATAGTTTACTTAGCTTTAAATAGTTTTTCTTATTACCAACCACGCCTGTAAGTGCGTACGGAAGCTGCCATGATCGGCATCACTCCTTACGCTTGCCGATTCGTGGTACCATTCAAGAACAAACGTCTATATTTACAGTCTACTGACTGTAATAAATAAATAACAGACGAGTTACCAGTGCAAAGGTATAAGCTCGGGAATCGTTTATTTAAGGTATACTGATATTCACAGAAAATCGAATGACCCAAATTATACGATGTCTTCAAACAGCATAGCTAACAAAATTGGCTTCGGAAGCATTACACTGGAACGAAATCCCGGGATGTCACATTTATGAATGAGAAATTTAAATTTCATCTAGAAATCGGGAATACCCATGTGCACAGTTATATTTAGGGTTGTCATATCATCAGGAGCTCGATAGAGACTCTTTCGGCTACTCTGTATATCCCAGTATTTAACAAACAAACGCTACGTAGCCAAGAAAAAAGACAGATCTATTAATGATTTAGGAAAATGCTTCCAATCCTTGGAAGATTTCATTCGTAAAAAAGGTATTTTTATTAATCGAGTTATTTTAACATAGCTTCACAGTTCTTTTACCTAAAGGGTTTGGTCAAGCGCTACCTACACGCCCACAATTCGTCATCATCATCATCAACATCAGCCTATAATGTTCCTACTGCAGGCACTCAGGCCTCTTCTCTATGAGAGGGATGGGGTATAATCCACCACGCGGGTCCAGTGCTGATTGGTACAATTCGTTAATAATGTTTAATTCTTATATCTTAGAAGGCGAGCCTATTTTCATCACCATCATCAATCACAACCCGAATTCACCCAGTGCTGGGTGTAGGCCTGTCTTGTGCACCACGTTCCTGCGCCAACCTCATCCAGGTTATTCCCCCGATGGCATCTATGTCGCCTGCCCACCTCGCCGTCGGTTAACACACATTTCTTTCTTGCCTTCTTGGACGTCATTTGGTGACAGCCTTAGTCCACCTGTCAGCACTGCGCCTTGCTAAGTGCTATCAACAGGGTGTAATCTTGATAAATTCCTGATGGAAAAACGCAGGACGTCACAGTCATATCAATAGCACAAAAGTCCGTTTAGTTCACTTCATAAACTTAGTTTTCCCTAATCTCCAACAAAAAATTCAGTTTAACCAGCCCTACTCTTATGTAGACTTCAATTACGTAACGCGGAAGGATTGTTAATTGAGTTGCGACACACGACGCGTGTCCGTGCTCTGACGTCATCACTCGATGCAATTACGTCACACTTTGTTTTTTCTTGTTTCTCGACGAGCTAGGAAAGTTTGGCTAGGGATTGATGGTGAAGAATTATGAATTTTGAATGAAATTTTGATAAAGTTTAGTTCGTGCTCTGAATTTTTAAATTCGGAGGTTGACCGGAACTTGAATGGAAACTGGGTTTGTGCGAAATAATGTCATGATAAGCTTTTTTGCGACCAGCTAGTCACACTATTTCCAGCCACAGTGCATTGTATAAAGTGCAGACCAATTCTGGAAACACACTGGATTTTGACAGATACTATACTGAAAGTGTAGTGTTAAAAAATTCAGCATCAAACAGCAGCAGCATCAGACAGTCTACTCGTTTATGCTTAATTAACAAAAGAGACAAAGAAATTCGACAAACTATTTTCTTCCAGACGTATCTTTTAATAAAATGCGTAATGCATTTGCTCAAGACGACCCCAAGCCTTAAAGTCCAACCAGAATCAAAACACAACTTTAAACAAAAATCTCGCAACAACCCCTCACCCCCCTAACAGAAAATCTAAGCCTAATAGAATAAAATCCCTTTTAAAACACCATAAATCCGAGGCACCCATTGATAGGGACGCTCCTCAATTGCTTATAAATCCAGTGGAATGGTTATTGGGTGAAAAATGGTCGAAATTGTTAGATGCCTCGGTTAATTTAACATTTGGGTTACGGGATGACATCTCCCGGGATTATATCAGGGATCGTATTTTGAAAGGGTGTGGAATGAAAAACGTCGCGTGGTTTTGGATTTTTATTCAATTGTTTTTATGTCGAGATGTGATTCTGCTGTTCCCCAAACAGGTAAAAATAGCCAGCGAAACTCGATACTGCGTGGTGGTATTACTATCTAATCATGATAAACCACAATATTTTTACTCGGGGTTTGTTGTGGGTTAAAACGGTCAACAGTAAGTGGTTATTAAACGTAGTTATTTTGAATATCGATGGCCATCAGGTCTACGGAGTGTTGTCAGTTTATTTTTCATTGACCAGTACTGATTGGACTGTGCCAGATAGGTAGTCCCTCCGTGTAAAATATTATTACCTGGAAGCTGACCTCAATATAGTTGGGTAAAGGCAAGCAGAATATGAGGCTGTCCACACAAATGCTCACACAAAATGGGCATGGATAATTATTAAATACCAGCTGTTGCCAGCGACTTCACCCGCTACAACTCTAAAATTATACCACGGGAAGATAAAATCGGGATATAAGCTATCCTATGCGTTAATCCAGGTTATAAACTATCTGTGTACCAAATTTGATCTAAATCCGTTCAGTAGTTTTTGCCTGAAAAAGTAACATACATCACAAACTTTCGCCTTTATAATATTAGTTTGATGTGATTTACGCCATCGCGTTAATATTTAGATACCTTTTTTATTGGATGGTGGGAATTATTCATCAAATTACTCCTCTTGCTCAGGGCGGAGCAGAAGGGAGTGTCAGACTGCTACTGACTAAAACGACCTAGCCCTTTAAGTCCGGGGCTGCGGTATTGCTTTCATCAACCTGCAGCTATATGTAGATACCTCAGATAGCCAACTAATTGAATGAAGGTTAATACACGCAAGGGTTACTCAGACAGACACCCAATTAGTGCAGATGTGTGCATTCATGTGATGTATTTTAATAACCGTGTGCGTTTAATTATGACAAGGGATTGGGCGATAACGTGCCACTGTCTGGTTGTAATAACAATGTGTTGATAGTAGACCGTCTGGCAAACTTAACAGAGTAGTTAACAAAAAAAACTAATTAGTCCGTCAGATAGATTTCCAAAAAATATTGGACACGTATTTTTTATTTTTTCACGTAAACAAACAATGAAGACGATACAGTGGTTTGAAAACTCGTGTGACGTCATATTCTAAGGCATTAGTTTGACATTTCTTAGCGGTAAGTGACGTCAAAACCCCCCACTCAAATCTTTGACGCGTTTTATCTTTGTCAATTTTTATTGATTTGATAAAACATAAAATACGTATCCAATATTTTTCGATAATCTACCAGACGGACTAATTAGAATCATATTTTTTTAAATCAGTAAACAGCCATATTGTTGTAATAATAATAATTCTAAATGGCCATTGACTTGGCCATTGAGAGTATTATTATTTGCCTGTGTGAATGAGTCTAGGATAAACGGACACATCTATAATTGTATAAGTGACGACTCTGTTCTGAAGTTGACTACAATTAATTTATCTTTGAAACTCGTTAGTATCTCGGAAAGCCAGCCAAGCAGTTACAGAACCATAAGAACTTTATTGTCTTTACTTCTCATTATCTGCCCTAGCCTTTACACAACAATGTTGGGGTCGGCTTTCAATCCAACCAGATGCAGCTGAATACTAGTATTTCACATAGAGCGACTGTCTATCTGACCTCCACAACCCAGTTATTACTGGGTCTATACTGTCTGGGTATTTACTTCTGTATAAGTGTATATTTGCGATGCAAAAAAATGCGATCTCTTAGTTAGTATATACATTTCCAAACGTCAAACTAGTAGCTACACATGTAACTTTTACCTACCTACCCTTAGCCTACAACACAACAGTGAAAGGTCTCAACTAGCACTAAATCTACTACCATGACGAAACTTTATTGTCGGTACACAATGTAGTCTAATTCCACGTGATTGTATACATGGACGCACCTTTATGTTGATCCAGTACTTGTATTGTATTGAAAATGTACGGGTTTTCGACGAAAAAGGGGATCTTGGAAAAGCCTGCTTTTACTGATTTATTTTGCCAGGTACACATTAATTTAAAATCTTTAAAAATATATGACACTTATATGTTTAAAGGAAATTCAAAGTCACAAAACCTATAAACAAATATGAAATGAAAATAGAATGGACCCCATCTGCTTCCAAGTTTTGTTTAATTTAAAATTTGCTCGTTTTTTAGTTTTTTCAGTAAACGTTTAGTTTTTTAAGTAACTACTTTAAAAAAAAAGGCATCAAGCATTCACTGATTCGACCACATCAACAAGCATAATATTGAATTATAGCTTTGTAACAAAGCAACAGTAATATTAGTGCACTACTATAGATCAGATGTTATTTGTGGTTTATCAAGCTTTGGACCACGCAGGTAAAACAGCCCAGAAATTTTGATGTTTCCCGGTGTCCACTACCAACTTGTCCACTAGTGACAGTAACATGACTTTTTTAAAATATCCCCGCTAACCACCATTGGTGGACAGTGACTCAATTTTAAGCATGGGTTTTCTCGTTGTTCACCAAAAACAGATAATATTATGCCAAGTATTTCACTAGTATAATATTTGACTAGTAATAGTTATAGGGATTTTATTTCACAACCCACCAAGAGGCCAGAATAATGAACCGGGATGCATCGAATCATCCCGAAAAAAATCCCAAATACCTAAAACCCTTACAGATAACAAAACCCTCCGTACTTTTATGTCTAACCCCTACCATCAGAAATTCAAATTCAGCCATCAACTCACAGATGCTAGCACAACAAATTATTTCACCTGTCTAACAGACGCCAGTACATGTGCCCAAAGTCGTGGCGAAACGTGACTCTCTTACCAATGGGATAGCGGCCGTGACGACGCGTCGAGAATTTAGTAGTGGAACTGTAGTAGGGGCTTCGCGTCGCTGGGGCACTGGTACAGGTTAAACGTGATGTTTTAATAGTACTGTAAAATTGTTTTGGAAACAGTGATAGCTTAGTGGTGTGATTGTCAGATTTCCAAGTCATTCCAGAAATATTTGCACGACTGATGTGAGACTAAAATTAGTTTACCACCAGATTATGTATGTACCTAACTATATACTGGCAAATATTTTTTTATAGGTCACGAATTCGAAGTCAAAACCTCTGTATTATCTAATTCATGTGCGTATTCTTTAATAGTAACTTGCTTTGTTGAAGGAATGCATCGTGAGAGAACCAGCATGCCGGAGATTTGTCGACGTCCTGTGAAGCCAAGTCAGAAGCCCATGTACACTCCAGAACTAATATGTTAATACTTTACAACTTTTGCACTCGAACATGAATAGGATCTTTTGGACCCGTTTTTCTTCTTTTTGTCTTGGCGAAGACAATATAAATTAACTCAGCCCAAAATTAGGCGACGAGTTTGGCACCTTCTGTAGCCTCCATCAGCTCCTATGATATGCAAGTAACAGGACAAGCTGGACACGATATCAAGTGCCCTATAGTTTGTAGGGCATGACCACATTTACACTCCAAGGCAGAGAGAGTGAGGGCTCCTGAGAATCAATTATGGATCTCCACCTGAACAGGATTTCCTTGCTTCGGCCTACCTGTGTCCGGAGTCTATTTAGAGACTTCCAGGTCAGCCATGGCAACTCGTGTCCAAGTGGAAGATTTTCAGCAAGTGGTAAAAATGGGTTGTGTACCGCTATTACTAGTGTTATTTACATGAGAAAGTTTTAGGCATACATATACAGGGTGTAAATTAACCCTTCACACATACGTCAACCAAGCATTCTTCACATCAAACTAAGTACCCCTAAACGACTTTTTTTTTTGGGTCAAAAAACTCATTTTACGGTAAAACTCAATGTCACTCTTAAAACATTGTGCTAGTGGATGCTTTAAATAGTATATGGGTCATGAGGAGGTAATTTATGTAAAGTTATAACCTGAAAAACTAGTATTTGCAAAAACAGCTGTGCAAAATTTGGAACTTTGACCCCCAATATCTCCGTAACTAGGGGGTTCCCAGGTATGGTCTTGAATAAAAAAATATCGCAGTGGTGGGGAGAACAAGTGCCCTTCGTTTGCGTTAAGGGTACTTTTAAACCCTTTATAGGCACGTAATTATACGAGTAAGTACATGAAAATACTCATTTATAACACCTATACCCACCTCCTTACCTTCGCCGTGTGAACCTTTTCACGCCTCTGCAAATCTCTGAGTACCATTGTAAGTTCTGAAGGGGGAAGGACCCTTGACAGAATCTTGATATAAACTAATTAGGGACGCTCACCAAGAGGTACAGGGGCTCCTCTCTATTCATGATACGGAAAGTTTAGAGCATGATATGGCAAAGACTGACGTTTAGTTTTCTTTCCACGTTTAGGGTCACAAAAAGCATCAAATAAATGGACACAAAACCCCCTTTTTATATTGGAGATGAGAAATCATCAAATAACCACTCTTGGGCAGATCGAAAGGAAGTGTCAGATTTCTACTGACTAAAATCCACCCACGTTCCTTCTTAGCCTGTTATGTCAAGGCCGCGGTATCTTCTACAACAACCCGCAGCTCCGACGGGGACACAAACACCCTCGGTTTCATCATCTACCTAGTATTTTCTCAATGATATTGGAGTCGGCTTCCGAGAGGACCTCGTGGCCTAATAAGAGCTGCCACTCGGGTCGATCTTTAGGTTAAGCTGCGCTTGCCTAGGTCGAACTGTGGATGGGTGACCGCCCATTACATGCCGAGTTTACTCCGTGCCTCGAAAAGCACATGTACAAATCTTTGGCAGTCGTTACAGGTAGTCAGTGACCTGAAAGTCTGACATCCAGTCTTACCAAAGGGTATCGTATTACCTAGTATTAACTGGGTTGTGGAGGTCAGATAGGCAGTCGCTCCGTGTAAAATACTGGTATTCAGCTGCATCCGGTTAGACTGGAAGCCGACCCCAACATAGTTGGGAAAAAGGCTAGGCAGATGATGATTGGAGTCGGCTTCCAGTCTAACCGGATGCAGCTAAGTACTAGTATTTTACATGGAGCAACTGCCTACCTGACCTCCACAACTCAGTATGAACGGTTGTCGGACTTTAGTATAGTAAATACTTTGCCATACGAAACCTATTATGAACTTTAACTTTCATGTCTGAAAAAATATCAACCATCTTGACTTCTCGCAAGGCTTTCTCAAATCCCAAACTTAAATGACAGAAGTTTTGAAGTAATAAAAAGCGTCGCAAAAGTATCAACAGCGCAATCTCGCGCAACAAAGTGCAGTAAAAAGTAAAAGGGTCCCTTTACCGGCCGTAAACATGTGTTGCGGGTTTATTCAGCTTACGATCGGACGGTGGAGCCATCAGGTTCAGCAGCATCAGCTGAGGATATTAATGAAGTGTTTATCTCGGAAGGATTAGACAAAGGTGTACATACCGAATTATTAGACCCACATTTTATCAGTTATGTTTTAGTTCCCTTAACAGTCGTGCCTGGGACTATTCCACCAAAGAGACTGTCTGAAATCAAATAAAATGGCATTAAAATATATTCTTATTATTTTACCTGGAAAGAACCGTGAGGAATCAAACGTCGATGAAATGTGATAATTATATACGAGTAACAACCTCAACCTCAACTATGCCCGCCTGATGGCTGTAAGCCAAGTCTTAGTCAAGTTTTTTTCGATGAGAGGAGGCCTATATCCCAGCAGTGGGAACATCAAAGTAATTTTGTTTATGCTTTAGTCAAATATGCATGCAGTAAGTCTTGAACCGCCATCCAGTAGAAAAGAATCAATTGAACAACAATTGAATTGCAGACACGAAAAGAGAATTTAAAGTTTCGCTAGTTACGAGTATTATTGACTTTATTTACATTTCCCGAACCCCAAACTTCGAACTCCGTGCCTCCCCATACTGTTAAAAAGTTCATACTACAAAAGATTGAGCCGTTAGCACGTAGATGGCATACGAATTTACGATCGACGACGTTCGGGGACCGTCGCGTCGCCGCGTCGTCGATCCGAACTTTGACTTTCTGATGAATACAGCCCCAGAATTTATGGGGAAGACATGCCTATTAGGAGGGGCTTACTCGTACATCCGAAAACATTCCGCTTTTTAAAAACTTTTTTTTATTTATTACCAGCCTACTTGCTCTCCGTGCTGTTGTCACCCAGTTCTTTGTGAAATAGAAATATATACTCTTTATTTTGAATACTGTCGGATTCGCTTAGTACAAGTGAAGAATCGTCTATTGACATGAAGCGTAAATAGAATAACCGTAAATATTATAGAATAAATGAAAAAAACCGTTTGTGCCATGACTGTAATAAACAATTACGTAAGTTGACTTAAGCTATGTTAAAGAAATTGCTAAACCTAAAACAACAAAATTTAGCCACGGTGGTGCTCCACCTAAGCGGAGCCAAGCCATTGTAAAACCTAGCCTTTGGGTCACAGGAATTGTTCTAAAATATATAAATCTGGTCCTAACACCGTGGACTTAAACAGAGAGTAACATGTCAAGATAAACTTGTTTCGTCCAGTTCGAACTTTACGCGACAATCGCCCCAAACAAGTTCCTTTCACAAAATAACACACAACAAGATTCAAGAAATTAACTTGAATATTTAATGTTAAACGGAAGACATGTTTTAAGTAATATGAAGTTAACAGCTTAAATTAAACACTTTGCAGACGCTCTTTAGCCATTACGAGCGGTGCCTGTAAGCAGAATTTCAAAGCTGAGAAAATGAAATTCTGGGGCATATTTATTTATTTTTGTGGAATAATTATATTCCAAAAACTATCAAAGTTTACATAATAGGGTCATCATCATCATCAGCCTATTGCAATCCACTGCTGCATATAGGCCTCTTTAATCTTACGCCACTCAACTCAATTTTCGGCAACTCTCATCCAGTTGTTACCAGCCACTCTGCGAAGATCATCGCTCCACCGAGCCTGAGGGCGTCCCACCTTACGCTTGCCGATCCTCTGTCTCCACTAAAGAACGCGTCTACTCCAACGGTCATCGGTTCTACGGCTAATATGGCCGGCCCACTGCCACTTCAGCTTGCTTATTATGTGAGCTATGTCGACAACTCTGGTCCTCTGACGGATCACCGCATTTTGGACGCGATCCATGAGAGAGACTCCTAGCATAGCTCGCTCCATAGCTCGCAGAGCTACCTGAAATTTATGGACCAACCGTACCGTGAGTGTCCACGTTTCAGCCCCGTATGTCATAATAAGGTATTTCACCAAAAAAATCTAATTAATCCGTCAGTTAGATTATCGAAAAATATTGAATACGTGTTTTATGTTTTATCAAATTCTATTCTATTCTATTCTATTTTTAACGAATGGCAATTGAAGCCGATGTCGACTATTCTGCCAATGTCGAAAGTGAAATGGAACGGCAAGTGAGTGTTTTAAGAAATAAAAATCAATAAAAACTGTAAAAATAAATAAAAAATCTTCGGTTGATACAGTTGCGACTTGTTGGGTTAGTAGCAGACTGAAACGTTTTATCAAATTAATAAAACATTACAAAAATAAAACGTGTCAAAGATTATGAGTTGGGGCTTTTGACGTAACTTTGTGGGTAAAAAAGTACTAACCTTGTAACGTCACACGACATGACACGACTTTTCGAAGCACTGTTTCATCTTCATCTTTTGTTTGAGTAAAGAAAGAAAAAATACGCGTCCGTTTTTTGAAAATCTATGTGACGGACTAATTTGTTTTTTTTTTTTGGTAAAATACCCTATTACAGTCGCGGATCAATCTTCTTCGTTGGATGGCTGACAACTCACATACCAAGTTTCCTTCAGAAAGCACGTAAAGCCGTTGGTCCCGGCTCTCATTTGTAAATTTTGACACACGTTACAGGTAGTCAGTGACCCGAAAGTCACAACACGAAAGTGACAACTATTCTTACTAGTATCGTATTACCTAGTACTAACTTGATTGTGGAAGTCAGATCTATGGGACAGATTGGATCTGTTTAGCAAGGAGCGACTGCTCCTTCATAAAAGGGAGTGGGAAATCATCAATTAACCCCTCCTGCTCTGGGCAGAGTGAAAGGGAGTGTCAGACTTCTACTGACCAAAAACAACCCTTGTTTCATTTTAGCCCTTTGTATCGAGGCCGCGGTATTTCTTTCGAACAACCCGAAGCCCAGACGGGTGTCGGCCCTTGCCAACATGGAAGGGGCACCCCTTCCATGTTGCTGACATCTCTTTGAGGCGCGCGTGGAACACGAACGCGCCGTCGACACGGCCTGTCGTCGTCATAAAATGGACGGACGGTGGCGGTCGACCACTAACACAATAAATATGATTGTGCTACAATTAGTAAGTTTATCAGGAAATGCATTAGCTAATAGATTTTTTGGCAGCCTCTGACGCTCAAAAAGTGTTGTTTGAGTAAAACGATTGTTGCTTTGAGTTAAGAACAGCAGGTATGCCATTGTGCTTTATTTACCTAGAACGATTAACTCTACTAAACCTCCCACATAATAAAGTTATCCAACCCCAGCTGCTAGAAACGTAATCAGGTTATTAACTTTCTATTGCCAGTCTTCTTTTTTATCGTGTGGTTAGTGCATTTTTTTTAGGTGTTGGGAAATCATCAAATAACCCCTCCCGCTCTTGGGCAGAGTAAAAGGGACTGTCAGACTTTTACAGACTAAAAATCACCCATGTTCCTTCTTAGCCCTTGTGCCGAGGACGCGGTATCTCTTTCGAACAACCTGCAGCCCCGACGAGAACGTGTGGTTAGTGCCTTACCTGGTTTCAGAGCTTTTATGTCGCCCATGAGTTTCTGACTTGACTTTACATGTCATCAAAATATATATCTCATTCCTCACGGTGGTTTCCTTCACCGATGCAAGTGATAATTATGCAGTTCGTTTCAAATCGTGTTCATCGATGGGTTTCTGCGACGTTATAGTTATAGTCTCGTGCATTCGTTGTTGCGGTGTGCGTCGCTGCGTGCTTTCGTGCTCGCAGTGTTCGTTGTTGCGGGCATTCGGCGGCGTGTGGTTCGGCGTGGTGGCTTTCGGAATGACGTATTGCACTCGTAGTTTTGTTTTATGAATTGTTCTTCTGTCATTTAAGAGTGCCTGTAATGGCTTAATTGAAATAAATGCTTTGAGTTTGAGTTTATAATATTGTTATTAAAGTTGTGTGTGTATATCGTGCATAAATCTGGTGCATGAATTTGGAAGTGCGTGTCTAGTGTTCGAACTTGAGACCAAGTCCTAACTTGGCAGTCAGACGGTCACACAGCTATATTGCTAGTTAACTGAATTCTTTGCGAGAATTAGGCCGCAATTCCACACGCGGGCCCAGTAACTGAAACCGACGAAACCAAAGATTAGACAATGTCAAATCCTATATACACAAAAATTATTGGGTTTCTATATGGACGGTATGACCACATCTTATTGACTTAGATAGCAAATCATCCGAACTTGCAGATGAGTTGGGAAGGGTGGCGTTTCATCCGTGGATGAAATATTTTTTACACTTCACTTCTGACTCCAACCACAGCACAGAATGAAGCTGTTTAACCCTAGCCTGCTCTAAGTGTATTGTTAATATCCAGCATATTGTCTGTAGCTCACAACTAGCATCTAACGTGAGCTAACTTAGTTTGTACCACGGCCCGGAGCTACTGAAATCGGTTTACTGGATGTGCGCAGATCGAGCTATAGGAGAGAGCGTGGGGATATATTATATTCTTACTGCGACACATCAAGCTATACATAACCAATTAACTAGTATAACTTGACCTCGCTTTGTATGATCTTCCCGTACGAGGAGACATCAGTTTAATTTGGTATGGTGTTGCTTGATAGTTTCTGCCGTCCTTCCACTAGAAAGCCGTTGAGCCCACAAATTAATAGTCTATTTTCACTTTTTGATACCGCTTGATAGAGTTAAAAATTCTGTATATTTCTGTCTAAAGCATTTTTAGAATATAACTAGCTCCAGAGACATAAAAATTTAGCGGACGTTAAATATTAATTAAACCTAATTGGACGATTATTTTATGGTCTATAACGTAACTACAAATAAGTTGTCTCTTTATAGAAACAACGATTCGCGCATGTTTCGCCATTATCTCGAAAACTACTTTTTGTACTAACTTCACGGCTTTCTAGTGAAAGGGTCAAAGTTTTTTACTTATTTTAGAAAATATGCTTTTTTCTTCTAGTTTCTTCTATCAATGTCATGACAGAAACAGGCTTAGAACCTTTTTTTTGTTGTAAATTTACCCTAATTACTATCTTCTTAGGGATCTCAGCCTCGCCAGACTCCCTTGATAGCCTTATAGTAATAATAAAGAGTAATAATAATATTCCACATCTATCACACAACGCCATCTAGTCCCAAGCTAAGCAGAGCTTGTGTTATGGGTACTAGACAACTGATAAACTTACTTATATATTTCTAAATACATACATATTATAGATAAATTACACCCAGACACAGAACAAATGATCGTGCTCATCACACAAACATTTGTCCTGGGTGGGAATCGAACCCACGACCTCCGGCATAGCAGTTAGGGTCACTAATCACTAGACCAACAGGTCAGTCAGAATACAGCACACAAAGATTAAGTTGTTTAACTGAATCTCATCTTTTTCTTAGCGTGTCGATGTCAATTCAAGTTAAGTCAGCCCAAAATTTCGCAACTTATTGGGCTCTTTCAGTAGCACCATTAAACAAATCTAATTTCACTACAACAAAACGCTTCTCGCCTATAACTTCCCCCAGCATATGTCAAGCGTACGGACTTTGCACTCAACTTTGCTTATTAGATTGTTTTGTTTCGTGCCTTGTTAATTAAGCCAGTCACACACCTAGTTTTGGTAATGCCGCTTTAATTTCACAAGTTTATTAACAAACTGTGCAGAGTTTGAACCGATCGTGTTTCGGTAAGTTTTTCTTTACGATGGTATTTGTGAGTTCGTTGGCTTTAATCAGTAAGCGCTGTGCTGAGTTTGTGAATTTTGGTACTGTGTTGCGACGGGTACCTCTACTTTAGACTTTATATTGTATCCTGTCTAACTGCGAGACGTATTTAAGATACACTTGATGGTATTGATTGTCTCGTGGTCGCAAACGCGACTCCAGAGCGTGGGATTAAACTTTTATTATTCAAAAACACAGTTACAAATATTTTTTATAAACGTAAACATACCACTGTTTAGGTTAAATAAGAGCAAACGGAATCATAGCAACTTGATTTAATTGAATATTGGGAGATTAGTACCTGTCGGCTCGATAGATGGCGTTGTCGTCGAATTAGAAGTCGCTAGGGTTACGTTACACGCGTTGGGAGCCAGCAATGCTCAACATCAACAATGCACGGCACGAGAATGCGCGACATAGGAATGTACGTCATTGGAATTCAAAACACGTACATTCCGATGTCGCGCATTCTCGGCCTGAACCAAGATTGTCCGGCTTGATATTGTACAGCACGACAATGCACATACCAGCAATGCGCGACACTGGATTGCACAACACGGGTGTGTACGCCCTTGGAAAAGGAACCATCACAATGTCTCCAAATACTCGGCTGTACCTTGCTTGCCCGATCCAAGAATGTACGGCACGATAAATGGCGACATCGCGTGATTGGCCGATTGGTTGGCCAATCAGGTGACTCGGAATTTTGGGACTTGGATACTAGGTAGTGCTGTTCCGAAAGACGATTGTAAAAACGATGTCGAAGGGATCCATAGGTTAGGTTAGGTTAGAACTGTGACCAACTACGCGCGAGCCGAGCGAGCGTAGCGAGCGGTGCCGCGGCAGCGGCCGGCGAGCGGTACCTCGAAATTGGTCGCGAAATTCTTCTAAGTATGTTTGTTTTGGTTTCATTTGTCATGCTGTACATTAACAAGCCGGACAATCTTGGTCCAGGCCGAGAATGCGCGACATTGGAATGTACGTCATTGCAATTCAAAACATATCAAAGTCCCAAAATTCCGAGTCACCTGATTGGCCAACCAATCGGCCAATCACGCGATGTCGCCATTTAAAGTGCCGTACATTCTTGGGTCGGACAAGCAAGGTACAGCCGAGTATTTGTAGACATTGTGATGGTTCCTTTCACAAGGGCGTACACACCCGTCTTGTGCAATCCAGTGTCACGCATTGCTGGTATGTGCATTACAGTGACGTGCATTATAGGGACTCCACGCGTTTAGCTAAAGTAGCTTGACGTAAAAAAATAGGTGAGTGCAGTACATTATACATTCGCTATGATTTCGTACAGTTAAATATGCATGCAGTAAGTCTTGAACCGCCATCTAGTAGAAAAGAATCAATTGAACAACAATTGAATTGCAGACACGAAAAGAAAATTTAAAGTTTCGCTAGTTACGAGTATTATTGACTTTATTTACATTTCCCGAACCCCAAACTTCGAACTCCGTGCCTCCCCATACTGTTAAAAAGTTCATACTACAAAAGATTGAGCCGTTAGCACGTAGATGGCATACGAATTTACGATCGACGACGTTCGGGGACCGTCGCGTCGCCGCGTCGTCGATCCGAACTTTGACTTTCTGATGAATACAGCCCCAGAATTTATGGGGAAGACATGCCTATTAGGAGGGGCTTACTCGTACATCCGAAAACATTCCGCTTTTTAAAAACTTTTTTTTATTTATTACCAGCCTACTTGCTCTCCGTGCTGTTGTCACCCAGTTCTTTGTGAAATAGAAATATATACTCTTTATTTTGAATACTGTCGGATTCGCTTAGTACAAGTGAAGAATCGTCTATTGACATGAAGCGTAAATAGAATAACCGTAAATATTATAGAATAAATGAAAAAAACCGTTTGTGCCATGACTGTAATAAACAATTACGTAAGTTGACTTAAGCTATGTTAAAGAAATTGCTAAACCTAAAACAACAAAATTTAGCCACGGTGGTGCTCCACCTAAGCGGAGCCAAGCCATTGTAAAACCTAGCCTTTGGGTCACAGGAATTGTTCTAAAATATATAAATCTGGTCCTAACACCGTGGACTTAAACAGAGAGTAACATGTCAAGATAAACTTGTTTCGTCCAGTTCGAACTTTACGCGACAATCGCCCCAAACAAGTTCCTTTCACAAAATAACACACAACAAGATTCAAGAAATTAACTTGAATATTTAATGTTAAACGGAAGACATGTTTTAAGTAATATGAAGTTAACAGCTTAAATTAAACACTTTGCAGACGCTCTTTAGCCATTACGAGCGGTGCCTGTAAGCAGAATTTCAAAGCTGAGAAAATGAAATTCTGGGGCATATTTATTTATTTTTGTGGAATAATTATATTCCAAAAACTATCAAAGTTTACATAATAGGGTCATCATCATCATCATCATCATCAGCCTATTGCAATCCACTGCTGGATATAGGCCTCTTTGATCTTACGCCACTCAACTCAATTTTCGGCAACTTTCATCCAGTTGTTACCAGCCACTCTGCGAAGATCATCGCTCCACCGAGCCTGAGGGCGTCCCACCTTACGCTTGCCGATCCGCGGTCTCCACTTAAGAACGCGTCTACTCCAACGGTCATCGGTTCTGCGGCTAATATGGCCGGCCCACTGCCACTTCAGCTAGCTTATTCTGTGAGCTATGTCGACAACTCTGGTCCTCTGACGGATCACCGCATTTTGGACGCGATCCATGAGAGAGACACCTAGCATGGCTCGCTCCATAGCTCGCAGAGCTACCTGAAATTTATGGACCAACCGTACCGTGAGTGTCCACGTTTCAGCCCCGTATGTCATAATAAGGTATTTCACCAAAAAAATCTAATTAATCCGTCAGTTAGATTATCGAAAAATATTGAATACGTGTTTTTTGTTTTATCAAATTAATAAAACATTACAAAAATAAAACGTGTCAAAGATTATGAGTCCCGCTTTTGACGTAACTTTGTGGGTAAAAAAGTACTAACCTTGTAACGTCACACGACATGACATGACTTTTCGAAGCACTGTTTCATCTTCATCTTTTGTTTGAGTAAAGAAAGAAAAAATACGCGTCCGTTTTTTGAAAATTTATGTGACGGACTAATTTGTTTTTTTTTTGGTAAAATACCCTATTACAGTCGCGGATCAATCTTCTTCGTTGGATGGCTGACAACTCACATACCAAGTTTCCTTCAGAAAGCACGTAAAGCCGTTGGTCCCGGCTCTCATTTGTAAATTTTGACACACGTTACAGGTAGTCAGTGACCCGAAAGTCACAACACGAAAGTGACAACTGTTCTTACTAGTATCGTATTACCTAGTACTAACTTGATTGTGGAAGTCAGATCTATGGGACAGATTGGATCTGTTTAGCAAGGAGCGACTGCTTCTTCATAAAAGGGAGTGGGAAATCATCAATTAACCCCTCCTGCTCTGGGCAGAGTGAAAGGGAGTGTCAGACATCTACTGACCAAAAACAACCCTTGTTTCATTTTAGCCCTTTTTTATCCGTTTATTTTAGCCATTTTAGCCCGAGGTCGCGGTATTTCTTTCGAACAACCCGCAGCCCGGATGTCGGCCCTTGCCAACATGGAAGGGGCACCCCTTCCATGTTGCTGACATCTCTTTGAGGCGCGCGTGGAACACGAACGCGCCGTCGACACGGCCTGTCGTCGTCATAAAATGGACGGACGGTGGCGGTCGACCACTAACACAATAAATATGATTGTGCTACAATTAGTAAGTTTATCAGGAAATGCATTAGCTAATAGATTTTTTAGCAGCCTCTGACGCTCAAAAAGTGTTGTTTGAGTAAAACGATTGTTGCTTTGAGTTAAGAACAGCAGGTATGCCATGTGCTTTATTTACCTAGAACGATTAACTCTACTAAACCTCCCACATAATAAAGTTATCCAACCCCAGCCGCTAGAAACGTGATCAGGTTATTAACTTTCTATTGCCAGTCTTATTTTTACCCGACTGCGGCGAAGCCCAAAAGGAGGGTTATGTGTTTGGCGTGTATGGATGTGTGTATGTATGTATGTATGTATGTCCGTTTCTTTGTTCCCTCATAACTCCTAAACGGGTGAAGGGATTTGAATGAAATATACGTCGTTAGATTTGTCTTGATGGCGCGAGTGTCACTGGCTACATTCAAATTAAAAAAACAAAGATAATTGCTGGTTTTGGGGGCCAAATCGTGGATTTGAAAAAATAAATATAATCCATTACCATCGAGTAGGGTATCAAAATGAAGGGTTTTAACAGGAGGTTACAAAAATATATGACACCTATATGTTTAAAATAAATTCAAAGTCACAAATTCTATAAACAAACACAAAAGTTAAATCATCTGCGAAGTATTTTACGCAACCAATGAAAGAACAAACACTAAAGAATTAAAAATATAGAAATAAAAAAAGTAGTTAAAAAACTAAAAAACCCGACTGAAAAGATTGAAAAGCAAAAAACAAGCACATTTTAAATTAAACAAAACTTGGAAGCAGGCGGGGTTCATTTGAATATTAAATTGTAAAATGAAAATAGAATGAACCCCGCCTGCTTCCAAGTTTTGTTTAATTTAAAATGTGCTTGTTTTTTGCTTTTCAATCTTTTCAGACGGGTTTTTTAGTTTTTTTTTTATCGTGTGGTTAGTGCATTTTTTTTAGGTGTTGGGAAATCATCAAATAACCCCTCCCGCTCTTGGGCAGAGTAAAAGGGACTGTCAGACTTTTACAGACTAAAAATCACCCATGTTCCTTCTTAGCCCTTGTGCCGAGGCCGCGGTATCTCTTTCGAACAACCCGACGAGAACGTGTGGTTAGTGCCTTACCTGGTTTCAGAGCTTTTATGTCGCCCATGAGTTTCTGACTTGACTTTACATGTCATCAAAATATATATCTCATTCCTCACGGTGGTTTCCTTCACCGATGCAAGTGATAATTATGCAGTTCGTTTCAAATCGTGTTCATCGATGGGTTTCTGCGACGTTATAGTTATAGTCTCGTGCATTCGTTGTTGCGGTGTGCGTCGCTGCGTGCTTTCGTGCTCGCAGTGTTCGTTGTTGCGGGCATTCGGCGGCGTGTGGTTCGGCGTGGTGGCTTTCGGAATGACGTATTGCACTCGTAGTTTTGTTTTATGAATTGTTCTTCTGTCATTTAAGAGTGCCTGTAATGGCTTAATTGAAATAAATGCTTTGAGTTTGAGTTTATAATATTGTTATTAAAGTTGTGTGTGTATATCGTGCATAAATCTGGTGCATGAATTTGGAAGTGCGTGTCTAGTGTTCGAACTTGAGACCAAGTCCTAACTTGGCAGTCAGACGGTCACACAGCTATATTGCTAGTTAATTGAATTCTTTGCGAGAATTAGGCCGCAATTCCACACGCGGGCCCAGTAACTGACGAAACCAAAGATTAGACAATGTCAAATCTTATATACATAAAAATTATTGGGTTTCTATATGGACGGTATGACCACATCTTATTGACTTAGATAGCAAATCATCCGAACTTGCAGATGAGTTGGGAAGGGTGGCGTTTCATCCGTGGATGAAATATTTTTTACACTTCACTTCTGACTCCAACCACAGCACAGAATGAAGCTGTTTAACCCTAGCCTGCTATAAGTGTATTGTTAATATCCAGCATATTGTCTGTAGCTCACAACTAGCATCTAACGTGAGCTAACTTAGTTTGTACTACGGCCCCGGAGCTACTGAAATCGGTTTACTGGATGTGCGCAGATCGAGCTATAGGAGAGAGCGTGGGGATATATTATATTCTTACTGCGACACATCAAGCTTTACATAACCAATTAACTAGTATAACTTGACCTCGCTTTGTATGATCTTCCCGTACGAGGAGACATCAGTTTAATTTGGTATGATGTAGCTTGATAGTTTCTGCCGTCCTTCCACTAGAAAGCCGTTGAGCCCACAAATTAATAGTCTATTTTCACTTTTTGATACCGCTTGATAGAGTTAAAAATTCTGTATATTTCTGTCTAAAGCATTTTTAGAATATAACTAGCTCCAGATACATAAAAATTTAGCGGACGTTGAATATTAATTAAACCTAATTGGACGATTATTTTATGGTCTGTAACGTAACAACAAATAAGTTGTCTCATTATATAGAAACAACGAGTCGCGCATGTTTCGCCATTTTCTCGAAAACTACTTTTTGCACTTCACGGCTTTCTAGTGAAAGGGTCAAAGTTTTTTACTTATTTTAGAAAATATGCTTTTTTCTTCTAGTTTCTTCTATCAATGTCATGACAGAAACAGGCTTAGAACCTTTTTTTTATAAAAATACCCAAATTACTATCTTCTTAGGGATCTCAGCCTCGCCAGACTCCCTTGAGTTAGTCTATAAGACTAACTCAAGCACACAAAGATATCAAAATGAAAAATGAATCTTATCTTCCTAGTAGCGTCATTAAGGGGCCGAAACTGAGCCAGCGTAGGTTTATGTGTTAAGCTCCTTTAAGCCCCGGTCTTCGGTCAAGAGGCCCATACCGAACTTTATGGTTAAACAAATCTAATCTCACTACATAAAACGCTTCCCGCCTATAACTTCCCCCAGCATATGTCAAGCGTACGGACTTTGCACTCAACTTTGCTTATTAGATTGTTTTGTTTCGTGCCTTGTTAATTAAGCCAGTCACACACCTAGTTTTGGTAATGCCGCTTTAATTTCACAAGTTTATTAACAAACTGTGCAGAGTTTGAACCGATCGTGTTTCGGCAAGTTTTTCTTTACGATGGTATTTGTGAGTTCGTTGGCTTTAATCAGTAAGCGCTGTGCTGAGTTTGTGAATTTTGGTACTGTGTTGTGCCGGGTACCTCTACTTTAGACTTTATATTGAAGCCTGTCTAACTGCGAGACGTATTTAAGATACACTTATATGGTATTGATGGTCTCATGGTCGCAAACGCGACTCCCGAGTGTGGGATTTAACTTTTATTATTCAAAAACACAGTTACAAACATTTTTTTATAAACTTAAACATACCACTGTTTAGGTTAAATAAGAGCAAACGGAATCATAGCAACTTGATTTAATTGAATATTAGGAAATTAGTACCTGTCCGCTCGGCGTTGTCGTCGAATTAGAAGTCGCTAGGGTTACGTTACACGCGTTTAGCTAAGTAGCTATTATTTCGGTACAAGTATTAATTATACGCGATTTACTACCAGTCCAGTGTTTTGCTTTTCACTACCAGCTCCCAAGTCGACCCCCGGGTTCATTCAACCACACAAACCATCGTGGGTTTAACAGTTTCAATTAATAAAGGTGGTGGTTAATGTGTGGTTTAATTCTAGGATCAGGAAAAAATCTTGGTATCAGGTTTTACCATTACAATTTACTCAGTAGCCCTGAAATTGGCACTATGTTACCTCCATACCTCAGAAAACACGTTACACCGTTTGACCAGCGAATTATCTCTCGCCACTGGAGTTGGATCACCATCCCATTGGGCTATGAGAGTAAAGAAACGAAGGATGCACCTGTGTCTGCGGACATACTTGTACACTATGTACAAGTATGTCCGCAGCTCCCGCGCTGATGACTAATTTCCACTGTGATTGACCGCCGTGACCAAAACGGGCAGGAGACGTATGTGGAATGATCAATAATATGTTTAATAAACAATTCAAAAACACGGAAGTTTGGCAACCACTGTTTCCAAGGGGGTAGTAGTGGCCAAATTCGCAATCTTTTCTTGTAAAATACTAGTACGTAGCTGCATCTATTTAAACAGAAACCCCACTCCAACATACTTTGGAAAAATGATAGACAGATAATGATGACAAATTGACATCAAAACACCAACATAATCCAAAACATTTACCACCAATTAATTTATAAAACCGCCTGCGACAGCTCAATTCCCGCCACTCACGTAAGTGCTTACTGCTAAGCTGTTGCGAGTTGCGACTAATCGCAAGCTGTTGCAGTGTCGACACAATTAAATGTACAGGCGACGAGCTAAATGTGTTGCGGTGAAGAACTCTTAAGTGTACTGTGACAAATGTGGTGAGAGGGAGGATGTTTTGAGAAGCAAAGTGAGTTATGTATTAGTTGTTAGTAATGTAAATCAGTTTTCAATGAATGACGAAGTTGTCGACGTTGGTGAAAAACAGGTATATAAACGTTACAGTTATAGTGCCTTTCTTAGATGATTCCTTTCTGGGGGTCTAAAATGGCCACTTCAGCTAAGTCTAAAATGGACCTTTCATAAAAGTTACTGCGTCTGTGACCATTCTACGAATGTTAACGCAATTCATATTATTTTGCTACTAAAATCTATTTTCCTAAATGGTCACAAACGCAGTTACTATTATGAAAGCTCAATTTTACGCTTTGTAACGCAATTCATATTATGATCTGCTAAAGTGGCCATTTTAGACCCCCTGGACGTAGTCGGCTTAGTGACAAAACTACACACATCAAAAGTGTCTAGGGATCAACATATATTTTTGCAATAACTTTTCTCCTGATTGATATTAATTAAAATTTTCTTTAAGGATTCATCAAATAAAGTGTTTTCGTTTGTCACAGTAACGATAAACCAAGTCACCTTTGCATTAATAAAGAAATTTGCCATTTTCCTAATAAAGGGATTTTTGACATTTGAACCACTAACATTAAAGTTCGAAAAAAAGACTGAAATAACAGTTTTCTTTAAAATTTTATTGGGTAACTTAAACAATTAATAATCCGTGTTTCTACCGCGAACACTAACAACACAAGAACATCGGTTTGGCATACTCAAAATGAGTTCATCCAAATCACGCTGTGGAATGGCCGCCCATGTTCGTTGCAACAACAAAAAAAGGTCTTCTTGCGACTGGATACCCTCCATATTCGGCAGAGCTCTTCTCTGTAGCATATCCCATGCATGCTCAATCGGGTTCAAGTCTGGCGACTGAGCAGGCCAGGGCAGGACATTGATGTTAGCTGCGGCGAGAGTCTGTCTTACAACTCTTGCGGTGTGCGGTCGTGCATTATCATGCATTAACTGAAATAAGGGACCGATTTGCACTTGTAGAGGAACGATGACGTCTGATACAATCGTCTCAGCATACATTTGAGCGTTGAGGTTGCCTCTGATCCAAATCAACTCAGTTCTTCCGCCGATCCAAATACCCGCCCATTCCATGATGGTTCCACCACTATAAGGATGGACTTCCTGGCAGGATTTTAATCGCTGTTGGCGTCCAGGGGTTCTCCAGTGTCGTATACGTCTTGTATCCGGTCTCATACCAAAACGAGACTCATCAGAAAAGCACACGAAACGCCATTGGTCTTCTGCCCAATTTCTGTGTTCAAGAGCCCATTGATATCGAATCCTACGATTGTGCATTGCTATAGGTGGTACCCGTAGCGGTCTTCGGGAATGAAGGTTCACTTCATGCAAGCGGTTTCTGACTGTTTGGTCGCTAATTAAGTTCCCTGAAGAGTGATGAAGCCTCACGGCTAACATCATGGCGGTTATTGTTGGAGCTCTTCGAGTTAAGATTTGAATGTATCGGTCTTGTCTCCGTGTGGTGCAGCGATACCGTCCTCCATGGCGCTCAGCCACGGTACCAGTGCTTCGGTAACGTGTCCAAAGTCGACTGATAACACTCTGACTTGTATTCAGAGCTAAAGCCACAGTACGTTGCCGGGAACCAGCTTCTATCATTCCCACGGCTCTGAGCATTTCTTCCCTGCTTAAATGACGTCGCCGCTCCATAATAACGTTGGTTTTAATCAGTAGTAGGGAAACAGTAGCACTAATAATGTCTTCAATGCGTTGTATGTTTTTATAGGGAAAATATTGACAGCTGATTTTCATCTTTTACTCGAATTTGATTCACAGTTCCTGATTCAAATTATGAAATGCACCAAAAAGGATCCATATAAATTTATAAAATCATAAATTTATTACAAAGCCACATCTCAATCTCAAGAAATCCGCATAAAAATGCTTGATCCCTAGACACTTTTGATGTGTGTAATTTGGTCTTGTTGAAGAGGGGTGTCACAGTATATGTGTCTTTGACTTGATAGTCTGACATTCTGTTGACATTTTGACCCACACAGTACCTTTATTGGAATTCTACTTTCGTGCTATATTTAGTATCACGGAGTTGTTTATTTTTTGTTTAAATCTCCAACCCTGATACTCCTTGCAGACAGCCTCCTAGATTAATAATCATGGATTATTTTCTTCATAATTTCAGCCAAAAGACGTCCACTGCTCGGCATAGGACTCCCACAGGTGTCGCCACATTGACCGAAGAGACTCGTGCGTCTCGCCGGTCAGTGTGGCGACACGCATTATAATATTTCCAAATTAAATTATAACTAGAATTAATCAAGAAATTGCCACAAATAGTACAAACACTAACTATTACCACTTATCTTACAAACCACTCAATGTACGGCAAACTGTCCAAAACTACCTCCAGAACAACAGAACACAATCATTAGCAGAATAATGTAAATAACAACGGACACAAATACATTACGCTCGGTTACATTAGATATTTAAGCTGATAGGCGCTGCCTGTCACCTGTTGGACGTTGAGTTGAGAGTGATTGTGTATTTGTGATGCCTTATATTGTAGTGTGCCAACAAATGTTAGGTCGGTCGGTTTGTGGAGAAACTAATTTCTTGTTATTTTAAAAACAAAGCTCATGGTATCGGCCCCAACGTACCGAGTTACAGCTCTTAAATCAAGGACCGACTGCTAAGTAATAGGTGCCAAACAGTCATTTCAATTTGATTAATTAACATTGATGGTTATAGAGTTATCTTTATCACGATTTTGGAACCCTAGAAAACCAAGACAAAAGGGCAGTTGTATTCAAAGCGTTTCCTTTTCTTCAACGACAACATTTAAATATAACAGCATGACCACTTTAACTTTGCAGTTCAAAGTGGCGCTGCTTGTGAAGAAAAAAGGCATCAATATGTCAAACTTGGTACATTTATTTTAGTACTGTGTTTTTTTTGGTCTGCATAGATAATTATGTTGTAAGACACTTCAACGTGTATTGTCTTTTTGTGCTCAAATGCTGTTAGAATGTCACTATGTCTAAGATTTAAGGGCCAATATAAAAAGTTCAAAATGAAACCACAAGAAAATGTGTAGAAATCAATGAGAAAAAAGGCTAAATGATAATTTTCACGTCATTGAAACACTACATCTCTTACAAATACCCGATGCTATAAGTTCCAACCAAGCGTGTGAACCTTACGGCATGCTTCACAAACGTTAGGGTTAACGTAAAGGTAACCTTTTCAATCCCAACTAACAGATGTTACGTGCGTTATCAAATGTAGCTGTCCCCAATTATTTAGGTACAGACACATTATGGATAAGGACAGAAGGTCGACTCCTAAGATACATTCTAACCACAGTGTTCCTCGTAGTAGAAACACGTATGGTTGCGTCGTTGGTCCAGTGATCTCAAGCGCGACTGCTGTGCAGGTCGGGCAAAATGTTAAATTCCAGATAAAAAATCATTTGCTCGCAGCAATTTTTTAGTAGCAGCCGCGGAGTCTGAATTTATTCATAGTTGGTAAATGTTGGCAATAGGCTCACATTACACGCGGCTTAAAAAAAACTGGCAAAATCTGATGTTATTATGAGTACCTTTTTTTTTTGGGGGAGAGGGTAATTATCAAATTACCCCTCCCGCTCTTGGGCAGTGTCAGACTTGTATTGACTAAAAACCACCCATGTCAAGGCCGCCGTATCTCTTATAACAACCCACAGGCCACAACAACCCGCAGCCCTAATGGGTTTGGGAATAGTGTGGCGAAATTACCCAATTAAAAAAAAGCCCTAATATCTAAGCACCTCTGTCTAAGATTTTGGGGATAAGGCATGATTTTATGTATTTATTTATTTTTTAGCTGATGCACGCGGCTTCGCCCATATGGATGTCGTTTAAATTATATACTAAATCCTTCCTCGAGAAGCACTCTATCCGTTGTTTTTTAATAATATATATGTAGTTATGAAGTGAAGTGATGACGAATAATTAGGTGGAATCGCCGCATAAACGTACATATTATGTAGATGCACCTGCTCGCTCATAGTACGAAACAGGCCTTCTGTGTCTATCTACTTTGTGACACAAAGTCCGTCCGCTGAACCGTTCTGCTTCATTGAGGCAACGTGACTGCGATGGGGTCCGACCGTTTTGTCCCAACTATAAACCGTAGGTTAACTGGACAAAGGGCGTGTTTTTCTTACTATTGAATGGCATTGTTACTGAGTTTAGATTTTGATTGGTGCACTTATGGAGCTTGCAATGAGATAAAAAAAAGAAAAGGTAAGATAAATTTACTGGAGAAAATATTTTTTTATATTTTTAAAACGATGTCTACGTCATCATCTCCCTAACCATTTCTCAACTATGTTGTGGTCAGCTTCCAGTCTAACCGGGTGCAGCTGAATACCAGTATTTTATATGGAGCGACTGCCTATCTACCTCCACAACCCAGTTAATACAAGGGTAACACGATACCCTTTGGTAAGACTGGTTGTCAGATTTTCAGGTCACTGACTACTTGTAACGACTGCCAAAGATCGACAATGTCTACGTATATTTTTTTTATTACTAGCTTTTCAGGGTAAACAGTAAGCCAGCGACTATTCCACAATTTTCTCGAAACAGTTTCGTACGGAAACCTAATTATTGTGTGTACCGGAGTCGATGTCGTTTGTTTCTTTACCCGAGACAATTTCGACAAAGTCAAGATAGTCTATGTAACATTATCTGTGGTTTAATTTTCCATCATCATCATCAGCCTATAATGTTTCCACTGCAGGGACTCAGCCCAATACCCTCTCTAGGAGAGGGATGGGCTATAATCCACCACGCGGACCCAGTGCAGGTTGGTAGATGTGATACATAATTATCTGTGAATTTTTGGTTCTTAAACATTTCTCACGATGTTTTCCTTCACCGTTTTGAGAGCAGTGGTGATGACATAAATTAAACAAAGTAATGTGCCTTACTGGGTTCAAACCCATGACTCACTGTTCGTCAGTCGGGGCCGCCACCACTGCTCTCTTTTAATTTAAATTTCGATAGTTACGAGTAAACCATTTTCGATTTATCGATGGATTTTCCTACAGAACCATTCAGTAAGTACCTATGCAGTAAGTTTTGTACAATATCTGGTAATAGTTTGTAGATTTACGCTTGTCGAAGTCTGTCAGAAACACAAAGTCGTAAACTTATCGAGCAGTCTACTCACGTTGCTCTCCGCTTATAGAATGAAAATAGAAACCACTTCCTTACGCCCGCGGCTTCATCTGCTTGTAGTTCGGTTACAATCATCGGCACGATTCTTGAGCACTGACCTTCACCTGCGCAAAAGTGAGTTATTGGGTATGAAGTGAGGCGCGGGAGCGGGGAAAGTGCAAGTCATAACCGTCACTCGGGATTTGTTCTGTACTCCTGCTGCACGTGCCTCACGACGAATAAATAATAAACGGGTGTGCGTTTTATTTGTCTCTAGCTGTTGCCAGTGGCTTCACCCGCTACAACTCGAAAATTATCCCACGGGAAGATAAAATCGGGATAAAAGCTATCCTATGTGTTAATCCAGGTTATAAACTATCTGTGTACCAAATTTTATCCAAATCCGTTCAGTAGTATTTACGTGGAGAAGTAACAAACATACACACTCACACACTCATAAACTTTCGCCTTTACAATATTTGTGGTGTGATAACTGTACGATGCGCACAGCGATCCCACTCTTTCGCCGAGCGCTCAAGAACCGCGCCGGTATCTGTACAGTTCCACGGGATTGTACTCATCATCATCATTTCAGCCCGGAATCACCGACTGTTGGGTATAGACCTCTTTTTTTTCCTGTCACTCCTTTCTGATCTGTGCGTCCCTCATCCATCCATTTCCAGCGCTCCAGACAATATCATAGACCCAACGCGCTTTTGGACGGCCCTGGCTTGTCTGGCCCAATCTTGAGATTGTACTACCGGGGCAAAAAGTATCCTGTGTGTTAATCCAGGTACCATAACCGCTTATAGAAGTCTTGTGGTATTCGTATTCCAGTGTGAAAAAGAAATGACACTAGACACCCTGTATAGCTCTGTCGCTTATCACAGTAGAATAAGAAATAAACCCGACAGCCACCAGCAGGGCTATTGCGTATCTTTTACATGACAGTGGCTATCATATAGTGTACATCAATTAATGTCAAATAGTTCCATTTTGTACTAAACCGTAACCAATTTGACAGTTAATCCATGGACAATATGATAGCCAATGACATTTAAAAGATACGCATCAATTTGTATTCGCCTGCCAGTACTATCGGTTGCGTATCTGATCTCGACATGTTTTTGGGCTACACGATACCCCTTGGAAAGACAGGTTATTAGGCTTTTGGTTTTCTGACCACCTGGTACTCGACAATTCCACGGAATAATTGTATTGAATATCAAAAGACAATCACAAAGCAGTATGTTGAATAGGTCATACAATAAATATTCAGTAAACGCAATTAGCGTCTATTTAAAGATTATAATCATTAAGTTAATCTAGCGCAGAGTAGCTTCTCAGTTGATTTTTTAATGGGAAAACTTTTCCCGTTTGCATGGACGGCACGTCGGGCAATACGCTACTTCCTAATAAGAATAAAAAATTGTTTACATTTTGTCGCGAACTTTTATAGTTTCTAGAGATATTGAAATATGAGAGTTAGCAAATATAATGCGTCTTTGCTGGGCAGGACGTTATTTCCTACGTTTTCAATAAGCACATTTATATTACTTGTTAGTGCTCTGCTAATAACGCTTTTTTTTTTCATGTATGTAGGTTGATTTTTTCTTGGAGTCTCCAAAGAGAAAATGTCATTAAAATATGTGTTTGCTTTTCGAACGGGTTAGTGTTCGTTATGTTATTCATTCAAACAAGATAATACTGCTGCACCTACATATTTTTACATTACTCATTAACGTCACCGTCACGTCACGGTACCAAGGTTTTTTTTCACTACCTAATTAAAGTCATTCATGAAACATTATCACACTCAAACCTATACACAAAAGCTTGCATTAAAATCCTGAAAAACGTCCTCAGTAACGTTTCGAAGAAATCTAAATTAGCTGTTTCAGAGCTGGAAACTTTGTGAAAGAAATACAATCGACTTTCTTTCCTTAATTAAGAGTTCTTTTCATTCGCTGTTACATTAAGGAATATTTTCAGATATTTTCCGTAATGCCTGGTGCGTGCTCTTAAGAATATAAACAAAAGGAATGATCTTCAATAGCCATCTTTGTTTTGCTACTTAATGGTAGTAAATGGTGCGAAAATAAATTAGGAAATGGGGCAAAGTTTCCATAAAGTTTACTTAATTCTTTGGAAGACAGACAAAAAATTATAATTGACGTTGAAAACGACTTAATGCATCTTCAAAACACATATATTTTTGAATTCTTCAATTTACTTGCATATAATACACAGCCTGAACCACTGGTCTGATAAGAAAAATGTCCAACAGAGTTTGTTACTAAATAACGAAGAGGACATAGGAACTGTGAAGGATAGATTCATAAAGTTCTTCCTCTTCTTCGTTTTTACGTGTCGATGAACTCAGTGCCAGACAAGTATGTAGCCACCTACACAGCTCTAACATTTGCTTCGATTAAATCCTAAAATGTGGAAGTGGTTTTGTAGGACGGGCAGTACAGGAGGTGGTGCATATCCTCCACACTGGCAATTTATTTGGGAATAGGTGTAGCCGGCGGCTTCGCCCGCTACAACTCGAAAGTTATCCCACGGGAAAATAAAATCTGGATAAAAACTATCCTATGTATTAATCAAAGTTATAAACTATCTGTGTACCAAATTTTATCCCAATCCATTCCGTTGTTTTTGCTTGAAAAAGTAACAAACATCCATTCATTCATTCATACATACATACTTACAAACTTTCACGATTACGATATTAGTAGGATGAGTCGATGGTACCCCATTCGGGCATACAAACTTGAATGCGTTAAAAATGTAACTCTGATATCGAGCATAATATTCATTCAATGGTGTGTTCCATAATATAAAATACATCGTAAATTAACCTTTCGATACATACATACACCTATTCAAGTTACCACAGAGTATGACTGGCTCTCTTGGTCAAAACCCACTAAGGTAGAAATTATTGCGAAACAAACTCAATGGCGTTGTTTATACTTCAATGCGTCAGGAAATCTGCTAGAGGGTGGCCCAATTAAAGAATATATAGCGGTCGCGTAATTTAGGACCTTTGTGCCATAGATTGATTCAGCGAGGTTAAACTCGTGAATAATTTAGAAAACCCTGGCTGAATCGAACGGTTTCTTCGCTAAGCGGACGAATAATAAATACGTGCGCATTGTCTCTGGTTTACATCGTGTTGGTTTACGCTGGAAAGTATTTGTCAATGATGCCACAGAGTTCATAAAATATTTGATTTGAATCTGTTTGTCTTATGTTATATTTTAAATTGAGGGACAATGGTTTTGTTGGCACAATAGGGCGTAACCAAGGTAACAGGGTACGGAGTTCAATGCAAACGCTCCTATGAAATAATTGGCACCTTTTAACTTTAGACATTATTGGTAGAACGCAACCGTAGGCTGACGTGGACACGGTGGAGCACACCATGGAGGTCTGCCCCGCTTGGGCGGAGCCCCGCCGTGTTCTCGTAGCGCCGATCGGCGGCGGCGGCGACCTCTCACGTCCAGCCCTACTAACCATGGTCCGGGGCGAGATGGAATGGGAAGCTGTCGCCTCCTTCTGCGAAGCAGTGATGCTAGCGAAGGAGGTAGTGGAACGAGAGAGAGAGAGAACCTCTCGTCCCAGCAGCCGCGGGAGACGCTCCGGGCGTCGGGGGCCACGTGACGGCTTCCGGCCGCCATAGACGCGGGCCTGTGGACGGTGAGTAAAGGGCTAGCTCGCCGTCCGTCCATCTCGCCGTGTCGACGGCGCGTTCGTGTTCCACGCGCGCCTCAAAGAGATGACAGCAACATGGAAGGGGCCCGCAAAGGCCGACGCCTGTCGGGGCTGCGGGTTGTTCGCAAGAGATACCGCGGCCTTGGCACAAGGGCTAAGAAGGAACATGTGTAGTTTTTGGTCAGCAGAAGTCTGACACTACCTTACGCTCTGCCCAAGAGCCCAAAAAAAAGGTATGGCTGACGTGACCAGATTAGGCTCTAACGTAGAAAGAAGCTGGACGTTATCAGTGAGGTACTGCAGTTAAAATAGTTCTGCTGTAATACCAATACAAACATACGTATAAAGGGATCATTCATTACTACGGTAGAACTAGTGGTATTTTTTTTCACTAGTTCTACGATTCAAGGTGGTATGGTTCGAATCGCAGAACTTTTAGTTTTACTGGTCTTAATAAACAATTTATAGTAGAACCAATGGAACTTTTCGTTTCCATTCCCTCAAAATCGGAAAATCAGCGGGACTTAAGTTTCTCATTCGTTCTTTGACACACATCAGTTTATTGTACGACTACGGCCCAAACTACCAGGAGAGTAGAAGTAGGCAAAAAAAATATTTTCAATACCTCCTGTATTGAAAATATTTTTTTTTGGTAAGTAAAATAAATATCTGCTGAAATTGATTAAATTATCTTTTCCAATACAATAGAATGGGTTTTCGGTAACCTATTTACTAATTCTAGACCAAATACTAGTCAGACAATACTGAAAGCTAGTTTTCTATTTCACAGTAATTTAATTTTGTACCGCTATTGTTTTGAACGATCTGATATGGTGGCCATTGTTGTAAATACATATTGTTATCTGCTAAGTTTATTCAATGAACTTTATGATTTTGGTCAAAATAACACTATTGTTTGTGGGATTTAATAAATACAAATTGTGCTAGAGTATAAAAGGGATATAATAATAATAATAATAAATTTATTTCAGACCTGTCCATATACTGTTAGTAACACAAAAAAGCCTTATAAAACTATTGTTAGTACATACAACAACAACTAAAAGGCCACAATAATAAATAAAATCACAAAGTGGCACCGCACAGGAATGCCAAGCCCTGGACGAGACCACCCGCAGTGTGTAGTCGCATCCAGTGCCGCCATAACGGCGAGTCCCAGCGGCCCACGAAAACTATAGCGTAGCGTATCTTTTAAATGACAGTGGCTAACCTGTAATGCCTATCAATTACTGTCAAATGGTTCCATTTTGTACTAAACCATAACCAATTTGACAGTTAATCCATAGACAATATGATAGCCACTGTCATTTAAAAGATACGCAATAGCCCTGCAGAAGGTTGTTAGAGCTAGCCCAAATGCGCTTCATAAGAGAAGCACAACGCTTCCGCATGACGGCATGAAACCCATCCACGCTTTTCACCGCAAATATAGCCGAAGTAAAAAGAATAAAAATTAAAAAGACGTGTGGCACTCGGAGACTGCCGCGGTAAAGCTATTGCAGTAATTATAACCTTACCTTTATTCAAGCATTTGATATCCCCTAAAATACCGATCTAATTAAAACAAACAGAACATCACAAGTTTATTTCAAACTTTAATTATTGAAAGGATAAAACAGCGTATCTTTCTAATAATCAGAATGGCAAAATTAAGACTTACTCGCATAAAATATGGAGCAATTTGTTTGCAAAGAATCCTGAGAAAATCGGTGGTGACAGACGGACTAGAAAGTTATCTTATAATATTCCTTTTTACCCTTTGAAAAATAACTTGATTCAGGTTCCATGTAAAAAATATAATCCTTGAATTTGGTAACAAAATCCGATTCGGGGATTCCGGGCGAAATGAGAAGTACTTTTTTTTTATTTTACGCGATTCATTGATGCAAGCAACAGCTTGTTAGATAAATATTATAGTCAATTTATAATACAATCGATTTAAAATGTTATCAAACTAATTCAGTTTAATGCAGACACGTTATTAAAGCGAAATTCACAGAATTACAATTATTAATTAGAATTATTTGACGATAGGAATGCAAGCCTATAGAGTATAGATATGAGATTCCTCTGGACTGTAGGTAGCCCCTGTGGAAACACGCAGGGTCGAAATAAATGGAATTCCTTTTGAGGTTTTGCTTACCACAGATTATCGTGGAGATTTCATCATCTTTGCCCTTATTACTTGAGGTTAACGCACCATTTCCAAGGATCGCTCAGATTTTTTAATTTATTTTACTACTAGCTGCTGCCAGCGGTTTCGCCCGCTACAACTCGATAATTATCCCACGGGAAGATAAAATCGGGATAAAAACTATCCAATGTGTCAATTCAGGTTATAAACTATCTGTGTACCAAATTTTATCCAAATCCGTACAGTAGTTTTTGCGTGAAAGAGTAACAAACATACACACTCATAAACTTTCGCCTTTATAATATTAGTGTGATTTATGTACACACAGTAGATGATTCGGGAAATTAAATTAAAGTAATGTTTTTTTTTTATTTTACTACCAATTTGCCCCTGTTTTTTCACGGTTAATTAGACTTGATGACAAACATGGATGTATACCATACCTTCTCTAAAAAGCTTATTTTATTCACGCAAAACTGTGAATAAAAAGGCCTTTTATTCACTGTTTTGTTTTTATTCACTATTTTGGTGTTTGAATTTGGAACACAAAAATATATCCGGTCTCTATTTCAATGCTTACACAAACTCCTTGCGCTAAGATTCGAATTCAAAACTCTTTGGTGCAAATAAATTCTCGAGATTTGATTGGTCGATATTTGCGACGAGGAGTTTGGCATTAGATTATAAATTATTTTCGTTCTATTCTAAAAATAAATGTACAAAAAATCCAATTGGAATAAATAAAATTGATTCCATGCCAAAAGACATCGCAACATTTTTAAAGCTACCAAATCCCGAGATGTATACAGAGCATTCTTTCCGAAGAACCTCTGCCACGGAAAGCACGTTACGCTGTTGGTCCCGGCTGTCTATCTTAGGCAGTCGTTACAGGCAGTCATTCTGACAACCAGTCTTACCAAAGGGTATCGTATTATCCAGTATTAACTGGGTTATGGAGGTCAGTTAGGCAACCGCTCTATGTAGAATACTGATATTCAGCTGCATCTGGTTAGACTGGAAGCCGACCCCAATATAGTTGGGTAAAGGCTAGACAGATGATGAATATATATATTTATTGAATTATAGTTTTTTAATTCTATTCGAGAAATCAACCTTTAGTAACGTATTATTTAATGGTGGGGATGACCGCACTATTCGATCTAAAATGTGGTATGTAATATGATGTGCAAGCTTGCAGTAATAGCTTGTAAGCAGTTTACGTAGGATAGCAAATATGTATTATGTTTAAGGCAGTGAATAAATGAATTGCACGACATACGGACGTTTCCTTATAAGTACTACTTAACCCTCAGCACAATCCTGCAAATTGAATTTAATGTATAATATGAATGACACCTCTTTTTTAGGAGGATGGGATATCATCCAATGACTCCTCCCACTCTGGGCAGCGCGGTAAAAAGTGTCAGACTTTTACTGACTAAAAACCACCCATGTTCCTTCTTAGCCCTTTTGTCGAGGCCGCGGTATCTCTTACGAGCAACCCGCAGCCCCGACGCGATGTGAGTGACACCTAACGTGTTGCCATTAAATATAAAACGTGGCTCATGGGAGTACGACAAAGTCTACAAGTCAGCATCCTAGCAAATGGTATTTTTATGTTTCTGTCTACCTACCTTCCCGAGTTCGCATAATCTAGTAAATAGGCTTCTTCTGGGTAAGTTCGTTCCATCGTCGACCTCATCTATAGCTAGGGCAAAATTGAGACCAAGAGATAAAAAAAAAACCTTCATTGAAGTGTGAATTGACATTTGATTATAGATATAATTTTAGTCTTGATCATAGCAAGTCCATGGCAATACAGACTGTGTCGACCTATAGAACTAAGCTACAAGTTAGGCCCTTCAGAAGCATCCATCAGTTCCTGTAATAAAGAAACAACAGGACACGCTGGTTACGATATTAAGTGCCCCATCGTTTTCCTTGCTGTAGCCAACCTAGGGACAGAAAACTATGTAAATAATAGAAATCATATAGTACAGCGTAGAAAGGACATAGGCAGGTACATAACAATTACGTTGATAGTGCTAACATAGATAGATAGATGTACAGCATGTAATGCAATCGTTCAAATCGATACACGCGCTAGCCTCTGTCTACCTCATCGCTGTTGCCAGGGACAGAATCACGGACTTTTATTTTAGCTTTTATTTTACCTGTTATTTTTATTACACGGGCACTCGTATGGTAGATTTATATACTAATGAAGCTGTTATTTTTGACTTACGAGCAGTAAGCCGTGGGTTCGACCCCAGGTAGGCTCATTGTTTTGTGTAATTTATTTCATCACTGCTCTCAACTGTGAAGGAAAACATCGTGACAAAACCGAAAACGACAACAGAAAAACATGTTTTGTGACAAGTTTGTATTTCACAGTGTTTGTATGAATGACAAAGTTATATTTGCGGTTTTTTAAAAGGTTGAACATATTTATTACGATCTATAGTATGTATTTATTTTTGATTGTTCACTCTCTTAGTTTAAAAGTTAAAAGGGGGACACATTTTACCACTTTGGAAGTTTATATCTTTCAAATGGTTGGCTTTGAGAAAAAATGGTTTTTGAAACCACAACGTCATTTCCAAACACCTATTTATAGACAACCCACACGGATAGGTTTGATGAAAATTTTATTTTTAGACTAGTCTCATGTATGGGTCACAACCCCTAATCTTTTAATTTTTTTTTTTATTTTTTTTGTGTAGAAATTGTAAAGCGGTTTACAGAATACATTTACCTACCAAGTTTCAACTGTCTCGTCTTAATACTTTCCAAGTAAAGTGGCTGTGACATACGGACGAACAAACAGACATGACGAATCTATAAGGGTTCCGTTTTTTGCCATTTGGCTACGGAACCTTAAAAATATCTACTGAGAACTGAATCCAAATACCTAACTACAAGTTTTCGTATATTTGACTAAATAAAAAACGTTGGGCTACAACAAACCACTGAAAACACATTATCAAGTAGGTAGGATTTATTCCGAGAGGCTCGTACATCATGTGGACAGAAGATGGGTTTCGTACAATGGAAACACACACACACACACTGTTTTTATTAAACTAACAAAGTACTTGAAATTACATCTTAAAACAATAACGCGGGGCACAATGAATCGTGTACAGGGACGTCTCAACTCCTCTGCGATCAAATACTTAATGTCTTCGCTATGAGCTCGAAACCCTCACGGCTCAGTTAAAGATCGCTTTGGTTCGTAAATGGGTCGCGTGGTGCTAGCACTGGCAGGCTTGCGATTAATTCCATGTCCGTACTTCCGTTTCATGACCAGATCCGACAAGTATTTAAATTCTTACTGGAAAGTTGGTAATCATGAAACTTAAATGTTAAAATGATGGTCAGAATCTGTGAATATCTTCTAAATTGTAGGAACAAATGCTAACGATCGATGATTCCTAAACAGCATTTCGATTTCGTATAAAAATATGAACAGGAGCACAGTTAACGAAGCACCCTTAAAAGTAATATAAACTCACCCGCTTTCCCAAAAACTACAGAACACCTGCACCTATATACTTCTTCAACCTGATCCACGTTTATTGTCTGATCATACAGGCGGTAAGTTAAATATTATTGTAAATACCTACTGCATAAAGTTTTCTAGACAGGTCAGATAGGCAGTTGCTTCGTATAAAATACGGACGTGACGCGGTTTCACCCGCGTAGTTCCCGTTCCCGTAGGAATACAGGAATAAAAAGCTTATGTTATCCGGGAATAGTGTAGCTTCCCAACGGTGAAAGAATTTTTCAAATCGGTTCAGCAGTTTCGGAGCCTATTCGTTACAAACAAACAAATCTTTCCTCTTTGTAATATTAGTGTAGATTATAATTATTAGTGTAGATTGGTACTCAGCTGCATAGTTTGGGAATAAAGCTAGGCAGCTGATGATTATTTTTTCGTAATTACAAACACATTCTACATGTACACATAATTTTATACATCAAAAAACAACTTCCCAACCAATTCTAATTGAAAACATAACTCCATCAAAATTGCCAACTCAGTGGACAAACAAAAACAGAATCGCTCACTCAACCGGCTACAGAGGTAAACACATCTCGAGATATTGCAGATATCTTTCAGATATGCCCCGAGGGCCGCTGTCACCGTGAGAAGGGGACAGAATAAGGCCCAAGGTGCACTTGACGGAATGATTAAGAATGTCGGTCAAGCTTCTCTTAGGACTAACGTGTTTGTAGCAACATGGAGTGACGGTTTTGATGTATTGGTGTGTGGGAAAGTAATGAAGAATTTTTTAACATGACATGACATTACGCTTGTTTTCCTCGAGGGGATAGGGGGAGATACCTATGCTTACAGTATATACACCCACATTTTGGTATTTGTCAACCTTTATAGTATTTTATTAAAAACTAGCTGATGCCCGCGGCTTAATCCGCGTGGATGTCGATCAAATTATATTCTCAAACCTTCTTCAAAAACTAATCTCCATTGGTGAAATCAACATGAAGTTAATTGCAAACGGACAGACAGACAGACATGGTGGAGGACTTTGTTTAATAATTTGAAGTGATACCAGATCTAAATCATGTGGTAGATACACACAAAGGAGTATTGTCGGAAAAATACTATGTTTACTAAACAAAGGTCAAAGCGGTCGAAAGAAATATTTAACTTGTATGTTTAACGTGAACGGCGCTCTACTACACAGAAATTATACTAAAATAAAACTACATAGATCAACCATATTTAGACGGGTTCTAAACCATAAAGAGATAATATTTTCCTAACCATTTAACACGTGATCATCTTTGAACAAACAACCTTCAAAGATAAACTCATGAAAAGCCGAGTTACGCTGTAAACCAACACAAAACAATGTTCTACAAACAAAGTATCAAAACCCTTTATTACGAACTCCCAAAGTATCAAGATTCGTCTCTGCGGTACGCGGGTACCTACCAATTCATTGATTTACACAAATTTAGCCTGCCATGGCATGGGTGTATAATACACCCATGCCATGGCAGGATCAATAGACACCTATACATAGCAACCTATAGATTGCCGCATATACATACATCTGGCTATATAATATTGTTGTACATTTGTTTAACTCTGACAATGCCTTGAGGATATAATGGCAATGTTACAATACATTGGCCACGTGTTGTTAAGAGGAATAAGCTAAAAATATTGGTGTTTTATATCTGTTTGATGTTAGAGAAAGATGAAAGAACATTTGAGATTTCATGAAAAAAGTGAACTTAAATAACAGACACGATATGCTTTATTACAATTTTAAAACTTTGTTCTCATTTTAAAACCAGTTTATGTCAATTGTGTATTTTTTTTTTAATATTACTTGTTCGGAAAAAGAAAACTTTGTCTTTCTAAATTCAAAATTAATTAAAAACAAATCACCTAATAAATTAAATTTATTTTTTCTTCTTTTTCTTTAAACTTTATTTACTAGACTGTCTAGTTAGTGTATTGGTGGCAATCGCGACTTCTGAGTGCTGTACATGAGAACGTGAGTTTGATTCCCGGGTGGGGCAGTGTTATTGGGTTTTTCTATAAGGAATTTCTCAATAGCAGCCACGGAGTATGAATTTGTGCCCAGTTGATGGTAATACGCTCTCCCTGTTACGTAGGACTAACCATAACTGGCGAAGTGTGGAGGTACTAATGTGTATACACCTGCCGTACCTTTCAGGCGTGATGCTATGATATTAATGAAGTAACCCATAGTATTTTTGTTCATCATCAGCCTATAAATATCCCTACTGCAGGGACTCAGGCCTCCACTCTATGAGAAGGATGGGCTATAACGCACCACGCGGGTCCAGTGTGGGTTGATAGATGTCACATGTCTTCGAATTTTATGTCGGTATCCTCACGTTTTCCTTCGCCGTTTTGAGAGCAGTGGTGATGAAATAATTTACACAAAGTAATGCGCCTGCGTGGGTTCGAATCCACGACTTACTGTTCGTAAGTCATGGCCGCCACCACTGGGCCACCGCTGCTCTGTAAAAAACACCAGTAATTTTGGGTGTTCTCAAGTTTCTTTTTATATCGTAACTTTAAATACCTCCTATGCAGCAAAACGCACAAATCTGACAAAATATAAGTCAAGGAAATCCAAGAAGAAGTAAAAAAACAATTTAGTAAAAAGCGCAGTTGTTTTAATGTATTTCATGCCAAGTTGAACGGATGTACGGTGTGGTAATGCCATAAACCTGTCTAGGTACGTGCGTGAGTTGCCAATGTACTCTAAACTGGGTGAGTGGGTGTGAACCTGGGGTTACAAGATCTTAATCGTTTTAATTTTATAGTGGACTAAAGAAGTGAACATAGTGGATGTCGTGGATGTTTGATTCTATGAGAGGATGAACAACTGATGACTTTTGCTTCATTTTTTTTTTCATTCCATTTGTAAATATATTACTTATGTTTCTTTTAACTTTGGCAATAGCGTCGAATTACGACGTTATGTTTTACATATTTTCTCAAATAAATAAATAAAGCAATGGTATTTGTTGGGGAACAAAGTAAAATCATTGCATCGGTTTATTTATTTTATAACCTATATTTTTAACCGACTTCAAGAAGGAAGAGGTTATAACCATTATATTTGAACATACGCTGTGGTTCGTGATAAGACATGGAGAGCGCTTAAATTGGGAAAATGGCAGGTAAATGATGATGATGATGAATTTAGAACTTGTGGTACTGTCTTTTCAACTTATAACCATAATTACCAACGTTTTCTTTAGGCATATTTTAAAGACTCTATAGTACCTACACAAACCAAATCGAGTCATTCATACTAATTTAAATAACTACAATTTTGTAGTAGATCATCTTATATCTCACCGTATCTCTTTGTAGTCATAATATATTTTATTCATAAAAGATTTCCCCTATCTGGCTAATAAAAAGCCTTTCTACCTATAAAATATTTCAATCCAGTTAGTCAAAGCTTACTTTACAAAGAGGTATCACCGTGGCATAATATAAAGGCACCCATAAAATACAAAGAGGCTAGGCAGTACTAAGATGGAATGGATCGCTAATCCTAGTTCTCCGTTGGAACATTCCAGGCTTTTATCCCCCTGCAGTTGCGACGAACTTAATTGAAATTACAGCTGTGATAGCATTACTTATTGTTACAGAGGAAATGGCGGCGGTGAATCGCATGAATATAAATGTTGATTTATGAGTCGAAGAAAAAAAATAGATAGATGGATTGGGTGAGGAATGATATGAAAGAAAAATGATAGCGTGACGATTGTCAGGGGAGAATAGAAAAGAAATGGTGTTCCGCCGACCCCAAATGGCAAGTTACAGTCAACTGCAAAATTGAATGGATAGTTTAGTGTCTATTTTCCTGTGAACGTTTATAGTCGATCACTCCTTAACGTTTGGTGTCGTCATTTCTCGCTTCACACGATTTTGTTTCTAAAATGCCCATGCATTATTGCATGTGACTGTACAAGGGCAAGAAGATGATGACGATGACATAGAAAGATTATTCAATCAAGACGTAGCCACAATAGGGGATCGGACAAAAAAACTAATTAGTCCGTCAGATATATTTCTAAAAACTATTGAACACATTTTTTCTTTTTTCACATAAACAAAAAATTAAGACGATGCAGTGCTTCAAAAACTCGTGAACTTCTCGAAAATGTCACATGTCAGTACATTATTTACCTACAAATGACGTCAGAACCACCCACTCATCTTTGAGGCGTTTTATCTCCGTAAATTTTTATTAATTTGATAAATCAAAAACCATGTATCTAATATTTTTCGATAATCTAACTGACGAACTAATTAGAATCATATTTTTTTTGACCCAGTCCGATCCCCTATTCAATTGTTATAACATGTAATGGGACTGAGAGAGTTGGCGTTGGCGTTGGGAGTTGGCGTCCACGTGGACTCATCGCAGATAGCAAAAAATATACATCGATTAAATATTGAAAAATACCCTTAACCAGGACAAAAACCAGGCATGAGTGCATTATATTGTGCCCTACCGTCATACATGATTTTCCTAATAAAAAGAAGTAATTTTCCCGCAATAATACCTATTTGCGTAGTTACTTAGTTTTATGTACAAAATGGTTGTTTACTGACTTTGTGGAGGATCCGTTGATACACCTTGATTCTGATTGCCAAAGTAAACAAAACTGGCCAAGTGCATGTCAGACCACGCACAATGTAGGGTTCCGTAGTTGCCCATCAAAATATGTAAACTTACTAAACTGATTAACCACCCTGCCTGAGATGCCTAGCACCTACCTCCGAATGTGATTATTTGTAAAAATAAAACAAACTTACATTTGCAGTTTTGAGACCTAAGCTCCCATACATTATTTATATGAAAATATTTTATACAAGTACATTTTATAAGTTGGTCGACTATTACTCGTAAACTTGTGAAGCCTTCTTAGCTGGCATAGTTTTTCTTTCATTTTCGTTATATATGCAACTACCATGATTTTTTTTTACACGCCCAAACACAACCCGTATAGGTTGGCAAACTTGAGTCTAACAAAAAAATGCACTTTAAAGCTTAACATTTCCCAAAAGAATCCCTTAATCGAAAAAATGTTTGTGAACAATAGCAATATTATTTTTGTTACACAACAACATCCCCACAATGGCCTTCGCGAGAAAAAATTAATCATCCCCTTAGTGTGAACTGGAAACACCCTATATTTTTTTTTTACATATTTTACTTTAGCACTTTGTCAGCCTGACTCATTTGTATATTCATGCCAAATTACAGCTTTCTAGTACTAAGCGTCTTTAAGATATAGTGCGGACGGACAGACAGACAAACAGACATTGCGAAACTTTAAGGGTTCCATATTGACTACAGAACCCTAAAAATTAACACCAAATTTTTTTTTAAAATTTTCATCTATAAACCAAATCGTCCTTCATCGTTACATAAAAGAGTACTTACCTGAGTAGATTAATTAACTTTCGTAACCATAGATATAATAAAGTCGTAACATTGTATTCCCTATTCATTTTACTGCATAGCTGAACTGCAAGCACCAACTGCAAACCCACCTAGTTTAGATAAAGGAATCATTCCAATTACCCAGAGCAAATACCTAGAATTGAATACAGATTTACGCGGCGTGCTTGTGTCAATAAGTAGGGAGAACAGAAGGCCAAGGTTTAGCAAAATCAATCTCATTTTTACAAAATAATTATTGAAAGTTATAGATTTTTAATATACTTACATACAGTACAGTAAATTAGTAATACATGTAATCATCATAATCTAAGGGTTAGATGATTATTTTACAGTAAGAGATAGGTTTCTATATTAATTCTCACTTTAATATTATAATCTAAGGTAATCTTAACCCAGGGGCCAAGTGACGGCTTCCGGCCACCATAGACGCGGCCCTGTGGACCGTGAGTGATGGGCTAGCTCGCCGTATCAAAAGGCACGTCCGTGTTCCACGCGCGCCTCAAAGAGATGTCAGCAACATGGGAGGGGCCCGCAAGGGACGACGCCCGTCGGGGCTGCGGGTTGTTCACAAGTTACCGAAGCCTTGTTGCGGCATTTCTCCTATATCGTGGGTGCGTTTACAAACATTTAAGCTCACATACATAAACTAAGCCATACAAATATTTGTTCGGTGCGGAAATCGAACCCGTGACACGCAGCGCAGCAGTCCAATCGCTCAGCCACTGCGCCAACCGTGCTGTCAATATCTACTCTTCGACTGACTAAATTTTGACAAAACCTTATTTCAATAACCTCTCACACTTCATTGAGTGAGTGTTTGGTGGCATTTCCTAAGTGTTTGGTCTTACTGTACTATTCTTTAGTACGTCTGCACTGAATCTCCAACGTCTAACGTCGCACTGACCTCTAATTATAATTGTTTGATATAACTATCCATTGTTACGACGAGCTGAGGTGAATTGTAAACGGATAAATTGTGGCTCCGGAGGTCAGATGGCCAAGTTATTGGAGCTTAAAGCAGTAGTTGTCAAAGTACGTACTTCGTAAGTGACCAAATTCAAGATAGATTTGTCAGTAGATAGGGTTCTACGAGTTTGCTACGCCGTAGCTTTAGGTGCTACGCGCAGCTACGCTATCGTAGCAAGTCTCAGCAATATGAGAAATTCTCCGTTTGTGAAGTGTTATTTATTGTAATTTACTAGGATTCATTATTATTTACCGATAGAACGTATGAATCTACACTAATATTATAAAGAGGCAAGATTTTATTTTTTGTTTGTTTGTAACAAATAGGTTCCGAAACTACTAGACCGATTTGAAAAATTCTTTCACCGTTGGGAAGCTACACTATTCCCGGGCGACATAGGCTTTTTATCCCTGTATTCCCACGGGAACGGGAACTACGCGGTTGAAACCGGGTGACGTACGCTAGTAATATAATAAAATTGCTTTAAATCGAGCATTTGATTTTAGAGATACCTTCGACGCGCAGTGGTTGAAACCAGTGCCCTGTTGATGCCAACAGGCCCACCATATTACAAGAGACTAAAATTAATGTGGCTATACTATAAGCACATCGCTACCTACCCCTTCAAGAAAAACAAGTGTCTTGTTATGTTATTTTGCATTGCAACTTTGTTTTAATTACTTCTTAATACAAAAAAAATGGAAAATCGTATTGAAACCAAATTAAAAGTTTCAAATATCAACGCTGAATAACTGCATCCAACTTCGATATTTTTTTAACCGAAACCAATAACTGGAAATACCAATATTGCGAACCGAACTATGATAGTTTACCAGAAATTATGAAAACTGCTGGATTGAAATCGTCAGTAAAATATATGGAATAACCGAGTTCTGCTCCAAAAATAATTTTATACCTAGAATTTTACCAGCAACGTCATCACGTTGCCAGTTAACAATAAATTTATCCATAACCTTCGTTTTAGTTCACGATATTTCGAGGAATTCCAGGAAAAAAGAGGATTCGTGCAAAGTTTCCTAGATTAATTTTCGAGATACATTGGTAAAGGTAAATTACAAATTCTGTTAAAACTGTTATGCTGCGTTGGAAAACCGTAATTTCAGATTCCTGGTTGTAGTCCATTCCAATGTTAACTTTTTCTGGGCTAAGCGTGCATTTGATAGAGGATTTTATGTTTTGGATATCAGGGGTCAGTTTAATGCATGTTTTTGGGGTTGCAACTCCTGCCCCATTGCCGCCATCTTGCAAAAGAGGTGGTTCAAATAGTTTTTATGGTATAACTGACGAACTTCTTGTTTCTTTCGGCGGTCTCACAAAAAACATTTTTTTTTACATTTTTTGTTGCAAATAAGATTATCTACAACATGTGCTTTTTTGACATTTACTTTTTTATTTTTGGTTAGAACCAAAAATAAAAAAAGTTATAAACAAAAATAGTATCCCCGAAAACACAATCTATGGAAATGGTCCGATGTAATTTTTTTGTAAAATAATTAGATAAAAGTTATGTAAAGCAATAGATTTTTTTTCTCTTTCACGGATTGTCGCTCATGAGATGAGAGAGTGTATGCAGAGAGTGTTAGACTTCTACTGACTGCAAACCACCCATGTTCCTTCTTAGCCCTATGTGTCGAAGCCGCGGTATCTCTTTCGAACAACCCGCAGCCCCGATGGGTGTCGGTTCTTCCATGTTGCTGACATTCCTTTGAGATGCGCGCGAACACGGCCTGTCGTTTTCCTAAGACAGACGGACAGCAAGCTACGAGTAGCCCATTACTCACCGTCCACAGGCCCGCAATATTGACCCCTCGTTGATATCTAAAAATAAATTTGCATCCTCCAACAAATACAACCCCAAATGAAACTTTTCAATAAAGTATAGGAAACCATTTTTTTTTTTATAATGAATAATAATTAAGTTATAAAAAATAAACCATTTAGTTTCACCTCCTGTAAATGCTTCAAAGTCAAACACAATTTCTTGGACAAACACACCTACATCTAAGTTACGTCACGACCGCAATGTACCAGGTCCCCAGTAAGGCGAGGAGATCTATTATTCCAAATTTCAATAGAGACAAAGTTCGGCACGTGACCGATGTCCGTTGGGAGACTCGCGTGGTTTACTTAGGGAGGCCATACACTGGTGGGGATAGCGATTGAATTGAAACTGGTGAATTACTTTGTAGATCTCAACGTCTACTTTTTGGCGAAGTGTTACCAATGTCTATTTCATTAGCTTGCACATATTATTTATTTATTTATTTATTAAACTTTATGCACAAGCAAAAAACTGTACAAAGGCGGACCTAATGCCTTGGGCATTTATAGCATTTATTTTTTTATTTTTTATTTTTTATTATGACAAAAACTAAACATAAAACCACACATACACGACTCTATTCAAACAAAACTATAATCACTGAATTTATGAACTAACATTAGTCGTTAAACTCATAAATTCATCCAAAATTCCGAATGCTGCCAAAGTAAATACGTTCATCAGTATTATTTCGATATATTTCAGAATTTCATAGGCCTGTTTGTTAGGCAATGTTTAGGCAAATAGTTTACCTAATTACCGATACAGGTATGCTTTGTGAGCATATAAGAACGTTCACATAATACTAGGTATATAGAATTACATTGAATTTTCCCTGAAAGGAGGGATCTATTTATAATGTCAATATGCGGACATATTCCACTTAACAGGTATACGAGTACATATATGTAGTATCTGCTGCCGTAAGCTTAAATAAAATCTCTTGCGACTAGTTTTCCTTTTATGAAATAGGTGTCTTGGGGACACCATCGGTGAACGATAAGAATCTTCTGAAGTACACTATCAATATTAGGCTATTTAGCGGGTATTCTTATGTTGAAAGTAAAGCTTGAACGGTTAATTATGTATAGTAAGTTATTTGTTGAATAAAATACCAATTACTTACGAAACAAAACATTTTGCTCTTTGATGATTTGGCAGAATTTAATAATAGACATCTACATATTGACGTGAAGAACCTTTCAGGCCATAATGGTTGAACGCATTAGGATGTATTATTACACGGATACACTTATTATAAGATACACTTTCTTATTATTTAGCGGTGAAATATACCTAACACATATCGCACCCGTCCATCTCGTTTGGTGATGTCTGGGCTCACCCAAGCCATGTCTCACACCTATGATGATCCATCTAGCAATACCTGTGTAAACCTATTGATAAGACCCCATGGGATACTTTCTGACCTCCGCGCGCGCAATGTCTAAGTTTAATTAAAACGAAATACCCATCAGTGTGACAAAACCGCTAAAACTTGTACTACTGTATCTACAGCCTTATAACATCTAGCAGCAAATCGCGCTGCGGATTAGAAGCTTAAGCACAGGCTTACCGAGCAGGCAGGCGATCGGGCGATTAGAACAGTTCCAACTATCATTTACTTAACGGTTAGGGGACTCATCAATAGTTGTAAATGCAGCGGCTATGAGAAGTTTTTGTGGGTTCGATAAATGTGTTGAGTGTATGGGGTATGAATATCAGGGTGGAACCTCTTCATAACTTATTTAAAAACTTTTGAACAAAAATCAGCTTCTGAAGTCTTGTTTTGTTTGTTCTGTCAAACCCTTAGGTAAATAATACTGATTAAATGCCAAAAATTCTAATTCGCCAACATCGTTTTATTGTAAGTACAACGTGAAATAAAAGCACATATTTCTATTTCTCTTCTTCGTAATTCCCACCAGTCGGGGCCGCATTTCATAGCAAAAATGTAAGCATTTCCACGGTACCAAAATTAGTTTTTGGTCTTTCACGAAACACATCAAAGGATTACTCAAAAGTTTAATTGTAAGAAATTGCGCCGACTCCGCGAGCCTTATTTTCGTTCGGAGTGAATTTCGTTAGTAATGAACAATTATTATTAACTTATTAACCCTACCTACATAAGAAATTAGTAGAAGTTCGTCTTTTTGAATTTTGAGTTATTTGAAAGTTATTTTGGATTTTGATTTTAGGTAAGTTTGAAAAGATATTTGTTTCAAATAAACTCTAGCATTAATAAGGGACACTGACTTACTGACTTATCAGTCCGTCAGATAGATTTCCAAAAAATATTGAATACATGTTTTTTTCTTTTTCGACATAAACAAAATATGAAGACGATAAAGTGCTTCGAAAACTCGGGAACTCCTCGAAAACTGTCAATACATTTTTGAAAATGGCAAATGACTTCACAACCCCCCCACTCATGATCTTTGACGCGTTTTATCTTCGTCACGTATCCAATATTTTTCGATAATCTAATTGACGGACTACTTGGAATCATATTTTTTTGACTCAGTCCGATCCATTCATCCACTGTTAAAAAACCTTCGAAGATTTCAAGCGGGATGTTATGGTATAGCCGTACTTTGGTATATCGCAGCCTATCCTTTCAAAGAAAACTGGTGTGATGTGTTATTTACTAATTACCTTGTTAACAATTTAGGACTGTTTCATATCATCCCTTGAATATGCTCCCGAATAAGTAGCATGAATGAAATCTGTGACAAAAATCTTTACGATCTCACTCAAAATACTTAATAAAGGAAACTCCTGCTACACCTTTTATGGGATTTAAAATTATGACTGTAGTACAAACATAAGTTAATTATATTATTAATGTCATAACTTTTACTGCTTGAGTCGTAAAGTAAATATTACGATAGATCCATAATCCAACTGGCGGGGGATGATAAGTACGAGCCCCGGCATTTGTTTTATTACCTGGTCTGCTCAGTTTTACTCGTAAACGGGTGATACACATGATTGAGAGAATTGCTTCGATCGTGAAATCTGCAAATAATATTTTGAATATTTCCCGAGTCTCGTTCTCGAGTACTCGTATGTCCAAGGAAGGCGTTTTGCTTAAATGCAACTTTAAGTATAATAATGATTAGCGACTGTTTTGCTATTCTTGAGTGCTCTCTCTCACCAATAAAACAGAACCTCACGATTTTCCTCTGTATCGCAAAACAACCGGAAATACCAAACTCAGTTGTTCCGGGGACCGGTTTCTTTCTAACATTTGTTGTATCCGGGCAGCATCAAATCTGTAACCAAGTTGAGCAACAATCTTTTGATTAATTTTATTGGTCTGTTAGTTCGCCCCCCCCCCCCCCCTTCAATATCACATACTACATACGACGACATGCTTTGTAACCTTAAAACTTTTCAATAATAATCCCATAGCCAAGTAAAACTTAAATATAATGCCTGTTTGTGTCGAGGTGGTATATACCTAGCACATTTTGCCAGTTAGGTTTTAGTCCCAAGTACATAGTCATCGGTGTAACAGTTTTAGTAGAATTTTCTTACTAACATAGGGAACCCCTTGACGGCTACTCAGAAGCCCCTGGTGGAAAAACCCAATTATCCTTTGCTCGATTCGGGAATTGAATCTAGAAACTCATACTCTATAATGGTGCTTTATCGACGAGGCAGTAGACAGAATGGCAGAAGCTGAACAACAAAAAGCAAATAAAAAAGAAACAGTACCACAATCCTTGCGGTAAAATACCTCTACAATAATTCTTTACCACAGTAAATTAAAACAAAAAAGAGACATAATCAATTGCATGCAATAAACAAAAGTCTGGACGCTAAAATCTCAACAATAAAACAGTATTAAGGTGAGTTTAAACTTGCCACTGGGAGGGATGAATTATAGGCAGGCGGGCAAGAAAAATCCGGGCAAGCGCTCGTAAGGCCGGGGAACTTTCCATCTAACCACTTAAAAGTTTTTTGCAAATCTGAGGTACACCGTGGGAGTAAATATGACGCATTGAACTTTGGGAAGAGACTGTCATACAGTGATGGGTGACGGAGACGCTCTGGAAAGACGAAGTTTTACATAACATACACATAACAAAACCCACGTTATTCACAAAAGGGTAAGGCAGCGGTCTACACCCATACATCACCAGTTTTTTTTTAAAGAACGTTACCCCACCCTTGGAAGTTCTCCTGTATCGTGGGTGCAAACATTTAAACTCACTTACACAGACACCCAGACCCGAAACAACTATTTGTATACAAATATTTGTTCCTTGCGGGGATCGAACCCGAGACACGCAACGCAGCAGTCCAGTCGCAGAGCCACTTCGCCAACGGTGTCATTAGTTAGTTATGTTTAAGTCCAATGTAATGAAGAGCGAGTTTATTGCCATCAACTGAGCACAAATCCAGACTGGCATGGCTGTTACTGAGCCCACCTCATAATATAATCGCACCTATAGGTACTTGTTAACCATATTTGAATCGCTGCAGTCGTACGCCAACTGAAACAGTTTCAAGCTATCCTTTTAAGGCTTCGTACGACTCGTGCTTATGTATTAGTTATGGACTTGTATGCGTGTCGGCGAACATTAATTACGTGCCACTTATGCACACATTTATCGTGCTGTGGCTTCTACTTTGAACGGAATGCCCCTCTGTGCAATGTAGAACAGCTTTCGCACAGCTAAAATACAACGCATTGAGTTCCAGGTTTTACAGTGAAATTAATAAAAATATCTCACTGTATAAACTAAATAAACACATTTTCAAAGATAAATTAACTAATTGGTTAAAGTTGTTAAGTTATGATGAGTCTGAGAAACTTATTGAAATAGTAAAATAAAACTTAGTCTTAGTCTTTGAATTTCTATTAATAATAATTTAACACGAGACATACATGTTATTTTGTATAGATGAAGTAAAATTGTTAAGTGTAAAATGTTAACTCAAAAAAAGGCGATGAAATGTATATGACATCTAAAACGGCTGATCACCGACTACCCAAGATTCGAGCATGTCTCAGTTTGGGAGTCGTAGACACTAATTAAAATGCCTTTGTACACTAACCTCACTAAAATAGATTTTATTTCTTGTAATGCTTTTGTACTTTTTGAAGAATCAATAAAAATTATAAATTATTATAAATTTTGAATGAAACTTTCACTCTGAGTCTTATTTCTACAAGTATAAGTATTGGTCTCTAAAATCTATGCCAGAAGGACACCACCACAGTCGATAGGGATGTTTCCTGATTAAAAAAAATATAATTCTAATTAGTCAGTCTGTTAGATTATCGAAAATATTGGATACGTCTTTTTTGTTTCATCAAATTAATAAGAAATTACAACAATAAAACGAGTTAAAGATCATGCGGAGCCTTGTGACGTCACTTTCTGGTAAAAAAGGTACCAAACTGTGACGTCACTCGACTTTTCGAAGCACTGTATCATATACATTTTTTGTTTACGTAAAAAAAAAATGTGTTAAATATCTTTTAAAAATCTACCTGACGGACCAATTAGTTTTTTTTTCGTCAACTACGCTATTAAAAATATTGCGTCACCTACCAAGGGCCACACATACGACGTTGAACCGCGCACGTCCATTGTCACGTTCCTGCCTAAATCAACACGTAGGAACCAATTCCGCAATTGTTCGGTAGATTTTCACTTTATTCTTCTCGCGCGTGCCTTATGATGACCGACGAGACTATAGTTCGGCAATGGCATTCTTTTCTGTCAGATACTGTTAATCAGTCCTCAAGCTGCACGCTATGAGTTCCTCAGGAACCAAGTCATAAAAAAATACTTAAACTAGATAAAAATCAAAATGGGAATACAACAGGGCGCCAAAAATATATCCACATCGCTGTCAATTTGAAAATGCCCAGAAGGTTGGCAGCATTGCCACATTAGATGGCAATTCTAATTTTTTTGTGAAAAAAGGCCTGCTCTCTAGTCACATAAAGAGTAAACGCTACGCTAAGAAACTTAAAGGTGTAAAACCTTTAAAACTTTACTTAAGAAACCATGTCAAAGTGAAAAGATTCGCGAATCTGAAGTAAAAACTTACGATTTTTGAGTGACCACCTTTTAAAATATTCTTTCTACTTGTTTTGGACACTTAGTCTTGGCGAAATTCAGTGCTTCCCTGAAAAAGAAAAATGAGTTTATTTTTAATTTCTTCAAGTCTTTTTCAATAATAATATTCGGTTCGATTCGACTTCCATATTAATATTGTTATTGCGATAGTAACTTTATCCGTCTGTTACCATTTCACATCTTAACGGCTGACTGAATTTAGACGAAATTTGGCGCAAGATTATGGAAGTTTATGGATTATGGACTTTCACAAAATAAAGATAACAATAATTTCACTTAAATTGAAAGTATACCTATCGAAGTTTTTTTTTTTAATAAATAAATCAAGGCTCAGTTGAGATTCGAGCTTTGAGTAGGTCAATAGACAATAAAATGCTTATGAAACCTACACGCTCCCCTGCCATAGACTAGACAACATTTTAAATTCCATTCGGCCGCTATTGAAACATTTTATTTGACGTTTCATTTTTCAGTCACCCCGACCAAAATATCAATATGAATAACAAAATTTATGGTGCCCTTAAAAGAATTTACACCGTTTGGTAAGCGAAACGCAGTTACTGAATGCATATTGCAGAGGTTTAATATTCAGTTTTATAGTTTACGGTATTTTATTTTGGTGCGAATTTCATGTTTTATGACTTTTTTGGTAATATTCGTAGCTTAATTAGTAGTCATCTGGTGCTTTTATGTTTACTAACTTGGGTTGTGGAGGTCAGATAGACGGTCGCTCCATGTAACATACTAATTAGTAGTTGAAAAAGGCTAGGCTGATGATGATGATGACCTGTGGTTCCGATTTTTAGGGAGTAGTAAGAATCTAGTGCCTTATACACCTGTATTTGTCTATCAATACTTTAAAATTGTATTTTTTTTTACTATAATTGTATAATCAACATACGCCTAGTCTCTATGAGGGGGGGGGGGGGTGTAAGATATCAGAAAGAGAACTAAAACTTGGAAGCAGGCGGGATCCATTATATTTTCATTTCAAAATTTAATATTCAAATGACCCCTGCCTGCTTTCAAGTTTTGTTTAATTTAAAATGTGCCTTTTTTTTTGCTTTTCAGTTTTTTCAGTCGGGTTTTTTAGTTTTTTAACTCTTTTTTTTATTTCCAACTTTATAGTTCTTTTGTGTTTGTTCTTTCGTTGGTCGCGTAAAATTCTTCGCAGATGATTCAACATTTGTGTTTTTTTATAGGATTTGTGACTTTGAATTTATTTTAAACATATTTGTGCCATACATTGTTATCTCCTTTTAAAACCCTTCATTTCGATACCCTACTCGATGGTTAGGTTTTTTTTTTAAAACCGCAATATGGCACCCAATATCCGCAATTTTTCTTTATTTTTTAATTTTATTGTAGCCAGTGACACTTGTGCCATCAAGACGAATCTAACGTATATTTTAATCAAATCCCTTTTTAGGTTTAGCAGTTATGAGGGAACAAAGAAACAGACACACATACACGCCAAACACATAACCCTCCTTTTGGGCTTTGCCACAGTCGAGTAAAAAGGACTACGTCAAATCATCGACGAGCCGACTTAAGAAACATTTCATTTCAATGATCCCACATTTCATTGTTGAAAGTCAAAATTACAATTAATTACTTTTTCTGTCAGTTTCAGAAGCAACCCCTACAACCTCAAAAAATGCCAAGAACCAGTAACACGAACCTCAAGCTACCCAAACCAGGACACAATAAAACTGGCGACAGTTCGCATCACTCCCACCTTGAAGCTACTCTCCTTTAGAGTCTCCAAGAACTACCTTTACTTCAGCTTTGCCAGACCTGGAACTGACCTCTTAGAGTTTAATGAACTGTGCAGCGAGGAAGCGTAGGGTTCAAGATTTAATGGTGATGTTATAGTGACTAGAAATTTTGAAAGATTTTTTTAGGTTAGCGCAAAGGCTCTTGGTAGATCACTAATTGTGTTCCTTTACATATTTCTTGGTACGGTTTTAAACAGATTCTGTATATTTAACAAAAGTGAACACCCCTTACAGATTATATTTTTGAGAAACCATGAATATTATCATCCTATCACCAATCATTCTAGCGTTAAAATTCATATATTTTTACAAAAACACATACTGCTACCACTTCTAAAACTGCAATCTCATAAAGTGAGTTTAAACGCAAAAATCACTTTAACATTATTAATCTTCCGTTTATCAATGATACTGATAAGTTTAACTATCTATGTCTGTATTAAGTCCATGTTAACGTTTTTGTGTTTTTGGGAACACCAATAAAATTAGTAAACAAAAATTGACAACCCCAATTTAAAATATTTGTATATTCGTGTATCGTCTTGTCCATGTCATATCCGTATGTAATTTTCCTTTTACTTGTTGTAATGTAAGTGTATTGTAACGTCGTAAAATTAAATAATTTTAAAACAAATAGATATGTTTTTTTTTTTATTTACTGTTACTCTTAGCTTATGTCAACCCATTGCTGGATAAAGGTTTCTCCCATGATCTCCAAATATTTCAATTCAGGGTCAATGTAGACAATGGCCTCGCCGGCTTGGTTTCCACTAAAGCGGAGAAGCGCAGAGCGGGGAGGAGATGTGCCAAATTCGACCAATCATAGAAAGGGCGAAAGACCAGATGCAAATTCTAACTAATTTGATTGTCTGATTTCCACACATCTTTTCTCGTCTCCACTTGTCTCCGTTTTCGGTTTCGGTTTAAAGAAACTTTATTCTCAATAAAAACATTAGTCACTTACTTGAGAACAATAGGTACTAAAAATATAGATTACAATAAGTTCGTCATCAGTATTACAACTTAATAGTTACCCTTCCAATGCATTCATTTCTCCAGAAGTGATCGATCCGCAATTATGTGCTGGCTAAGTTGAGTTTTGAATGCATTGAAAGAGTGTACATTTCTTAGACAGGACGGTAATTTGTTATAAAGCTGTGCTCCTTCAAAAGTTAGCATTTTTTTGCCATAGTTAGTTCTTGTTTTCGGTAAAACTAGCAAGCTTGCTCGCCGTGTACTGCGTTGACTAACTTGTTTATATTGAGTGAGTGTTAAGTTTGAGTGAACGCTTTTGTTAAGAATATTTCTGATGAAAATGCATGTGTTGTAAATGTAAAGTTGTTTTATGTTCATTATTTTTGTGTCTTGATAAATTTTGCTGGTAGATGTTAGATATGGGTAGTTAAATAGTATTTTTATGATTTTATTTTGGGTAATTTGAAGTTCAGATAATTTTGTTTTAGCAGCACTGCCCCAAATTTCGATTAAGTTAAGTAGATGTGGCTTTACTAGGGAGTTGTAAATAGTATACCGCAGTTTTGGTGGAATACAACGAACAATGTTACGCAATGACCCGGAGAGTGCCGAAAGTTTACTCTTTATGTGATCTATGTGAGCATTCCACGTTAGTGAGCTGTCCATTCTTAGACCGAGGTATTTTTCACATGGTTTTTGCTGTAGCGGGATATCATTAATTGTTAGAGGGTCATAGGGTGGAATCGATTTATTTTTAGCCTTAAATATTATAAAACTTGTTTTAGAGATATTTATTGTTAGGAGATTGAACTGAAACCATGCGAATAGGGTATTTAAATCTTCTTGTGCTTGTGAGATAATGTGATGGATGGAAGATCCGAAGTAAAATAAACAAGTGTCGTCGGCGTATAAGGTAAGGTGACCATGTAGTTTAATTTCGCTTATATTATTTATATATATTAAAAAAAGTAAGGGTCCCAAGATAGATCCCTGTGGGACGCCACATGTAATAGGTAGTGCATCACTTTGGTGATTACCAAGTTTGACCACTTGCGAACGATTTTTTAAGTAAGACTCGAGCATTTTTAGAGCTTTTCCCGTGATTTTTATTGATTCCAGTTTTTTTAGGAGTAGTTTGTGGCTAACTGTATCAAAAGCCTTTTTTAAATCAATAAAAATACCCAGGGCTATGTTTTTTCTGTCTATGTTTTGTTTAATTTTAGTGTTGAGATCAATAGTGGCTGTAGTAGTATTACTTCTGGGTCTAAATCCATATTGTCGATCGGTGATGAAGTTAATAGAATTAAGATACTTTTCTAATCGCTTGTGAATAATTTTTTCTAATATTTTTGACATTACAGGCAACACTGAGATAGGTCGATAATTTCCTGCATCTGTGGTAGGGCCTGATTTATAGATTGGTGTTACTTTTGCTATTTTTAGTGTATCAGAGAAGTTCCCGTCATCCAGTAATTTATTCAGACACTTGCTCAGATCGTTTGCGATTAAACTTTTAACGGTTTTAATTACTTTGGTATTTATTCCGTCTAGGCCAGTGCTGCAATTTGGATCGAGTTTAGCTATAAGGGTTGCTATTTCATTAGCAGAACACGGGCTAAAACTGGAGAGATTTTCAACGTTTTGGGTTATAGAATTTGGTAAAGCGCAGTCATGATCGTGATGAAATGAACTAGGTATTTCGTTCGCTAGGAGTGGTCCAATTGTAGCAAAGTATTCGTTAAATATTTGGCAAATATGATTTGGCTCGGTAATGTTATCGTTGTTTACTACTAATTTTGGAGGAACACAGCTCTGTTTTATTTTATTACTTGTTAAGGTATTGATTAGGCCCCACATTTTCTTAGGTTTACTAATACATTTGTTAAATTCATTATAATAGTAGGATTTTTTTTGTTTTTGATATTAATTTAGCTACATAATCTCTTTTCTTCGTGGATTCGGTTTTTAGTGTGTCGTTACTAAGGTTAGTTTTATGTTCTGCCGATAGTATGTTCCTCTGGTTGATTTCAGCGATAATGTCCTTGTTAATCCAGTCTCTTTGTGGAGGATTGATAATCTTGGTCTTTATAGTTTTAGCTTTGTCTGTAAATAGTTTTAATTGATTTTCAAACACTAGGTATTCGTTGTTAGGATTTTTGAACTTAGCTGTTTCAACAGTGTTATATAATTTTGTGTAGTTTATTGCTTCATATTGAGTTTTCATTTTCGGAGGAGTTTTGGTTTTTTTGAGTTCTAGGTACATCTGGTTATGATCAGACATAGAGGATTCAATTATTACCACATGAAAGTAATCGTCTTTTAGGTTGGTGCTGATATGATCGATGATAGTCTTTTTTGTTTCGGAGTTTCTCGTACAATATTTTTTGTTTATTTTATTTAGTAGTGTGTGTCCAGCTTCCTTGACTATTGCTTTGTATTGTTTTGTCTCTTTGTTTTTCTTAGTTAGTAAATCGACGTTGAAGTCTCCAAAAACAATTGTTCTTTTCCTTTGTTGTAGCTGCGAGTCATACTCCTGGAGAAATTCTTTGTAGTTAGTGTTTCCAGGGTAATATATGACCCCTATTTCAAGCGCGTACCGTTCGAGATTTATCCATAGGTAGTTGTTTCCATTTGAATACTTGGACTCTGATAGATTATGTCTCAAATCATTGTGTACATAGGCTGAGACTCCCCCTCCTCGAGAGTCGGTCCTGTAATTATAATAGTGGGTGTAATTGTCTATTTGTAGTGCCAAAGCTTGAGCCTCCGAGCGAATCCAGGTTTCTGTTACAAGTATGATGTGTGCTGTTTTCAGTAATGATCTTAAGACGCATTTTAATTCATCAAACTTTCCCTTTTTACGAATACTTCTAGCATTGAGGTATAAGAACCTGAGGCGTGATTTGGTGGCATTAATATAGCGGTAGTCATTGAGTACTTGATACGTGTTGCAATATGTATAGGTGGGCTTAGTGTCTGTAGTTAATTGTAGTTTTTTGGAGGGTTTTTTACTATCGTAGGTGTACCGTGGATGTATTTAATTGTAAGCTCATTCTCGCCATCATTTTGGCGACGTGCTAATTCTTCTTTCAGGCTCTTTAGATATTGCTGCTGCGCAGGAGTTTGATCAGAGAATATTTTAACATTTTCAGGTAATTTGTCTTTGTGGCGTAGGAAATACTTTGCGGTAATGGCAGTATCAAAACAGACCTTAACTCGGCGGTATTTTCCAGGTATGTATTTACCGATTCTGAAGATCTTGATAGGCTTTAGTGGATTTTGGCACACTTGTGAAGTAATATTTAAAATATCTCTTTCGTCTCCAGATATCCTCTCTTCCGCAGTGGTGGAAGTCTGCTCCGGCAATCCAGCGAAAACAATATTTTTTTCTCTGTTGTTACGATCCATTATCTCCTTAATCACTTGCTCGTTCGAAGATGACTGATTGTCTGATTTAGACACAGAGGGCTGGAAAGTAGACAGCTTGAGGTTATTCAGGTCTGACTCAAGAGAAATTATCTTTTGTTCCCCTTGAAAGATTTGCTTTTCTAATTGCGACACAGTTAGATTTAACGATTTTTGTTCCATTGCGATGTTAGATGTAGAAGATTTGATCTCGTTAATCTGAGCAGTATTTTGTCGAATCAACTGTACAGTTTGTTCATTAGATGATTTTAACTCAGACATTTGTGATTTAATCTCAGTTATATTTTCTTGCATATTATTCATGATCTGTTCGCTCGAACCAACATATTTTTCAAGTAGTGAGCCGATACGACTCAATTCCGAACGCATTTCTTTAATTTCATTTGAGCATTCACAATTATTGTCCATCAGTTGTTTACGTTTGCGGAAGGTAATTTGTGACTCTGCCGCAAGCGCACTTAACTTCGATAAATCGGGGTGTGAACTGTGACCGGTATTTGCAGCGCTGCTCACACCCGTGCCGGTGAGATTCCGTGATGGTGGTGATCTTTGAGGATTCATTCTAATATTTCGCTTTAATAATTAGCACGAGCAGGTAATCGAACAAAACTTTGTTTTCGTGTTTATAGTTAATAGTTATTGATACCTTGTTGTCTTAGCGTGATGTATTCCGTGAACGCAGAGTCACTGTGCGAAAGAGGAGTAGATATCCAATGTTCTGTTCTCGCGGGGGTGAAGCACGTTATGCTCGAACGCGGAGTCACTGTGCAAGCGAGACGGAGATAGCCCGTCTTCGTTGAGGCACTGTGAACGCGGAGTGTGCGCAGGAACAAAGCGATGTAATTAACAAACACTGTTTGCACAATTTAAGTTCTGACTGTACTTAGTTATGAGTTATTTTTTAAGGACACTGATTTGAATATTTTTTAACAAAAACGATACACGTCTGCTCTGGGTAGTGACGAACGACGACTTCGTCACTACCCAAAACAAACAATAAACTTTTCGTGAAAACAGTGCCTTAGGCTGCGGTTCCACTGAGGCGGAGCGGAGACGAGCTGTGCCGCCATTCACCAATCGTGGCACAGCTCGTCTCCGCTATGCTCCGCTCCGCCTCAGTGGAACCGCAGCTTATGGCACTGTTTGACAAAAAATGACCTAAATGACGAGTACACGTCATTTTCGGTTTGATTGTTATAATTTATACTTTACTGTATTCGACATAGGTCGCTCAGTCCAAACACAGTTTTTTTTTCCTGATTTCACATCACTGCAGTAATCCACTTTTAATTCTCTCGAAACTGTTAGGTTGTCGCCGCTAATACGCTTGTTTACATCTTTATTCTTTGCTTTTTAAGTTCACTAACTGCCGTGCTCAGAAATATTTAATGATTATTTAAGCTGTCACTTAGTAAAGGTTTGACATATTTTTGTATGACAAAACTGTCAAAACCATTACTAAGTGATGACCTAAGTAATCATTAAAGCTCTCTGAGTGCAGTTTAACAAGGTTTCTTCGCAGCTGTTACAAGTATGAGAATCCTCAAGTAGAAGTAAAATACGATCAGCTTTCCCTACTTTACCCACCCATAACAACCCAATACTGAAACTTACCCCACATCAAAACACGAATAGTTCATTATGCACATTGTACTCAAATTCAACCAAGTAATGCACTCAACAGTAACTAGCTCATTAATAACGGAACACTGTACATTCGTACAAGATATTCACATTCTGCCAGGCTTCGCAAATAACAATACAATTGCATACACCCATTGTACTTACATACGGAAGTTAAATTCTAACTTGGGAGTAGCTGACGGAGTAAATAATAGTGCCTTTACTGCGGATACAAATCTTACCGCTGTTAGACACGCTGACAAGTTGTTTCATTTATCAGATACTATCACGCCTGTAATCCTCCACGGGTTTGTCAGAGGTGTAGGTACCTAAAAGAACACCTACATTTCGCCATGACACACTGAATCAGTTTTTGAATCACGTGATATTTGCACTTCATACGAATACAGACAATTATTACCCTTGGGCCTTTTGTTGGTCTTACAATATACAAAACTACATACGTGGGGTTAATGCGGAAAAAGCTGACCCACTGACTGACCAATGCTAGTTTTATTTTAAAGTATTGGAGCTCCGTGCTTTGTAATAATGATGGTTGGTGTAGAAACCCCCTTTTTTTTTTTCTTTTTTCTTTTTTTGGGGGGGTTTGCAAATCATCAAATAACCCCTCCCGCTTAGCCCCTGGTAGAAACCCCTCGGCTTCGATCCTATTATAAATACTCTTTTGGCATTTTCAACGTTCAAATGTTGCATCTTGTCATACACCTCAGTCCCAAGAACCACGCACCGCCGTTTTTTTATTGTAAAATCATGTTTACAAACACAATTGGGTGCTTTCCGTAACCCATTATTGTGCATAGAGTTTCTAAGTCTTTCTGTAAAAATATAATAGATCTTTTTCAAGCAACTCAGATGACAGAATATGAACTGTGCCATGACATCATTCTGCCAGAAAATATAAAGCCAACACTAATGACTGCTGTCATCTTTGAAAGAAAGCGATACAATTTTCAGAAGTTATCCAAATTAATAGTTTTATTTTATCTAAGATTGAAGATTTGAAATGAAGTAGCAATTAGAATACTGGTTGTAAAATAAATAAAAAAAACTGAGAAAGCTATGCCCTCGATATAACAGGAGACACATTGTGTGATAAAACATAAAACAAGCTCATATAACACTCGAACTATGTTTAACCGATTTCAGAAGTGCTTTATAACGCGTGTCTTGAACAAATGCAGGATTTGTGACAATTGCAAAAGATATAGATACAGACTCCGCCGCGCGACACGGCTTGTACCAAGCAAGAAAACCTCACGACTAGTCCTTCCTGGACAATATAACGATACGAGAAACCAATTGTATTATTTTTCAATAAATAGAGAAGCCGCAGAAGACAGCCCTTCAAACGAGAGAAGTCGAGAAGAAATCGAAGAAGAGAAACCAGTATGCTCAAAATCAATTAAAAAAGGAAAAAAATATAAGTTTAAGAAAGTAAAAAAAAGTCAAGAAACAGTCTGTCGTGAACTGTGTAGATAAAGTAGGAGGTATGCTTTAGATTATATTACATTAAATTATGTGATGGATTAAATTGTTTTGTAAACCAAACTGTACTATTTATGACATTATGAGCAATTAGCGGTAGCGGTCAGACCTAACATAACATTTATTTATTGTCAGGCAACTTTAGCCGGGCAGCTGATTGTTGTAAGAGATACCGCGGCCTTGACATATAGGTCACCCTAATTTGAATAAATGACTTTTGATTTTGATTTTGATAAATTCAAAGTTCGAGTGAATCAGTTTCTTCCAGTCTTCTAGGCAAGCGTGCTCCACCCTAGGCCGCGTGATCACTTCACATCAGGCGAGTAACGGCAAAACATGAGCCTATCACTACATAATATTATAAATAAAACAAAGTCCCCCGCCGCGTCTGTCTATCTGTCTGTTCGCGATAAAATCAAAAAACCCCGAGAAAGGTTTTAATATAAAATTTGGAATAGGTTCCCAGGGGTTGCAGGAACGGGATCTAAATTTCGTGATTACATTTGGTAGCGATAACCGACATCTACGCGGGCGAAGCCGCGAGTGCCAGCTAGTTTAGACAAAAAATGTCTAAATGTGTAATTCAAGCACATTATGACATCCAGCAACGTGCACTAACCCCAAGTGGTCCTAATATTAATGACAATAATATCCGTGGTGCATGGCAACTGGGCTTATCCCAGTTGTATACGTCCCTGTGTGCCTATTGGCCTTGTTCAGTTCTGTCTCCTGCTGATATGGAGGGAAGTGGAAATTATGTTTTTCCTACTCCTCTGCTATTCTTTTCTGATTAATTTCGTTGCGGGATCCAAGACAGTTAAATCGTTTCTCTGGGACTTCGTCGGGCTTCATTGTCTCGGCGCTTTTCTTGTGGTCGCCACTGTTGATTCTGGCTTACAGGAGTTACAGTGGTTTGGGAATAGTGTGGCGGGGCTGTCCCAAAAAAAAAAAAATAGGCCACGTGGTGGATTACGGTCCACTTTTACTCCCAGACAGGAGGTCTGAGTCCCAGCAGTGGGAAATTGGCAGATTATGAAATCGGTTTAACACGAAATGCAAACATTGGAATATCATCACCATTATTTCAGCCAAAAGAAGTTCCCTGCTGGACATAGGCCTTCTAAAAGTGACGCCACATTGACCGGACCTCGCATCGCAACGTGTTACACACTTGTCGCCACTCTAGAAATGTTTAGTCCCACCAACTGTCCGTTCTGCGAGAAATATTCCCTGCCCAATGTCACTTAAGTTTAGCGATTCCTCGAACCACCACAACTCAAATATTTAGTTTTTGATTAAACTACATCACGCCAATGTTTAACGAGCGGGTTGGTAGAAGTATGTCAGTGCACACCGCAGGTATGTTTTAGTTACCTGTAACAGAGGTCGAACCTTCTACCCTTAAATAGTTAAGGGTAAAAGGTAGTGTACTCAGTATACTACCGAAATATACTTAATAGATTGACCTAGTTACACTAAACAAACCCCAACTTTTACAAACCGTCAACGACGCTATTCAAATGTATGTGTTACAAACTCAATCTAATCACAGCACTTGTTCTGGTGGTCTAGTGATCGCATAGCACGTGGTTTCGATATTACAGGTCTGGTAAAGTGCTGTATCCCTCTCAAAGAGAGAGGAGGCCTGTGTCCCAGCAGTGCGAACATTAATAGGCTGTTGATGATGATGAAAGTGCTATTGGGATTTTCCATCATTACAGTTGCTCGGATCAATCTCCAGGTTAAGCCGCGCTAACATAAGTCGGTGGATGAATGGCCACTCGTTGCGTACCGAGTTTCTTCCGTGTCTCGGAAAGCACTTCCCACGCAGCCAGTAAATCTTTGAGTGGCACGAAACTCTGACAACCAATCTTACCAAGGCGTATCGTGTTCATCATCTTCAACAGCCTATTAATGTTCCCACTGCTGGGACACAGGCCTACTCTCTTTGAGAGGGAATGGGCTATAATCTACCACGTGGGCCCCGTGCGGATTGGTACAATTACAATTTATTTATTTGTAAGAATGCAGTTGTACATTGTATGGTGTTAGGTTTGTTAAAAGATTTCTTACATTCTACCATATTATTATTATCTGGTGTACAAATATATATATATTTTTTTTTTAAACGTTGCCCCACACTAGGAATTTCTCCTGTATCGTGGGTGCGTTCACAAACATTTAAACTCACATACACAATACCCAGACCCAGACATCTATCTGTAGGTCATACAAATATTTGTTCCGTGCGGGAATCGAACCCGCGACACGCAGCGCAGCAGTCCATTGCTTGAGCAACTGCGCCAACCGTGCCGTCAAATAAAAAATATTAGTTTTACAGATGTAACATGACATTTAGATGTCACATGTCTTCGAATTTTTGGTTCTAAGATATGCCGGTTTCCTCACAATGTTTTCCTTCACCGTTTTGAGAGCAGCGGTGTTGAAGTAAATTACACAAAGTAATGTGCCTGCTTGGGTTCGTAAGTCGGGGCCGCCACCACTGGGCCACCGCTGTCTCTAGTAGAAAATATCGTGTTAACTTCACATTACTAACTGGGTTGTGTAGGACAGGTAGGCAGTCACTCTATATCAAAAACTAGCAAACGTCACGCGGTTTCACCCGCGTAGTTCCCGTCCCCATGAAAATACAGGGATAAAAAGTAGCCTATGTCACCCGGGGATAGTGTAGCTTCCCAACGATGAAAGAATTTTTAAAATCGGTCCAGAAGTTTCGGAGCAGGTTACAAACAAACAAACAAATCTTTCCTCTTTATAATATTAGTGTAGATATGCTATTCAGCCGATGAACGATGGTGATGACAATAAGTTTACCTCTATTGGTTTATTGGCACCTTTCTGTGTCCTCGTACCTTCCTATGCATGTATTAAAATGACGATAAAATATAAAAAGATCACAGATTAAAGGCACAAAAGTCCTTAATACGATCCTAACTTCCAACATTTTAACGAACAGATTTAAAAGGCTCATTTTCTATGAAACTAGTGACTCCTTTTTTAGTTTTCGACATTAATTGCTTATGAATTATGCAAAAACGTAAGTACGCCGACAAAGTTTGCGTTCGTTAGGGAAAGTTTCCAGTTTTCCACTGATATGTAACTTTATAGTCGTGCCATGATGGTGGTTGCGACTATGTGGGTAGACTGCATAATTTCCCCAACTAATTTGCCTAATCTCTTTTTTAATATTCGAGCTGTACGTCTTAATGGTCAGTTCCGCTTCAGGTGAGGTCTCTGTACTGAACCATCACTTTAATCGTGGGTACGTAGAGGCTCTTCTTTGAGGAGTGGATGTGCCTGCCAACCGTTGAACGTTCAAAGAAACACCGAAAAGTAAGTTAATAGGTGTACCTATAATCATAATCATTTATTTATTTGTAACCATTTATTTGTGTGTATAGTAGGTAGGGGGGAGGGGGGCTGGGCAGGGTTATTTGTGTGTGTGTGTGGTGGGTAGGTTTGTGGTATTTTTAAGTCACACGTTATAAGGGATGAGCCTATTACCACCAACTGGGCACAAATCCAGACTTCGAGGCTGTTACTGAGCAATTGGTGGTGGAAACAATTAAATCACTCAATTCTTTTAAGCCTCTCACACACTATAGTCTACATTTCTTTTTTCATTTCTCCTTTTGCAGGTCTGCTGGCAGAAATTTCTTGAGAAATAAGCAGTACCTTTGTACTCAAATGTTATATTTTATTATTTTCCTTTGTTTTCTTCTGTGTACATAAATAGTAAAATAAATAAACAACATTTCTCAACACGGGAATCGTAACCAGTCCGCAATCGTGCTTGAGACCAGTAGGCCAACCAAGCACAAAGCCACGTGTGATAAAAAACATAGTTTTAATAACATTATAGGCTTAGTTTAGCAGTAGTGGTCCGGTGTCGTTCGTGAGTCGTGAGTCGTGAGTCCTGAGTCCCTTTTTTTTGGCAGATGGATAATCACCAAATAACCCCTCCCGCTCTTGGGCAGAGCAAAAGGGAGTGTCAGACTTCTACTGAATAAAAACCACCCATGTTCCTTCTTAGCTCTTTATTTCGAGGCCGCGGTATCTCTTACAACAACCCGCAGCCCGGGCGCCTGAGTCCCTGCAGTGGGAACATTATTAGGCTGATGATGATGATCGGCTTTTTTTTTTTTTGGGACAAGCCCGCCTCGCTATTCCCAAACCACTGTAACTTCTGTAAGCCAGAATCAACAGTGGCGACCACAAGAAAAGCGTCGAGACAATGAAGCTCGACGACGTCCCAGAGAAATGATTTGACTGTCTTGGATCCCGCAACGAAATTAATCAGAAAAGAATAGCGGAGGAGTAGGAAAAACAGAAATTTCCACTTCCCTCCATATCAGCAGGAGACAGAAAAGAACAAGGCCAATAGGCACACAGGGACGTATACAACTGGGATAAGCCCAGTTGCCTAGCACCACGGATATTGTTGTCATTAATATTACTGATGATCGGCTTAGTAACGGACATCCCAACAGCTAATAATTTTAATCAAATTAAATAAGAACCACATATCTCGTTTTTGTTACTGGCATCACCAGAAAAGATATCAGGAGACGTAACAACGTAGCGGACGTAGCTTATTACAACAAAAATTTATAATGTAATAATTTACACACACACCCACGAACTGCATGTCATCAGCATATTACCGTTAACTCAAGTCGCAAGCTGCATGCTTTGCTCACTCGAGACAATTTCATAATTAAACTGGTGTTAGCAAATACATATGTATGTACACGCTAGGAAAATTATTTGCACTTGAGCATTTTGTTTTATTTTGGTTTGTATGTTTGTACTCGTATATTGAGCTGGGTATGCTATGAGCTGTATGGTAAGTGGAGATTCAACTAATTACATGACTAAGGCGAGAGATAGCACCCTTTTTAGTAAACGTCTTAAATCCACGTTCAGCTCTATATAGGGTGTAAAAATACCCTAAACGAAGCTCACTTAACTAACGAAGGGCACTTGTTTTTTTAAATTTATTTTTCTTTTATCCAAAAAAGTAAGTAACTTATAAGCTAAGCCCCATAAAACATTGCAATGGTTTGTCTGTGGGGTCCTGTGGTGGGGTCGATGAGTCTCTAGACATACTTAAATGTACTTAAAACTAAATATTATTTGAGTAATTTTTTTTTTGGGGGGTTTGACATCATCAAATAACCCCTCCCGCTCTTGGGCAGAGCGAAAGGGAGTGTCAGACTTCTACTGACTAAAAACCACCCATGTTCCTTCTTAGCCCTATATGTCAAGGCCGCGGTATCTCTTACAACATCCCGCAGCCCCGACGATATGTTATTTATACTTACGCTTATTTAAAATAAAAAGTCCTCTCTGTCATAGCGATCAGTTTTTCGTTCTGGACCATAACTTAAAACTTTTCTCTTCCTTCTGTGAGATGATGAAGGTCAAAGCCTTTTTTCTTAAATAGTTTGTTGCATGGAAAAGGTTGTACTTGTTACTTTTTAAATAAGTTAGAAATTTTTCTTCTTCCATTCATGCTTGTCAGACGTCACGGCATCATTTACACTTTCTTCTTTAATTAATATACGAAATACATACATCGTTTCTATAAACTTCTTCTTCATCTCCATCCAGGAACCCTGGATAACGTTTAACGATTGTCTGGCAGTTTGAGTACTATAAGTGACCCACCCAAATGTCCTTTCTTTGGTATTGTTCGTGGTGACGTTGTGCTCCTTGAGTTATAAGTCGAGCTCCACGATAACTGACAAATGCTTGCACTGACTGGACGGGTCCACTCAAATCTGTGTGGTGCTTTCTTCAAAGGACCATCTCAGACATTAATCTGCATGGTCTTCATGTGTCTATTATACCTTATTGTGAACCCAAACGATTTTAAAAGATTAAAACATAACACTCTTTTCTGGGGTAGTCGTGTAAAAAGAGTAACCTTTGGAGTTTCTTGCCGGTTCTTCTCCTTAGGAATCAACCAATGCACCGAACCGTATGTGAAATAAAAATATTTTAATTTTGATTTTTTTGATTTTTACGTTCAAGCCTGCTCATAAGATTCCATTCCATTGGACATTGAGATAGACGACTTCCTTTCTATTTAGAATTAAACATCTAGGTCATTATCATCAGCCTATAGCAGTTCACTGCTGGACATAGGCCCCCTCAATCAAACCTCGATTCAGCCACCCTGCGAAGATCGTGGTTCCACAGAGCCTGAAGGGCGTCCCACCTTACGCTTGACGATTACGGTCTCCACTCAATAACACGTTTACTCCACTTTCATCGGTTCTACGGCTAATATACCTAATATTAAAATTTAAATGGCAGGCTAAATCCCATACTTCCTGAAAGCCTTCCTATGTCGCCACAACATCCCACCTTCCGTCTTCCCACACCCGGTCATAACTCAATCATGACTCACACACAACTATACCCGGATTTCGGAATCAATTTATCAAGCAGACATAGTCGACTGCCGAAACCGGTTGACTACCCGGTTGAATAATAAACCGCGGTTAACCGCGCCCCCGGGTGCGTTCCGTTTATTACAAGTCACCACTTTACAAGTTATGGCTGCTTTCAATTTTTTTACTTTATGACACTTTAACACGGAGCTTGGAAACTAAGGAGATACTTATACATTACATACCTTCAATGTAACAAAAATACAAGTTTTTAGGTTACAACAGACAGTCATCTCTCACTAATCATCAACTTCCAAGGGGTTTCGTTCTGCCCAAAATCTACACAATATAGTAGACATTTGTCAAAAACAAACATTATATGTATAGATAGTGCAATGAGTAATCATTTAAACCGAACATTTATATGTACCTAAATACCTATTTGTTTGTACGTAGGGGGTAGGGGTAAACTACGGAACCACTGATCCGACTTTGAAAATTCTTTTACTTACAGGAATCTAGATTATTCCTGCCCGAGTGTCATATTGCTGTATAGAGCAGCGGTGGCCTAGCGGTAGCGTGGTGGATTATAGCCTATCCCTCTCTTAGAGAGGAGTGCTGAGTCCCTGCAGTGGGAACATTACCTATAGGCTGATGATGATGTGTGTTACATTTAAAACATATTGGACTGCTCTCGTTCGTACCTAGATCTTTGACAGTCGTAACAGAAAGAAAGAAGCTTCAAAGTCTTTTCTACTATACTTATCAAGGAATATTGAGGTGCCCAATAACTAGGTCACAGAGGATATGCAGTCGTTCTTTATAAAAATGAAGATTTGAACTCCAGCGAGATCTCTATTGCTGCTATTTTGCCATATCTGTCTCTTTTAGCATCCTGTCTTTTTATGAAAGGAAAGTCGATATCCTTCAAAGATTTAATGTTCAGTCATAACAATGTATTATGCTACCTTTGTAACGCCAGGCAATTACAAATATCTTTATTAAGATCTAGAAATTATTTTTCCTATAAAAGTTAAGTTGGTATAAAACTTTAATGGTATGATGGTAACTTTTTCTTGGCCCTTTTTTATATTAAATAATAAAGTGTATGTTTAACAGGTTCGTGAAACAGATTTCGACCAAGGACGTACTTTAACTATGTTTATACCTTCTCACACCTTTTTTTGTTACATTACTTTTATCAAAGGGTTTTATAGGCAGTGCCAATTAAAAAACCCTCAATCAGTGATCTAAATCGTCCAGAAGTAAAAGACTGGAGCGGGCGATGATTTAGTTTAAAATCGAAAAAGTTACATCCGTTCAATAAAACCAAGATTTTTAGAAGTCCAAACCAAATCTTGTTCACTCACATGCTTTATTCGTTCGAAAAGACAGTTAAAATCTGTCAGAGCGAGCATTCCTTACAGTTCATGAAACCTGAACTAAACCGTGGTTTGGAAAGTTGCCAAAACACCGAGTATCAATACCACTTGGCCTGAGCACCCTCTAATGATGTGGTCGTGAAGATACAGCTTAAAGACAACAGTATACAAGTTGTTAGGTATTGTATGGTTTTGTTTATTGGTCTGGTTGCCATTCAGTGGTTTCGTAGAACTGTAGGGTTCTATGGGGTGTAAGTATTTTATAGTTGTGCCAAATTAATCGTGATAAAAGATTGAATGAAGATCTAAAAATGTCTTTACCAAAAGATTTTTCTTCAAGAGTTGATAAAAAAAGGTATTTTATAAATTAGCTTTTTGCTTGTTTCGTATGTGATACGTTGGAAGTCGTATATAAACTGTTAAATCTGATGTATTTAAGTAATACTTTGTAATAAATCTCACCGTTACAGACTTATTGTTGTCTTATGGTCCCATCATCATCATCATCATCATTTCAGTCGAAACACGTCCACCGCTGGACATAGGCTTCCTCATGGCTTCCTCCAAGTGTCGCCACGTTGACCGGTCCCGTGCGCTTCGCATCCAACGGACCCCCGTATCTTTCACCAGGTCATCGGTCCACCTAGTGGGAGGCCTTCCAACGCAACGTCTCCCAGTTCGCGGTCGCCACTCCACTACTTTTCGGGTCTCTTACTGCCGTGCTCAGAGATATTTAATGATTACTTAAGCAGTCACTTAATAAAGATTTGACACACAAAACCAAATAAATCATATTATTATTATTATTATTATTATTCAAAGATTTTCGAAAATTCTCTTCTCCCACACCCGGGAATCGAACCGGCCACTACTGCCTACATTAATAACCATTTTAATACCTGGCAATCCAGGTATTAAAATGGTTATTAATGTAGGCAGTAGTGGCCGGTTCCGGTTTGTACCAATGTACAAACGGCACAATCAGATGGCCTGCGAGATCGCCAGATCTCACCCCATTAGATTTTTTTTTGTGGGGACATGTAAAAAATCAAATTTACATGAAATCTTATGAGAATGACAACGAGTTGAGAGTTGAAGTTCAGAATACGATTTATAATATTCACCACAACACTTTATTAAAGGTTACTAGAAATGAATTCGTTAAAAGAATAAATTTGTGTATCCAAGAGAATGGAGCCCATTTCGAGCAACTAATTAGTTAGTTTACCATTTTTTGTAAATAATTAAATTAATTTAAGATTTCCTGGTTTTCCTTTCATTTAATTTATCATTTTTGTTAGAGAGATTTCATCCTTATAATTGACCCTAACGATCGATGCAATAAAAGTACAGGGTATATTTTTTTCAGATTTTAGTCGGTTCGATTCCCGTGTGTGGGAGAAGAGAATTTTCGAAAATCTTTAAATGCAGTTTGCTATCTACTCAAAAATAAAGGAATGTTTCCTTTGAGTAAAATTTTCTCTCTGCAGTATTAAGAGTACTTTCCCTGCAGGTGGCATTACAAAATTCCACCCTGTATATAATCTACTTCTGCAGCAATGTACATATAACAAGATATATGGCAAGTGCAGAGCAATCAGAATGTAGACCAATACGTTTGCACCAAGTTCACGTCAGAGACAGACCGCCTTTGTCGCATTGAGAACCTCTTTGACCCAAAGCGTCATAACGAAGTACGATCAAGTTTACCGAGTAGGGGGTTAATATTGATATGACATTCTCGTACTGCAGCTAATAAGAAATAAAATCTGGATTCCAATTTGAGCTTCTCAAAACAGCGCAGAAGTCTCAAACAACGAAAGGATATGCTCAGAAAGTTTTGGCCATGAAAGGTGACTACTTTAAAATCACGCAGCAACATCAAACGCCTGATATTTTCGGCAAGCGACAAGCTTTCCGGCAATCCGGTAATTACTAGAGGTTCATATTCGGCTTTCTTATTGTTCTTATCGCAATTGCTGACAAAATCAGTACAGGCGCTTTGGAAAAAATGTTAAAAATGTTGGTAATGTTTTGGAGAAGCAAAATCAATGCACTTGTGACAATCAATGTAAGTTTTCCTAAATAACAGAACATCTCAGTTACACGATCTCGAATAAACAAAGCTTCGCAGTATGATATTATACTCGTATACGTTTGTCGCACAGAAGTAAGTATCCTATGAAGTATCCCTTACAAAAGGTATACAAGAATGTGAGTCGAATGTGATGCGTCGGTAGGGGGCGCCTTAAGACATACATGACCTTATTAGTGGTGATTAACAAAAAGCTCAAATTTTTAGTACTCGCGTGCGTGTGTGTCCAAATGTAAGCAGGTGGCCAGACCATGAAAGGTTGGAGTCAGTTTTTGCCGACATTATTTACCTACGTCTCATAAAATGAATGCAAGGTGTAAACGGACCCTTCATGAACCCATGAACCAAGCATTTTGTACATCAAACTAAGTAACTCTTCGCAATAATTATTGCTAGGAAACGAATTTGTTCTAGGTAAAAAAATCACGTTTTTCATAAGGACTGTAACGCACTCAAAACATTGTGCTGATGGATGCATTGCCATTCAAGACCAGATTTTAATAATTATCTTTTTTGCTGGATCAACGATACCTGTGCGAGACTACAACGCGGAGCTTCTTGCCAAAGCTTGGTCAATCTAAGCAAATTCCTGATCACTACAAAAATGCCATGACAATGATTTTTGCAATTTATACTTGGCCGACTTAAAAAAACTGCATTTATTTTTTTTATAGCGTAATGTTTAATAGAGTAGATTAGAGTAGATAATAGATTCTAAGTAAATTAATTGTCTAAAAACCTGGTGTTCTCATATCTCAATAGTTATAGTATTAGAAGCCATATCGCCTTTTTTTTTTTGGCGGGTGGAAAATCATCTCCCGCTCTTGGGCAGAGCGAAAGGGAGTGTCAGACTTCTACTGACTAAAAACCACCCATGTTCCTTCTTAGCCCTCTATGTCGAGGCCGCGATAACTAGTGTACAACCCGCGGCCCCGACGGCCATATCGCCTGTGATACAGGTTTACGCTAGTACAAGCAAAGAACTTTGTTATACATACCTACATTATATAATTCTAAGATTTATATTGTATTCTACCAATTTTAATTTTGAATAAAATTTATTATTATTATTGTATAGTACTGATCCCAGATACGGTCTCGAACAAAAAACTGAATGCAATGACGGCTGAACAAGTGCTGTTCACTTTCGTTAAGAGCACTTACACCCATTATATACTCCTTTTTTACCACAGTCAGTAAAAAACATAGATTCTTAGAACTAGTCTCACGTCAATGCTCATAAATTAACACAATACCCATTTAGGTTTATATCAAACCAAATGTCAGACTAAGCTAGCGTGATTACTAGCATTCGGTTTGGACTATAAACTTAGTTACCATTCAACTTAATGTGTTTGCTGCAACAAAGTCCAAATAACCGACAAAATAGACCAATGATGGTTTGAATACACAAATCTAGTTGATGTAATTAATGTTCAGTTAAATGTTTCATTTATGTTCTCTGTCATTTAGTTTAGTTTTCATTTGCACTAATAGTCTTCTATTAACTTGAATTAAAATGACATAGTCATACTGATTTAATCTTGATCTATGGCCTGTCAGTTTAAAAAATTATACATATACAGTGTTATTTCACTGACATTTTGTGTATGACTGTCTCGGTCATGGGTTTTATTTCCAAGTCAGGCAAGTTATTTTTGGGATTATCAGCAATTTCTCAGTGATAGCGACCCAGTCTGGTCTTCTTACATTCAGTTTTAGTAGTAACGCTAAACTTAGTGTTTTCATAGAGTTAGAAGTTGTTTTACCTTACAACTTGCAGCCCGTCTTGCCCAAAATGATTAAAAGCAAGTGCTTGCATACATTATATCAAGTGTTCCAGCAGCTGCATCTGCTCTAAAATGTAGTAAAAGTTAAACTTTTGAATAAACACACAAAAACTACATTGTATATAATGATATTTTGCAGCTAAATGCCGCAAGAGTGGTGGCCATTGCTACAGATGTCAGACGTTGTTGCAAGTTTTAATGTTCCTCTAGAGACGAAAGTGATGTTACGAGATATTTTTGGAATTGAAATGTTTAGGAAATGGTCTGTTTATTTTTATTGTTACTATAAATTATAAAATATCTTGCTTTACACCCTTTTTTCTCATAATTTTTATGTCACGTCGTGATGAGCGGGAACAATTATACAAAAGATTTCTATGTAAACGTTCTTGATGGTCAAAATGATGAGCTAGAAGTGGGCTGACCATTGCCTACTGAGATGACGAATACCATTGAAGTATGGAAGAAAGAAGTAATGTTGCACTGAGGTCAAACAAACTGCGACGATTGAATGACACATTCTAAATAGGGTAGTTAACGAAAAAATGTAATAGGTACGTCAGATAGATTTCGAAAAAATATTGAACACGTATTTTTTCTTTTTTCACGTCAACAAACAATAAGAACGATACAGTGCAGTGCTTTGAAAACTCGTGTGACGTCATATTCCAAGACATTAGTATGACATTCTTTGCCGGTCCTCAAATCTTTGACGCGTTTTATCTTCGTCAATTTTTATTGATTTGACAAAACAAAAAATATGTATCCCATAATTTATCGATAATCTAACAGACGGACTAAACAGAAACATATTATTTTTTTTAGTCATTAAACATCCCTATTCCAACAGTGGAGAACCCTTAATTATCATGATCTTCCTGTGTTCCATGTTATTTGGGGTTTGCGTAATACGTTTTATTCTTCTATTCTTCCCTGTCAATCATCACGTCATCCAACGTATTTTTGGTCTTCCTCTTCTTCTCTATACACCAACATGAAAAATTCTCATCAAAACATTTTAAAACTGCAGCCCTTCCCTACCAAATTCTTACAAACAACATTTATAACTCTCGAAGCTACAGCCAAAGCCTAATAAAATACATTGTAAGAACAATATACGATGCTAATACGACGTCATAACGTTTCAATTTGCTGGCACATTTCCTAAATATTCCCCGCCGGTGAATTTATATGAGACTCTGGGACACAGCTGTGCGCGTATGCGCGTGTGTTACATGCGATATTTGCTTTTTGACAATGTGCTTCGTTATTTTGTGATTGTCTTGTTGGTATGTACTCGTATAACTTTATTGAGGTAAAATATTGATTCTACTTCTTTATTGTGTGGTTAGCGGCTTTCCTGGTGACAGTTTTTATGTCAACCTTGGGCCTGTAACTTGGCTTTACATGCTGTAGAGAAATATTCTTCAGGCAATTCAGGCATGCTGGTTTGGTTTCTTCACGATTTTTGCCCACACCAAAGCATAGGCACCTGAATCCGAATATCAGAGGTGCATTTCTTGGGTTCGAGTACAAGACCTATATATGTCTTAGCCGACAGTCACACTACTAGAATATCACTACTATTAAACCATGGTAATACGGTCCAAGTTAATTTTGATTAACCTAAAGGAAATCCTTATCTGTCTCATAACATTTTTGGATAGTTATCGCTCAGATTGCTAGTCTTTGTGAAAATCGCAATATGGTCATATCGTGTCAGGTACAGGCATAGTATTATGGAACATGTGGCTTGACGTCAAAATATTCAGCATCGATATTTGAGTACTACGCTGATAGTTTAAAGAGTACATATACATAACAAATAGCTTGCCAGCCAGCTGGTTAATTCTTTAATCTTTGTACATATTGTATTCTAAAGAACTTCAACCTACATCCCATTAAAGCGATCTCTCACAATACTTTACTCTACACTATCCCCAAACAAACCCCACACAATCTCCGACAAGCACTGCCACCTTATCTACAGATAGCATAAAGGCGCAAATTCCCACACAATGGTATCAGTGATGGCCTTTATCTATAGATAGCATGAAGGTGCAAATTCCCACACAATGGTATTAGTGATAGCCCTTTTATATATTTTAAACTGCCCACTGTAAGCATGGCACATATCTTTGTGCTTCTATGTTTGTATGTTTGTTTGTGGCTATTAAAGGATTATTCGCGTTTATTTTGGATCGTGTGTTAAAGTATATTGTGCAGTATCAAAATAGAGCAAAATAATAACATTACTACCATATAGCACTAGCTAGAAAATCTATGCAGCAGTTTTTGAGTTTATCGCGAACAGACAGACAGACAGACGCGGCGGAGGACTTTGTTTTGTGATACGTAGTATTTACCTCTGTTTTTCACCAGGGGTTTGACAAAGGTGTACTTATTATTAGTATACCCAAATCTGGATAACTATTTTAAAAACCCATGTGAACTATGAGTTCGTGGGCTGCGGGATGTTGATATGACGGAAGAAACCGCGGCCTCGACATAAAGGGCTAAGAAGAAACATGGGTGGTTTATAGTCAGTAGAAGTCTGACACTCCCTTTCACTCTGCCCAAGAGCGGGAGGGGTTATTTGATGATTTAGCACACCCCTAAAAAAAAAATAGGAGTTCGTGGCTTAATATAACAGCCGCTCGGGTCTATCTTTAGTAAAGCCGTATTTGCCTAGGTTGGTCCGTAGATGGGTTACCCCCGATTACAATCCGACTTTTTTTGTACTGTACACAGTTGTTCCAATAATCTTCAAGAAAGTTACATTAAACGTTTACCACAACATTTCTTACCAGTACCCCGAACTGTACGATTAACACTAAGCGTTCCAACTTATCTTAAGTTGATAAACGCAAGCGCCGCACGCGATGCTTTGTCCCTCGCTGCGATCTATCAGCAGTTCGTGAGCGTTTGTTCAGCGTCGCGTCGTGTTGTATTATTGCAAGGTTATTTTATCGGTTTTCTTGTTAGTAGGCACTTTATTCCCCTATTCGTACTAACAAAACTACAACTAACTGAATCACTGAAGCTGAAAACCCCAACCCTATACATACTTTTTCCCCGCACTAGAAATTTCACCTGTCACGTGGTTGTATTTACAAACACTACAAAACTCACGTACACAAACAGCCAGATCTGGAACAATTCCCTGCAGACTATAAGAGTATTTAATACGTGCGGATCAAACCTGCGACATGCAGTGCAGCAGTCAGTTGCTCAATCTCTGCACCAACCGTGCTATCGATGGCAGCTTAGAGGTCGCTCCGACCGCATGTTGGTAGAATGTCATTTTTTTTTGGGATTTTTGAAATCGTCAAAGGAGTGTCCAACTTCTACTAACTAAAAACCACCCATGTTCCTTTCGCCCTTTGTGTCCGAGGTCACGGTATATTTGTCGAACAACCCGCAGGTTTCATGTCTCACAATACATAAACTAATCAAGTTTAAGTACTCCTAAATTGATTATGAATAATAATAAAATTGAATTGCCATGAAACTAATTATATTGTAAGACATTTATATTTTAATTTAATAGTATGTATAATCGTCCTTTTTGTAATTTGTATGTCAATTGGCAAAACTTAGCGCACCACCCTATTTTTAAGAGCTTATTTGTAATTATTACCTATGTTTACGAATAAATGATTCTGATTCTGATTTCTATTCAAAACTCATGTTAACAAATAATATAACATGCTACGAGTATTACCATAAATTGGGCACAATTCTTCATAGAAAAACCTTCTTGAAGATTGAACAGAGAATTTCATACTAACGCCAGTCGACCAACTTAACATGAAAACTCGTGCCGCAAAATAATTTAAGTTCAGTTTTTTACTCTAAGATATTAGTTAGAACCGCCGTTAAAGCCCACATATTCCCTGAGGACCGACTTTCACGAACATATGTACGTAGTTGGTACAAACTCAAACTTATTATATCCCAACTGCTTGCAGGAAGTATTTATTAACTAGTGAGGCTATATTGAAATTCTTAATGCATTTTCCAAGATTATTTCATAAGTCGCTTACATGAAGTTAGACGCCAGCTAGTTAATGTGGAATCCAGAGTTTTGTTATTGGTTTATGCAGGATTTTATACTGAAAACGATCTTAATTATTTATTTTTCATGCAAGAAAATGTTTTTAGTACTTATTTATTTTTGTACACAAGTAACGACTTCTTTGAAATCGTACTAATAAAAGATTGCGCTGCCTTTGAATATGTTTTTTCCAAAGAATACTATTTTTACTAGGTAGACAAATATTTATTTTTCTACGTTGACCTCTACAACCAGTCTTACAAAGAGGTCAGATAGGAATAGAAATGTTTCTTGACTAAACAAAATATGATTCTGTTTAGTCCGTCAGATAGATTTTCAAAAAATATTGGAAACGTGTTCTTTATTTTATCAAATTAATCAAAAAATTAATGAGATAAAATGCGTCGTAAGATCATGAGTGGTCTCTAGTTGGTAAAAAATGCAGTGCGATGTGACGTCACAGAGATTTCGAAGCACCGTAACGTCTCAATGTTTTGTTTTTGTGAAAAAAGAAAAAATATATTGTGTCCAACATTTTTTGGAAATCTATCTGACGGACTAATTAGATTTTTTTCGCCAATTACACTATTTGCTTCATGTAAAATACTACCTGCGTCCGAGTAAACTGGAAGCTGTCCTCAACTTAGTTGGAAAGAGGCGGGGCAGGTGATGTTTTCCTACATTTAGTTTTGGTGGTTTGTCACTATAGATGATGTTTCGAATGTCAATAGGCACGACATCTTACTTATACTCAAACGATCATTATTTTCTTGCCGTTGTCCCATTCTCCTTGGGTCGGCTGATCTGCCAACTACTGAATGAAACTACCGTTGCTATTGGATGCTAGTTTAATACTGCTACAGTGGCCCTTCGTAATGGTGCAGACACGCACACGTCACGCACACATACATACACCTCAGTGGCACAAAACATTTTCTTCTTCCATTCTCTACTGTTAGACGTCACGTTATCACTTACTCTTACACTTATGCATATTACACTCAAACAAACATACAAAAAATCTAACTCAAAAAACTCTGCTTAACGAAATTTCAAAACGCTTAGTTGACGCTTCTCGTGGCCCAAGGGCTGGCTTATATCTTGGCCAGAGGCTAAGTGTTGCCATACAATGTGGTAATGCCGCCAATCTTTTGGGCACATTACCGCGTTGAGGAGCAGTATTTTGATGCCTTTTTATAGTTTCTTGTATGTATTAATGTACATAGTTACTCAAAACAAACTCAGAAAAAACCTACTTAATTCCTCATGTTTCATGTTCAATATGAAATGCTATTAACAGGCTATTACAACAGTGCGACTCGCCAACGTGGAGGTTCTCAGATGAAAAATTAATTGAGCTCACTGCCGGCAGACACATCCTTCTGAGAACTGACGACACAGCTGTTCGAGGAATAGCAGTTAATTGTTTAGAAATATATATGTTTTCAGGGTGAGGTTTATATTTTCTATCTGAGAGAAATTTTTATCCTGTAAATATCTGAGCTGGAAATATTACTATAATAAGTCATCATCATCATCAACAGCCTATTAATGTTCCCACTGCTGGGACACAGGCCTGCTCTCTCTTTTTGAGAGGTATGGATAGGATTTGCCCCGGGTTAGGACACAGTTTGTCATGTTCGAATCTTAAATCACACGCAATAGGGTAGTTGACTGACTAAAAAATATGATTCTATTTAGTCCGTCCGTCAGATCATCGAAAATTATTACATAGATTTTTTTTGTTTTATCAAATTAATTAAAGGTAAAGAAAATAAAACGTGTCAAAGATCGTGAGAGCTGACGACGTCCCTTCCGTTTAAAAAATGTACCAAACGGTGACGTCGCGCGACTTTTTGAAGCACTGCATCGTTTTCATTTATTGTGTACGTGAAAAAAGAAAAAATACGTGTCCAATAATTTTTAGATATCTATCTGACTAATTAGATTTTTTTGTCGTCCCTATTACCTTTATAATCTTAATTGAAAGAAAATACATTAAGAAACAGGTGAAGGTTTCAATTCTCCGAAACAAGCACCTAAGAGATTATAATAAGAAGATGGGCAGCCGTGTGTGTTTCTGAGTTTTTGTCTTAAATTCCGGTCAAGGTTTGGGAGCTTTTTAGGAGATTGCAATCAAGCAAGAGATACGCGGCATGTTTTTTTCACGCTACGAAAGATACAAACGTATAATGAAAATATAAACATTATTTGAAGTGACATTTCTACTTTTATTATCGTAAAGAAGTATCTATCAATATCAAGATACCCCTTGGTGAAAAACAAGATTGATTTTGTATAGACTCTCAAAAAGAATGACGAATGAAATTATTTAATGTGATTGGGGGAGACCCTATTGCCATTAACCGGGTACAAATACAGACTCTATGGCTGCTACTAATGACACTTAGCACGACTCGGGAATCGAACCCAAAACCTCACTCTAGACTCTACTAAACCAACGAGGTAGGAAAAAATAACAACAATTTTTAAATTAACAACAATTTTAAAATTAACAATAATTTTAAAATTAACAACAATTTTATTATTAAATAGTATTAAAAGTTAAAGCAAGATTTATAAAAAATAATTATTATTTAAATGAGGCTTGTTATAATGTCGTATTTCCTTTATGGCTTATATAATAAGATGGGCTATCAATAATTCTGTTTGCTCCATTTTCATTTATAATACGCAAGCTTTACGTAAATATTTATTTGTAATGTGTCGTATCTGTCATCGTATAATAAATTAAAGTCTTTAATTTATTTATTTACAATTAACATCTTGCTACAAATATTATAAACTTAAGTCACCATGTCTGGCTCGAGACCTCTATTTTCTTCAGGGACTTTGGAGGGTAGGAAATCATGAAATGAAATGAATGCCCTCGCTCTTGGCGGAGCATAAGGGGATGTCAGACTTCTACTGACTAAAAACCAACAATGTTCCCTCTTAGCCCTTTGTGTCAAGACCGCGGTTTCTCATTCGAACAACCCGCACCTCCGACTTTATGGGATCAACCCTAAAGACGGGGAAAAAATAAATTATTCATTTTCAATCATCAGAAACTTCAAAGCGCATTTTGATGTGGTATTGTTATGTTGGTAATTTGTGCCCCGTTGATTTCGTGCTTAATTTCAAAAAGTGATAATGAATGTAAATGAGAAAAATTTCCGTCAGGAATTTCTCAGCTCGGAGTTATTAATGTTGACATTGTACATATTATAAATCTCAATGTTTCCTCAAGTTGTAAAAACCTACGAAAGACAGGAGCCGGTCACTAGTAAAACAACTACCCGTGTCGTTTTCTTAACCAGCTAAACTCTCAAATAAAGCCAATCGCAATCAAATCGCAAAGAGCTGGCTCTTTGCGATTTGATTGCGATTGGCTTTGACAAAAAAAAAAGTATTTAGTCCGTCAGTTAGATTTCCAAAAAATATTTATTTTTTATTTTTCACGTAAACAAAAAATAAAGACGATACGGTTTTTCAAAAACTCGCGTGACGTCACATTGCAGTACATTTTTACCGGCCAGTGACATCAAAAACCTCCTCATGATTTTTGACACGTTTTACTTTCGTCAATTTTTAATAATTTGATAAAACAAAAAACACGTACCCGTCCGATATTTTTCGATAATCTAACTGACGGACTAAACTATTTTTTTTATGTTAGAAATCATCCCTAACTGTACCCCTTCCAGAGCTTAACCAAATGCTTACATCCATCCAACCTATGACAATTTTTTTTTTGACGGCCTTGATTCTTCTCTTTTTGATATTTTATTATAAGTTTATTTCTGTAAATTTTAGTTTTTAAATATTGTAAATTAAATCAGAATACACCAATGACAGGTGAAACACAACTACCTACCTACCTACTACCACCCACCGTCTGCTTTCAATTCAGACAGATAATGGACAGACCTACCATGTCAGCTGAAAGCCTTTACTGAACAAGCAAGATTTGCATAACTGCTAGTAGGATTTGTTACTGAGGACTGATGGCTGTTTCCTGGTGATTTTCGAATGATAAATGTTACTAGCTGGACATCTCTAATTGCTTGCGTTGGATGGTGAAACTTGGGCTTAAATAAGATTAATGGAGAATAGGTTTTAATTTTGGTGATGTATAAAAAAGCCTCCGAAACTCGAAAAGTTTTGGCCTATTTAATTATTAACAATATTTTCACGTATCAACAACATTATGTATCATTGTTTTCTAAATTAATTGAGTATGCTCGTTCATTTGAAGATTATTCAAAGAGTATCGTAGGTAATTATTTGTTCAATAACGGGGATTTTCAGGTTTAAGGTCGAGGGGCGTCTTGCAGAAGACTAAGTAGGTAAGTACTTTAAATCAAAGCTTTTAGATTTGACTAATTAGATTTTTTTAGTTAACTACCCTATTGTTTCACATTACACAACATCACGCCTGTAATACTCGAGGGGTTAGGCAGAGGTGAGAGGTGTACTTTATAGTACACCCACCTTTTGCCAGTTATTTTAAAGCCCCATGTCATTAGGAGCGAGCCTATTACCATCAGCCGGGCACAAATTCAAAGTCCGTGGCTGTTACTGCAAAATACCTGATGACCCAATAACACTTTGCCCGACCCGGGAATCGAAGCTTATGCTTCGTAACCAAAGAGGTAGTCAATGAAACCATGGTTTTAATAAAGAGTTTTTGCGTAACCGACACAATATTGTAACGCTATATCCAACAGTAATGAAATCCACATACAAAGAGTACACATATATAATACAAAAAACGCGAGTTATTTATTTACAAAGGATATCCTATATATATATACGCTACTTTCCCTATCAAGATCAACCTAAAACGTTTTCCGACTATATACAATTTTATTTAGATCTCTATGATATAAGATAATGAAAAACAATACAGTACTTTTGTCGGTAATAAAACAAGCAAGCAGGCAAAAAGTGGACTTGTAGGCTCGCGTACACGGGCCACTTTCCACAGCTACCGGTGACTGGCAACAAGCTGTTTATATGATTTTTAAAACGTTTTGCATGGAATCTCTGAAGCGGAATCTAATGAACATGTGTATTCTCCCCATCTTGACCTACGGTGCACAAACTAGGTCAAAGGTCCAAACTCAAGGTTTGCCAACGTGCTATGCAGCGCAGTTTCTAGGGTGCATAACATAGCGCACTCATTATTACCTACATATTATTTACAAAATTAAAAGGTCACGTTCGAAACACTACTCTGCGCTCCAAAATGCAAATCCAAAATAAAATTTAAAAGATGTTGCACAGTATCGTGACCGTTGGAACGAACGGAGGGAAGCTTCTGCCCGGCAGTAGTACAATATAGGCTAGTTATAACAATAAATAATAATGAAATCGCCGCACACGTGTTGTAAGTGGCGCCCACTCCGCGACACGTCATCAGTGGCGGCCACTCGCCAGCTAAAAATGCCGACACTCGCTGCTCTTGGCCTCCACCTACACACTCGTGGCGACCACTGACCACCTTTGTTTGCGCGGCACCAAAGGACGTGGTGCGCGATGCCACCAATGGCTGTGGTCGGTTGCACGTTTATGCGAAACCTTATCGTTCAAAATAGCACAAGGCACACCACGGCATAAACATGACGTAAAGACTGCTTTAGTTTGATGTATCTTTTGTTTTTTTCTATGACATCAACAGAAAATGGCTTTGTTCAAAAGTAGAATGAACAATACTGTCGATATCGGTACGATCTATTGAAAAGATTTTGCCCGTGGTTTCGCCTGTGTGAAGACGGGTGTTAACTCATTAATATAATTATACAACTGGGATAAAAAGTGTTCTAAAACACGTGGTAAACCTAATATTGGTTACCATCTGACTACAATTTTGGGAAATACTGTCGTGATACGAGAATTATGTTATATTTTTCACGTATACCGTTACATGCTCAGAATAATATATATATATATCATCTCAATACACAAAAGCTATTTTGTTGAGAAAGATCGTTTTCTACTTTGTGATAAGACTTATTTCGTAAAACTTTGGCTTTCAAAACTCTTTGTTGGTTAAAACCACAAAAACTTTAAACGATGATCAACACAGAAGTATAAATCACTTTTACAGCTATATTACGGCTATTTTAACACCGACTACCTGATATCACAACGATAACAATTTTACTAATAGAAGATCATAAACTCACCACCTAACCACAACAACTCTAACAAACGCGTCGAGTATCGAAACCTGTTAAAGTTAAATTACCGCTAAAAGTTCGGGATGAGTTACCGCCTGAGTGTGGAAAAACAAAAATAGAGAAGAAAAATATTCGCAAACTCTCTGGATAGAGTTGTTGGAAGCTGTTGCTATTATTTTAATACTAGTTTCTACATGTGGCGCTGGCTGCCTGCTTTAAACTTTTCATAGTAGTAAGCTGTACCTGAAGCCTTTTTTTTTTTTTGGCGGGTGGAAAATCATCGAATAACCCCTCCCGCTCTTGAGCAGAGCGAAAGGGAGTGTCAGACTTCTACTGACTAAAAACCACCCATATTCCTTCTTAGCCCTCTATGTCGAGGCCGCGATAACTAGTGTACAACCCGCGGCCCCGACGGGCGTCGGCCCTTTCGGGCCCCTCCCATGTTGCTGACATCTCTTTGAGGCGCGCGTGGAACACGAACGCGCCATTTGTACCTGAAGCCTGACGTTCGTGAATTACTTTTATCTAAAACCAAGGTACAGAATCAGTCTGTAAATACAAAAAATCACGTAAATCGGATAAGTTATAAATACTCTTTCAGACAGGTTTAAATTAGTGCAGCGGTTATTATTAAAGACATAAAGTTAAATAAAGGAATAATAATAATAATAATCCATTTATTTTCAGGTATCTAAAGCCCATTGATAAATATTTACAAGTACCTTATAGACTATCAAAATATTATGAAATACAATTCGTATTAGTTAATAGAGCCTTAAAACTATGTTAATAACACTTCACTAGCGCACTAAGTCACAGTGCGTTTTTGTTGCACTTGTCCGGTTGCCAGGGAGTGCCCTGCGGCCAAAAGTCTAGTCTGGCCAAAACATGTTTGTACTCGCACCACGAACGCCCTAAAGTTGACGTTGCGCTACGACTCAAGCAACTTCAACCTCGCCACGTACTTCGTCTTCTGGCGCACGTACTCCACGATGTCCTCCGCCGTAGTGGTGTAGTGTAGGCGGAAGATGTACACCGGAGTGTTCGGCTTCGCGGCACGAAAAGTCACGTTGGGCTCCGATGGAGCCGTGCTGCAGCGGTTTTTATGGTACGCTGACGACGCTTTCTCACCATCGTCAAAAAACCATCATCAGCCTGGATCGGTGCCTTTTCAGGCACAGGCTTTCCAGCGGGAGCAGTTTTGTCCGCGACAGTGCTAGCGAAATCTCTAAGAACACGTTGAGAATGATTAAATATTGATTTACGTAGAATTTGGTTTTAGCTTCATCACAACACTGTTCTGTAACACTGATGGAAGCCGACTGCAACATGGTTGAGAAAGACTAGTCAGATCAAGATTTGCTTAAGTAGAAATCGTAAATTTATATTAATTTTGACAGGACAAAATTAGCCAAAAACGCTCATGTGACATCTGGTGTAATAAAAGGCTGATTCACGCCATCGCCGCCAATTGTCTAAATATTTGTCGACTCGTAAATTTCTAAATAATTACCCCCTATTATTTTAATATCTCCTAACCAAATGTTAAAATAAGCCTTTTAACTAATAAAACCGTGGCGTAACGATCCGGCACGACCACATAATACGTCTGTAATGGTCTACAACGAAAACCACACACCATGAACTTTTGAACCTAACACTGTGTCAGAGGGAGAAGGTGCATTCCATTTGGCACCCGTCCTGCTCTAGCAGCGTAATGGATGTGGTTTTATAACTTTAAAGGGTGATATTAACATGCGTGTTATAATATTTGCACGGCAAAGCTTCCGTTAATATGAGAAAAAAAATATTAAATAGATTTATCTACCTTAGTACAGTGTGTGACTTATATAGCTGAATGCTTAATCTTAATTATTGTGGTTTTTAACGTTTTCATTATTACCAACATTAATCCAGCCAAAAGACGTCCACTGCTGGACATAGGCCTCCCCTAAGTGTCGCTACAGTGACTGATCCCGTGCGTTTCGCCGTGCGTGAGCCAGCACATCCCTGAAACCTACACCAGGTCAGAGCGCTCCCACTAGGTGGGCCGATGAATAACTTTTTACCCGCCTGAAAAGTTTCCCTTAACGTATCTTAATATTTTTTTTTTATGTAAGCATAATGTGATTTCTTGTACTCTAATCTTAGGTATGAACCTTCATCTGTAACTCATCATCAACAAGCATAAATCTGGATAAGCCTTGTTGATACACAAGGCTTACAGTACTTTTCGGCATAAAAATCAAAATCAATTTTCGCACTGCAGGAGCAGACAGTATATGTATAAACAAGGACGATTTAATTAAATGTCAATCACTGTGAACACACCCACAGTCGCTTGCAATCATTGCATAATTATGCTTTCTGACTAATACTGCAGCCCTTAGCGTTTAATTAAATTAAATTATTATCATAGCTTACAGGTTGGTATTGATTTACCGAAAATCTTGTTAATTTATTTTCGTTTATTTGGTTTTTTATGAGGTATTAATAAAAATGTTAAAGAATCTTTATAAATATAACAATAGCTGTCGATTCACGGGACAGAAATGACAGGGTTAATTTGGCTATTACAAAGTTATTCTATACCTTCCCACTATTGACAATGAAGCATTTATTTATTTGTTATAATAGGGTAGTTAACAAAAAAAAATCGAATAAGTCCATCAGATAGATTTTCAAAAAATACCGTGGACACGTATTTTTTCTTTTTTCACGTAAACAAACAATGAAGACGATACAGTGCTTTGAAAACTCGTGTGACGCCATTTTCTAAGATGACATGCTTTACCGGTGAGTGACGTCATAACCCCCCACTATAATCTTTGACGCGTTTTATCTTCGTCAATTTTTATTGATTTGATAAAGCAAATAGTTAAAAAACTAAAAAACCCGACTGAAAAAACTGAAAAGTAAAAAACAAGCACATTTTAAATTAAACAAAGTAGGCGGGGTCCATTCCATTTTTTTATTTACAACTTTTTAGTTGTTTTGTGTTTGTTCTTTCGTTGGTCGCGTAAAAATCTTCGCAGATGATTTAACTTTTGTGTTTGTTTATAAGATTTGTGACTTTGAATTTATTTTAAACATATAAGTGTCATATATTTTTGTAATCTCCTTTTAAAGCCCTTCAATTTGATACCCTACTCGATGGTAATGAATTCTTTTTATTTTTTGAAATACGCTATATGGCCCCCAAAATCCGCAGATTTCTTTTCTTTTTTAATTTTAACGTAGCCAGTGACACTTGCGCCATCAAGACGAATCTAACGACGTATATTTTATTCAAATCCCTTCATCCGTTTAGGAGTTATTAGGGAACAAAGAAACGGACATACATACATATACGCCAAACACATAACCCTCCTTTTGGGCTTCGCCGCAGTCGGGTAAAAAATACGTATCCAATATTTTTCGATAATCTAACAGACGGACTAATTAGAATCATATTTAAAGTCAGTAAAAATTCCTATTAGTATTTTGTTACATGATACATTGTGGTAAAACCTTGTTGACAGACATTCGGGCCACTTACTACCTGAGGCGTCTGAAAGGTCTTGTGGGATGTGTATGGAGCCATATTTTAAACAAAGACATATAACCTCCTTTTGGGCTTCACCGATGTCGGGTAAAAACAAATGTCATTCAATAAAAATAGAGCTATGCGAACTTTATGTAACAAAAACACTTCCGCCGTCCACAATCCACCTCTAAAATGTACAACTACGTACATTTCCGATGGTGAATTTACATTTTATGCATTTTTTATCCTCGCCGCGGAGAAGGAAGACATTTTGAGTTCGACTAGAACTACAGACTACAGTAGGTTTCGATTCGAATCGATTATTTATTCGAGTCGCGAGCTTGATATTCGGAATTATTTAAGGGTAGCCTCTAGTAAGTCTGCGTATTTAAATAATGTAATGGCGACGCCTCTGTTTGAGTAATATAATATGAAGTATCAAAGTCCATATTTATGAAGGAGTTTTGATGGCATTGTCCCACAATATTTTCTTTGGTTTCATTTTGTGGCGTCTTAACAAGAAATGTGGTTGTTTTGTAATCTTCGCTCCGACTTACGAGTTGTGGGTACGCATTCGCAGGTTCGTGACTTTAAATCAGTTATTATAAACCTAATTCTGAGCATATCCTTGATTGGAGTTTATTTACGAGTGTTTAAAAAAAAATATAAAAAGAAAAGAGAGAGAGAGAGATTGCGGTGATGATGAAGCACACCTATGCCTAACCTTTCGGGAATATGTATTTAAAGAAACGGATTTGAAGGTATCAGCAACTAATAACAACCGCTTTTACAAATCTAATATATCGGTAATTCTTAGAAAACCAATCTCACGTTTTTTCATATCCGATTAGAAAGATCAAACGCACAATATCTCGATAAAAACATCGAAATCAATCCGTAGCCATACCATCAAAATCAATAAGACGCCAATAAAAATTCAAAAACACGACGTCACTTTTCATTGAAAACATCAAAAGTCTTGTCGCCTTTACATCACAATCAAAACAACATATTGGTCGTTATTTCCATAACAAAGTTACACAAAAAACTCAATCATAACTCGAGTACTCTTGCGGGGCACAATAAAACGGTATATATGTACTCACTTAGAAAATTCCTCGTGCCACCGTCGTTGGAAATCCTACTTAATCTATATGGTAATAAGATTAAAATTTCGGAGGCAAGCAGGCGACTCTTGAGAGATCTCAGAGCGTTATTAACAAAATACAGCAGGTCGGTATGCTTAATACAAAAATATATTCCTTTGTCTACAGTTTTCGGTGTATTTGTGAGATTATGTGGCTTCGCTTGTCTCTAAAATATGATTTCTTTCTGAATTGTACAGAATTTTGTTTACGAAAACGAATATATTATATATAACGAACGAATATATTTTCGTATTATGCCAGTTGCTCCTTTTCTCTTTTCCATTCACTTAACAATGTTGATTTCAGAGTGACGTGCTATTTTAAGAGCTAGATTTTTTCTGAGATCGCAATTTTTTAAACAGTTTTGGAAATTAAATCATAAACACAAACGCAAAATTTGATGGTCAGGTCTTTTTAAGAGGAAACGGTGCCTCCTCCCATGTGGGGATGGTGACCACCTTGGTGGATTTAGGTTGGCAGTCGCCGCATGTAAAATGCTAGTAGCTGTGTTCAGTTTGACTGGAATCCGACCCCAACAAAATCGGGAAACTGGTAGATCATGATAAAGAATACACGTGAATTAAACCACAAACGTCTTCATCCTCCTTTCTTCAGAATATGTTCTTCAGTATCCACCACAATTTGCAACAAACAAACAAACTTAATCGCACAATTCCTTTGTCTCTCGCTTCATATTATGTATTCCCCGAATAAATGTAAATGTTCCTCTACATATTTGCAAGAGTTCTTGCGAACTGTGGGTCTACCGCCACCTCTTATAGCAGAAATATTTTAATCTTACTTGAATCTGGAGAAAAGATGTTGGGGTTTCTGCAAACCTAGTAGTAGACAGCAGAGCGAAAGACTGCTAACCAGTATTACCAAAGGGTTGTGCGTTGGTTGACGTTCGCTACATGTAAAATACTAATATTCCGCTGCATCTGGTTTCATTTTTACGACACGGTATATATTTTATTTTTCAATGTAAAATAAAACAATTTCGAGGCAAAGTCGTTAAAATCGTCCACTCTGTAAAATGTTACGCTTAATGATACTTTTTTTAGAGCCATATACGAGTATGCCACATTACTGGGTGAATCCATACACCCCATGATCCTTTTTTTGTTTTTAGTGGGTGGAATTTCATCAAACAATCCCTCCCACTCTTGAGCAAAGCGAGAGGTAGTGACTTCTACTGACTAAAAACCACCCATGTTCCTTCTTAGCCCTATATGTCGAGACCGCGGTAACTTGTGAACAACCCTCAGCCCCGACGGGCATCGGCCCCATGTTGTTGTCATCTCTTTGAGGCGAGCGTGGAACTCGAACGCGCCGTCGACCTGTCGTCGTCATAAGCTACACGGATGCGAGCTGGCCCATCACTCACCGTCCACAGGCCCGCGTCTACGGTGGCCGGAAGCCAACACGTGATCCCCGACGCCCGGAGGGTCTCCCGCGGCGGCTGGAATGAGAGGTTCTCTCCCTCTCACGTTCCGCGACCTCCTTCGCTAGCATACCCCGTGATCCCTCATGTATATATATAAGTGTCAACATGAAAACCCTTGTTTTCGTCGGTTAAAAAGGCTAGAAAAATAATTATGAAAAGGTGGTGGTTGCTCCTCCGTGATGTTTAATTCCACCGCCTTTGCTCCGCGGTATATAAAAACGTTCATATGTTAATATAGTGCGTGGGAGTGGTGCTTTCTAAGGAAATCGAAACCTTTGATGCTTAGATTAAAGGTATGGAAAGGTGTATTTAAGCAAGAAATAGTGTAGTAAGGCGTAATATGTAGTTTGTTTTAGGGCACCTTTAAAAAAAACTTGAAACGCAAAAACTGTGTTCAGTTTTTGCGTTTCAAGGGTGTTTTGAATAGAAACTTCAAAAGATGCGAAATTTATCTCTTGGTATTAAATTATGTAAAATTAGCCCGAGTGGAGATGTCATGTGCATTGGCAGGTCAACGCCTTTGAAAGAAGGTCACAGTTAGATTTTTTGAACCTTCCAGGCTAGCTCAACACAGCTTTACTCTCCAATGCCGGCCGCAGCTTGACAGCATATGAAAGAGCAGAACATATAGCTCTCGATATCCAACCAAGAAAGCCATCCAATGCAGTTTCAGTGGCCAAATCAGTTAGATAGCATCCTCATCATTTGCACAGAAAGTTCTGAAAACGGACAACCTGCCTAATGATAGTCATAATATAATTTAATACAGTTTATGCCCGCGGGGTCACCTGCATTTAGTATTTATCCCACGGATCGGTCTTCCAGGATTAATTCTAAATATTCATTCAGGTTATTACCTACCTGTGCGCATACATTTTGATAAAAAATCGTTTAGTAGTTTTGGCGTGAATGAGTAACAAACATCTGTACATCCATCTTCACCAACTTTCAAATTTATAATAGTAGGAAGATATTTTACTGTTTTCATATTTTGAAATTTTGTTGTAAATAAATAAATCATTATATTTTTCATAGAATAAATAAAACCTGACTCAACCTAAAAATTACAAGACACCTTTAAAGCCTAAAAACATAAACACAATACTTGGGTATACTCACATTAAGCCAGCTAAGTAAGGGCGGAAGTAACTTCGTACCAGAGTACTCACAAAGTACCAACGTTCTCTCGGGAGCGACACTGAACTACACGGGATTGTGCGAACAAAGACGAAACCAGCTTTCGACACTTACCTATATAACATTACGCTTATTAGAGGCAAAAGGGGTGAGCTAAGTTGTAAGTGACAAAGCTTAACTACGATCTTTGCTCGTGGGCTACGCCGTAGGCGTGCTACGACGTAGCTGTACTACGGCGTAGGCGTTTTATGACAAGCGTATTATATCTTACGGTTTTTGATGTTATTTTTAATATGATCGAATGTGTTGAATTTCAAATACAAGGTTTGCTCACTATGTTGCATATTGACTCAACACTTAGTACAAAAATCGTTTCTTTTTTATTCATATAATTTTTAATTGTCAAAACCGGTTAGTTTCATAGAAATCCACATGGAAGTGTCCATGTGGATTTCTATGAAACTAACCGGTTTACAGAATATACGCCTATAATTCCTGAACCTGAACATTTTTGCAATAATTATCACTGTGAGTTATCTGTCTGTACCGATATATAAAATGCAAAAATGACTAACTAGGGATCAACGCACAGATATTCTTCTTATGACGTAAGCATCTACTAAGCAAGGATTTTTTAAAATTCTACCGACAATTGGGTTAAACTGGGGATGGAAGGTTGTATGGGAAATCGTAATTTTTTATATTTCCGACATCCACGCGGGCAAAAGCTAGTTACTGATAAATTTACTTTTTATCAGTGCTATAAGAAGTCAAATAATAAATACAACGTTATTGAAGATCAACAAACTCACATACATATTAACAGCTACCAACACCTCTTCTAATATCAAAACTAACTATTCACAACACGGTAATCGAGTTTCAACGTGTTAACAACTTTGATAAGCACGTGTTGACTGTGTAATTCTGTGAAAGGGCACAATAATACAAGTTCTACAACTTGAATTATTGTACAATGATTGTCTGATACCATGGTTGTTGCGCTGAAAGGATGACATCTCTGCCCATCCTGTACTTTTATCTGATTTATATGGTTAGGTACCTTTTTTTTGGGGTGGGAAATCATCAAATAACCTCTCCCGCTCTTGGGCAGAGCAAAAGGGAGTGTCAGACTTCTACTGACTAAAAACCACCCTTGTTCCTTAGCCCTATATGTCAAGGCCGCGGCATCTCTTACAACATCCCGCAGCCCATAGTTAGGTACCTCAGTTGGCACTAACAGAACTCATATAGGATCATTTTTTTGTCCGTCAGTCTGTCTACCTATATCCGTCAAAGCCATTTTGCTCAGGAAACTATTAATGTATTAATTTGAAATAAATATCAACCTCTTAGAGGAGAGAAAATCAAGCTTTTAAGTTAACACGATCAAAACATACGACTGCAAGAACTACATGGAGCAATGTCTTAGAAATTCAATACAGTAGTAGAAATAAAAATTAAATTTGGTCCGAGTGCTCATAGCCTGTTCAAACATCATTTCTTAATGCTTAGTTAACGCTTCTCGTGACCCAAGAGCTGGCTTTTATCTTGGCCAGAGGCTTAACGTTGCCATACAACGGGGCAATGCCGCCAGTCTTTTGGGCACATTACCGGCTGACAGCGTTGAGGAGCAGTTTTTTTTTATCCCAATTTATAGTTCCTTTTTTTATTTATTTAATAGTTTTTAATGAATGTACATAGTTAGCTGACTCTAATAATTATGATTGTGTTTTGCGAAAGATTTGTTAATATATTTATATTTGATTTGGCTATGACTCTTTTTGGTTGGATTTTTTGATTGATCATGCTACGGCGTAGCTGAACTTGCTACGTCGTAGGCGTAATGCGCAGCGAAAAACGTATTATTGTTTGTTCTTTTCATCAACGGCGCGGTGGCGTATCGAACAACTCTTGTAGCTTTTATAGAAATAACAAGTCACATTCACTGTCTCCAAATTCACAATTTCTTAAAGTAACTTAATAAATCATTTTTATGACCTGCTGTCACTGATACCTACTAAATATTCTTTATGACTTGTAACTCGTCGTAAAACGTGATTTAAGCGAAAACCTGAACAAGACTTCATTATTCGCTTCTCATTTAAAAGGCTGTAAAGTTAAAATAATAAGGAAGTTGGTCTATTTTATTTTATAAAGCGCCATAGCTTCTTATCTTGTAATTAAATAAAGGTCTACTTTCTTCTTTTATTTTAACTACTATTTCATAAAAAAAAAACACAAAATGTTAATTTATCGTCATTTAGTCACAAAATTGACAATTAACTTTATCATTAGGTATATCTTATCTCAATGATGAATAATTCAGAAATTAACCTTAATTCTACCCTACCTACTGTTATTTTTATAAACTTCAACATCTCTGTCTGCTCCTGCACGGAATAAAGTGTGATTTTGTATGTGTGTTCACGAGTAGGTACATCACTATGTATGATCCTAGTAATAATAAAAACAAAAAACTCCAATAAAACATGACACAAAAAAGTGTACACGTTGATATTAAAAACTTTTTACACATTTTGTCATTCACTGACGAGTCCCAAGTGTGTGATACGTGAAGTTACGTTCTTTATATCAAACATTACATGGATTTATTTTTTTGTAGTGAGGAAAAAAAACATACATTTAACAATCAACACAATATTAAAACGGCTAGGTGTGCCTATTTTGCCAATTATTTTAAGACAATGTATATATAGCTACTCAAACACGTGTACACATACAATAACAAAAGTGCATAACATAAATAAAAATTCGTTCAGACGTGTTTGCCATATACAATGGCATGCAAATGTTTTGAAAACTAAACTTGACATTTTTAATATACCATTTCAGTCAACATTTTGACATCAAAACATAGCATACCTGGAAATGTTACCCTCGATCTCATTTTTTTTTTTGATAGAAATAATTATCGAATTGTCATCAGGATCAAATCAACTGCTCGAATTAGTCACAGAAAAAACTTATATTGAAGCAAAGACAAGCAGCGACAAGACGTGCCTTATCGTAATCAATTGCCATCGTCGCAAAAGGTTGAATTTCCAAAATATTGTCGATGGATCTTGTGTAATAAGGAAACCTTCAAAAGATACTCGATTTTCTGATGGATAGCCTGAGCACAGTATAATAACATAAAAGCACAGTATAAAACATACAGATTGCATTTTTTTTCAAAATGGCCGACATGGTTTTAGTCTTTGTCCTATTATGACGTGGTCATGCGACCTGCGTCTAGCAATTCCACATGAAATAATTAAAATAGGTTGTTTAAAAGTATGTCTTGGATCATCGTAATACAAATCACCGTAGCACGAATCACTGTGACGCGATTTACGTGTTAATTGACGCAAGTTGCGTCGCTAGTAGCATCACATCGCATGAGGACGTGAACGTGGATTTTATAAAACGCCATCCTATTTATAACAATGAAATCACGCGAATATTGTAAAGCCGAAAGTTTGTGAGTGTGTGAGTGTGTTGTGTATGTTTGTTACTTCTTCACGCAAAAACTACTGAACGGATTTGGATAAAATTTGGTACACAGATATTTTATAACCTGGATTGACACATAAGATAGTTTTTATCCCGATTTTATCTTCCCGTGGTATAATTTTTGAGTTGTTGCGAGCGAAGCCGCTGGCAACAGCTAGTATTTAATATACTTTACTTCATAATTCCAAAAAATGGCAACTGACTTGAAAAATTACCCTCCTTTGTCCCAAAAATCATGATAAAACTGCAACGAATCGTTTTTACATTACCAAGACGTTCCCTAATACAAAATCAATAACCCTCGGTGTTGAGGCAATGAGAACAAACACAAGCCACTTAACTCGATATTACTTGATAATATCAATGTTTCCAAACAGCCAATTAACCAGTTTAATATTTTAGAGTACATGGCTTTAATTTGAAAGGTTCATAATTGTAATGTATGGATTGTTTGTCCGTGGTTTCATGTCATTATGGAGGATTAATGTAAATGCATTGGATTCTGTTCGTAGTGAGTCGGACAATTTAATTTTCTAGTCTATTTTTTTATTGATTTCTTATTTGTTTACAAGAATGGTTTATTTGTAAATAGCATTTTTGATGCTGATGCTGCCTACCCTGTATTTGTTGATTAAAATGTAGAAAGAGCATTAAGAACCGCTTTTCAGGCCAGGTAGTGTCAGGTATAGGATTCCAGCACATTAAACTACTACAAACTGTCAAATTAAGAGATTTTCAACTTTATTTCAAAAGCTGTAGGTTAAAGATTGATTGGGAAAATTGACAGTTTTGGGTAGCTTATTGTGTTGGCATCTGTACACAGCAGCACTACTTAAAGGTAAACTAGCTTTTGCCCGCGGGTTCACCGGACTTTGCCCCCTTCTTAACCCCCTTGGGGGTTGTGTTTTAAAAAATTCCTTCCATAGTGTATTCCTACGTCATAAGAGGGATACGTGTGCGAAATGTTAAGTTTGTAGCCCTGAAGGTTTGGCCTGTGCGTTGATCCTCAATAAATCAGCTTTGCTTTTTTAACCGATTTCCATAAAGAAGGATATTCTGAATTCGTCTGTATGTATGCTATCGTATAGCGCCGTCATTAATGAACCGATTTTTAAAATTATTTTTGTATTCGGAAGAGTATACTCCAGAGGTAGTCCCTCGGTTTAAAAAAAAAATGTCTCCGACATCAGAAGCTGTTTTTTTCCTGAAGTATATTTTTCTCTTTTTTGTTTATATATATCTAAATAGATTAACACACATGAAAAAAATAACTGAGAGGGTGGAAAGTGAAAAGGGTAATATTAATCTTTATTTGACTGTCTAGAGCAACAACTTACATGGTGATACAAAAATATAGTCAATAAGTTTAACGATTGCTTTTACTTTACAAGGAAAAAACGTAAAACTCGTCGACTGCCTACTCAGTGTTATTTTGTCATCCAAAAGGTCGCCTCCTACGTACTTTAGTTGATACTTAATACAACATTGCAGACGACACTAAATTATAATATTAAGGCACAAAAGAATAATAAAAAGTTGTATTTATAATTTAGTCTTCGTAACGTCCGTTGAGTTGAAATACAAAATTCACGCTTATTACTAGGACACAAAAGTCAGTCGAGTCCAAATGTATAAGTATAGCAAAGGTTGACACAGTAGACACTAAGCCATAGGCTTAAACCAATTTCTATTTACTAGGCGCCAGTGGCTCCCAACCTCGTTTGGCCAGGACTCTTTCGTACTTTAATTTCATTGAATAATTCTTCGAAGGGTTTTTTTTTATTGGGACAAGATCGCCACACTATTCCCAAACCACTGTAACTCCTGTTAATTAAAATTATCTGTGGCGACCACCAGAAAAGCGTTAAGACAATGAAGCTCGACGAAGTCCCAGAGAAACGATTTAACTTTAATCGACTTCGCTTCTATTGTAAGACATTTGCGTGCCATGTTATGGCAGGATATGCTGAAACAAAACTGTAACATCTTATGTACCATGTTCTAGCAAATAAAATATTTCGATTTTTTTATTTGAACTGTCTTGAATCCCGCAACGACATTAATCAGAAAAGCAAATAGTGGAGGAGTAGAAAAAAAAAAAACTCGCAGTTAATACCATCACGTCACATTCGCTGCGGTCGAACTCGACGGTGACGTCCTTCCTCAGGCGTCCAGAGTGTGATCTTTATCCATCACTCCCGGAGCATCCGCACCATACGAGCTGCTCAATTCCAATCCAAGCCAAAGTATACATATAGAAGGATTTTTTTAAGATATTTGTACTACTTCCAGTTCTTGTGAACCACTGCAATTGAACCATTGTATTGAATCAATCTTCTAAGCGTGTCAATGGCAACCTAAACTGTGTCGCCCCAGAATTGAGCTACTAGTTTAGCGCTTTCGGTAGCGTCCACTAGTTCCTGTAGTGAACAACAAACAGCACATGCAGGACACGATATGACGTGTCCTATTGTTTGAGGAACAGCACCACATTTACACTCCAGAGCTAGACACTTTAATCAATCTCCATACGGAATCCAACTAATGTTACACACTTGACTGTCAAAGACATTGCGTTCCGAGGCACAGTGTACCGTAAATATATTTAACAAGTTTCAATTAAAACGTGTCCCCAATTGTTAACAGACTCACCCTTTGAGAGCGTACACTCGTTTAGACACTTGATCACTAAATATTGGCATTTTTAATTATAAAGCCGGTTTAAAGATTTTCTTTAAAAGACGTCTCTTACAATTTGAAATTACGTCTTGAGAAAAGGGTGTTTTTTGTGGAATTTGATACAGTATTAAAGGGTTTTTTAAGATATAGGTACTAGATGAGTAAAATGAATTACAGATATTCTTGAAACAAACTGCTAAATGTAAGTTAAGATTCTAAAGACAATAATGTAAAAAATAAATGTTAAAATATTGACTGCCTCGTTGAACTAGTGACAACTGAGCATAAGGTCGTGGGTTTCATTCCCGTGTCGAGCAAATTATTACTGAATTTTTCCATTATGATTTTTTCAGTAGCAGTCACAGAGTCTGGATTTGAGCCCAGTTGATGGCAATAGGCTCGCCCCCCTATGACTTGCGATTTAAACATAACCGGCGAAATGTGGGTGAAGTATTCAGTACACCTCTGCTTAACCCTTCGGGAAATACAGGCGTGATGTGTTGTTACATTTTATTTACTCGAATAAGGTAATTAACAAAAAAAATCTAATTAGTCGGTCAGATAGATTTCCAAAAATATTGGACATGTATGTTTTCTTTTTCACGTAAACAAACAATGAAGACTCGTGTGACGTCATTTTCTAAGACTAATGTCTTAGTATGACATTCTTTACCCGTGAGTGACGTCACAACCCAAATCTTTGACGCGTTTTATCTTCGTCGATTTTTATTGATTTGATAAAACAAAAAATACGTGTCCAATATTTTTCGATAATCTAACAGACGGACTAATTAGAATCATATTTTTTTAAGTCAGTAAACATCCCTATTATTTTATATCGCAAAAATAGTTCAGAAAATATGTAGTTAATTAATGCTAACAGAGCACTGTCCGGTTAAATATTCGACAATAGTTATTTTGATCTGGCGATTGTTTCCATGTTATCGGCTAAGCCAAAGCTTGCTATAAAATGTTTTGTGTGCTGGCTATATACAAACTGGTTAATTATGGCTACCTAAACCTAAATTAAAAAAGGATAATATCCTCACTTTTCCTACGTTACATTGACACACATAAACTAACAAAGAGTTTATATATGAAATACTATGAAAGACATTGGCATTGAAAGAAAGAAAGGAAAAGTGTTCGTTTGTCTCACTCAAGACACAACAAAAAATGGTTACATTAACTATAATACAAAATGATAAAAAAAGAAAACATTTATAAATAACAAAAAAATAAGACAAACAAAATTGTCCCTGGTCGAAACCAAAAGGCAGCATACTGCTCCAACATTAAATAAAAAAAAGTCTAAGCGCTAGTATTCTGATGGCCCAAAGTGACCCAAAGTCACTATGTGATTCTGTTTACAGACTAGCTTGAGAAAGTAAGAAGCTCCTAAGCTATTTCAAACCTTATTCCTTAGAAATAGTTTCCTAATGACTGCTATTTCAGACTTGTGCCATTGACCCAGACACTCACTGATCTCGAATAAAAGATACAAATCATTGAACAACACTTGAACTTCTTCAGAGATTAATTCAAGCGCTGCCATCAAAGGTGTTTGACTATGCAGCGCTGTTTGGCTCAGCCTAGCTTTAAATTAAACTGTAGTTGAGCAAAAAAACACGGAATCATGAACTACCTCAAACGGACCTGAAATTGTATTGCGCGGCACAAAAATGGAGGATCTGTGGCCGTAAAATATTTTACGAGTGTAGGTTGGGAAAGGATTAAGCTAGGCCTAATATCTAGAGTTTAATAGAAGCAATACAGTTTTGTCAACTTGATTCAGACAGATTTACTCCCAGCTGACATGTGGAGATCTTTGTCAATCGTTACAGGTTGCAACAGTTGCAACATTTTTTTTGGGTTTGAATATCATTAAATGACACTCCCTCCCACTCTGAGCAGAGCGGAAGGGAGTGTCAGACTTCTGCTGACTAAAAACCACCCATGTTCCTTCTTAGCCCTTTGCGCCGAGGCCGCGGTATCTCTTTCGAACAACCCACAGCCCCGACGGGTGTCAGTGGCCCCTTAATCTTGATTACCAAGCGGTATTATACTCAGTTATAACTGGGTTGTGTCAGTTATAAGATACCTGCTCCATATAAAGTACTGGTATTTAGCTGCATCCAGTTAGACTGGAAGCAAACACCAACAAAGTTTAGTAAATGATAGGCAGTTCATAGTTCAGAGAGTATCATTATTTTTTGAGTGGTTTGTGATTTTCACTAAATAATATTTACATTCATACTTTTTTTTGTAATTTGGCAAGTAGGTAGTTAAAAATCCAACTCTGCACCTAGTAAAAAAATACTGCAACCTCACATTTTATTTAAAAATATTCAGCCATTCGGTAATACCGAAATATCAATTTGAACACATCGACTTTTTCGTACTTGGCAAATTATTATAATGAAACACGTAACATGAAAAAACAGACAGTGCACATCACCAAAAACTATTCAGGAACATAACATAACATCAAACCTGTACTCCCCGAAGGGTTAGGCAGAGGTGTACCTGATAGTACACCCATCAATTCGCCAGTTATGTTTAAGTACCACGTAATAGGGGGCGATGCTAATGCCATCAACCGGGCACAAATCCAGGCTCTGTGGCTGTTACTCACAAATTCCTGATACAATAACCCAATAACACTTTGATGAAATTAGGTACATATGAAGGGTGTAAAAGTACCCTTAACGCAAACGAAAGGCGTTTGTTCTCCCCACCAGTGCGATCATTTATTTGTTCTAGACCATACCTGGGAACCCCCTAGTTACGGAAATATTGGGGGTCAAAGTTCCAAATTTTGCACAGCTGTTTTTGTAAATACTAGTTTTTCTGGTTGTAACTTTACTTAAATAACCTCCATGTTCAAAGCATCCACTAGCAACATGTTTTAAGAGTGAAACGAAAGAATGTAAATGAAAAAAATCAAAGAATGTAATTTTTGACCCCAAAAAAAGTCGTTTCCCAGCAATTTTTTTTGCGTAGGGGTACTTAGTTTAATGTACAGAATGCTTGGTTGACGTATGTGTGAAGGGTTGATTTACACCCTGTATACTATCTCCTACTCGTCTGCTCATAACATTGTAATATTCAATCGCAATGGACTTAGCGATACATGCGCAATAACTAGCCAATAATGACTGCAATCGACAGGTTAATATCGTTTAACAGACGTCCTACACTAATGCCAGGATTAAATGATGCCTGTGTGTGTTACAAAGTGTTGCTGTCTCCTTCATTAATGCGGAAACTTATGGGTGTGAAAATGAGAGGGAAAGAATGGAAATTATGCAAGGTATGGGTGGGTGTTTTATTTGCTGCAGGGATGTATGTATATTTTTGTTAAAATGCAGGTGTACAATAAAGTACATTCAGTCTAAATATGCTTTACTGTAGGTCAGGAAGTAAGTACTTAAGTAAGATAAAAAAAACCGATAGGTATAATAATATTGTAGCGGGTACAATTGAAACGTAAGGTCAATATAAACAATGAGTATATTCCAGTTCACAATATATACTTATGTAGGTACGACGGTAAATAACACTACACAGTACGTTCCCAACCAGTTCGTGACACGTGGTGCGTCGCGAAACAAGTAGGATGCGTCACCGCGGGGCGCGAGGGTAGGGAACGTACTGTGTAGTGTTATTTACCGTCGTACCTACATAAGTATATATTGTGAACTGGAATATACTCATTGTTTATATTGACCTTACGTTTCAATTGTACCCGCTACAATATTATTATTCCAACCCAAATCACTTGTGTCATCAAAAAGAGTTATTATTGTAACAAATATTTTAATTTCAATATATATTCGTTAATTTCCATAAATTAGGGGAGTTAACAAAAAAATATCTAATTAGTCAGACAGATAGGTTTCCAAAAAATATTAAAATATTGGTCACATTTTTTTTTTAATAACTTGTAACTACATGTACTGCTCACTCATTAATAGGTTACGAATTGTATCTACTATTAAGTTGTAATTTTTTTTAATTTGCCAAATAAACAAGTCTTTTTTTTAAAAACAAACAATAAAGACAATACAGTGCCTTAAAAACTCGTGCGACGTCGTATTCTAAAACATTAGTATGTCATTTTTACTGGTGAGTGACGACACAAACCCCCACTCAAACCTTTGACGCGTTTTATCTTCATCAACTTTTATTGATTTGCTATAAAAAAAAAACGTTTCCAATATTTTTGGATAATCAAACAGACGGACTAATTAGAATCATATTTTTTTTAGTCACGAAACAGTCATATTAAAAAAGAAAAATAAGTCATATTCATATTTTGTCACCACCAAAACAAAACTCTGCTGGTGACACTTAAGGCGACCCTCAAACTCCAACACCAAAACAAATCAACTCCAGGTAGGCAATACCTCGCAAAAAAAAAACCACGATTCGCCATCCACTTTACACCGCTGAAACCCGGCAACCAGGTCGAGTGGGAAAACTAGCAGCACTCCGTAAAATATTAAATTTAATGACCAGCTTTTGTCACCGGCTGGAGTTATGGCAAGCCCTTACAGGCCTGTTTTACTTTTAATTATTAAAACACTAATTTTGTCGTTAGATGACCTCTAAATCTTGACTCTTTGCTGAAGATTTTGTTTTCAAGTTTGGATAAAGTTTTGGAATTGGCTTTAGCTTGTGATTGATCGCTGAATTAAGGGATGGAAACTGTGTGTTAAGTTAGCTGGTTGTTTTGTCTCTTGGATTATAAAGTAGCAGATTTTGAGTGTACTTATTGCCTCTTTTGTTTAGTTATGAAGTACTTCGACGTTTCTTGTGCCTTTGTTAAAGATGTGGTAACAGTCGGTATTTTAGGTTTTAAAATGAGAACTGTATTGCTTAATGAATGCTGCATTAATGAGTTTGTTTTGCTATTTGCTTCTCAGAGTAGTCGGTTTGAAAAAACAAGTTTAAAATGAATAATGTTTTAAGCTATCCTTAAAACATTATTAATTTTAAACTAGTTTTTTTAACCATTTTACAGAAAATCCTATCTATTGGCAAAGCAAAATTATCAACAAACCCTTACCAATAAATAATAACAGCTGATCCTACACACCCAGGTCTGCACGAGAACCCGGAAGCTTAACACAACCACACCCATATTGATGTACTCACGTATCTTGTAAGTCAAACCCAATTCACAAGACATACCCAGACGTACCGCCACCCAACGCCGGCGCTCTATAAATAATTCATACGCCAACTTTGAGAGATGTTGTAGTTTAAAGGACAACTGACTTGCAATTTCATAGTATGGTTTAGATTCTACCGAAGTACTTACTGGTAAGCTTAAGTTTAGCTTACTAAATATATTTAGACTTGTTTTGTCTATTGCTTCTGGATTGATTTATGATTAAACCTTTTTTTTTTTGGGGTGCGAAATTATGAAATAACCCCTCCCGCTCTTTGGCGAAACGGAGTGTCAGACGTTACTGCTGACAAAAAACCACCCATGTTCCTTCTTAACCCTTTATGTCGAAGCCGCGGTATCTCTTACAACAACCCGCAGCCCCGACGGGCGTCGGCCCTTGAGGGTTCCATGTAGCTGACACCTCTTTAAGGCGTGCGTGGAACAGGGCACGCCACGATAGTGGCGGTAAGTCCCCTCTTTGAGGAGTGGCTAGAGAGGCGCCACGGCGCCCTCACATTCCGTCTGACGCAGGTCCTTACCGGACACGGTTGTTTCGGGAGGTACCTGCACCGAATCAGGCGGGAGGAAACGCCCGGATGCCACCATTGTGAGGATCGGCCGGAGGACACGGTGGAGCACACAGTGGAGGTGTGCCCCGCTTGGGCGGAGCCTCGCCGTGTTCTCGTAGCGGCGATCGGCGGCGGCGACCTCTCGCGCCCGGCCCTGGTGCAGGCCATGGTCCGGGGCGAGGAGGAATGGGACGCCGTCGCCTCCTTCTGCGAAGCAGTGATGCAGCAACATGGGAGGAGCCCGAAAGGGCCGACGCCTGTCGGGGCTGCGGGTAGTCCTCTGGTTATCGCGGCCTCGACATAGAGGGCGAAGAAGGAAAATGGGTGGTTTTTAGTCAGACACTCCCTTTTGCTCTGCCCAAGAGCGGGAGGGGTTATTCGATGATTTTACACCCACCAAAAAAAAAAAAAAAAGGCGTGCGTGGAACACGAACACGCCATCGACACGGCCTGTCGTCGTCTTAAGACGATGAAACTTCTGGTGATTACAGGGGTGATATTTATATTCAGTCATTAGTTATTTTTACCCGTTTTTACTTAAACTAGTCAACGTATTGAATGCAATCATAAAAACTCAGTCTGATTTCGAGCTCGGCTCAATGCAAAAAAATGACTTTACATATATTTCTTTTTTTTTTTATATTTTGTCATTCATTTGAGATACATAGAGTATAGTTCTCAAAGTTATAATATTTACAGACGGGCAAGAAAATCAACTATTTTATTATTTTAAACATAAGAATAACACAAACAAGACTGGTGAACAAGAAATATCAAAACGGTTCTCCCTTTGAGTGATGAAACCAGTTTAATCATTAGATTCAGACCTAGTGGTCAGGGACAATTTGTCAAACAGAGTGCATTATGAAAGTGGAGTCCCGATAGTCAAATGAAGGGATTTGGGTGTGGTTGAAATAGAGTGTTCTAGGAAATACTCCTACGCTTTACAAATAGGAGGCTAAACGTTCGGGGGTCGACAATTCTTTGAACTGTACATTTTGGAAATGGGGCATGGCAGCAATGAATATGTGCTAACTATGTCTTTCTAGACAGGTGAAAATTCGATTCGGCAGACCATGCTTTATTCTCTGTCCCTTTGTTATCATATTATAGATTTTCTTATTATGGATGTTTCTTGACAAATAAAAATATGATTCTGTTTAGTTCGTCTGTTAGATTATCGAAAAATATTGGATACGACCGTGTTTTCTGTTTTATCAAATTAATACAAAATTTACGAAGATAAAACGCGTCAGAGATCATGAATGGGGGCTTGTGAACTCACTTTCTGATAAAAAAAAACATTTTTGTTTCGATTTCAAAGCGTCTTCTTTGTTGATTTACGTAAAAAAGAAAAAATATGTGTTCAATATTTTTTGGAAATCTATCTGACGGAAAATTTCACTTTTTTTTGTCAACTGTATTGTGAAAAACGTTGAAGAATAACAAAACATCAAGCATGTAATACCAGAGAGACAGAGGTGTACCTAATGGTACACCCATATCGCCAGTTATGTAAAATTAAAATCCCATGTCATAAAGGGCACAGCAATGGCATAGGCCATCACCAGGCACAAATTAAGATGGGCGTGGGTCATCATCATCATCATCATCTTTTAACTTTTGCGCCAACAGTTGCGCTTGCAATCAACTAGACCAGCAAGACAGTCAAGCATTAAAGAATATCTCATAGACGATATAAATTAACCCAAAACCAATTTAGTGTAGTCCACCACACCAATAAAAATACAATACACATAAATGGTTTGGATATTATTTGGAACTACACAAAATAACCACAGCTAAGCATAATGCACATACGCTTTTATCTAACCACAGAACTAAATCCAGCTTTTTACCAAACCAGCTCAGCTCAGAGCACCACAAAAAGCACTAAATTGATGCTACAACTAAACCGTAATAGAATCGGAATGCTACTAAGAACACTATTTATTACCAAATCCAATCTTGCCATGGCTCGATTGCTAGACTTACGATCGAATCGAGTTCCAATCGAGTTTTTCTCGAGTTATGAGGTTAGATATAGCCATTCCTACCCCTTCCGTGCTAGTTCCACTTTTATAGCCTTTTTTTCGCGCCTTCAATTCGGTAGCGATGGGAACAAAAAATTAGCTGGCAGTTTACTCCGGCAAACTAGCTGAAATGGAAGGTTTTTGCTGTTTTGTTTTGGCCGAAACCGACGCTTAAAAGTAAGTAGCTTCACGCTTGGTGTTAGCTTCCTCTAAATGTTTTCACGGCGGTCGTGAGCTTCATTATGGGGTTCATGAATTAAGTAACTAGACTTGTTTAGAGGTCATTTTGGTTAGAGTGTTGAATTTATTTAAGGAAATGCTTACAAAAGGTGGATGTGAGTGGAAACACTGGGAAAAATGCCTTAGAAAAACATGCACTATTTGTTGGTGGTATTCTTCCGAAAAGTCTAGTGCGTACGTGTTTGCACCCAACGTAAGTACATGTATGTCAAAAGAAATAAGGAAGGTTCATAATAGGTTGCATTCTATTGTTCCGTCACTCCTTCTTTCCAGCTAAACACTAGTGCCGAAGGGTGAGCGTTTTGGGGGACTGTCTCTTGTAAATAAGTAGAGTAAAGTAAATTTTGACGTTCGAAAAGTGCTGATTATCAGCCTAATTTGAATAAATGATTTTTGATTTGATTTGATTTGATTTGATTGTTTCTGTCTACATAGGCTTATAATAACTGCAAGTTTGCCTTACTTGGTTTAAAAAGAGTTTCTAATATCTGTCAAGCTTATATCAAATGTGGTATGTTTATTTTCAAATATATTATATATTCCATCATTTTTAAACCATAGTAAAAAAGAATACCCGTTGGTAAATCAAGAAGCATGTAGTTTTGCAAAAAAATATAATCTACAAACTGTACAACAACTTTTTATTCTTTACCTCAGCCCAAGACCCAAGCATGAAAGATCACACAATCATCGAATCCCCATCTCAAATCTATCTTCTTACCCAAAAATTCATAACCTCGCTAGTACTGACCACAGTACTTGAGCGTTTTTTGCCCTATTTCCCCCAAAATATTGCCGTCGATATGTTAGTGGAACTAATGTTAGAGGAACAGGGAGAGAGGGCGTTCTTTTGAAAAATTACTAAATTTCCATTTCGTTCCACTGAGTTATTGCAGCGGTTGCGCTTGTACAGTTATCGACTTTTCAGGGCCGGACTTGGGAATAGTGCAGACAGACTGCTGTGGTGCATTTTAGCATATGAAAATAGTGAAGTTATTTATTTATTAAAACTTTATGCACAAGTAATAAAACCGTACAAAGGCGGACTTAATGCCTTGAAGTTAGTAGTCTTTAATACATAGTTTCTACAGACAATGGTTAGTGGGTGAACTGATTACAGTTTATAAGTCTGTTTGTGACCTTTTCATTTAAAAAAAAAACGGTTTTTATTAACTAGCGGGCTACTTGATTTGTATTTAAAAACTTACTGTTTTTTTGCAAGTAAATAAGTATTTTGATTCACCCTTGGACTGAGCTTAAAGTAATTCTTGAGCTAGCTACGACTCCGCACTCTACACTTTAAGATTTTCGACTACACGTTCGTCATCATCATCGTCATCTACCTAACCTATAACCAACTAGTAGCCAACTCCAACAGAATTGGCTTCTAGTCAGACAGCTGAATATCAGTATTTTACGTGGAGAGACTGCTTATCTAACCTCGTACAAGAACATAAAATACATTTACACATAACCAATCCTAGCATAAAACCACCACTTAATTATCCACTAAACGGATTGTCAATTAAAGTAATTAGTTGCGAGCTCAGCGGCACCTCGTTACGTTATAGTCAAGGGTGAAATATATACCAGACCGCACTCGACCTGCCTTGGAATCGGAGAAACTGTTTCATAAAGTCACGAATATTGAAAATGGTTTCAGTTGTTTCAGTGATGGTCTAACTGCGGTACTCAGAGATATTTAATGATTACTTAAGCCGTCACTTATTAAAAATTTGACATGACAAAACTGTCAAAACCTTTACTTTGTGATGGCCTAAGTAATCATTAAAGCTCTCTGAGTGTGGCAGTAAGATCTTTCTCTCTTTGCATGAAGAAATAACAGGCAATATCCACTGTGTTTGCTTACTGTGTGACGAAATTTTCCTTTACTGTAACATTATCAACAGCATATTAATGTTCCCACTGCTGGGACACAGGCCTCCGCGGGCCCAGTGCGGATTGGTAGATGTCACGTGTCTTCGAATTTTTTTGGTTCTAAGACATGCCGGTTTCGGTTGTGAGAGCAGCGGTGATGAAATAAATTACACAACGTAATGTGCCTGCTTGGGTTTGAACCCACGACCTACTGTTCGTAAGTTGGAGCTGCGACCACTGGGCCACTGGGTACTGTAAGCTTAGTGAAAATTAGGCGTTATAGAATCCGTATGCTTTTGTTTTGAATGCAAATTATGCCACGTAATTTCAGTCTCATTGGTCTATTGGTTGCTCACGCGACTGCTGTCCAAGTGGTGCTGTGTCCGATCCCCAGTTCGGGCGAAGTGTTATTGGGTTTTTCACTCAGATTTTATGCCTGGGTGATGGCAAGAGGCTCGTTCCCTATTACAACCCAGAGGTTTACCCATTAATAGTCCTAACCCTACGAGAATTACAGAAAGAATGTTATGTTATTTAATTACAGTTTTTTTTTTTTGGGGTTTGGAAATCATCGAATAACACCTCCCGCTCTTGGGCAGAGCAGAAGGGAGTGTCAGACTTCTACTGACTTAACTCAACAATGTTCCTTCTTAGCCCTTTGTGTCGAGGCCGCGGTATCTCTTGCGGTTGCGAACAACCCGCAGCCCCGACAGGCATCAGCTCTTGAGGGCCCCTTCCATGTTGCTGACATCTCTTTGAAGTGTGCGTGGAACACGAACGCGCCGTCGACACGGCCTGTCGTCAAAAAAAAAAGACGTGTGTTGCTCTAGCTCCCTTATTTATAAATTCATTGAAAAATTTAAATTACATTATGAAAATCTCAAATACATACTACACCGGTATTGCCCGAAGCCTGTTAAAAACAGTTTTCCACATTACTTGGAACATCCAGCAGTGAACAAATATTTGCTCATGCAGGATTGAAAACGCACCTTGTATCGCAAAAAATCGTATCGTTGCAAAAATCGCGAAGCCAATATGACTGTAGCATTCACGTTCAGTGTATTCATTCCACTAGAGTTTTTATAGAAACGGGTATTTTCACCAGGAACAAATCATACACACCACAAGTTTTCTTATACAAACATTTTAATTTAGACCCCGATGTTTCCTGGCAAAAAAAAATAAAAATCAGTTTAGTCTGTCAGTTAGATATTTGGAAAATATTATATTTGTTTTTGTTTTATCAAATAAATAAAAAATGACGAAGATAAAACGCGGCAAAGACTATGACTGGGGTTTTTGACGTCACTGGCCGGTAAAAATGTACTGCAATGTTACGTCACACGAGTTTTCGAAAGACTGTATCGTCTTCTTTTTTTGTTAACGTGTCATCATCATCATTTCAGCCAAAAGACGTCCACTGCTGGACATAGGCCTCCCCCAGGTGTCGCCACGTTTACCGGTCCCGTGCGTCTCGCGTCCAGTGGGTCCCCGCAACCTCCCACTACGTGGACCACTGGTGAAGTCTTACGTGTAAAAATATAAAATACTAGCGGACGCGAGCGGATACAAATACTAGCGGCGCTACTGTCCGGGCAGGACGCCGCCTACCGGGTCCTATTGCAAATCTAAACCATTCTCGAATCCACTTGAACACATACAAAAAATTTCATTTTTGTATGTGCTAAGTCGGTCCAGCCGTTTAGGAGGAGTTCAGTGACCAACACACGTACAGTAGAATTATATATACAAGAAGATGTATCCAATATCTTTTGGAAATCTAACTGACGTACTAATTAGATTTTTTTCTAAACTAGCCATCAGCTCGTTTAAAAAATAACGGTCAATGCCTATGAGTCAGTGCATCAGACGGGCAAACTCTATCAAAACTGTCACCAAGATCCCCATGGCAGAATGTGCTCGCCGTCAATAGAAACTGGATGAAAAGGTGCCAAACGACCATCCATAAACACGACCACTCTGCTAAAAGTGGACGGCCAAGAAGAAAAAGAAAAGTGGATCGTTGGATTTTCAAGGCTCAGCTCAGAGCCCAGAATTGATATTCCAACAATGCAATAATATTTAGACCTTAATTTAGGTGTCGCTTAAGATTTCTGAAAAAAGGATATTAATACTCCACCTGTAAAGTTTCCTGTTAAATTGATTATCTTCTACCAGGTACATCTTAATATTACCCCCGTGGGTAGGATCACAAAAAGGCTATGACAAAGTTGTGTGAGTTCCCTGAAAGTGGGGGCTTTACCTTATTAGACCCTGGTGTACTGTTTATATTTTATGCCACTTGGCGGCCTTTTGAGAGCTCAGTGACAAGAATTTGTTTATAAAGGTCGAGGTGCAATGTGCGGAACCTTTAATTTAAGGAGGTTAAGTTCAGTTGTGCCAGTTTGTGGCATAAATTTTGCAACCTTTTTCATATTGATAAATAATATACGTACGTAAATTGTTTGACGAAATAATTTTAAGCAAGAATTATGTTCCTGCCGAAAATTATTTTGTCCTTCAAAGATTTCAGTTACCTGATTTTGTCTTTGTCAGACCAAATCTGAATTGTGTGAAGCGTTGGTTGCAAACAATTTACACGTCTGATACACTGACAGATACATCCGGTAACCTAAACCGCGTCCAAATTTGTTCAAACTTTCACTCAATTTAAAACTTGACAAGGCCTCCACCGCAGCTTCATCAAAACTCTCAACTCAAAACATATAACAACCTACGCCTGAGGCTCAAAACCCGAAAGATAAAACACAAAACAAACAAAAGACGAACGCAACGAAACAAAAAACATACATTATCCAAATTGGTTAAAGTTTAACAAAATAATTCCGTCGACCTATCCGAAACATAGTGGACATAATACATATGATCAACATGCATTATTTAAACCAGGAACAAATGCTCAAAATCAGCTCACACACGTGTAATACAATTATTTGAATACAACAAACACATTGCGGCATTAAAAACACTTAAGGTAACGGCTTCCTCATGAATTGCCTGGGCCACAGAAGACAATGTACTTTTACTGCATCGACACAGTCGCAAAAACGCATATCACCGATGCGTAAAGTAGAGTGTGTGCTGTGGCCCTAAGAGAAGACAAGTGCTTAATTACAGCATTTTATGTGTATACTGCAAAACTACTAAAAGCTTAGTAGACAATCCTTTACTCGCATTTGATTTCTCAAGACTCAAGAAGAACCCAGTTGGTTAACTGGTTATTTACTCTGTGTGCGTTAAACGACCCTGTGGTCCCAAGGAAGTCATTAAAGTCTTCGCAACTAAGTGAAAAAGTTCACGACACTTGTTTTCTGGAAGTGCCCAACCATTTTTCTTGTAATGATATAACAGGACCTTTGGTACAGAACCGAGATTTTTGCCGGCACCTTTTTAACGGTGTTTTGGCTTTTTGGGAAGTTTAAACGGTTTATGGTTACGTGTTTTCCAACAGAAAAATGACCTTGAAAATTTGACGTTGTTCGAGACTACGTTGAAGGGAAAGAGAGCTCAGAAGGATTGAGTGAGTATCATCATCTGCCTAGGTTTTCCAAACTATGTTTAGGTTGGTTATCAGTCGGCATAAAAATACCAGTGTTTTATATGAAGCGATTGCCTGCTTCTATCAAACCCAGAGGGTTTGTTCAAGCAGCAGGGAAAAAGGGCATAGTTAATTGAGCACAGCTTCGGGAGGGAACGAAATTACAGTAGAAAAGTGGAGAATAAACAAAAACCCTCTAAGCGATACTCCGAAAAATATTTCTAACTTACAAAAAACTTACAAATATCAGAATAGTAATTGCTATTGTTAAATTTAATTTATTTTTTGTCAATTGCATCAAACAATTAACAGATAGACAGACAGATGAATAAATTGGTTTTATGAGTGAAAGCTTTCTTTATCCTTTTGAGGAACGGACTCCTAAAACAAACGGTGTGTATAGTATCGCTTAAAATTCATCATGAATTAAATGTCATTTATGAATTCATATATTAATTAGTTAAGCCCTCATCTCTTATGAGGGCTTTACTAATTAATATATAAATTCATAAATATTTCCAAACCTGTTATTACCACCGATCTTTACACGTGTTTCGGTTAAGGAAAACTTCTCTGCAAATGTAACTAGGTCAATTTGTATTACAAATCTGTTAAGATCCCGACTGTATAATATATCAAAGGTCGGCAACTTAGGTCGGCAACTTTCAATTAAATGGAAAGGCAGTGTCATTGTTTTCGTTTTTAAGTTTCTAACTTATTTGCAAGTACCTATTTAGGCACGTGTAGACAGCCGTCTGAGGTCAAAAACCCAACAAGGATTACTATTTCTCAACACGTGCCGTTCAGGATTATTTCTACGGTTCTCTATACAGTTGTATACTTATGAAGATTGAGTCTAGCTGTTCTAACCTATCAGACAGATGTGTGGCTGGGGTGTTTGTCCACCACTTCTTCTTTCCAGCTAAAAACTAGGAAGTGTCGAAGGGTGGGCGTTTTGGGGGACTGTGTCTTGTAAATAAGTAAATTTTGACGTTCGAAAAGTGCTGATTATCAGCCTAGTTTGAGTAAATGACTTTTGATTTTTATTTTGATTAACAGTATCGCCTCGACTCGGGAGCAGTAAAGACCAGTCACTGATGATCCAATTACCTGATGATGGGGTGACGACTCCTTCTCCTGTTCCAGTTGTCGGCAACGTGGTGCCTTCTGGAAGGACTATTGACACCTGTTTGATGAAGAGCCTGTAAGGTGAGGTAATGATGATCCCATACCGTGTTTATACGTGTAATTGTCGGGTGGGCTTAAGAAGGAACATTTCAAATTGTTGAATCAAAAATATTATTCTTCTACAAACTATTCTTGATTTTGTAGAATTTTTAATCATGAGTTGACCATATGGGGTCTTGAACGATTCAAGCCACAACTTCTAGATTAACCTACAATGTTAGTGTATATATAAGGCTAATTTTGAAAGCTAATCCTAGTTTAAACTACAACAACAGTTAACGTAAGAGGCTAACCAGTAGATAAACCTCTCCTGGGATCAAACTACATTTTATTTAAATTACCATATCAACGCAACAATCCTAATACCTGCAAATACGACTAAAAGTTTATTTTTCCAGTTAAAGCGAGGTCGAATTCCAAATCTAGGTCAGAATAAGCCATACTACTTATAATCCGCTTAGCTCGTAATATCGGCAGCGCTTTTTGCTAGCTTTGCATAATTCTAACGTTGGGCAAGAACGTTGCTTTCCTGGACGCCAAATTGACAGCTTGATAGCTTAATGCAGCGGTGTTTTTGCTGGATGATTTAAAATGTTCGGGTTGTTTTGTTTTGGTGTTATGCAATGCAATGTAGTGTAGAGTAATCAGAGTGTTTGGAAAATAAGCAGTTCAATGACTTGTTTCCGTAGTTTCTTTGTTATATAAGGTCCATCTTTTCATACACGAAATCTTTTAAGGGGATATTGTACTCATCATTTTGGACTACGTTTATTATGGCACCAACCCTAAAGTCGGGAATACAAAATTGTAGTTCAGTACATTTTGACGAGTTATGTGAACATAACTATAGCGAACCACTTCTATTTGTTTTTAGATTCAGGATTGATCTAATAGTAAATCTTGTTCAAAATAATGAGTACAGTGACCCTGTGAGAGATTTAGTGCATGAACAGATATACAGATATACCATAAATTGTAAGCACACTCCTGCAAAAGGAGAATTAAAAATACCCATTCTCAGTTTTACACGCGAAAATGTTTACAACTTTACAATGACAGTTCTTTAACTGTAAAATTTTCCTAAATATCAAATAAAAACATTTACCGTAAACAACATTCAACTCAACCCACCAAAAGCTTTCTAAACTCCCAAACAACCTTTCAAATCCAAATATTTAATTCACTAAAAACCAGTAACATTTCAATAGACCTTTATACTTTAAACACCTGCGACAATTGATGCCATTGGCAAAGATTTTACTAAAATGTCGTGTCATTGAAGGATCTCAGGCCCCTCGGGGTTCGCACCCCCCTCTCCGGCCCCCGTTGAACCCCCATTGGCTGTCAGATAAGCAATAACTTGGCACCTGTCGCCTGGCACGTCAGAAGTTGAGCAAATACTAAGAGTGTTTGAGTGTGTGTGGCGTTACAGTGAAAGGAAATTGGCTCAGTTTAGAATACACGTGGAGAAGGTTAACTTTTTGGCGAGTTTTTTTGAATAGATAATATTTTGTTATGGTGCCGTCTGTGTAATTTTTCTTGTAAATTATGACAAAAGGGGTTTGAACTTTTTATTTATTTATTTAAGGGCAACCAACAAAGCATACGCCAAAATACTTGTTAAAGTACTCATAATTACAGTGACATTCTATGGTGTAGCCTTGATTAAAGGCTGCCACGGTATGCATTAAACATAGGAGTAAAAATTCAAATTACAGATTGATCAGTGCACATTGTATACCGTCCATTGTTACAAAAATCAGACATACAAAAAACAGAAATAATTATTAATTAAGGGAAAAAAAACCCAAGATTTAATAAACTAATGCTGGATCCTTCGCCAGCTAATTAAAGAGAATCTTACGAAAAAAACAATTAAATTTTTGTATGGAAACTGGCATATCGACCCACCACCATTTTGTTATTTTTTTTCAAATCACGGCCCACGATTAAATTGGTATGTATGGGTAGAGGACACTTAGACAAACAAAAAATGTCACGTGATATGGTACCACAAAGTTTCAAGTTAAAGAGATATTTGAAGGTAAAGATCGATATATGAGTACAATGACCACACAAAAAATAAACCTTTTACGTGTATATAGGCGTTGATTATTATTATTATTACTGTTTATTGAAAGAGAGTAGGTGCATTACAAACTACTAGAAGCACGAGAAAACTATTTTTTGACATAACATTTTCTCGTGCGCATAATAATTAATCAACTTGGGAACGATTATTTAGATACAATTTAACGTCTGTACACGTAAAAATTTTTTTTGAATGATTGTCGTTGTACTCATTTGTCGATCTTTACCTTTAAATATCTCGATAACGTGACACTTTGGGGTACCGCGTTACTGGGTATTTTTTGTTTGTATGTATGTCCTCTATCCGAACATACCACTTTCATCGTAGGCCGGGATTTCGAAAAAAAAAACAAATGGCGGGCGGGTTGATATGCCACACCTAAATATTTTACAAAAAAAAAAGTTATTATCATAGTTGATGCCGTAACAGACCTTTGCTTTTAATTCAAAGTTTAAAAATGTTCTAAACTTTGGCAAAGATCATTAATCAAAAAAAATATATTTAGTAAATTTTACCATTACTTCTTAAAAACATTGTATGTCGCAGAAATAACTACGCCAGGTGTACAAACTACTAGAAAATATCCTTGTCTTATCAGCTATCTAAAAAAGTATAAAACGTGATACAAAGTCATAGACTACCCATTACGTAAATCGTTTTTGATTCAGTACAGGTACAGTAGTTAAACTGGAATTTCCCTTAACAAAAATCTAACTAACTCAAAAACTACTGAATTTGGGGGGAGCATTTAGTGGCTTAACTTGTTGCAGTAACCCTGTAATATGCATAGTTATACCTTTTTTTTTCATTTTCTTTATAGGCAATACAAACAGCTTTGTAATGAAGAATCATTTTCATATCTTGACTCTTCTCTTATTTTCATATTTTGACTCTGCCCTCATTTTCATATCTTGACTCTTCTCTTATTTCTTGTAAGCTTACACCACAAATAAGTTTCTCAGTTCAATGACATGAAAGGAAAATTAAAGTACCTACCTGTCGTACCAATATCAATCTTATCGATTCTCGACAGATCACTTTTTATAGACATTTCTGTTTTATCTTGTGTTGAATAAAAATCCAGTTTATAGGAGCTAAACAAGAAATTCTAAGATTTAGATTACAAGCTTTCACCCACGTCTTTGCTCGCGCCATGGTTGAATATTATCCCTAGGGAACGTGTTTAATAGCTTATAACCCTCGGGGCTTATAATGTAACTTATCATTAGTAAAATTACAAAGACAGTTTCAGGTAGCCTGATGCATCCGCTACCTCGTTACCGCGAGTTACCGCGGCCTCGACATATAGGGCTAAGAAGGAACATGGGTGGTTTTTAGTCAGTAGAAGTCTGACACTCCCTTTCACTCTGCCCAAGAGCGGGAGGGGGGTTATTTGATTATTTCCCAACCCCCAAAAAGAAAGAGGTAGCCTGATGCATTGGCATCTGTATCTTACTACAAAACCAAAGATTGTACTGATAATTTCTGTTCCTTCTTACTTATTTTAGAGTTCTTCCCCAAACATGTGTATTAAGCACAATTATTATTGCCAACATCTGGTGGTCCTTCGGGCCGGATCCCAATATGATAAAAAAATATAGTATTGAGTAAAAAATATTACTTAACTATCTACACCCAGAAGGTCTTTATCGTCTATTCACCTGGAGCGTTGACTCTTTTGCTGTTTACTAACTTTTCAAAAACATGTCACATCCATTTCAATGTTTTGAATATTCCAGAATAAGTTTTTGTTTCAATAAAATTGTAAATGAATCAATATCCTGTGCACGGTCTACAACCGTAATTGAAAATAATACAATTCCATGTTTGAATTTGAGTAGATTATAAAAACGAATAGTTTGATGATGTTCACAGTTATTTGAAATTCGAAACTAAATTGAAATTTTAATTGAAACAGTATTCAGCAATATTTTTTCTATATTGTACAGTTCGAACAAATTATCTTGGCAGGTCCGAACTTCGTGCAGAACGCTGCGCAGTAACATTTATTAGGAACCAAATGGTGACATGAGGTGAAGTTCGGGGGGCGGAGTATAGGCTAGAGATGCACCTTACATAAACACAATCAATCCTCTATACGATCAAATATCGTAATCGATTAATTTTATTTGGAATACGTTATTATTAGTGTTTAGAAGATATTTAAGTGAATACATTAACTAATAAAGTGAATTTAATCATTAATAATTGAGTTTTCGTCTTTATTAAAAAAAAAATGTATAGTAACTTTATGTTTCCTCTGTTAAAAGACATGATTTACTTATATTTTAGAAATCTATTACAGACTTCTTGAATAACGAATGTTTACGAATATTTAAAACCTCAATATAAAATTAAATAGAAACATCTTTTTATTACTTAATTTCAATCGATTCGAAGAATAATCGATTAAACGACACCCATTGCACATGCACATGCACATCTCTTTTTGTTAACTTCGTGACCTTCGTGCAAGTTCGGCAATATTCGGTACGAGGTATTATATCTCAGTCACACGACAGCATTTGTTTGGTGTTTGTGTTGCTATCTCTGTCTTGAGCACATTCGATTAGAAAAGTTTTCGTTGTGTTTTTGTTTGTTGTTTTTAATATTACTGTTATTTTTTATTATTTGTTAGAAAAGTTAGTGGGCACTTATTTCGTCAAATATGCCACCAAAGTATAGTAGTGTTTTAAATAGCAAGGCGTGAAAAAATATTTACGATTTAACTCAGTATATGAAAGGGGAAAAAGAAAATGGAGTTAAAAATGTAGACTAGGTATCTAAAAGTGTTTTGATATTTATTTCATTTGTATTTTCTCACTGTATTAGGTATTTTCTGATCGTATATGTGTTTATCAGGCAATAACAGTTTTCTTCGCGAGTATACATGCGCAAAAGTTCGCAGAGCCTATGTTCAGACCTGCCAAGATAATTTGATCGTACTGTAAATATGGCGGTAGAACGGATTCATTTCATCACTGACAAAATTTATATTATTTTTAATGTACGATAGTGTTGTCAAATAAAGGGTGTTCAAATAAAACGACAAGAATATTATAAATCAGATTGCTTTAATTTATTTTAGTTTTATACAAATCGAATACTACTTACGATAGTCAATTTTAACGAATAAACATTTTACCCGTTGTATTTATTTTTACAAATTTACCTTTGTATTTTATATTTTATTATTTTTCATCTATTATAAAAACCTCCATAGGGGCTTTTCATTATAAACTTACATTACACTCGGCTGTATTTATTCAACTTACTGCAGTCGTATATTTTTTTTTTATTTTAATTTTAATTAATTATTTCAACTATGGTTAAGCCACAGGAACACAATGTGGATTATGTGTGAATTAGGGAAATAAATGTCGAACTACGTAATGAGAAGCTCGATAGTTGAAAATAAGTTTGGTCGATGTTTTGTCACGTGTTACTGACCGTGTGAATTTAGCTTTTCATCTGCCATTTTGTTTTTATAAAATGTACAGTAAAATTATTTCATCAAAAAGAAGTCTGAAAATGAACATAGTTTTTTTTTGTTTCAGGCGCTACGCGGTACCACAAACTTGTATTAAAATACTTTAATTAAATTCTCTTTTAGAGAAAACTTTGGAAGTTATCCACGGAGATGTCTTCTAAGAAATTTATATGAAATAAGACTTTATAATGTCTTATATTTCTTTTTGGAATGCAAGATTTTATTACTTATTCATTAGTTTTGAGTAAAAGTGACGTAAAAAGCTAAACCCAGCACACAGATGAAAATGTGTGAGAAAAATGTAAAACATAAATAATTCGTATAACAACGTTGTTATACATAAGTTGATGTTTGAGTAAGCGAGCAACCACCAGGTGTAATGTTTATAGATGTAGCTTAAATAGCGAGCGAATGTGACACAGATTTACTTTTGTTGGCCTAAGAACATAAGAACCACTTTTTGAACTGAAATGTGCTTTAACCAATATTTTTGTTAATAAGAAAAACTGTTAACAGAAAATTATAGAGCCTCCATGAGCAATAGAGAGCCAAAAAAGCCTAAATTGAATATAAATACCGCCATTTAAAAGTTTATAATTGAAACGCCCCACAATTATCATTATTTATGTAAAGTAAAAACTAACAAATAATTTTTTAGTATTAAAAAGAGTGCAAGTTAAAAATTTAAAAAATTTATGTCTCCGAATTTATTTCAAGTTGTTTTCTTCAACCACACGTTTACGTTATCTGTAGAGTGGAGTAGTACGAGTTTACTAAGTTAGAGAAACGACATGTGTCAATAGCGCTCGACTCGTATCGGGTTTGAGGATCGCACCAACACGAGTTTCGGGAATGGGTGCGAGTAACCAAGCTGTCACTATACGCCGTCTTTCACAAGTTACGTGAAAAGCCTTTATTTTTCGGTCTTGGTAAAGCGAGCAAGTTTCCGTTACCATGTCGAATCCAAAAATTTAGTTTTTCTTTGTGTATCAAAATGAGAATTTGAACCCAAAATCAATCGAGTTAGTGAACGCGAGTCAAACAAAATGGGTTCGTAAATATTTTGGGAAATTAAAGAAGACACAGAAAATATTATCAAATTCAGTTGTTTTATTTCTCATCATTCCCTTAACTTTCATTTACAACGTAACATTCTTGGGTCAATTAAAAGTATACCATAGCTTGGTAGGTTCTTAGGTCCTTGGCAACAAAATTTTGCTAAACAAGTTTTTTTTTAAACCGCTGTAAATTTTTCCTTACCGCTATAACTAATAAACGACACAAGAGTAGATGAAACTCGAAATAGTTAAAATCTTAGTTTACAGCGTCAGAAGTAGATTATACATGGAAATCCAAAATACCTGTTTCACGATTAAAGCATTTTGTTTCTGTTGTGCAGTATGCAGAGCAGTCTGTATGACATATGAATATATATTTTAATTATTATAATATAAATTATTACAATAAACATAATTTATAAAATAAAAACACAATATGTAAAAGTATTGCTTTCAAATGAGCCAGGTTTTACTTTAAAATTAAATGTTATGTAAACGCAATATAAAATTTGGTACTTAATTAAAAAAAATACTTGTATAAATGTGAAGAAAATTAATTTTCTCAACAATATGGTTACAAAAGGAATAATTATAATAAATTACGTAAATATAAAATTATCGAAATATGTTTTGCCATATGCCATACAAACATTAAAATTATATATAGATGTATACATATATATAGTAGTGTAGACATAGACGATAGTGTGTAAACTGGTTCCTCAGTGTTAAGTGAAATTCGGAAATAGTTTGATAGAGTTAAAATCTACAAAATATTTGAGGAAACCTACGCAACTGACAAGATAATTATTTTTGCTGTATATATTTTTGAATTTTCGTATTTACAACTGTAGCAAACCGATACAATAGGTTTAAAATATTAAATCGATTATTTTAAATTCTTACTGTCCAAGTATTTCAATTTGAATGTTAAAATTTATTAAAATATTACTTTTGTTAAATAAATTGTATTGTCAGTTACCGTAGTTTCCCCACACAATTTTGGATTTTTTTTTGAAGTGTGAACAAATTGCCAAAAATATCAGAAGATTAGCTTAGATATTGACATTGTAAAAGTGAGAGAGATTAAAACAATAAATACTGCTTGTAAAATGTGTATGCATCGCATATGAAGTGGTTACGTCAGTTCATTTGTAGGTTTATATTCTAACCCGGTCCCATGCAGGCGTTTTATTATTCGGTTTTATTAAATCGTAGATCGTTTCTACTCGTTTTAAAATTTATCAATATTTTATTATATTTTATCATTGAACCGCTACCACGGGCCTTACATTCGATTTCACAACCTCTCATTTTTTTTTTTTAAACAAAATAAGTTTAAAATTGGCTGAACAACCCGTAGCCGCGGCCCAATACAAACATTAACCAGTTAAATTACATGTTAACAAAGACCCTAGTTCGTTTTTTTTTATTTTTTCTTTACAATAATCTTCTCAACTTCATCGTTTATACCTAAAACCAACTTAACTTCAATATTTATAAACCCTATTTTTGGCACTAACAAATCTAATTAAATATATTATAATTAATTTTACAAATTTTCATTTATATCATCGCTTTCGAATTGAAACATACACAATCAAATATAACAATAGGGTTTGTGAAATATAAAATTATATTTAACAATAATAAAGACGACATATTAAAGAAACTGACACTTGATATATTTCAGCACCACACTTGAAAGTAATTTCTGCGAAACGACAACGTTTATAATCTCAGGAATGATTAACATAATTAGTTTTAATAATACAATTCTGGCAAATACAATTTATGAACAGGCTTTATTTTTCTCTTGAGACATAATTTTTCCTGACCCTTTTTCATTGAGAATTCTTATGATTTTTAGAAAAAGGCAAACAAAATTGTTGATGTTTATTCGTTATCGAAATAAAAAGAATGAAATTATATGCATAAACACTCAGATTGCGTAAATTTTTATATCTAGTTTAAGTGAGCTTCCTTATTGATAGTTATTCCATTATAAGTTTAGCTTAAATCAAGGGACACGACATTCACTAGGCTATCACGACATTTATAAGAGCGAAATTGAGGAACGGACATAGATAAAGACTTTAAATTGTTTATTTTTTAAATAATACGACTATTATATAGATGCTACAGTATGTGCTAAAAGGTTCTAATCGAGTAGACACTTGACGAATTGGAATCGATAACAACCAATTTCAATCAAAAAACTTTTTCAATTGAATATCCGTCAAAGCGACGTGTTGACGTCTTATTGGGCGCGAAAAATTTCGGATCGCCTCCAATCGATCTACGTTTGAAATTAATCAGATAATACTTCACTTATCGAAGTGATATCAATATAAAGACAGTATCTAGTACTTACGAGTAATAGTGTACTATTCCTGCCCAATAAGACTGGTTGTTATAATACTAGAGTGAAAAATGCGATATTTTAGTCTTTTTTCCGATTTTTTCTAAAGTTTATATACAAATACATACACACTGCATTATTCTGTATGTACATTTTATCAATATGGTTACGTGGTGGTTAGTGATATTAAAAGTACTGTAATATTTCCGCTAAGCATGACATTAACACAATCCGATTCCTAAACAGTTCTACTTATTTCTGTTTCTAGGGACTTACTCTCATATCGATATACTAGCAGTATGTTTCATAATTTTACACTATCGATGATTTAGTGAGCATTTATCGATACAAGAGATGAACGGTTAGGTTCTCCGTTTTATCGATTTTGGTTTTAACAACTAAAAGTTCATCATTTTGCTTTTAAGTCGGTCCTAATTATTTTTTTATTCAACCTCCTGATACTAGACCTATTCTATCTTTGGTTCCATTTTAATTGTTGAATTCTTATCAATTCCATAACTGTTTAACAATTCCTGGATTTAATCTTCGTCGTACATTCATTTAATAATTACAAATTTACTTCCATATCCTTTACTTGTGTTCCGCTCTATCTATATTTATACATATCGATTCAAGTCGATATGTATCGACGTAGACGCAGCGATAATCGCTAATCGAATTTTAATTTCGAATGGAATAATCTTAAATCGTTAAGCTATTCTTCACACTACCGATATTTGATCCATTATGTACATTACTTATTACCCTAAGGTTTTATGTAATCGTCTGTGATCCCTCATTACATGTAAAAAGGATACCGATTCAAACCAAATTTCTAAAGGACCTCCTTTACCTTTAATTTACGAGAATTTTATTTTAAGCTTTCTCGTAGAACCGAACTTTCTGTTTTACAAACTTTTTTGATCGAACCTCACTTTTCATCCGCAAAGTTCGATTTCCAGTCAAACTTTTTCGTAATTTCCTTTTCCAAATCAATGCAACTCTGTGCCAGCTAAGCATTCTTTTGATAAATCAACCCCCATTAGTAATTCGTTTATACATAATCGTTTAGTTATAGTTATTAATATTGTTTATTAACAAATTATACATGTCAACATTTATCTGTATAACATCCTAGTCAACATCACATTTTTTAAATATTGGCTAATGGAAATTTCAGTCTGAACCCAAAAGGTATTATTTTTAATTTCAAAATTTTCGTATAAATTCGAAGAGCTAAACAGTAATCGAACAAAATACATTTACCTTGATTCTGAAAACTATTATTTAAATTTGATTCCAATCTACACCAAAATGAACCAAAATGATTACAAAGACGTATACAACGAAACTCCTAAAATCAGCTAAAATTTCCACTAACATTCGACTTAACTACAATATGTAAATTTACCATAATTTAATGTCTTAAGACTTTGTTATCGTGACGTGTGCGTTTCAACCACGTATATAAGTTAATTACATTATCAATTATAATTACAACTCGGCAATCTAATAATTAGTTCTCTCATACTTGTGCCGCTCACTGGAGGCACCTAGTAGTCGGTTCATTGCACGATGATATGCGGTGCCGATAATAGGACAGCCACTGTCGCGATGATTGTGAAAAGTGTGAACACGAACAGGCAAAACCTGGGGACAAAAGTAAACTGTTAGAACAGAATTTGAATTTAGAACAAAATGGGACATAAGACATCCCTGGGGAACGCCTCGTCCCATATGTTGAAGAAGCTTGTATTTTATTAACAAGCATTAGATTCAGAACTACAAATAACATGTATGTCATTTGAACGTGCACATCGTATATGTATAAAGTTCATTATAAAATGCTCACGGTTAAATAATACACGTATAAAAATACCGGGTTTTGAGTCAAATGCCTTGTACTCAAGATGCAATGACTATAAATTAGTACTTACTCGGAAGTTCAGATTTGACTACTAAAAGCGCTCCTTACTTTATTTCCCTTCTCCATTTAAAACTGCTCGTTTAAAATTCAAAATGTATACCAGAGTATCAGATTTCCTACATAAATTTCGTTTGCATTTTAAAATGAAGACTGTATAAAATTGAATTTCAGTTAAAAATCCCAACTGTATACAAAATGTCAGGAGTTTTAAAACAACGCATGAGGCTTTGCAGGCCAAGCGTTCTATCCTATCTGCCGGCTGCAGCCAGAGAGCATTAGCTGATTTTATATCACCGTACATTGAACCTAGACATTTTGTCCACTCGGTGCGTTATCCTAAACCATACCAGAGAGAGGTTAAACTGGAGGATAACCATGAAACGTAACAGTGACATGTTTCCATTTTTCATTCTTTCTGAATAAATTGTTCCACATGTGCAACTTACATATAAAAGTTGTGGGTACTCAGATCGCGGAAAGGTTGTTAGCCGACCATAAAACTGGAAGGTTACGAGCATTCCCGCTGCTAATTAAATTTTGTGCGGCTTCTACAGCTATTTCATTTACTTTACTATTTTATGAAGTTCAGTATTTATTGCAATATCACGAAACCGATTTTAATTCTAGCTCTTATTACAAGCACTTTCTGATTTATTTCATGTTGCAGTAGCTCTGTGGCGTTCTTCTTAATTTTTTTTACAGATATCTTTAAAGGTAACGTGAACTTACTATTTTTGCCACATATACTGCGTTTTATCCGACTTTATATAAATGCTGGAACTTTTCTGGAAGCTATAAACTGAACCGTTTTATATTTCGCCCACGGCGCAACACATGAATAATTTAAATAATGTTTTTGTGCCATCGGGTTATTAATAAAAATAGCGCTCAAACATGTATTCCTCAGTGTATATTTTCATTATTCAGTTTTACCATTCTTTTACAAGTTTAAATTTTATATTTTTATTTTTTTGAAACACGTTTCTTAAGATCTTAACTATCGCAATTTAAAATATCTACGTAGTGCTTCATTTTTCATGTTTTGCCCAATTTTAAGCAGATTCAATGGAATTAATTACAGAACAAAAAGTTTCCCTAAAAAAAGATTTGCTAAAAAAAGGGATTGTTCCACACGGAAATCAAATATCAACATCATTCATTTAAGTACAAAACAAAAGCCCGGTTGCTGGTTAATCCCCCTTTATTGTGAAAACAATACATTCATAAATCAATGAATGTAGTTTTACCATATTCATTAATCAATTCGCTGGAGCTTTTCGGATTTGGTGAATTCCGAATTGAATCAAATAATTTCTTTATCCCTGACATTATAGGTACTTGTTCTGTGGTTTCATATATTATGTATGGTCACGTTCTATTTACTCTTGAAACTTTTCCCCTATGTGTTTTCTTCATACACGGAAAGTTTAACACGAAAACCCTTAACGCCACAGAAGAGTGTTTTATGATTAAACCCAGGTTAACCATTCAATATAGAATAATGGAAGCTTAACTCCACCTATGTTTTATGTGTATTAATAGTCTGTTTTTAAAAATATTACCTACTTAGTTAGTATGTTAATGTTTTATGTTATACTATATTTTTATTTTAAGTTCCAAAATGTTCTCAAGCTAGAGAAATAACTGTATTTTTTTTCGATAAAATCAATTCTTTAGCCACGTTTGGTGGTAAGGCCATTTTCACCCTTAAAATCCCTTTTAATACCTAATAGTCAGCTAAAATGAACATAACCAGTCTCTGGGTCATACGATTCTCTAAGAAGAAATCAAACAAAAACCACTATGTGAGACCAGTAGAAGTTGATCGGTGCAAAAAATTTGGTGTAGTACTTCAATATTTTCTTACCTGTCAACAACCATCGCCGCGAACTTCCAATCACTGATCAGCTCAGCCTCCTCGTCTGCCTTCTTCATCCTTGCTGTGATGAACTGCAACTCCCTCAGGATGAGATGAAGTTCTCTGTGGTGGCTTCCAAGGCCGCTGCCCACGTCTTCCATAGTGGACGGACGGACAAACGACCGACGGAAATCCGACCGGAATATCGAGCACCTAAATCGATATAGTAAGATTGGAAAAATGTATTAGCATAGAAATGTTCGTTCAATGAGACAGAGTACTTTACAGAGATTTGAAAAACTGATTGAAGAATCTAATTATTTGATGAAAGGATAAAAAGGAATAGTATTCCCGATGGACTAGCAGAAAGGATTTATTTAACAGCAAAAAGTAAATAAAAATGTGGTATTTAATAAATTCGTGTAACAACACCGGGCCCGTAATTAACAAACACTTCGATTCGATTTCGATTCGGAAAGCCAAAAAAGTTAGACATACAACTTGTCGAATTGAAACCGAATTGAAGTATTTGTAAAAAAGAAGCTTGATGCACTACGTTTTTTATTATTGGCGGTTGTAAAATCATCAAACTACCCCTCCCGCTCTTGGGCAGAGCAAAACAGAGTGTCAGACTTCTACTGACTAAAAACCACCCATGTTCCTTCGTAGCCCTATATGTCGAGGCCGCGGTAACTTCTGAACAACCCGCAGCCTCTTGTACTACGTCTCATTTACTCAATTTTAATGATTTCAGTTAAATCAGCTATAGTTTAACTCACCCTGGTCCCAAATTCCCAGTTGATGCTGTACTATTTGGGGGCGGAGGGCCATGTCTGAAGTCATCATCTATGTCTAGCACATTCGCCAGTAGAGACTTCGACGACCGCTCCTTAAGCTCTAGCTCCCTCATTCTTGTATTCATCATAATTGTTTTTCTTGTAATTTTCTTCCCCGGCCTCGACATTCGGAGTATCCATGGTAACCATTGCAAGAACACTGATTTTATCTGCCAATGAAAATAAAATATTAGTACCTAGATTTTTTTATTATTAAAGTAGGTTATTATGAGCAACACTTCATTATTTCATTACTTCTTTTTAATCCTTGAATTCATCATCATTATCAGCCTATTATATTCCCACTGCAGAGACTCAGGCCTCCTCTCTAGGAGAGGGATAGGCTATAATCCACCACGCGGGCCCAGTGTGAATTGGTAGATGTCACATATCTTCGAATTTTTGGTTCTAAGATATGCCGGTTTCCTCACGATGTTTTCCCTTATCGTTTTGAGAGCAGTGATGATAAAATAAATTACACAAAATAATGCGCCTGCCTGGGTTCAAAACCACGAGCAACTGCTTGTAAGTCGGTGCCGCAACCACTAGGCCACCACTGCACTCTATTAAATCTTGAATTATTTATGAAAATAAGGAATGGTCATGGGTTCTCATCAGGTACTCACCCACTGTGGCATCTCGTGTATGTCTGCAGTTCGATGATGGTAATTGAGTACGACTACTGTCAGTACCACCGATGACGCTACCATAAACATGATGCAGTTGAAGTAGGTCCCTGTGACATAATATGTAGTTTTATTCGTTGAATGATATAAGTTTAAGTTGACAATGTTTTCCTTTGCGTGAGTAGTTAAATTATTACTTGTTTTATCTGAGATTGTAGCAGAAATATTACTTTAAATTACTGATTTCAAACTTGAGCAAGATTTACAATTCTACTAATGCATTTTTTACATTGAGTTTGACTAAATACTTGAGCAAAGGGTTTGCAAAATCACATTTTTATTTACATCTTATTTCTAAGGTGACAAAAAAACACGAAAAATAAAATGAATATGGTAAGGAGAAAATTAAGTACTTTATCTTACAGTTTTATAATTACATTTCTAATTGCAATATCATGTGGTTCAAAGCTATATGTGATATCTAATTAACAATGACACAGAAAGCCACATTCATGCATTTTAATTGTACATGCGATGTTCTAATCTACATTTAGATGAGTTTTAGCTTTTATGCGTTACATCGACGGTATCCACTTTAATGAGTCAACATTTTATGATATTTCGTCGTGGCTATCAACAAAAATAATCCGGTTTAAATTCAGAGCGTGATAAACACGACAAATTATGGCTCCTATTTTCTTTATTACCCATTTTTATGCCAAAGAAAGTGCCTGTCACTTGAATACTTTCAGCATTATTGTCAATTATCTATTTTGGACAAGCTCTTTCAGTTAATTATATAGCATCTCTTGTAACGATATTGAAGTTAAACTTAGAGGCATATTTAAAATGTAAGTAACATTACACGAGACGCTACTTTGACAAAGGAATTCGCTATTTCTTATTAAATGTTGAGAACTTTTTAAATTAACTTAGAACATATTGATGTAAAAGATAAATTATAACAATTGTGATACTAATACTAAAGTAAATTTAGACCGAGCTGACTGGTCAAAGTTTTATCTCAACAAATCTCTTTGTCAAAGGTTTCAATAAGTTTTATCATTTTGTCAATTACAGAGATAGTAACAGACCCGGCAAAGTTGAGACCCGAAGTTCACGAGATACTTGGAGACTGGACCCTCACTACCCGCATCCACTTTGTTGCTTTAAACTGTTGTTTAACTTTAAATCCTGCTTTTAAACTACAAGCAATTAAGTATTTAGAAGCTCGTTTAGATAAGGAGAGTTGTACGGTAATGTTCGCCGTTTTAATTATTTTTCAATTATTTCAAAATCATGCTCGAAGCTGACGTCTGTGGTGGTGAGTCCGTCGGCTGTCTACAGAAAGGCCAATAGAAAGTAAAACAAAGAAATAAAAATAGATTCGAAAATGATTTTTTAATGAATGGACCAAGAAGTAATGTAAGATTATTTTAATACATTACAAGAAGATCAAGTGCCAGTATACTCAGGAAATTACCTTTAGATAGACTCAGTTTAGCTACGTACTTCAACAGCACGAATTTAAAGTGCAATAACTCTATTTCAAGTGTCGAGAGAGCCGCAAGAGCGCTGTAAAAGCATAGATCAGTTTCCAGAGACGGCGAGACTCTAAAATGCAAGTTGAAAACAGAAAAATATAAGAAACTACACGCTCTCCTTCAAAAATTCAAGCAAAAATATCTATTTAGATCTTTGTTAAGTTGGTGTTTCATGAATGAGTAGAGGGACATGTCAGGTGGAACCCCCCAAAATATTCCTCAAGCTGCATTCTCTTTTATTAAAGAAAAATCTATTCATCATTATTTTATGTTTCAGTTATTTAGGAAAAAAATAACAAACGCGTGGTACTCTTCTCACCTATTAGGGGGATCGCCTCAGAGGTTTTAGTGATAACGTGTCCCACCAATAGAGAGAAAACAGTTTGCGACAGGAGAATTGTAACACCTGCAAAGATCAATAATAAACTATGAAACAAAATCAAAATCAAAATGTTCTATTTACATTGGTTAAACCTATAGTACCATCCCGTCTACACGTCGTCGAAAGATCTCGTCCTGTTTGTGTGCTGAGTCGGTATCAGGGGCTCAAGTGAAATCATAAACGAAACAGGGATAGTCATGCAAACACTAGAGGGTTTTATCACTGGCGTTTTATCATTATTATTATATTTATCATTTATTTGAGGAGAAGGGTTTATTAGAAGTTTTAACTATAGTTACACCACCCTCCAAGTATCCAGAGACCGCGGCTTAAAGCCTATGGATATAAAAATAATTCGAAAACAGTAACATTCAAAATAAACACCCAATACAAAACGTACCATGGAATCGATTACGTAGACAGCAAACTCACATAAATACTTGAAGATAATAAAAATACCAGTATAAACATTTAGAATAAAAACATCGTAACTTACCTTCAGCGTCCATTATTATTTAAAAGCTCTTGACAAAGTTATAATCACATGCCATGCCACTTAAATCGGAAAGTTAGTATCGTTACAGAAGTGTATCGATCAAATAAACAAAATAAATGATTAGTCAAGTGTCTAAACTGAAGCGAAGAATCACGGAATCGATTCCAAGATTTTAACCGAAATCACTATAAGATAATACGTAAAAGAAGAAAAACCTTGACGGTTACTCTTGCTACACTATTGCAATTTACTCTTCAAGAGAGCGAATTCTTGAATTGTTTTTAATAAGCAAAAGCAATTTAACAATGTCTTGTAATCGACGTCATTTATTGACAGACAATAAAATGATAGCTTGAAACCACTTAATAGTAACCGCTGACAAAAAATTAAAATTAACTTTAAAATTACATAATTTACTCCTTGTAATGTTTTAAAATAATTATTAATTATCCATTTTAATAACAAAAACAAAATGAGAGCTTAAATAAAATAAAAATAGTATGAAATATGAAATAAAAGTACCAGGACACCATGAATGTGAAGAGAAAATAAATGTGGGAGACAAGCGGGATGGACAAACGGTGTGGGTTAGGTTTGGGTAGTGTACCTAACAGGGGGATAGCGTCGGAGACCTGTGGCAGGGTCTCGGCTACCAGGTTGAGGAACACCGTCAGCGAGAGAAGAATAGTGACTCCTGCAATCAAACACATGGTTAACATCCCTACTGACGTTGATATCGTATAGCAGCTCTCCGATGTTTTAAATCACCATTGTCTTTTCCTAAGTGATACACTTGTGAATGATGACAATACCAAAATGATGTCTACGCCAAGAAACACTTACCGTCTTTATACGTCTGGATCTTTGTGGCAAACTAACATCGACACAAACAGTCATACCACACTCTAGACAATCTAATATTCATTTCAGTGCACGCTGCTTCCGAACGGCTCTTAAAAGTTTTATTACCCCTTTGGTACGTTCAACAAGCTGTATAGCGTGAATTCTTGGCTTTTACGGTACACGTTTATTATTTCTGATTAATTCTCGCCTCCACAATGTAATATTAAATGGTTCTTGTTGCTTTTATCGTTGGTTTGAGATGAATATTAAATGCGTTTGCAATTCTTGTTGCGCTTTTTAATATTTTGGATTGGTTTTCTTGCGGTTGTTTCCTTTGTGAGTTTGATTATTTTTAGGAAACTCAATGGAAAACATCTGTAACACGATTGATGTTTGTGGTTTTTAAAGAAAATGGTGACGTAGACCATGGATACATTGCCTGGAAATACTTCCAAAAAAAAAAAAAATTTTGAGTCGTATGTATATCACCATAAATTTTAGAGGCTATAAAGTTAACCCCAAACTTGCTTACAGTCCGTGTAATATAAAGTCCTATGTAATCCACGCTGAATAACAAACCACTGGCCCTAGTATACTGCCTTGAGGAACCCCAATAATCTTTGTATTCCAAATAACGACAGCAGCGTGCACTTTTCTCCAGCACGATGACCTTAAGTGCGGTACCTATTAATGGCACAGCATCAGACGTGGACGGCATCTTTTCTGCGACCAGGTTCAGAAACACGGTTACTGACAACAAGATTGTCACACCTGTCGACCGGCCAATGCATGGGTAAGTAAGAATTTCTATCAGTATCAAGTAAATTAAACGCTAGAAGTGAAACCAAAAGCACTTGATCATCTCTAACACTAAAAGCTTGATAGCATGTATTAAAAGCATTCTACTGTTTTTCTGCGAAGTCATTATCTTGAATAGCTTCCACATTTTCATCGACATCATCATTAGTATTGCATTACTTGAAGTAGTTTCATGTGTTTCTATTGTTAAAGTACACGATATCACAATTTAATTTACCAACTAAAACATTTCTTCAAATTCAAGTCACAATTTCATTGTAACTCCATACCATCACGCAAAAATAATCAAGAACTTGAACAATTTATTAAACATTCACTAATATTTGGAAGGAAGGAACTCAACCGTGAATGATACTTCAAATCTGACTCACCGAACATGGCCAATTTTCTAGTCTGTGCAATAATCATTCTAACGCCTCCTTCAAACGATCCCCCATTAAATTTAAGTACGTTCTTAGTTCCAGTAGAGCTGCTTTTAAATACTCAAGTCTCATCGCTTATAATTAAATTGTAAAACTGTCTTTTATGGACCATGAACGATATTTAGTTATAAATTATTAAAGCATGCCGTTTATCGGATTGCTCTTTGCTTATAATCTTTCAGTAGATGGTCCATTGATTTTGACGCTGTAGACAGTTAAGTCTAACTCATGTTTGGGCGATTCATAATTGCTAGCTGGCACGAAAATAGTTCTAAAGGAACATTATACATAATAACGTCCTCTCTTAACACTATTCACTAACATTACCAGGGTAATATTAATTATAAAACGCTAACCCACTTACAATACAGACTCCCTCTACTGTTGACTCATATCTAAATGTACTGCAAACTCGAACGTACATCAGCACTTATACCATATATATTATACGACTGCGATACGAATATATACACATTGTGGCCTTTCCATGATAAGAAAATGGAACACGATTTCGCTCCGTTCTTCCGTGCCTCTTTTGCTTACTGTACGTCCCACGTTATTCACTTGTCAACAAAGCAGTTTTGCTTGTAGAATGTTGAATATTTTAGTGCTAGTGAATTATCTAGTTTCGTACAAGGTATTAAGATACTTTGGTTTGGCTGACCGTCTCGTTGGTCACGCGATGTCGAGTTAGTAGTTGCAAGCACGAGTTCTGAATTTGTCCTGTCCTGAATTGATTCGCAGGCATCGGAAAATATCATTGAGTTTTCCACTGGCCCAGACTCAAGTTATCAGGGACTTAATGCAAAATGTTGGTGAAATAAACTCTGAATAACTTTTTGATTTTTATTTGCTAAGTAAAACACAGTGTACTGACCGAGAGTAAGTTTTTCCCCGGAATCCGGCGGCAGTGTGAACCCGAGAAGTGCCATCGAAGAGATGAGCACGCACGGGACGATGAGGTTGAAGAAGTAGTACAGAGTTCTTCTCCTGATCATGATGGTGAATGTCACGTCGACGTAGGGCTCTGGGCAGCACGCATAAGTTATCGTGTTCTTTTTGCCTGGCATTCCTGTGGATTGGTAAGGCAGTAGTATATTTGTAATCAATAAATGAAAAGTTAAAATGTTGTCGATGTAAATGAAAGCTGCGAACTAGTGGCGTCCAAGGACTGGAATGAGAAGTGTTAGATGTCTGGCGGCGAGATGGGCAGATGACCAGGGAGTATCCTGGGATGAGGCTGTCGCGAAAACGTGGGGCTTGGTTACCACCAAAGGCAGGCCTATACTCAGCAGTGGGTGAAGTCGGGCTATGGATGATGATAGATGAAAGAAAAATGTGATGTTGATGATATTTTAGCAATAAAACAACAGAAAAAAAAAACTATAAAAGGTAGAGAGAACGATGCGCAATGATAAAAGATCTCTCCTTTCAACAGTACCTCGGAAATAGCCATGAAAGTTTTGGATCTACCACCATAACTCACCTATTAGATACCACTCCCCGTTTGTTATGAAGTCCGACAGATCACCGCCTGCCTCATCTTTTAGCACCAGATCCAACTGTCAGGGCGAAACACGGTGTAGTTTGACACATTCAACAAGATGCACTAATACCCTAACTCATACCAGGAAACATGCCAAGAATACCGAGATAGCAGGACCAAATGAAGTAAAAAAATCTTCCATTATTCGTCTTGCAATACGGACTTCTTCAAGCAATATGATTGCTGTTCAGGAAGCAATTTCGTAATGAAATGGTTTGCGTTTCTTGCTCCATCGTCCTTTCCCTTTGCATACTTTATTGGATAAAAAACTTCAGCAGATTTCGTAAGTTATAAACGTCTTGGAGCCTTTTATTTGCTATCGGCTTAAAATCGTTTTACTTAGTCATTGTCTGGAATCTTTTGATCCTGCCATCTTTAAGTATTCGAAGTTTCTCATAAAATAATGTATACGTTAGACCGAAAGGGAAATGTGAGAACCTCTAAATGCAAGACAAGGTAGGGGATGCAAGAGCATGCTTTAAACAATTGGAAAATATCGCCGCCATACGGAATGTTGTTAATTAGACTACAAGGAAACAACTAACAAGCATATAGGAATAAACATAAAACTTAAAATAAAAACCACTACTAGGAAAGAAAAGACATTTATAAGACAATATCCATTAAATAGGTGATTAAGAATAAAACAACAATAAAAATACTAAAACCTACAATCTCTGCTTAAAAAAAGAATAGAACTTCAAACGGTAAAGAAAGCATCGTTCAAAGCCGCACATTGCCAGTAATGAACGAAGCTAATCCAGTTTCCGCAAACCACGTCAAACTTCAAATTCTAAAACTGTTCATTATAATGAAAGTTAAAATAATACGAGGACACAAAGGCAAAGTTAGATTAAGTCTATAACTAACACGTGGCACGAGACTGGAGTAATGAGGTCTGAGGCGCGGCCCAACTCCGGGACACTAAGGAATTATTCAAGAAGTTATCACTCAACGTACACGATATTTATGACAGCTTTTGTTTTATATTTTACTCGAGTTTTTAGACTGAAGAGGACACTTTGTAAAGTAATTTTAAAAGGCAACGACGCTAAACTTTCAACATAAATAAGAATTTTTAATATGTTGCTTTGAAACTCAAACAAAATAAAACTACGAACGGTACAATAGATTTTAAAAAGCTATCTGTTAGTGCAAATGTTACGTTTGACAGTATTCAACAATTTACAATAGCTTGTGATTTCGGTGCGGCGGTCATTTGTAAACAAAGCGACCATAGCTCGGTCAATCGGTTCCAAACTGTACCTACAACGCTTCAACATTTGTACCCATCACCCAAATTGCTGTCCGAGCGGAAATCAATCGGGTGACACAAATAAAATATATTTATTTTATACAACGTCGTATTTAATAGTACCTACAGACAATATCTTTATTTGTGCAACAGAATCTGCGAAGGAAAATCACAACGAGACAACGTGAGTGAACTCTTGATCGAAAATCAATACTTACATTCCGAGACTAACATAAATTCTGTCAAGAGCTACAAATGGATACATGTACAAATACTTGAGAAAGAAATAAATAGAAAAAACGTGCATTTAAATTGTATAAAACAACACTAAAAATAAAAGCTAGGTATTAAAAGAATACGTCTCTAATGTAAACTACAGAATAGAAAACGGATTCAAACGACTGAATGTATGCTAAATTATTCGAAACATTGCTTTATAGCTAAATATTCGAATATATTCTAGAGGTGACCGTTTTGATGGCGTCGAAAAGTATTTTCACCTTCTTTAGATGTAAGTAGTTTCGTATGCTGTATTAATTTACGCAGACTAATGTTATCAGGTAAGTAAAGCCCATTAGTTATACCGATCATTTCTTATTGTAGATAAGAACTCTTTTTAGTCTTCTGGACCTTTGATTAGTTCAGAGTAGCTTTACAAAATAAGCCAGTTACTCCCATTCGAGTGAATTTCATTTCATATTATATTATATATTAATAACACATTTATCATCTAAATTCGCAATATTACTATATGCTTCAAAATTCATTGAATGTTTTTATTATAGAGGTTTTGTGCGGTCATATTTCCTGTAAATATGTAATGAAGCTTTCCACAGTGATTTTAATTTCCTATAAAATGAAACACAATAGAAAATAATTTACAATAGTGTTACGGTTTTAATTTAAAATTAATTGTCACACTATATTAAAATTAATTACGTAAGTAATTATAACAATAGGTTTCCATGAAAGTATTATTTTAAGCGTAATGAAATTCATAATTTATTTGATTTAGGATAAATGGACTGTTTATTATATCAAAATATTGACCTAAACAGAAAATTATGTGATGACGCTTCGAATAATTTAGCAGAACAATACAATGAAAATTAACTAGAGATAGACTAAAACTTTAAATACATACATCGTGTGTACATTCCATGATCACACAATGTGTATATTTGATGTATCACATCTAAACACACATACATTGATAACGATATACACACGTAGAGTGCACATAGTTTTCAGTCTATTCTGAAAAATGTGTCACGCTTTAATACATTTTGATTGAAACAGAAAGTGATTACTGTACCTTTAATTTTTTTTTTTTTTATTTACTTATACCATAGTTTGTACCAACACGTGCAGCTAGCCAACATAACATGGACTAACTTCAAAATTGTCAAAAATTAAACATGGTTTTCTTTCGAGTTTGGGCCTACGTTAGTAATCATTAGTGCCAATCAAAACGTTTAATATATAGGTTGTAATAAAATACATATATACACACAATTTTTCTACAGAATTTTCCGTATGGCGGGTTCATAATCGTTTCATTTTATTAGTGACTTTCTTCCATCATTTATGTACAGTGCTAATCTTTTGCATCATGCAAAATAGTACACTCAAAACTGGATATGGAAATATCCTAGGTTTCTCACATGGTTCCCTTAGATTTCACCCTAACCTTACTTAATCCTAATATATCTAAGCTATCTTATTCTTAGCTATCTAACCTATTCTTTATCCTAATAAGATTAATTCCGCGATCTTTTAATTTAATTATTCCAGCCACGGTTCTTATTTGTAATGTTATTGTGTAATTAAATCTTGTTAATTTAGAAGTAATTAATTGTAATGAGGCTCGAGTTATCTGCTCTGTTAATGAAAAGATGTTTGCTTTACTTTAAGACTTTTGCTAAGTAGTTTTTAATTAACTTTTAGCGGTTACGGAGACACTTGTCTTTCATAGGTACTTGGTTTTATTTGATAAGTTCGTAGTATTTAAGTAGCAAATTTTATACCTGTGGTCAAGGGACCACTACTTAATCTGTCAAAATAAGAGAATCTGCTCCTTTTCGTTAGATCAAGGAGTTTCTACGTATCTGTCTTTTTCAAGTATGACTAACTCTGACCATGAAAATCAGTCAGTATTTTGTAAAGTACGCTTTAAGAGCACTGTATCGTTAAGTCAACAAATAACTTTGCAAACACAAATGTTACATCTCCAAACATAAGACCTAATTTGAAATTCATAGTACAAGGTCTTATATTAATTTTCCTTTAAAATGAAACAGAACTCCAGGCTAAGCCAACATTAGAAACATAAATACAGCCCAGGGGTACATGAGCTGATAAATCTCAAGTTAAAATATAAAGCGGACAGGTGAATCCGTAACGTGTGTTTAACTAAACTTCGTTCACGATGTTTACCTAAGCGAAATGAGAAACCTATACTACATATCGAGTGCAGGTTCGGTGAAACCGGTGAGGACAAATCATGGACCAGATGTTGATATCGGACACTTACAGATACTTCAGCAAATTATTTGTTAGAGTCCGGTAATTGAAGCCGTGTTCACATTCTTTCCGCACCATTTTAACCAAACCTTTAAGGTTGCTAACCTAATAAAAAATTACAAAATTGTTTGCGATTTAAAATTCGTGAGTGAAAAGAATACTATACAATCGAAATTCAAAAGTCTACATTTTTTTTTGAGTCGTTTGTACTAGTCTTTTAAAATCGCGATGGAACCGTGACTGATACGAAATTTAAAACTATTTTAATTTATTTAAAGAGCCAGTGAAACTAGTGAGTGAAATAACATAATATCTTTAACGTTCTAAAGTTTCTACCTGATTGCCGTCATATGTCCAGCTACCAAACTTCATATCACAGTGTTGGTCGTCGAAGGGAAACCACGTGATGTCTATCTTGCATGTGCTCTTGAATATGCCAGGAGGCACGTACAGGCAACTGCCGTTGTTTCTGACCACCACATTGGTCTGGTATGTCCCGTCAAAACCCTCGTCAGCACTATATCAATACAAATTGGATCATCAACTAACTGTATGTTTTTAAACATGTGTTACTGTTTTGTAACATTGTTGTAAAACATTTAATAAACATCAATCGTCAAATATAATTAGATAAAAAAATATTATAGCTGACCATTAGATATGGTAGCAGCTATAATGCTCATATTAAAGTCACTTCTCATATATTTTTGCAATAATCGTGAGCTTTTATAGACGAGTTTATGATCTATTGTTTTTCAAAGTTCCAATCGTTCGCTAATAATGAACGAAGGAACACTGATATAAATAAATGATCTATGTACAGAATTTTACTGAAATAAATTAGATGGAGCAATTGACCCTCATCAAACCCTTTTTTTTTTTTTTTTTTTTTTTTTTTTTTTTTTTTTTTTTTTTTTTTTTTTTTTTTTTTTGGTGGGTGTCCCTCATCAAACCCTTACAATTGAAAACGAACGCTGGGTACTAAGAACATTCTTTGATCAGCTTTAGTAATTTAATTAAAAAATCCTTTGGACACATTGCATGTGTTTTCCTATTCATGAAAATGTACAAAATGTTAAATAGTTTAACGTAAAAAATATACATTTTTGTTTAAATTATCTTAAATTGAAAATGAAGCCGGCAAAGCGTCAGTGAAGTCGCGTGAAAAAAAGAATCTTAAAACTGTTTTTCTAATGATGAAGATCGTCATGTTTATTTAATTTAAAACAGAATTTTTAATTAGATACAGACCATTTTATTTACTTTTTATTAAAGCTATATCTAAAGCGAAATGTGCTTTTATATAATAAAGCGTTTAGTTTTATTAGTTATTTATTTGTCAGTGCTTCGGATTCATCTGGGACGCTACTTAATTTAAAATGTGCTGTCATTGACAAAGGTGAAATTAGAATAGATTTTATCATTGACTGCACTGACGTCATCCTCTCGCTCACCAGATTAAGAAAAGAAGCGGTTTTCAAAAAAGTGTTGCAAAAGGAAGAAGTTGCAAGTTACAAAAATAAAAAACATCTGACAAGCGAGACAATGACAGTGGTGTCTCAAATCAGCGACTAGCGTGCCATGTACGTTTATTTTATTTTTATTTGTGGCAGCACTGAGTAGGAGCTTACAACCACGCGAATGATCGTTACTTTTCAAATAAAATAAAATATATATTATAAAGGGGGGGCAAGCACCGATCATCACATTCGGGACTATCTCCTACTGTGCTGTCACAATTCTGAAAATTATGTAGTTAAATATATTAATTTTAAAATAGGAAATTAAGGTACACAAAAAAAATATAGATTATAAAGGTCATCTTAGAACTAAGCAATAGAAAATAGGCAGAAAAAACAAAATGCTTGGTTGATGCATAATTTCAACTTACGTTAGCAGTTATAATAAATGTTTGTTTTGTTTATTCTGCTGTACAAGTTTACAACAAACCTCCCGCAGGCTTACACACGTCTTTACAAAGGCCTTTATGTGCTAAATAAAGAACGCGGGCCTTATCGCCCACATTCATTTATCAACGTGCCCGACAATCTGATCATTAGTATTTTTCATTCAACTCCCCCTTAATGAACACCATTCTAATCGGATTTATTATCTGGCGTCAAAGTAAATGTTAGCTTTGGTGGATTTAAGTTTTCTTTAACATAACATTTGGGTCAGACATCGGCCTTCTTGTGCTGTTTTTTTGGAAGTCTTCAAAAAGGTAGCACGAATGGGGCAAAAATGTGTTGTTACGAAAGATAAAACAGAACAAAATAATCTTGCGCGATTATTTTGTTCTGTTTTTATCTTTCGCAGTCATAGTCAGATATCACCAAGTTACTAATAGGTCCCGTGCCTGAAATCCTTACAATACATTTCTATGCAGCTTCATCAGTTTCATTTCTGTAATTCTCTTTGAACTTAGATTTGTACAACTGATATAATTCTAATCAATAAACCACAAAGCGAAGATTCAAGATCTCATCTGGGCTACAGTTTAGCTGTAATTTGCCCACGAGTGTCCGGGGACGCAAGGCGATGAAACCAAGATACTAGTCTATACTGGTTTACTCCGGCTTGTACTGGCCGTAACTAGTTGAAACTAACTTTTGGTGTTGCCGTTAATAAAGGAGTTAATTTTAATTCACATTTGGGATTTATTTTCGGAATAAAGTTAGAGTGTTTTATGTTTAGACGTAAATTAATGTCTACTGTAGTGTTAAAAGGTTGGAACTCAGTTTAATGTTAGGCGTTCCACATCAATGCCTTTGGTACAGAATATTTAGTAAGTAAATTTCGGATTCTGACACCTTTAAAGTGGCAACAGACCAGTTTCCACAAACGTTCCTAACTCCATTTTATTTATTATTTTGACAGACACTCTCTAATACTAAATGCAACTCTGACTATTGTAAAATTCCCTTCGTGATGCATCTGGTGCACAAAAAAACCACACCAACCAAAACTGCCACCCACAAATCCTAAAAACAAACAAGATAAAATCCTCAGATGGTGAAAAGCCCAAACGACCGTAGGCGTTCACTACAACAAAAGTGCTGTCATTCTTGCATGTAGTATTCATGGAGCAGGGACGTGCGGTAACCACTACTTCACTAGGTTTGTTAGTTGGCGTCCCGCCAGCAAATCCGTATTAACGCAGACCTCGTGTCAAACAGTAGTGTAATTCAGTGGATTGAATAAAACATGCGATCGCTGCGAATTGCCGAATGGACAGTTTTCTTTTGGCATGTTTTTATTTAAGGGTTTTTGGTTTGTGAATGGAAGCATCTCTGCAGTGGTTTGGCTGGTTAACGGAGCTATATCGTTTATATGATATAGCTTCGTTATCGTTTATACGATTTAGTTCGATAGCATGTTAGATTTTTGTTTTGTGACCACTGTTGTGGGCTCTCAAAGCATTTCACTGCGTGAATAAAAGACCTCTCTCCGGTTGCGCCTTTTGAAGCGTTTTAGTTATTTTGATTTTAATTTCGTATAAGTTCCACAATCTTGAGCTCTAAAATGTAGTTTACATACGAACAAGATCCACCTGGGACTCCTATCCATGCATGTCTTGCGTCAAAAATCGACTACAGTATCTGACAGAACCCATATTGTCAGTAGTTTTGACTTCAACATCTGTCAAACACCTAGCGTATCACCTGAAATATTTCCAAATTACACTTCGGTGTGACACACATCCCCTACCTTCAACAAGCCAGTCACGAAGATGGTAAACAAGGTGCCACCATCACACAATCCGTAAATGATTTAAAAGCTTTCATAATCGAATGCTGGGCTATGGGCCACTGGCCCAGCGCCAACCAGCGCCGATATTCGCGACGTATAGCCAATATCGTAAATGGGTGAATTTTGTTGTTTTGTTAATATGTTTGAAGTGTTGGCTGAAATATTGGTTATGAGAACGTTGATTCGAAAAGTGCAGTGTGAGTGGTGGGCTTTTTAATTAATACTTCGATGTGGGAATGTTTTTGGACTGTTTATGATTTAATTAATAAGAAAAGAGGTAGCTCGAGTTTTAACTTTGAATGTTAAAATCTTATTATTGTATAAACAAAAGCAAACTAGTTGAAACGATAAATGCACAGCTCCTCATTAAAAACGAAAGATACTCTAGACTTATAGAAAGCGTCATTAGACTCAGAATAGAGCCTTAGGCCATCACGTATGTAAAAGTCGATACCAAAATACCAGTCGACTATTGATTAGATTACCTAAACCATCGACTATCTCAGTCTTATGTAAGTCTCTTCCAAGGTGAGGTAAACCGATTAACGAAGTTAGCAATCTAATGTGATTCCACTAACTTCGTCTGGTTTGGTTTACGATGCGGCCACAGCCTACACTGTGTGTATAAAATGGAGTTATTGAGTTACATTGTATACCAAACTCTACAAAATGTTGTAGATACTTGATTAAAGACTATATAGGGAATATGGAAAAGTCAGATCTGTACTCAGTATTGCGGGACACAAATAATACTGGCAATAATAATTGCCAGCTTCGTTGTGCCTCCACTGAAGAAAATCGTCTAATTATTTACATATTCCTAAATGTTTCGCATATCTTAATTATGTATATATTGTATTAAGATAACTCGAGTATTGTTATAAATATTACTTGAAACTGATTTCATTAAAAATGAATTTTAATATAAGTAAACAAATGATAAGTATACAATTGGCGAGTACAATCTTAATACTGTTCTGTGCCAAATGTCCCCGTTTTACCCCAGTGTCAGAGTGTATGTTAATAGGATATAAAACGTCGACTTAGCAAACACTTACTTGCAAGTCAAATTCTTTTATGCGAGGCGAATTATTTGAATGTTTACGCTTTACAGATAATCATATTATACTTGCGAATTTCAAAATAATGCTTGAAAACATGTAAGTATGTCTATGACTTAAAAGAAATAGCTTTATTGAATCATCTGTATTAAGGAGGTCTTGATGATTTATATCGTGATACACTATCTACTATATTTAACTCATAAACAACTGGAAGCATAATTATCCCAAACTGCAACCATATCAACATTTCAGTCACAATACATGGGTGTATAAAATACCTGAATACATGGGTGTATTCAGATATTTTCCCGAGGTGTACTTTTACTCGATCTTTCCAAGCCGTGTACATTAATTATGTTGCCTCCAAGTGAAATTGTGAATCACCTGCACGTTACGAATATCATACGCCCATAGCCCGTGTGACGGGAGAAAATGAGCGCGGTGAATGAGCAAATCTTTTTCGGTGTATTTTGTACATATCGCAAAAAACGTGAATAGATATTATGTACACGAATTTTGCTGTTAAGGAGAGAAAATATATTAGGTACGTTTATTAACACTGCGATTTGATTTATTTGTAAATATTTTTTTATTTACTTTGTTATAGGCAGATGCTAGATTCGTGATTTATCTTGCCTTGTTTGTTGCTTATTTCACTGTTTTTATACTCTGTACGTAATTCAACATCCAATAAATAAGCCCATACCAAACAAAGTATACCCTAAAACACCCATAAATTCCTTACATTTAAAACATTCTATTAGCTGATTGCAAGTTTCCCCGTAATCGCATCAACAAATCACGTCTATAACTTTTATTTACAAAAAGGATAGTTGACTGGCGGACTTCCAAGCTTAGTTCCCAACTCAGTTTCACCATTTAAATCTGTTTTACTGTTCAAACTTAAAAGTCTGGAAATGTTGAAAACCGGCCAGTTGCTAACACCGATGGAGCGGTTATGTCCTCATTACACGAGCCGAGTCTGCAACTCTGCAATTTACCCGACCTTTATTTTAATTCGGATGCCTGTTCAAATTTCGCTTAAAAATCTTGGGGACTTTTGGAGGCTTAATGTTCGTGTAAAAGCAACAGATAAATTATAACGTAGCCGTAATGTATTACCGTTAATGTAATTTTGGTTAATGTCGCAGATTTTCCTTGTATCATTAAGTGATATTTATAGACGCTTCTCTGTGTTTAAGGCTCCATTAAATCATGAAGGAACATCTAAAAGAAAATCTAATTATAGAAAGTTACAAACAAAAGGGAGCCGTGAACACCATTCAAAGTAGGAGAGGTCATGTAACTCTATGGGATATTCATTCCAGGGGGCATTAGCACAATAAATAAAGTAGATAGTGACTAAAGAAAAAACATTCTGAACAGTAAATCTGCTATCTCTCGCTCTCCATAATATCTTATATTCTATGGCATCGTTAAAGTAGTAGTGTTGGAGCCATAACTGCCTATCCATGAATGTTCGTAAAAGTTATCGGCCTAAGATATACGTCTATAAACGTCTGGCTTCCGGCCAGGTAAGTGCCGATAAACATGGAATACACTTAACATTAAATCATGTGACACTAGGTTTATATCATTTGCTTCTTAACGGTGTAATGAATAACATGTTTGGCGCGCCGCCAGATGGCGCCACTTTCCGCGGACGTCTGTTTGCCGAGAAAATTTGTTTAACGTTAACGACGTTTCAACGACGCGACTGCATTTGAATTTGGAAATAAATTGTGTGATTATATTGCTGTGTTCTGGGTCCACAAATTGCATGTTGCAGAGTCGATGTCGTGGAATGGGGCACTTATTTCGAAATTTTGTCGCAGATGGCTTCATTTAAAGTGAACAAGTTTGGAAATTAGAAATCCTAAGCTCGGAATACGCCAGTGTTCAGCTATAATTAAAATCTTCTGGTTTTGAAATGTAAAGTAGTCTGGTAAAATATTTCTTCCCCTCAAACGTTGGGACGGACATTAAGGAAATTTATAATTATTTTGTCCGCATATTTCAGCAAGTTGAACTCTCTAGTGAGATTTAAGCCCCGTAGTTACTTACAGTCACTTTAAAATAATTTTCGCCAACCTATAAAGTAATAAGAACTGAAAAATGGTAGGAACGTTTCCGTATTTTATTAACGGTTCTACGTATAAAATACTTCGTTCACTTTACCACTAGCAAAAAAACCCTATTTACTAAATTAATTTACCTTTAAATATTCTACCAACACTTCAGCAAATCTTTCTGAATGTAGAATAAAATCAAGTATCCCATTGTTTTATCCGTTGGGATAATAAAACAAACACTTTATTTGTCCCTTCCCTTTAAAATAATTAACACAGCTTTGTTGGCAAAAATTACAGAACATAAAAATTGCTACCCCCATTAAAACCCCTCAACCTTATCTCGGATGAATTTTAAATTAATTCAAAATACCAGTAGGTACTGTTACTTTGTTATTTATAGTCTGGAGTTTCTGTAGAAATCCAAAGCCCCAAGCTATATACAGTATCTGAAATTGAAAGCTTTAAAAAAATAAATTGTTAGGGTAAGGTATTATACCCGTTTTATATACTCTCACCTATTGTACATAAGCACGTCCGGTTTCCACAGCTTGTTAGGCGTGATCCTGAGGTCCTTGACTCCTCCATATTCACTGTCGTTCCACCTCAGGTTGTAGTCATTCCACTCCTGTACATCAATACACAATCAGAAATATCATCGTCGACCAATAAAGGGTGCGAGCAAAAATATTGGAGCATTTCTGATTTTGAAAAATGAATGCAGTAAAAAATTGGAGCGAACACTGATTTTAAAAAAATGTGACAGATAGGAGAAATTCTGATTTTAAAAAGTGACATAAATGTAGAAAAGTATAGGTATTTTTTATGTGGTCATTGCAGGATTCTTGTGTCAAAAAGTAAAGAGGTTGAAGTTAAAAAGTGAAGTTTTTAGTAAGGTAAACGTTAAAAATGTAATAAAAAGGTGCTAGACACCTCAAGAGGTTCAAGAACAACTTTTCAATGTCAACAGGGCAGTTACAAAGTGCGGTGCTGTGAATTGTGAATGATAAATTGTGTTAAAATAGCGTTCTTAAGTACTGATAGCGAGAAAATTTAGTACTATCATAAATGTAATTTAATGTAGGTAGAGGTTCTTTCGATAGTGGCATTAGAGCCTGTCATTATGTATTTTAATATTAATATCATCTGCAATCAGAATAACTGAATAATTTCAGTATTTACTGTGCCGAATAACAAAGTCCTTATTCAAAGTTGTGGTAACTTTCGTCCACAATAACATCGCCGAAAACTACAACAATTTGAACTGGCATAAATATAACTTTGTCACGGGGCTCCGAGTCAAAGAATGGAATTTTACAATGTCAGATAAAATACCTATCAAAAATATTCCAGTCATTCTGCTCGACAGTGTACGGAGCGATGGTGGGTGTCGTTTTTACGGCCGATCTCAACGTAAAGATTTCTGTTGACATTATTTTGTATTCTGTAGCTACTCTGTTTATCTACTTTTAATATCGAAGCTCCCAAAGAGTACTAAATGACTATGTTAAATTACGCTAATTTTCTCTTTACAAAAAATTTAAATATTTAACAAAAGCTCTTACGATTGTGGGCTGGTAACAAAATTATTGCACAGTTTATTATAAATAAATAAAGAGCTTAGGATTGAGTTCAATCCGATTAGTATATACAGACTACATTGAAAAACATGTTTTCAAGTGCAGCTTATCTTACTTTTTGTTAGAATTTAATAGAATAGATATGTTTTAGAACTTTGTATTCGAAGCTTAATATGATATCCAGATAATTAGATTACTTGTACATTAATGATTTCTCTAATGATTCAGACACAGTCAGGATAGGTAAGACTTCCATAAATCAATAAATAAGAAAACTGAAAGTAAACATACCCAGCCAGCGGTCGTGAGCGATCTCGTGTTAATAATTGATACTGTAGTTCTACGGCATGTCAATATTTGTATAGAATATATTAAGACAGTGTAAGGTTGATGGTATTCCTAGCTTACGTAAATATCTGTATAAACGTCTTGAGAAAACAAATCTATACATATCATATACAGCGTGTAACATAAAGTGTGTGGCCATATTTAAGGCCTTGCTACAGAACATCAAATTGAAAAACATTATCTATGAAACCAACCAGCTACCACACTTCACACCAAATTGAAAAACCTATTCGCGCAAAATATGGCCACCTGATTTTAGCTCAAAGAGAAAATTTATCAGTTTGATGGTATGGAGCACATCACACTATCTATTACACACCGTATATATTCTCTGTTCTCTACACTTATCGACTCTTTGTACAAATACATACTCTTGATACATATATATAAGAGGTATCTTGGTTCTCTTACAAGGCTGATTCAACTTGTTGCTACATTCATATTTTATGTGTCTTCAGAGTACTCTATTGGCTTGTATACCGTACCCTCTATCCTATCTCTCAACACAGCTGATTGTAGACATCTGTTGTAGGTTTACGTATAAAGATTAAGTGACTATTTATAAAATCTTGGTATATTTAATATTTTGATTGCTTCGATAAAGAGTCTAAACGACTTTAGTAAGATTTTTGATAGGAAATAAACAGTTTTGTTTATCCAGAAGTGTCTTTCCAGAAAATCACGGTAACAGTATTTAAAATAATGCCAGTAACAATACAATTTTGAAGTTGACTCGTTCTATTTTCATTGAAATCGCCCGACAACGTCTTAGTTTAGAAATGGGATCAGTGTATTCAGTGTGACATGTTCTATAACTAAAGTGACAATATTGGAAACTATACAGAGTATATTACCGAATCTTTCCCAATATCAGAATCTGAAAAATATTCACAGATTCACAATACACAAACAAACAGAAAACCCGGGAACCCTTGTACACAATTCCAATATTGTCGTCTGTGCTCACATCCACAGCAGCTACAATATCATCTCACCACCAACGATAACAACCCGTTCAGACCCCGGCAAAACAAAGCGGACCCTTCAAACTTCACCCACTTCTCTAATATTGCAAAAGTTAGACCCACAACTTAGCCATATCTACCTCTACATACCGACGTATTTGTACAGTATCATATTACATTCCCCGCCAGACGACTACTTACAAATAGGGTCATAACTCCTAAACTTCTTTACTGTTTTTCGTGAAACGTATTGTATAATGAAGCTGGATAATAGGGCTACATTTAAAATTAATATTGAGTTAAATTAGAGACTAGATTTTGAAATAATTGTGAAGATTTAAGAGGACCACTTTGAGTAGCTTATCCAATTTGGGTCATTTGCCGGAGTGGGAGTGAGACAGATATAATAAGTAATGTTCTCTCCTGACGGGTTTGTGTATCAATTAGATAGTTTAACGGCTTTATTGTTTTCAGGCATACGGTGTAATATGTGGCAACTCGTAACTTATGGGTAACTTAAGTGCTTAAGGGATCTGCGTATGTTGAAATTCCAATCGTTCAGAAATGACAGGGGATTATCGTGCATAGGAATTTAGGCACAGTCCTGTAAGTGTTTGCGACAACACACAATACACAATATGATGTTCTCGTAGATTAGACAAAGTAAAAAATAATTTATAATGTTGTAAAAATACGATTGATAAAGCAATGATGCTATTGGCGAAGATTATATAAAAAACGGTCATTTTAAATCAATAACTTCAGAAGTACGGTACTACTTTATTTGATAGATCTAAAAACATTTTAATAATTTTCTTAACAAACTCTCAAGAGAGAACACTAACTTTGAAATTGGTAAAAGAACATGGTAACTTAGTAAATTGGTCGTTAAATTTAAGAACTTTGAAATTTAAACTTTACTTCAAAGCTCTCAAAGTTTATTTTTGATAGAGCAATGTACAAATGAACTATGATAAAATATAGAAAATTTTAGAGAAGAGATATTAAATTATATAATGACAATGGAAACTTTACATGTTTTCATAAAAGCTCTCGAAACTTATGTTTTAAAAAAGAACACAGATTTATGTATAGAAATATAGTTTGTATAAACTTTAGTTGTTTGTACATTTCGCAATCATTTGAATCTGCAATAATACATAATAATATGCACACGACACAACACAAACACGATATACCTACAATAAATATATACAAGAATACGATAGGCAAAAACAGAATAATACATCATTTACATCACCTCTAAAAAGCGATAAAACGTGCAATGGGATACATGCAGAAACGTTTAAAAAATACATAAGTCCATATACACAGCACATTTTGTACCTAAGAAGCTCGACTTTTCTAATTTCCTTGCAAGAATACAAAGGCCTTCAGAGACCTTTCTGTCAATAACAAGACCAGGGGATTGGGGAACACTACTGTTTCTGTAACTAAGCTGCCGTATTGGTAAATGCTAAAATAATTAGAGTTTTAATAGCTTAACTACATACCTTTATTGCTGGAAAAGTAAATAATTACATATATTTTGTCTAAAAGAAAGTATATATAAATAAATGTAACCGTTTCTGAAATTTACCAAGACAATGCAACCAACATCAAAAGTATGTAAATTAAGCGTCATCGTTTAAACTTTTTGTTAAAAAAATAAATAAATCATAAAACCAAAATTCTTTGATGAAATCGGGAACTTAAGCAGAATATCTATTTTCCAAATAAAATAAAACTAAACGGGTCTATTATAACAAATTTATTTTAAAAATGTGTACATTTCATGTCAATTATGTACACAATATTTTAAAATTTCGCATTTTTATGTAGCATACAGGTACCAAAGACTAAAACATTTCAAAGAAGAAGAAAGAGTTTAAAATACTTTTTAGAAAATTTATTTTAAATAGTCAAAAACGTCGTCCCAATGAAATTTAACTCCGCAGGCAAACTAAATTCGAGCATGGTAACCATACTTCAATTTGAACGAGGATATTATATTTCCCATAATAAACATTCCATGGCCATGCATAGTATGAAAAATACTACAATTTCTTGTAGCGAAAACAAAATAAAATCAACAGCGGGTACCCAGGATGTGCATTATCAATTTACAGTGTACATAAAACACGTTTCATCTCAATTACAATATTTGTGCATATCAATATACATAAATCTTCACCAATATGTCACTTCCAATTGACCTAACGAGACCCACTTTAACACATCGTTTAAGTTATTTTTCAATTGAGAAACATTGTATATTTTTATGTTAGTATAAATTATCACGTCACACTTAACGTCAACCATTAGTACATATTGTTAAATGCATTGCGGCTTACACGGCAGTTGTTGCTGATATACACAAATGTCCATACATTTCTGTCACGATACTCACCATAAAGATGTATACAATTGTACAGTACCGACTACGTAAAGTTGAAAGTACTAAGTAGCTAACTTATGACAGTTTGTATGAAGGGATGCATGGCGGGGTCTACTTGCTAGTCTACAGGACGAACCGGGGTCAGCGATGACGAGGATCGGACATGTCAAGCAACTCCCATACAAATATCATAAACAGGTGAATGCAAAAAAGACTGCCGCATATTCCACAGTGCTATGCAAGTTTCATAACAGTCATAGATTAGAAGAATAACCCAAACAGATAGACAGAACGAAGGTATAATATACAAAAAAAGAAATAAATAAAAAAAGAGTAGAAACGAAAATAATGATTAGAAATTTTAGTGTTAATTTTAGGTTTGTCTTTTATTCACACTTACCAACGACAGCCATATATTGGTTATAAGTAGTTGATTCTTCTCGTCCTATTGGGTTAGACGATGTCAACAAAACAGAAAGGGCGCAGTCAGTATGATGATCTAAACAACCTGTTCCACTCCGCCGGACACAATACTTAGGGGCTGGGGCGGCACGCGAAAATATCACTTATCATGCGTTCGTTAAAAGCTATTTTCGCGCACCGCCGGACACACAATCTAAATAGATATTATATGCGTAGTTTACAACAATTTAACACTGACTCCATGCGACAGATCTGCCGCGAAGGCGGCGCCCTCTGTCCGCGCCCGCCTCCTGTAACCTTTCCTTCGAAGTGCATTAAATGGTGAATTAAAAAAGTGCGTTAAAATAGTGCTGATTGAATGTGGAAAAGTACGGTAGTTATCGCTCGTTACCCGGTAGTGTTGGGATTGCGGGGGGCGGGGGGCGAAGGCGCCATACCCGGCTCCTACCACTTACCAAATTGAGCCAGACGTTTGTGGTCAGGATTTGATTTTTCTCATCCTTATTTTGTAAAAGGTACGCACGCCGACGCAAAAAAGGAACGAAAAAATATGGTGAACAACAGTACCGTGTAGGGGACTAAGCTTTTACCTCTTAATTTCTATTTAACTGACTTCAAACACATTTAAAAATTATACCACTTCTCATACTTTGATGACAAAATTACTTCAAACCTCGAGTTTTTGAACAAAAGCCACGAATTGAATTACAAAGATAAAAGCAACATTGTAAAACATTCTTTGAAGTCAGCTAAATATCAATCTAAAACACAGATGAACCACAAAGTCGTTTTAATCTCTTGCCCTCGATTTAAGAGTGGGATAATCCACTTTTGCTGGGGCCAGTCGTTAAGAAGAAGCAATTAAATATTTCAGTGAATAACAGAGAGCAGTTGGCTGATGAGTAATGCGTTTTACGATTCCACTCGACGGTTGTTTTATACGGCCATTTGTAAAATATGACAGATTTTATTGTGACTAAGTTGAAATATTTGACGGAGACAGATTTCATTTTGGCGTTTTATGTTGAGATTCGTATTTTGTTGCTGCATCCTAAGTTAATATTCAAATTTTGCTTGCTTGGTGTCTTTGAGATGAGTATTTGGATCGTCTAAACTGGTTACGAGCAGCGATGGTTGATCTGCGATTTATTATGCTAGTAAATCCGCAGTACCTACTTCGTTAGGTCAGCTAAACAGTTTCAGTTTCTAAATACACATTAACCTAAAACAAACTAACTCTTAAGAACTTTCGTCTGACATATCTCTTTGTTTGCACGGTTAAATAGTGAGATAAATCAGTACCCACAGACACATCTAATGATCAGGTAGTCAGAGGTATGCGTATAGGATATTCTGCCTCATTGTGTCAAGTTCCATGTAATCCCCTATTACATACGTACAGTCACGGATGCCTTAATGTGTATTTTTCTGTAACCGTTTATGGTCGATAACTAGTTTACGTTAGTTGGTGTCATTTCTCGCTTCACAGATTTTAGTTCTGAGTTGTCCATGCATTATTGCAGGTACATGAACGAAGCGTTTGCCATCAATCGGTCACAAATGCAACTCCGGGTTGCCGGTGTCCGATTTATGAAAAATTCAAGATATAAATCCGCTACCACTTTTTTCGGTCTAGAAATCGGAATCAAGACTTCCAGCAGTAGCGTTAGTTATCACTAGACAAAGCGAGACAAAGCGAGAAAAAGCGAGACAAATTTACTAACACGAGACCACGCCTAACAGGTATCACCACAACTCATTCAAATAAATTTAACAACGACCAAACCCTAAACGGTTCAACATAACTCCCAGGACCCAAATTCTATGACATGTTTATATCTAAGTTTGAGAAAGCATATAAACAACGCTCTACAGAATCCAATAAAGTTAAGATAGCATCTGATAAAACTTTATGACGCAAAGATTTATGTAACCGAGGGACGGGCGATTGATTGATTAGCTGGATAGCGCTTTTATGAATATACTGCAATAACAATATTTTTGGAGATATTGCTAATTCTATAGATGAGGAAGTTCTTGGTTAAGTAATTGGGCCTAACTATTTAACAGCTGGTGAGAGTACTGCTGTGAATAAGAGGGAATATAATGGCAGAAGAACAAATATGCAAACATTCTAATGGAATAATCATTTCACATCTACACAACTACATACAATGAGGACGATCATTGAAGGTCTTTGGCTCAGGCAAGTCTTAGCTGTGACTAAGCGAATGCTAACGATATTTTTAAATGAAAGATCAAACGTACGCTTTCTTATTCATAACGGAACGTAGACGACTATTCATCCGAATCATTCATAACTTCAACATCTTAACACTATTAACCATAAAATGGTGGCAGACGCTGGTGCAGTTATATTTTATGGTCCAGTAACTTGACTGTCCCACGATACTTCCCTCTCTCGGTAAGTACTCTCAGGCTTGCTCTAAACGGCACAGATACATATATGTCGAGTGTATGATAAATTCTGCTGTTAATATAGTAGAGAAATATGTTTACTTTGATTTAGCAGGTTTGAATTTAGATAGTTTATTGTGACATTCTGGTCTTGCTGGTTGATTCCAGAAAGATATCTAACGTTTTATATCTCTCTGTTGTAAAGTATAGCCAGTACAACGAATATTATCAAACAACCGGTTTTGTAAAAATATTTTTTGTTATTGTTTGAATTTCCTAACGTTAATATAATATTAGAAATAAAGCTAGGCTGGTGAAGTTTATATCAGCGTTTTTTCTAAATACCCAATTATTAAATGATACCTATAATTCAATAGTTCCTTTGCCAAGAAAAAACCTTTCAACAACGGAAACGGAAATTAGATTTGAGAGTCTCAAATCTAATTTCCGTAGTCCATTACGTCAATCAAACAAAGAAAAACCCCATTTCCTTTCCAATTAAGGAACGTTTAATTCCATTAGCTGGTCGTAAAACTGAAACTCTTCAAGAGCTCTCACTCATAACACCACAACACTTCAATATGGAACTACAGAATTATTCAATACAGCACTTAAAGCGACAAGGGCTTGCAAAGAACGCTTCACTACGAACTTGCGTTGCTGTAGGCGCTTTACGCTTTTGTCCTGCCTCGCTGCAGCGCTCGATTTTCGTGTCTTTTTTCAGTTCAGCTGACGTGTTTTGAAGAATTATGATGGGTGGACTTTAATGTGTAGGATGGTTGGAAATCTAGCTATAGAGTATTTCTAACTTTATTCCTACTTATTTTGAGTCAGACCATCACTCTTTTTCTTTCCTACGTCTCTATTTAGCCATTATCCCAAAATTCAGCTCAGGCAATATCTTTTTTTCACACAAGACATCCATCTTTTGTTTAGTTTGGTTTATATTATGTTTTTTCTATCTACAGTAGTATAAAACGTATTTTATGTCACTTGTTCACTAGTGTAACCTTTAAAAATATTCTTTAAAGCCTCTTAATAAGGTATCAGCCTTCTAATTTACTAATAACACAAGTAACAGTTAATTTTTTATGGTCATACTTGCATCTAAATCTTTTAGCAATATTATTTCGGCTGGTCTACACGTTCAAAGTCAAAAAAATCGTAACAAACATTCATATAATCATTCGCAATCTCTTAGCAAGCTCCTGCTTGCTTCGTAAATTTTATCCAGAGAGAAATGGTAGCTTCTCTTGTAGAGCGGTCTTCATGTTTATAAACTCCTAGTAACCTCTAGGGACAGGGTTGTGTTATATTTGAAATTCTGAAGTATTTTGTGTATAAAATATAACATACTAGCTATCGCCTGCCACTTCGTTCGCGTGAGATTTTGGTGGAGGTATTAGTAAACAAGTGAAAAATCTAGCCTATGTGTAATTTCATGCTATACTCTTATAATCTACCTCTGTTCCAAATTTAATTTATAGTAGAAAGATTATTCTATTAAGCAATCGCTAATAAGCTCTTTTTCCTAAAAAGGACCACTCCAAGTCCGAGAAGCTCACATACCTTGATATTGACACTATAAGTCAAACATCATACAAACAAAATTAAAGTATTTAACGAGACACGTTAAAATAGACAAAGAACCTGTCAGTTATTTAAAAAAGTTTAAACATGCTTTCAAAATCACACATGTTTGTTTGTCTCCAAGGACACAAGCACTCCTTTCTTTCCATCACTACACTTCCTGCGTTACCAAAAGTTCCTCTCCAAACAGAGGATACAGACAGACATTTCAATTTCCGCGGAAACCTTTGATTTTACCATTTTACTGAATGTTTTCAGCCAACGTTTTTAACGTACACCACAAATTCATTGTTCAACGTGACCAGATTTTTTATAGAACTTACTTGTTGAAACCTAATTGTCTTGTTAATGCCGAAAAGCGGGTGCATTTTTTACACTTTATCATATGGACAAACTAAACTGACCATAAAGTATTAGTTATTTATTAAATCTCTAATTAATTGCTTTAATCTTTACTTTGATTCCCTGAAGGTGTCTAGTGTATCTCTGGGTTACTTTTCGGGAATAACTGACGGGCTCTTAGTCTATTTTAACGTGTCTCTTAAAATACTTTAATTTTGAATTTGTATGATGTTCGACTTATAGTGTCATAATCAAGGTATGTGAGCTTCTCGGGTTTTATCACGTAATGAAGCCCTAATAAATTGATTAAATATTTATCACTTTTTGTGTACCCGGAATCATACTAATCGTATTAAGTACTTAAGTCATTAAATTAAGCGATTCTCCGAACATATTCAAACTGTCTTGATTAATTATATTGCCGGCCATAGGAAAAGCCAACCTTCCGGATTATCACGAGTTTATCTGTTTGCACGTTATTCTGGTTTCATTATAGAGTTTTCAAATATTTAAACAAATACATTTTTGTGAAAACATTTATTCAATACAGAAATACTTCACTATGTGCTTTCAGTATATTTCTTTAAATATTTATGTGGCTTTCATATCAAATTAGTAATTCTGAAGACAACACTAACATAAAGGTGTTATTTGTAGAAATAAAATCAATTGAAAACCAGGACTCAAACAGATTTTACGTAGGTTGATACGCATTTAATTCGCAATAATGAAAATTATAGCCACCGGTGTATTAAAATAAGTAAATTGAGCGAACGTAATTTACAAATTAATTAAATTTTCAGTGATCGTGTTAATATTTTCAACATCCATTGAGCATTTTTGTATGTATACTAGCTATTCCTCGAGTCTCTGCCTGCGATTTAGAATACAAGTAGACTATGTCCTTATTTAGTTCTAAGGCCATCTATGTCTTTCAGTTCGATAGCAAAGGCTTAGGTGTGTAAAAATAACTAACTTAGTCTGACTCTCAGTCTGTCGTATTTATATTAGAAGAAAGAATGGAACAACTTGCCTAGATTTATTTACGCATAAAAACTGTCACTATATTTTCTTGGTGAGTTTATTGAACCCGCAACTTTCTCCACGAACAACCAAAACACTACTCCCTCATACCACTAAATAAGAGAAAATAAAGTAGGTAACAACAAGATTTACAGACACTCAACCTACATTTATAGGGTTCCCTAATAAAACAAAGAAACATTAGTAGATACCTATTCGGTAATAACTTTGTTTGCCATTACGTAGGCGAAGTTAATCAACCGTTGTAGTTCTAAGTAGCTTTAGGCCCGTTTTCTCTAATACAAATTACAATGCGACATAAATACGCACTGGTGGATTTTCTAAGCTCGGATCAACGGCGAAAGTGCAAAATCCAACGTGAGCCATGGAAGTAGTAGTCGATACACCACAACACTTTACAATTATAAATATCTTTACGACTAGTACTAAAATCTAGGTTAAGCTATAATCTTTGTCTTGACAAATATCATAAAAGCTCGTAAACTTTGACAGTAAAGGCACAAATTTCCTTGTTAACGCTATATTCTTAATGTGCCGGGAACACAATTTTCTATGGAAAACCTATAAAGCCTGATAATACTTCATAGTATAGTTACCTACTATCATACTCAATTCAAATATACCAAAACTGTAGATTCACTAACAAAACTCAGTCAATAAAATCAAGTAACAGAAAATATTCAATACCATTCCCTTTTTCCGACTTAAATATTCAACCCTTCTTTGGCTATTCAAAACTATGAAAACTCAACCCGTGATAAATTCCACATGTTTTACTTTACGTATTCTCTTTTACTAAAAAAATCTATTGAAATGTAAAAAAGTGCAGCAAAATTGGCAGCTTTGATGTTTTGAGTTTGAAAACATAAAAGAGTTCGATCAAAAGTTTTGCGAGGAGCTGTAAATATGTAGTGGAATTCAAATAGCTATACTAATTACTGATAGATGTAAATCTGCTTGAAAATGGTTCAACATTTTCATATCAAAAGTTTATTCAAATTAATGCGAAAATCCGAAAGTATTTTTGAGTTTAAACATTCCACAACTGCTGCAGGGGTTTTGAAACTTTATGTGGTAATGTTGGTATTACAGCAGCTAATTAACAGTCGAACGTATTCGTATCATGATTTGATATTTAATCTGATAACTAATTTGATACATCATCAAAAGACTTTCAAAATTAGGTGGAAAATCAACACTATTTGAACATTTTATTTACATGACAGAAAAGGCAAAAAGCCCTATCACAGCATGGTAACATCACATCACATCACACTAATATAATAAAGCCGAAAGTTTGTGAGTGTGTGAGTGTGTATGTTTGTTACTTCTTCACGCAAATACTACGGAACGGATTTGGATAAAATTTGGAACACATATAGTTTATAGCCTGGATTAACACATAGGATAGTTTTTATCCTGATTTTATCTTCCCATGGGATAAATTCGGAGTTGTAGCGGGTGAAGCCGCTGGCATCAGCTAGTTTAATATAAATGACGCAGTACTAGTATTAATACCATACTTCAAAATGCCGCTTACCGCTTCCTAGTGTTTCAGTTGTAGAGAAGAAGTGGCGAAGCAAGACGTATTTGTCTGTTAAGTTAGATGAACCAACTTACTACGACTCTGATGAAGGACTTTTTAGAACGTAAACAGTAAGTGATATAAATAGAGACAATAATTTATTTCCTTTGTTACAGATTACTTTGTGTATCTGTACCTCGTAGCATGGGAAATATTAGAGCTGTTTTTGATAAAAGTCACGGAGCTGGTGGCCAATTGTGGCCTCACCAATCTCTATAAATAATCCCACACAAGACCTAAACAAACTACCAAATATCACCTAAACCAATCTACCTTAATTACTGCGCACATAATGAGCCATTTTAGTAGGACATTTTCTTGAACACAAAGTACCAAATTCGGAGTACCATTAAAGCTATCGACTTAGCGTAAAATGTAATCGTTCCTCCACACTATGATGTTTGCTATACCGGCGAATCGTTATTGAGAACGAGCAACAGAAATTGTCCGCAAACAAGTATCCAATTACATGTTTACCCCACTAATAAGGGTGTAATCGGGCATTATTTCTTGTGACGTCATTTATCAAGGTCAATGAACTTAGGTATGATTAAAGTTTTCTGTGTCAGATATTACACTCCTATAATAAGAGCCTTTTGAAAGGTCACACTTAAATTAGTCTGTAATTAAAAGGGGCAACTCTGAAGAACCTTTAATATAAAAGAATTCCATTACCAATTAATAAATGTAAGAGAAAAAAGATTCTTGATTCTTAATAATATAACATCTCGACTGTTTCTCCCAGGTGTAGACAAATTTGCACCAATTCAATTGAAATCTTATGTAATAGGGCCAGCCATTAATAAAACTGACGTTGCTATTGATTTCACAAGTAACTTAATAAATTATAAAAACCCTAAAGACAAACCTAAAAGACATTGAACAATGGGAACATCCCATTAAAGCCTTATCTAGTCTGAGAAATATGCTGTTATTCCTCATCTCATAAATTGACATGAGATTTGACAACAGATTAACTTGTGAGGGCTTTACCCAACGAGGGGTGAATCCGAAACAACTCCTAGCAACGAAAACTTTGCTCTTTACAAATTCAGTATGATATTCCATCCACTTGTAATTCTGCGAATTTGAACAATGGGAAATATTATTATTTATCCAAAATTTGCAAATGTATTATAATATTATGCTTCCCAAAAGTTTGTATCATCACAAATAACGTTGGTTTACTGAAATTTCGTAAAGCAATATGGCCACTTGCTCGCTTGCGTTAATCACTGGAATTAACCAATAAACATTTTGACAGAACATTTTGTTACTTATACTGAGGCGGGGGACTTTATTTATTACAAATTGCCAGGAAAAATGGTTATTTTACTAGCTATCGGAAAGTACAGTCTTAGAAAACCTTGACTACACTTAGAACTTTGTCATATCACGATTACAAACTTCATTTTCTTACAATTACTAACAAACAAGAGAACTGACGAGCTTAATCTGACAGAGTTCTTATGTGATCAACGATTTCTTAAGTTCAGTATTAATGAATAAGGTACTAAATATAAGGGTTAAGGTATCAGGGCACATTAATTCCGTAAGCTTCTGTTGTGGTGAGGATTCTGAGGATCAAACTTATCGTCTAAAGTTTCTAACTTAATCTATGTAATCAAGTAGGTAGCTTAAACAATTCAGAAGAACCTTAACAAACCTAAAGTTACCTAAGTTAAGACACGTGTTATTTCAAGGTAAACGTATTATCTTGGTTTTTTTTTAAACTGCGATGTAAGGATAGATTGAATTATAAATGCATTTATTGTAGCAAAGTGTTATAATATACTATAAATATCATCCGTCCGTAAACTGTTTTGCCCTCTTTGTCTATTACATCCAATTTTAACCTACTTGCGTTATAAAAACTGCCACCTATCACCGATCAAAACACATTAAATTTCTCTCAGAAAAGCGTCCCAATATTATCCAAAAACGGCCATTCTGAACCTTCAATTTGTGACACGGTAACCGAAAACTGTCAGCACCCGTCAGACGGACGCGATGGAAATCCCTTCGACACTTTAATTCCCGTATAAAAGTGCTTTTTCACAGAGAAATAGCGGTTTTATACAGAGTTATTATAGCGAGATCGCTCAAGCGTCCTTATATTAAAATTATGAATGAAACTACCCATTCATTCTTGTAAAGCGGAGATAAAAATGTCCTGTTCTCATACTCTTTGTAGAAAATATTACGATGCGCTGTTTGTTGTCGTGTTTGTAAACATCATTTTATTTCTAGAATGGTAAACAGATCTATAAAACTAAGAAATCTTTGGTTTTTTCATGAAAAATTAAAGATTTCGTGAATAGATATTTTTTGATTATGCTAATCTTGAATAGGGTTGTTCACTGACTAAAAAAAATGTGATTCTAATTAGTCCGTTTGTTAGATTATCGAAAAATATTCGAAACGTATTTTTTGTTTTATCAAATCAATAAAAATTGACGAAGATAACACGCGTCAAAGATTCGAGTGGGGGGCAAGGGACGTCACTGACCGCTAAAAAATGTCATACTAATGTCTTAGAGTATGACGTCACACAAGTTTTCAAAGCACTGTACCGTCTTCATTGTTTGCTTACGTGAAACAAGAAAAAATACGTGTGCAATATTTTTTGGTAATCTATATGACGGACTAATTAGATTTTTTTAGTTAACATCCCTATTATAAACAAAGGCATTATTTTATTGTTCTAGTATTGTATTTTCTAACAATCTAGCGTTGACTGTTACAAACAAATTCTGGGTTAAGCCTGCTTTTACAACTGCCCTCGTCATCATCATATATTTTGCACTGGATTTGTGATTTATAGATACAATAAAGTATCACTATCTGCTTAGCTTTTTCCCAACTATGTTGGGGTCGGCTTCTAGTCTAATCGGATGCATCTAAATGTACTATAAAGAATATTATTATGCCCAAACGTAAGTGCCAATTTCACAGTTTCCGAATATGAACTATCTACCATACTTGAAATATGAAACAGAAAAATATTAGCCTGAAATACCTGGACGAATCACCTTCACCAAGCTGGTTAATGGATGAAAAGTATTTTATATGCCATTAAATATGTCAAGAAATATATTGCAAAGGGGTTTGAAATAAAGGGGTAAAAAATAAAGATTATTTCATTACAAACTGATCTTTTAAATTAAATTAAATTAACCTATTTTTGATTTAATTTAAGACAATTTAATTTTCAAAATTTATTCTGGACTGACATTTTTTAGTCAACCCATTTGCAATATATTTATTGACATATTTAATTGAATATAAAATAATTTTCATCCATTAACCAGCTCGGTGAAGGTCGTTCTTCTATTTATCTTATACTATATGTTACAAACTGCTGGTAACTTAACTATGTAAATCTAATCTGGATTTTGGTTTTAACATAATTTTGCAACCTCGAAAGACACTTAGCTAACACTTATCTTCTACCCTTACAGTTAATATCCTCAACACAACAGAAGCCTTACAATCACAAACAGACTCACCACGTCAATGATTTGCTGTAGCGTGAGGCCGAACCTGACCTCCAGCGGTTCGCTTTCGTTGGCCACTGGCCGCTCCAACGTGTTGTAGTTCGCCAGTAGTGCGTTCAGAAGACGCTTCTCGTGGGGGCCTTGCTCCGATACTGAGGATGGACAAGATACATGGTGTGTTAGTTGCGAGATTACAGTTGAAGAAATAATTTAAAAATCAAAGAAAAAAGAGATCTTTGCCTAGAAGGCGAAAATTAAACTGGAATTTTAGGTTAGTTAGAAAACGGTGCTGTGCTTGGACACAGGGCTCGCTTTCTGCGAGAGAGAATGGGCTGTAATACACCACTGATTTTTTTAAGACATGTGATTGGTGTTAGACTATTCAGTCTCATGTCTTTAAAAAACAATGATGGATGAGGATGGTGTCAATGGTGAATGGTGGTCAATTGTAGATGTGGTGGTAAACATAATTTTGATCAAATTACGGTCGATAGGGTGCGATGGACAATATGAGTGATAAAAGAAAAAGATAGGAAGTAAAAGACAGCGTGACAGTTGAGAAAGGAACAGAATTTAGAATTACTTTATGAAAATTCGACGTTGAATATCAATATATAAAAAAATCAATGCGACTTTTCGTTGTAATTTTATAACTCAAGAACGGGCTCACCTATCCAAACCAAATGTTAATTATTTGTTTGGACTATTTAGTAGATGGTTTATGTGAAGTTTGTATAAAATCGGTCGAGCGGTTCTTTATTTATCACATTTTTTGTAACAAATAAATTCAATAAATGGCGGATCGTTTTGTTAATGGGGATTTCTGAGATGGTTTAAAAACACATTTGGACCCGGTTGGTGGCGCTGCTATCCGGGCAGGACGACGTCTGCCAGGTCCACTAGTTTAGTATATAAGTGTAGAAATTATAATCAAACAGAAAAAGGACATTTTGACTAAGCAAATGGAAACTGAAAAGGAGTCAATAAAGAAACATCTAAGGAGTTTAATGGCGTTGGAATGAAGGCAAGAAATTAGTTGTAGAAGAAAAGAAAATAAACACAAGTTATGATTGACTTGAAGTATTAAGTATTTTCAAGCTGAAATGTTAACAGACACAAGATCAAATGGGATCAAAAACATAATATAAAGTTATTTTTAAATTTAGTATTTTTTATATAAAAGAGATCCGTTGATGAGAGCTGAGGTGTGTTGATACCGTAATTTTAACCTTAAGTTCTTTGTTTTCGAACCTATTTTTACTTACGAAAAGAGTCAATATTGAAACCTTAGTCCAATAATACGACTGGATCTACTTGTAACTGGAATACAAACATGTTTATGGAGATATCTTGAGCAAATATATTCAAGGCATGTATATATTGTCATAAATATGTAAGTATCAAGAATTCTTCGACACTTCCTACAATAGTTGTATCACAATCCCGGAAAAACTTCTTATTTCCTATCAATATACAACAGCACCGTTTCCTGTGATACGATTGTATAGAATAGGAGACGAGAAACTTCTATTTATACGAAGAAATAATCCTATATCTCCATATTGATCTGAACAAAGCAAAGTAATAAAAAGAAACTGCAGAGCGATACCATAGATAAAGCTCGTTACAATAAAGCCAACAGTTAGGAGAGTTTCACAATAATAGAAATAATTCTTGAAACCTTTGACTTTACAACACATTCATCTAGCTCCTCAACTAAGTGCATAGAGGTAGAACAAATCTTTGAAACGAAGGCAACCAATAACTTACGAGACGAAAAGAATTAAGAGGAAAACAGACCACATTTTTTCACAACAAATTGGACAAATCCCTATAGTTCAGCGGCCGAGAACTACGTAGATCTGCCACAAGAATAACGACTGGATAAGCCTGTCTACGCACCTGAACCTTTAGAAACCACAAAGTGACCTTAAAGTCGAGGGTATAAAGTCCATTTTTGCTTTACAGAAGAGGCTTACAAGAGTCCGGCTCGAAGGATCAGCAATAAACACTCATTTTAGGGGCTTACAATGCTCTTATACGTGATGTATGAAAGCCAGAGTGTGACAAGTATAACGCGCTCGTACGCCCGGATTAGCGAGTTAGAAAAGGATAGATGTAAGTGCTCAGTTGCGCGCGAAATCAGGTAATTTATTTTCTTTGGTATCTCTAGGTCTCGGGAGGATTTCAGAATGGTCTAATAGTTTTTTGACCAGTATATATCTTGTTCGTTCTCACATTAGTTTGCTTTACACTGAACTGGGAATGCTCAAAGCAATAGAAATCCTTTTACTTGGTATTTGGTTTGGAAGATTACTAAAAACTAAATTATTGGCAACTTCAGTGGATAGAAAATTGGCAACTTCAGTGGATAGAAAATTGGCAAGTCCTACCTTGCGAACGCAATGAATAAATTTTACACGAAAATAAATGTACAACAACTTATTTCGTTTCTCATATCTTTCTTTTTTGCAAGTTTTTTAGACACAACATAAATTGTTATAGAATAAAATAAATTAATATACTTTTAATTTTATTGCATAAATTCATCCTTATTACTCAATTTCATAATATGAAGCTGGATATAATTAAAACACCTGCTCGTTTTTAACAAATCAATCACAATCATTATAATTAACACATTAAAATAAGTCAATAAGTAAGTAATTAATAAAATTCAACCGAATATTGATTCCAATTACTGCGGTTCGAAAAGTGTTAATTGGTGGCTCAGTTAATACTGTTCTTTTTATATGCTTAGTCACTGGAAATGTGTTGTGTGTTTTCTTGTGCATTATTTACGAAAAAAATTATCAAGTTGTAGGCCAAATAAACATTATCATTCTTGAAAATAAAAACAATTACCAACCAAAATATAATGAAAGAAGATAACGGACGTTTAAAAAGAGTATTACTATGAAGACTGACAGAACAGTTTGTTTGTTCAGAGGTCACTTCATGCAGCAGCATTGAGTTTGACTAGAAGACGACCTTAGCTTGTTTGATGAAAATACATAAAAAAAACATACATACATACGAATAGAGAACCTCCTCGTTTTTGGAAATGAGTTAAAAATAGGCTGCTAGGCTATGAATTGATTGTATTACAGTCACCATAATATTTATAACTAACGGACGTCACGCGGTTGCACCCGCGTAGTTCCCGTTCCCGTGGGAATACAGGAGTAAAAAGTTGCATATGTTACCCGGGGATAGTGTAGCTGCCTAACAGTGAAAGAATTTTTCAAATCGGTCTAGTAGTTTTTAAGTTTATTTATTACAAACATATACACACACAAAAATACAAATATTTCCTCTTTATAATATTATTATAGGTATTACCATAGTGTAGATGAATATTTCTCTACGACTAATCCTTTATTACCGTATTTTCTACACGTAAGAAACTTAAACTTTTTCACCTTATTATACTCGAAGTTTTAGGCTTAAAATTATTCGTCTAATACGTGTTACAAACTACGATATAACCCCACAGTGATTACATCACTAACGCTTTGTTTGATACCAGAGAGTTATACAGCTAAGACGGAATAAGTTGGGGTATGTGGAGTATCATTTATGTATCAAATTAAAGTAATTTCGGCAAGGCGGAACTTAAACATAGGGAGGTGCATCCTGCCAAACATTAAACTAAGTTGAAAATTAATTAATGTGCAAGTCTGCCCTAGGCTTTATGTTTTGAAGCCTCTTTTTTATACCTTTTGTCTATTTTTTGATACTTATTGTTTATGTATTTCTGATTGACTTATTACACTTTTGTTTTCACTACCAAGAACCAGCGATTTTTATTTCGGTAGTTAATATTGGTTTAGTGCTAAAACCAACTACGAAAGTCTACGTACTTCAAATTATAAGTACGTAGACTTTCGTAGTTGGTTTTAGCACTAAACCTTCCTCGAGAATATCTCTATTGGAGAAAACAGCATGAAAATCGGTGCCGTAGTTCGGTGGTTTTCATTACAGGAGTTTCCTCCGTGACTCGGCAAGCACGTTAAGCTGTTGGTCCCGGCTGCCATAAATAGATCTTTGGCAGTCGTTACAGTTAGTCAGTGACCTGAAAGTCTGTAAACCAGTCTCACCAAAGGGTATCGTATTACCCAGTATTAACCGGGTTGTGGAGGCCAGATAGGCAGTCACTCCATGTAAAATACTGGTACTCAGCTGCATCCAGCCAACCCCAACATAGTTGAAAAAAGGCTAGGCAGATGATGACTTTGTTTTATAATATGTAGAATAGAATAGAATAGAATAGAATAGTATTTATTTCTGAGTATATGGTAGGTACAAGATCTTAATATAAAACAGTATCACATACACTACCGTTGCCGGTGTAGAAATATTAAAATCATTTACGAAAGTGGCCAACTTCTAAACAGTGACAATATTATATTGAAAGCATAAGTTTGTCATCTAATCACTAATAATAAAAAACCTCAATAAATTAGTTGATATAAAAATAGGGATTTTTTTATACAATGCCAAGTTTGTAGTGATCTTAAATTTACTCTTTAGCTTACTAACAGAACACTGATACAAAAACAATAGCACCGTAATAGTACCGTTACTATTTACTCCTTTTTATTCCATATCATTGTCTCCGTAACTACTTACTCCTTACTCCGTAGTAAGGAGTCACTACTTACTCCCTACTCCGTAGTAAGGAGTAAGTAGTTACGGAGACAGAAACGGTTGATAGTAGAAAATGGAAGAAAAATATGTTTTGCGTCGACCCCAAGTAACATAGGACAAGGGCAGAATGGTGATTTATTAACGGAACAGCCCAGAAGGTAGAGTCCACTAGTATAAACATGGAATGTTACAAATAATACTTGACAAAATAGATTAATTCATCATTTTTCAAAAATTCAATCCACAATCTGGTGAAAGTTTTTAATTATGTTTATCATTTTGACGGTGTATAAACACCGTGTACAAACCACACAATAGACTACTTACATCACCACAAAGTCAACTACAAAAAGTGTTTAAATAAACTGTAATCCCCAGTTCAGGCTTAAAACTAGCACGTAAGTAGCTAAATTCTGTATCCACGTGCCACCCGATGTGCGGTTTGGGACACGCCGTAAAGGAGACAGGTTAAAAGGTCCACTGCTACATTTAATAGTAAGTCTAGGCTCGCAGTTACTAACGATTTATTAATAACATCATCTTATTTGATACGATTTCGTTCGAGAATATTCTATTGCGCAATACTGCATTTTTTGAATGTTTAGGTCCTGTGATATAAAATCATCAATCATCAACAGCCTATTAATGATCCCACTGCAGGGACTCAGGCCTCCTCTCTATGTGTGGGATGGGCTATAATTCACCACGCGGGCCCAGTGCGGATTGGTAGATGTCACAATCTTCAAATTTTTGGTTCTAAGATATGCCGGTTTCCTTACGATGTTTACCTTCACCGTTTTGAGAGCAGTGGTGATGAAATAAATTACACATAGTAATGCGCCTGTCTGGGTTCGAACCCACGACCAAGTGTTCGTAAGTCGGAGCCGCCACCACTGGGCCACTACTGCTCACAAAACAATATACAATGACACCTCGTAAATATTCTGGTGCAATAAATAATTTGAATTTGAATTTTTCGGAGGCCAGTATCTCCACGTATCTACATCGGGACGCGAGGGCCGGCGGACCGCGTAATTATTTTGTCGCGCGTACATTTTAACATTGCGATATCTTCTAAGACATTTGTTTAAACTATATAGAGTCAACGGAACAAATATTCCATATTAAATTTCCTTTCTAACAAACATATTTATTTAGATATAGATAAATACCATATGGGTTTAATAAGCTTCGCAAAAATTATTCTATTTAACCTAACATTTCGATAGTAAAAAATGGTAACAGTGAGTCAATCTTAGTAGATAGATATATGCTATTGCGGACTTATTTGTAGAACTTTTAAAAAGGAACATTTCTTTCATACATAATATTTGCATAACTTAAACCATTTTCGCAGCGCACGCTACGGAAGCTCTCAATAAGGTATACGGTTTCCCGTTTTTGCAACATTTTTCATTTATGCTTCACTCTTATTGGTCGTAGCTTGATGTTATATAGCCTAAAACCTTCCTCGATAAATGGACTATCCAACGCTAAAGATTTTTTCAATTCTAACCAGTAGATCCTGAGATCTTAGCGTTCAAACAAACAAACTCTTCAGCTTTATAATATTAGTATAGATTAGTTTAGATATATGTCCCCCTTACCGATTTCGGTAACGGCGACCCGTACAAGCTATTTCCTAGCGTGTGCCCTTATATGGCTGGCCAGACCGAATTTGTTTTTAAATACCAGGTCACAGTTAAAGCAGTATAGTTGACCGGCAGAGTTGTAAGTATAGGTGTAGAAGGGTTTAGGTCTCTCTTTACGTATTTGGCGCTTTTATATCAGTGTTTCGATTCGCTGTTTTTCGAAAGATTTAGTCGAATCGTTTAGTAGTATGTGGCCTGATAGTCTAACCACCAGTCATATCAAGGGGTATTGCTTTACCTAGCAGGTACTAACTGTATTGTGGAGATCAGATAGACAGTCGCCTTATGTGAAACTTGCGGACGTCACGCGGTTTCACCCGCGTAGTTCCCGTTCCCGTGGGAATACAGGAATAAAAACTAGCGTATATCACCCGGGGATAGTGTAGCTTCCCAACTGTGAAAGAATTTTTCAAATCGGTCCAGTAGTTTCGAAGCCTATTCGTTACAAACGAACAAACAAATCTGTCCTCTTTATAATATTAGTGTAGATACGGACATACCTTTAGACTTATGGTCCAGTCCAGACACTGGACCATAAGTCTAAAGGTATGTCCGTATCTGAAAAATGGACCGATTTGAAAAATTCTTTCACAACACGATAAGACTTGGTAAGATTGTCAAACTTCCAGTTATCATCTATATCTCTAGCATGATATTGACTTATCTCCTACATCACGCGCACTATACTTTCTGTAGTCCTTCTTACATAGTGACGGTATCTAATCCATTCAGGGATTAGCGCTGCGAGCCGCCCTCGTAAAGTTGCGGCGGTTTACCTCGCCGGTGTCGAATGAATAGTTGCTGAATTATAGCTTGGAGTGGCGGCCCTATTGGTGGAGAACACCTTTTGAGGTTATGAGAAATTTTGGGATGTAGATGGAGAAGATTAAAATTTGATCATTGATATTTTGAATGTGTTTTGGGGATGTAGGGTTTTAGATTTTAAAGTTTTTGTTTTAAACAAAAAAATATTATCGTATATCGAGAGTAAAGATTCGGCCAAAGCAGTAAAGCCTTACTAAAGACTGGCTGAGGAGTGAGGACCTCAGACTTCCCGTCGTGGCTGAAGGTTGTTCGAAAAAGATACTGCGGCCTCGACACAAAGGGCTAAGAAGGAACATGTGTCGTTTCTATCGCGAGGAGTCGTTTATTGATTTACTAACTTCCATAAAAAAAACGTATAAAACGTTTTCAGCAAAAGTCGATAATATGAAAAATTCGGTACCTACATTTTGAAGAATAGAAATCGTAAGCATCGTTGTATACCATCGTACTGCACATATAATATTTCATATATTTTTGGTATACGTAGCGCCAAATTCACTTTTTACGCTCCGCCGTATATTGTATTACGCATTTTATTATTCAATTGCCAAGTTGTGTTGGGGTTGGCAACTGACAGAGTGGTGTTAAGTACACTCGGGCCAATATAAATGTCAGCAAAGGGGCGAAATTTTTATATAATTTCATAAATATGACTGTAAAAACGCGTTAATGTTAATTTGCCTGTGGAAATGAAAATTTGAACCTTTTTTGTCACCAATATTTTGTTTATTGAGTAAAATTACTTTTTCTATGTACATCTACTTAACTAAAGACGTAGTCTGTTATAAATAATCATTTTAATAATGTAATGAAATCAGGTCCTAACATACTCACTTACTCACTGTTCATCCTTATGCCCTGAGTTAAAAAGTTGAAAAGTGGTTGACCGGCTCTACACGGGAACCAAAATCCATCACTATTATATAAATTTTCCTTTTGCGTTCAATATAGTGCCCATTACAAACACGTGCCACAATAATAAACAATAGAGATAATAACTTAAATAAGAACGTAAAATGTATTCTTTTTTGAACAATTAAAACCACACGTCAAACCTCATTATCTCCAAACTTATTCATAAAACAAGATGGCCACCTGTCAAAAAACCATTTCCCGCCAAAACTCATTATTTCCCAAATAATCACGTTACACAGCTAGTTAGCAACGGGGCTGTAACTAGAAACTCAGTTGGCAATCATCGTAATCTAATCCCCTCAGAAACATAGGCATTGTCTGCGCAATTTATTTGTACCCGAACACCCGACCCTCGAAATTACTTGAAATTTTGAAGACAGTAATAAGATGTGTGTACTGTCGTGTGAATGGGGGGGTGTATGTTGTGAATAGTAGCTATAAAGCTTAGGAATGTAACACTGTTCTGTTCTGTAGAGTAATACTCGTATAGTTCATGATTTTCCTTTGTGAGCGCATGTATCCTCGTAAGTTGTTGTGGGATGGTTGTTCTAGTTTATTTTTGTTAGAAGTCGTATAAGTACGGTATAATATCTACATAAATTGATATGGACTTAAGCTATTAGTGAGAATAACAATAGGATTATTAATTATGTTAAGACCGAAATTTTACAAAAACTCTTTTGCAAATTATTTGATTTGATTTTAATCATATTTGAGTTGAACTAGTTTTTTATTTTGTAAGATATTACATTAATTTGGTTCACGCCATGGTTGTAGAATACGAAAGACCTAAAATAAATGATTGACCTTAATCTCAAAATACTGTGCAAACTTCAAAAAAAATCTACAGCCACTTTTCATTCGAACAAAGGATTACTGTCACAACTTTTCGCCCGTCAAAAGCCGCTATTCATCCCCTCGAATCAAAGAGTAATACAGCCTCTTAATCCTGATACTGTAAGGACCTGGCACCTTGCCCACGAGTGCCATATAGCCTCGTGGCTCGTGGCTCGGTACCTAACTGGTCTCTTATCCCCCTCTTAGGACTCTTGCGGGCGCTTGAGCTACTCGCACGAGGTTTGTTGAGCTAAAGTGAGCTCTTTACATTCTCTTCAAGCACTTTGGATTGAAAAATTGACGCGCCGTCGAATGAATAGAATGCTTTGCGGTCTAGATAGGTCTTGAAGTTAAATCTGGATTTTTAGATGATGGGGCTGTCTGGATAAGGATTTTAAATAAAATCCGTTATTTAACTAAAGAATTTTGTGGGTCTGCAGACTCCCGCATTTTACAAAGAACTGATTCAGTGTTATTTAACAAAGGCAGGTTTTACTTTGTGTAATTTATATAATCACAACTGCTCTCAAAACGGTAACAGAAAACATTAAGAAGAAACCTAGAAAGTGTTTGTTCCAGGACAAAACGTCTCAAAATTTTCAGTCATGTGACATTCACAAGCAGGCACTGGGACCGTACGCTGCTCGGTCTTTGTTACAGAAAATGGGGCCCCTTCTCTCTATAGAGGAAACGTTATAAGCTGATTGGGCACTGCCGTAATTTTACAGTTTTTTAAGAAATCTTATCGTAAATCTCATCGAATCATTTTAAGACACTTATATTGTAAATCACCCGAAAGCCTCTTTTATGGGGGTGGGAAATCATCAAATAACCCTTCCCGCTCTTGGGCAGAGCGGAAGGGATTGTCAGACTTCTACTAACTAAAAACCACCCATGTTCCTTCTTAGCCCTTGTGCTGAGGCCGCGGTATCTCTTTCGAACAACGCGCAGCCCCGACGGGACCCGAAAGCCCTCTTAACGCAAAACCAATGATACAAATCTATCACAAAATGCGTAACTAAGATCTATAAATTTAACGTACGGTGACCTAAAAGCCTTAAAGCAAATAACGCACTTAAAAGCCGGGCTTCGGCGCTGTAAGCCAATCTGACGTGGCTCCGATAAGTCACGCCACGTCAACTCGGCTCCAAGCCTGCCCGCGGCTGTCGCTAGCATTGTCTGCCGTAATCGATGTTGTTCCTACCACTGTGAGTAGTGATAATGGTTTTAAGCTGAAGGCATTACAGACAAATTTAAAACATAATTCAGTAAACAGCAAATGATTTATGGAAATTAAGTTTTAAATATGTTGTTTAGCGATAAACGACTATAGTGTCAGTTGTTGTAATTTACACAATTTATGAAGTTTTGTAAAGGATCTTCTGTTATTTTTTCGACTTATGACACACACTTTCTTGGTATTTGGATAATGTTTCTATCATAAAGCGGACTGTAAAAAAGTTTACGACGTATTTTTATGTAACTTGTATAACTATTTGAAAGCCTATTTATTGTTCATAGCTAAGTTTTAACTGCGTATTCTTAGAAAAAGATGAAAACATAAAAGATTGTTTACATTTTCATCTCATAAAAAGAGAGCTCGCATCTTGAATGGAGATTTCATATCCTTTTAAACGTTAAAACTCAAGGAGCTTAGAACATTTTGATGCAACGTTTTACGAAAAAGCGGGGCTTCTTCAAAGTACAATAACTTGAAGCTTACCCGCTATTGCTTACATTAGGCGCAATAAAGTAGCATCAGAACGCTAATCTACACCCGTTATGGCGCTGCACCGCTTGCAGCGCTGATATTAACGCTAGTATGAATTAATTTAAGCGCTATTTTCGCTTTATCGACGTTACTTTTGTATTGTGTGAATAAATAGTACATGAAAGGTAGGTTGGGAACTAAAAATTTGTCATAAGTGAACTGTCAATTAACATAATGACTGACATAATGTTAAATGTTATATTGTCTCTTTTTATCGAGTTTTATTAAGAGACTACGGTTATTTGTGCACTAAGAAAGTGATTGCATTTTCAACAAGAAGGGTTTCTTTTATGGGGTCGAATCACACCCTTCAAAAACTACCATTTTGACTGCAACTGTCCCATCTTTTCAATTCGCATAACGCCAAACATTTGATGTCACCCAACCGTAAGAGAAACACATACTCTTCGATGTGACTGCGAACGTAAACCACATAATGTACATAATGTCTAGAAAAACAGGTAAAAACATTCAATTTATATCTTTGTTTACTATTACTGTATAGTTCAGAAAGTTGAGGCATTTGGGTAACGCATTATTATATACTGTTGGTACGTATAAGTAATATTGTAATGCATGTGCGTATAAAATGTTATAGGCACATGCGTTTTCACATAAAAAAATTGTACTATAAAAGTATTTTATGGTTATGCCATGACATCACCTCCTTTTATGTAAACACTTTGAAAGTATAAACAAGTGTAATCAATCTTAAAATACTGTTGTGATACAAAGTATTCCATTATTTGTCGAAATTAAGTAGTATGCACTAACTTAATTTGTGATTTAAGTACCAAATACTTGAATACTAGATTACAGGTGCATTACAGCATTACATAGCAGGTATAGCTAACATATTTTTAAGGCTTTGTTCACTAACACAAATTGTATTTTATCATATTTATGTTAGTCTGTCTGGCAACTTTGGCCCACAAACCTTTTGTGGGCCAAAGTTGCAAGGCAAACAATTAAAAATAAAGAATGATTTTCTACAGAAGCAGAGCCACCTAGAGGTCACAGTCGTTAACAATTTAATATTATAATGCCTTGTCAACTAAAATAAACAAGCCAATAATTCACAAAATCGTCTGCGCGTCTTCCAAAACAGAAGCACCGATAATTTATTCACTTACCGATAATACAATACAAAATGATAATAAAAACGGATGGCAGCAAAGGGGAAATATTGCACGTCACAGACATTGCTAATCTTTTGTGGCAGGCGTCGAATTGACGGATTAAACCGGTTTATCATTGAATTTTTTTCCTCGTGGACTGCTGCCGTAATGGAAAAAAGAATAATCGAAAAAGAAGTTTTGTTTGAAGTCATAAATGAATTCATGCTTGATTTTTGTATGTTTTTTTTTAAACAATGAGGTTGGAACCTTGTGGCGACAGCGCCATCTATCGCAACCGATGCTAACTAACAATAGGCAAATCCTGCATCGCGCTATCAAAGTTATCCGCCACATTAGCATATACAATGTGGAGCAGGACGATTGACATTCCTCTAAACCACGTAAAGAAAGGCATGCTCTTGACCCGTATACAAAAAATCAATCAAATCCAATGACTACTTTAGCCACAGGAAATTATTTTTCATTTTCTTATTTTTCAACATGATGTAGATCGGAGTCCGTAATAATAGGTAAACATTGTAAGGTCAGGAACCTGTGCAAAAACCTACGATTCTTTTCTCAACGTCTCAATACGCTTGAAAGACAGAGAAAGGTGTCATACGATCCCACTCTGACGCGCCCCGCACACTCCCACAAAATACTACAATTATAAAGAAAAAGTAATATTACTTACGCAAATAATGCATTAGTGGTGCATAGAAAATTGCGAGTGTGTGTGTGAGCGGAATTTTTTTCGGCAAAAAGTCCTTGACTCGGTAACTATGTCAGTCAGTGCATAGCGGCGCCCTTTGAGGAGAGCACACGCCTACTTTTTTTATCACAAGACGAGCCGCGCGCGCATTGTCGTGATTTTATGAAAAGTTTGTTGTTATTGTGATTAAAGACGATTTATGATATTTGGATTAGTGCATAGGTTACTGTGACTTATTGGTGTTAGTGTAATATTAGTTATTTAGGCATTTATTAGGTAGCTAGTTTTGTGATTTAGGTTAAGTTAGTAAGTTTTTTAGTTTAATTATGCCTCAAATAAGGTTTTAAGTGATTAATTATTCAATCAGTGATCTTTTATTAATTAACAACTCGCAACTTAGTGAGTTTATGCAGCTGATTTGTTGTTCTCCGATAAAAAGTACCTACGCCCAACATCGCCGCCGCTCGCTGCACCCCGCGCACTAGGTCAGTGACTTTTCGTAGTTAAAGCGTGTTTACTTTTTATGCAGTTGATTCTGCTATTTATTTTGTTTGAAAATTGCAATTTTTAAATTTTCCACTAACTACTAATCTTCGTGTTTTAAAATGTTTCGATGGACTAGTACAGTGCTAGTTTTAATTTAATGTCGTAGTTCCAGATCCACATTGTATAGAAAATCCCGACTTACATATGTCGGGCAGTTAGCCCACCAGACACAACACCCGTCTGGTCGGAGGATTCTCCCTTTTCTATAGGGGATGAGCAACTTTACACCCTATTCCTCATACCCCTAAAACCTCATTGTTTTTAAAGTGCTCTAAACAGGAATCTTTTGAAATGAAATTGCATTGAAAACATAATGATGGCTTTGGTTTTGATTTTGATGCGATTTCTATGACATTACATAAAATGCCGACAGTAGTTCTAAGCCACCCCATTTTATTTCATTTTGCGTTCTGGGGAACTCCGCTCTTGGGCAGAGCGAAAGGGAATGTCAGACTTTTACTGACTAAAAACCACCCATGTACCCATGTGTACCCTTAGCCTTTTATGTTCAAGGCCGCGGTATCTCTTGCAAATAACCCGCAGCCCCGACGGGGTTTCTAATCCACTATTGTCTAATTTTCACATACAATCAAAAAAATATTTAAACCCTTTATTATATGCTCATATAGCACCCATTCTTTAGTTACTCATTCATTTCAAAATGATCATTCAAAACTCTAAAAGCTCCAGAACATTAAGTCAACAGTAGATTGTTCCAACACAAAATGGATTCCGTAATTCCTCACTCCCGTTTAAACAGCAACCAATCTTAAAACCTGCTCAAATATTCGCGTAACCCCCAAACGCTTCAATATTGAGCTCCTCTAAATCAACAGCACAACACGCAATAGTGGTTGAACAGGGTACAATCGACCCAGCTAACATGGACTAGAAAGGGTTAATTAAAACGTCCGCCACCGCTTTCTAAACTGTTAACAGTGTTAACTGAAGCAAGGGCACAGTACAGGGACGGGTTAGGTTTAAGTGGGCCCCGAATTGTACAAAAAACGTGATGTGACAAAGTTCAGAGCATTAGGCCCCAATTGTACAAAAAAACAGGTGAAAGTTCAAGCCAGTTTAAATTAATTTTGGTATCTTTTTAATTAGAACTAATTAGGCTGCTTTATCAGTAAGGTTTAGTAAATTAATTTAAAAGCTTACTAAGCCAGAACTCGTAAAATGTTTGATCTGGTTATTAAGAACAGTTAGCACCTCTGGAATGCCTACTCTAAAACTGGCCACATAAAAATTGCTCTAAAAAAAATAGTTAAAGAAGAAGTTTTATACCACGAAGGGAAATGAATTATGTTGAAAAACTAAAGTTACATTCCATTTATTTTATTCATTCCATATATTTCTATGTAGCTGGATTAACCATCACAAAGATATTTTCAAACATTTTTATTAGTTTATCGAATCTTTGCGCATGGAGAGTTAAATTTACATTCTTATTCCTTTTTATGTTATCTTGGCACTCACTACCTTTTATTATTTCCAAGTCAAGCTAGCATTCTACGAGTACGGCACTGTATTCCAGTTGTCAAATAAGTTGGAGACATGTTAGTAGTGGAGTGCACCTGTACCCGCTGTGCCCCGCCTTTACCCCACGGTAAATAGTTTTTAGATTAGTAGGTATTGTTTCACGTGTAGCTCTGCTATTGGATGTTCCAGAGTATTTGTTGCTAGATTGAAAATGGTGGGGTCTGGTGGTCTGGTGGATGTATTTTCTTTTTTAGAGAATATAGTTGTGTTCAGAACATCTTTAATTATGAAACGGTGTATTTTGTACATGACGTGAGAAAATTATATATTTTGTTGTATGACACTTTGCTTTATAATACACCAGCTGTTACAAGCGGCTTCACCCGCTACAACTCGAAAATTATCCCACGAGAAGATAAAATCGGGATAAACACTATACTATAAGTTAATCCAGGTTATAAACTATCTGTGTGCCAAATTTTATCTAAATCCGTTCAATGGTTTTTGCGTGAAGAAGTAACAAGCATACACACCCACACGCTCACAAACTTTCGCCTTTAAAATATTAGTGTGATTAGTTAAAAAAATCCTATAGCATACGAACATTTTGGTGCTTTTCATAGTGTTTAGGCATTCACAGTGATACACATTTTCTCTTCTTCTTTAATCTTGTATGTTCTTTTAAATGTATTTTTATTCAATTAAGTGTTCAACTAAGCTTACTATACCGTTGTATCAATTTATTAAATACCTGCCAGATTGCCTGATATATTTGCAATGGTTGATACGCAAACTCAAACCCCATTTAATTAAAATCTTTACAGAACAGGTTAGTACCAAAATGATCAACACGGAATCTATCCAGCCTTTGAGCTATGCCAAACGCCGATACTTCTCCTTCATATTGAGCGACTATCTCGATAATTACACCACGCTGTTGGACTCCGTAGGCGTCGCCATGAAACAGAGAGGGGGAGGGACAGGATGGGGGGGGCAGGGTACAAGGGACGTGTCGCCAGACGTTTGAATGTTCGCCGGACATCCCGATTTTCGTTCTACTGAGCTCAAGGGAATATAAACGGACATGAGACAAATGTATAACGGTTGGATGTTACTTTGCTTTTGTTTGCTGAATAGAGGTTCAAAAGGATCTCTTTTATTTGGAAAGACTTAAATATTATTATATAAACCGGTACATTTATGTCCATTCAGAGAAGAAAACCGTACCTTACTTTTCACCGTGTTTTCGACTATCTTTATTATTAAAACTAGGTTTTTAGCATTGCCTGCGTGAAAGTCCAGATCTTCCAGACTATAAAACCTTCAAAATACATAGCATGATTGGTCAAACGGTGTTAAAGTTTATTAATAGCCTATCTACCAATATCAACAGATCAAAGTGTTTTCTCAATGCTTTAACTTTTCAATATTTCTAACAAATTGGCATTATAATATAAACTGTCCTATATAACACGTTACACCTGGCGATATTATCGCTCTTAGTTAAGAAGAGGAGGGAAGGGCAGGGGGAGAGCGGGCCATGAATGGCCTACAACCACGGGCCGGGTCGGTACAAGTCGCACGCACCGCCGCGCCGCCGCGCCACACTGAGCGGTTATTTTTAATGGCTCCTCTTTTAATGTGGGTTTTAGCAAAAATAACTGCTGAAGGTGTGATGATATTAGTTAAGTACTTTTATGCTAGTATAATATTGGTAAGACTTGTGCAGTTATTGCTATGAACAAGTCTCTCAAAGAATGTTCTCAAATGTAAATGACCTCGACATAATACATAATATTAGACTTATCACAAAATTAGAATCAATCTTTTAATTACAAGTTATCGTATGAGAAATACATTATGAAATTATCATGACATTTATATATATTAATTTTGTCGTTGAAGAAATAATTTGTAGACATATGAAGTTAAATTTTAAAAAGCTCTGCTTGGGAGTGAATCTGTAAAGTAACAAAATCACAGTACTTATTTTATTTTCAATACGAATATAGATAGGATCCTTGGGTACAGTATCCATTTTCTAAGAGCATGACACACCCTTTTCTTTACTGGCTATATTGAAAGTTCTATCTAGCTAGATAAGAATCCCAGCAACTTTGAAAATAGATTCTGTTGCATAAATTCTGTTCAGCGCCACTCAATGTTAAAAAATGCGCATATTCCCACTTCGCTTCGCAAATCGATGGCCAAGCAAATAGAATTACTGCGATTCCTTTAAGCTTGCAGGGTTTTCTTATTTTTTTTTGCGAGTGTTAGCGCTGATCCAAAGTGAACAACATTTATAATGATAAATTTATAATATTTACACAATAATTCTGAACAACTGCTACAGTATTTGTTGATGAAATGTAGGCGTAGTAATATTGGTACACCTCTGCACCCTTCGGGAATTTCAGGCATGTTTCTTTAATAAACTTCGATAAAGCTCTCGAAATTGTATTGGCATAAAATCGTTTTGTTTTCCTAAAACAGTTTTATTTTATTTCCTTTAAAAAATAAAATTGAAAGGTAAAACCTAAACAGGTTCACAATTTGATTTAAAATTGAGATTTTATAAGTGAATTAAAATATCACGTACAGTGCAGTTTAAGCATGAAAAGAGTCTAAAAAAATCTAGACCTCTACTTACCCTACTTACTTACTACCTTACCTTACTTACTTACTACCTTACCTTACTTACTTACTTTGACTTTGACTTATACTTTTACGGTTACCAATATTTGACAAACCTCTAAACTGCAAAATTCAATCTTACTTTGTTTAAGTTGGCAACATTAACTCGTGGTGTGGTCACTTGTTAACTTAGGACCTTTCGATCGATGGCCAATATAATTAAGTCATAAATTGGGTAGCCAATAAATATTGGGATGACGCCATAAATTAACAACGTTGTGGAGTTTGTTCCCGGCTGTGTTTTGATGAGAATTGTTTAGTTTAATTATTGTTGTTTTGAAGCGATATTCCTGGGTGAGGACAAAAAGCTGGACACTGTTGACAATTTAATAGTATTATAATATTTTTTTCTGGTATTATGGATCTGTGGAGTCTCTAGTAAGAACCTTTTAGGTAATGTCAAAGTTTTCCAATAATGTAATAATATAAAGTAGGTAGGACAACGTTGATGCTAAAATTAATATATTTAAGATATCCCAGGCCTCTAGCCCGCTCTGGCAATTAAAGGTTTCTATTTCTAGGAAAAAAAAAAACAACGTATAATTTTATAGAAATATTCTTTGTCGGAGGAATTTGTGAAAAATTACTAATCTGACGAAGTGAAACGTTTAATTTTGTGGAAATAAAATAATATTTTAACAAAATATTACATCATTATAGATGTACCAAAGCTATTGTTTTCACAACGATATTCCTTCCTATGACATACAGAAACTTAACTAACAGTCACCCACACAATCACGTCATTCACAAAACAATCCCTCCATCCTGCCGTCAAACCAAATCTCCTCTACTACTATACCTACTGAACTAAAGGCACAATCTGACGGCTGAAGCAACAGCCAAGGGGGGCGTTGTCATGACAACCGCTCGGGCGAGCCACCTCAATTTTTGCCCTAGTTACTGCCCCGCGAACGATTTTGATACAAAGGTTGGTAAAGCGAAGGGCATGCCAGTCAGACTGCATCGATTGAATGTCTTTATGTGTTGTCTGTCGGATTTTGAAAGGGGATTGTTTTAGAGATGGGCTTTTTTGTTTTTTAGGTTAATTTTGTTCAGAATTGGGTATCTGTGGATATTTTTAGACAATTGTTTGTGCTGATTTAGTGATGTATTTATTACCATGAAATATGAAATGAAAAAGTAGAGCCTACTTAATTAATCTTTTTTTACTGTTTCGGAAAGGGATGCGTCGCATTATTCCTTTCCAACCCCACATTAGGCCCGTTAATTCTAGCCTATTCCCTCTCCAAGAGCTGTTTTGTACCCAAAGTGGGTCAAATAGCAAACACACATATTTAAAAAAATATATGTGATGAAAATTTTCGAGCCTGTTCTTGAAAGACACTTCAGTTATGATACTCGTATTTAAAAACCAAATTATTTTGACTAGCTAATCAAAAGAATGACCTACATAGTCCCGCCTCGGTTCGGTTCACTGAGCCGAGATACAGAATATCTTCTTCAAAATTAATGTATAAAAGAAAGTAATTAATCTAATTACCGATGGAGCCAGAGATTTGGCCATTAAGAAGAATGAAAACGACTAAGTGCCAAGGATTTACCAATAACTTGGTAAGGAATTAATTATGGCTAATTATATGCTGGAATGTTTTAACAGAGCTTTCTGGATTATGTTCACTATGATTGATTATGAATTTTAAAGTTGTCTTCTTTTTGGTATAGTTTCTAAAATATAACGGAGTTTTTGATATTCAACTCTCACCCCTACAATAGGGTAGGTTACAAAAAAAAACTAATAAGTCCGTCAGTTAGATTTCCAAAAAATATTAGACACGTATTTTATTTATTCCTTTTTTACGTTAACAAACAATGAAGACTATGCAATGCTTTGAAAACTCGTGTGACGTAATTTTCAAAGACATTAGTATGACATTCTTTACCGGTGAGTGACGTCACAACCCACTCAAATCTTTGACGCTATTTTTTTTCGTCATTTTTTATTGATTTAACAAAACTAAAAATACGTTTCCAATATTTTTCGATAATCTAACAGACGGACTATTTAGAATCATATTTTTTAAAGTCAGTAAACATCCATATTGTGTTCATTTATAAAATGGCAACCTAAAAGGTTCTCGTTTCGTCCCTTCTTATCCGCGTTACATCAATAAATCTAATCACTTAGCTTAGCAGATTATCTCCAGTTCCTAAATAAAAGATTATGTTTCTCATTTCCCTCTCAAAACATGGCATCTTGAAAAAAGCATCGCTAGGAAATGACTCTAAAGTTAAAAGAAAACAACCTTACAAATTCTTATTATCTACTTCACAAAATCGTTCAAAATTCACAGTTAATTTTCGAAACTACTGCTCTCGCACAGTACAAAGGATCATGGCTGTATAAAAGCAAAGCCTTGCTTAAGGAAACGACCTGAACTGTGCGAATATGACTCGAAGTAATCCTCCATACGATAACCTCTACCATCACATCAACCTATTAACATGTCTTTCGAGCGATTATCTTATGGCAAACGTTCCATTGCCGTACAAGTAAAGTTTAAACTTCAAGTGTTGGGTCCAAGACCTGTAATGTACATCAATTACTGCAATCTAATCGCGTTTTGTGGAAACCAAGGTTAGTAGTAGAATTAAAATTTAATTAGTAGAACCTCGTTTTCGTGTTTAGTTCAGGTTTTAATGTCGTTAGTAGTGTGTATAAGTTGATACCGTTAGTTCAGTAAACTCGTTTGGATTATTCTGGAAAGTTTGGCAGCGCACCAATCAACGTTTAATATGTGTTTTACTCGATGTTACTATTTGCTTTGCTTTCAGAACTAAATGGATTAATTTTGTATGCTGTTTGACTTGCTAAATTGAGCTTTAAAAATTCTCTTATTTCTTTCAGTTTATCGGAATGATATCTAGAAGGGATCCCTTTGTGCAATAAGACCGTCCATTTTACTGTAGTTTTAAGCATCATGATCGTTTTACATTTATGTGTACAATAATGTATTCATCCATTTAAAAAGATTTAATTTTTTTTAAATCGCTTTAAGCTACTACTTAAATAAAAAAAACACAAATGTATTCACCCACATGCTACGAGTACAGCTTACTACGACATGCTACGGCGTAGCATTGACTGCTACGAGCTCTAAACAATCATTGAACGTCAAGAATTCATTTAGATTAAACAGAACATCTGTGTTGCTAACGATGGGGGTTGGGGGGGGGGTGAAGTGAGGAACGAGGGGGAGGGGTTGAATTAATTATTTTTACTATGGAGCTGATGCACGGCTGTGCTTAATGAAACTCTGTGTTATTTAATAGGGATTTGTTGAGATAAGAGATAAAGCCGCTTCATTTAATGCAATAAAATTAAGTTAAAGGCACATATATTTGTAGATCTTTGACAGATGTTGGAAAATGCAAACGTAAATGTTACAGCTCAAAAATACGTTTGATTAAACTTAAAAAATAGAACAATTGAGTGAAAAATTCAACCTTTTGACCCAAACCTCGCGTTACTTGCATAACACGAGCCACGAAACACACGAAAGCAAAACTAACAAACACAATTATAAATCCTCAAAGCGAAAAAACTTCAAACAATCCGAAACAGAACAATAGGAACTAAATCCTACAGAACACTGAAATCGCTTGCTACGAACGCAATCAACAACATAGTAGTGGAACACGCAGGGCTGTCAGTTTCCAACAACATTCGCAAAAACTAATCAACGTTAAAAGGCAATGTTGACAACCCTGACCGCGCTTGAAAAATGTAGCGTATACCTGCCCACGTAGGCCGTAGCAGATTGCTACGCCGTAGCACCGTGCTACACTATAGCTACGCAGACGCTACGCCGTAGCAGTTTGAGTGTCAGTATTGATAGATGTTCAATTTGATTAAAAAAGTGTTGCATATATGGCTGTGGCTAGTACTCTGACTATCTTTTTTTTATGTATTAATGGTATTATATGGAGGACAAAAAGCTTGGAATTGAACTGCTCCAATTAGATTTTTTTTCAATTTTTATATCAGGCTGATGTTTTATAAATACTAATTATACACACAATGACATTATTTACTTTTTCAAGTATTTAATTATTGTTAAATTTACTTTTTCAAATGTCGTACGACGTTCTCTACACCATGTTAATTATAATGATTGAGAAAAATATAAACTTTTCTTATATTAATATCTAATGTCTCCTTCATAAATATTTTATTGTTACGCCGAGAGCTATCAAAGTAGGCACAATATCAAGTTAAATTAAATTTTACAATGTACTGATTTTATTAAAATACAAATAATTTAAGGGTTAACTAAGGTCAAATAATATTGCGACTTACAACTTGTTATCAGACTTTCGTGCGTCTAACTACCCTTATTGAACACAACGTTTAAGGGTCCACCTTTAAACGTTGTGTTCAATCATCACGACCAACCCCCGAAATTCTAGCGCTTGAACTTGACTGTGATTTGTGTTCGAAATTATTTTGATATCGATACAGCACTTCTTCAGCACTCTTTATAAGTTTTATTTTGACATATTTTTTAGTTTTTTGTCCATCTACATCTAAACTAATATTAGTGTGTGTGTATGTTTGTAATGAATAAACTCAAAAACTACTAAGCCGATTTCAAAAATTCTTTCACCATTAGAAAGCTACATTCACCTTGAGTAACTTTATAAATTTTTATCCCTGCATTCCCACGGCAACGGGAACTATGCGAGTAAAACCGCGTGACGTCCGCGAGTCATAAATAAAGCATCCTGAAACATCCCACGGTCCAATTAATCTTTTGAGTCTAAAACCGCTATCGACATATTCCCACAGCGTAACAAGTAACAAACGCGACGTGACGGGACGCGCTCACGTCAGCGTGCTCGCCAGAACACGTTAGAACATGTTAGAACTTGTCTCTTTTTCGCACGGACCGCTAAACACGCTGTATATATAATAAAAGATAAAAATAGAGATGGCTGCGTTCTTTGTTGTGACAGAATGTATGCTTGGTGTGCAGAGGTGTGCATTCATAACCGATTTAAATGCTGCTGTGCAAGTACACGTCATGTAAAGATCAAACAATATGACTGTTCTCTTAAAAGTATTTTTTTTTTAATACTAGCGATTTCAAGACCCAACTTTGGTTTTTATGTTTTGACTGACTTTTCATATTATTCTCTAAATAACTGTAAAGGCCTAATAATAACTGCCACTCGGGTCGATCTTTAGGTTAAGCCGCGCTTGCCTAGGTTGGTCTGTGGATGGGTGACCCATTACATACCGAGTTACCTCCGTGCCTCGGAAAGTACTTTAAGCTGTTGGTCCCGGCTGCCATATATAGATCTTTGGCAGCCGTTACAGTTAGTCAGTGACCTGAAAGTCTGACAACCAGTCTTACCAAAGGGTTTTGTCATCATCATCTGCCTAGCCTTTTTCCCAACTATATTGGGGTCGGCTTCCAGTCTAACCAGAACTAGTTAGTCTAACCAAAGAGTTTTGTATTACCTAGTATTAACTGGGTTGTGGAGGTCAGATAGGCAGTCGCTCCATTTAAAACACTGGTGTTCAGCTACATCTGGTTAGACTGGAAGCCGACCCCAACATAGGTAGCTAGGTAGATGAGGAACTGTGATAGCCGCATCAAAAGCCGTTGCAATATTAGTAGAACCAGACAATAATCTGGACAGCCGCGAAATCTGACTGAAATTTGAGAGAAATATAGATAATTTACTAACTTCTTAACATTTCTTTTATACCAATATAGTACAACAAAAAAACACTAAATCATAGTCTTCAGACATGAGAAATAACATTAAATTACACGAGAAAAACATAGTTTAACGCGTCAATAGCTCTCTTTTGTGGCGGTTCTTTTATATCCATTCTCATTCATCGCTAACTAAGATTAATGTGGTGCAATCTGTCTCGCCGATAACTATCTATGACACAGATTATAATCGTAAAGGATGGGTGGTTCGCCGCCATTTTTCATAGAATATAGAGGCGAGAAATATAACAGAACATTGGAGGAAATTATGACTGAAATAATGACCGAGGTTTGGTTAAACTTATCTTAAAGTAGTGTTATTTTTTCGTCTGATATAAGTTACTGGTTAAAAGGAGAACGACGCTTAAACAACACACGGCTTCCGACACAAGACGCTGAGAAAACAAATAAAACAAGTTGTTAAAAGCATGCTTCGCTTCACCACGACTTGTAGTTCGACGGTACAGTGCGACGAGAACCTGTACCATAAGCGCGTGTCCCTTGAAGCAAGTCGCATAGCCCGAAGCTTCAACATAAAAGCAACGCAACATGGCTGGGAATAATAATTAAATGCAGTGAGTTCGACAAAGAAAATGACAACTTTTGCTTCAGGCATTTTTCCTTATCTAATAAAACACTGGCAACTACAAAGCTACAAATTAAATCTTGACAACATTCAAGAATATAAATAAAATAAAAGTTTGAGAGAAAACGCAATTCATATTTCTATTATACTTCTCATAATTATTATCAGTAAATAAACCACTTCGGAATCTCATCATGAGATGAGATGAGAGAGAGATGTCTATAAAATTAATATTATGAAAGGAAATAAACTTCTATTGAAAGTTGCCCATTCAGAACAAGCTTCAATAATGTGCCAAGAGGTTCAATATCTTTGGTTATTGGGATAAGTATCCAACACTGGAAAAAGTATCCAACATTTGAATTCAATTTCGCATCTTTCTCGCTTACGATTACGTAAGCAGTTTTCTTTATTTGCCTCTTTGCATATTCAGATTATGTCACTGAATTTCATGGTTGTTTAATATCCAATTGTATTATGCTACTATGCTTTATTCTGAGAAAGTCACATTTATTTCATCGTAGTTAAGAATCGATCGTATAAAAAAGAACATGATAGCAGATTACAGCGATCAATATATGTAATAATTAGCATCACTAAGCTTTTTTGTGTAACGATAATGTTCATATATGGATGCCAATTAATCGGAAGCAAAACGGTGAAAAAATATGATCTATTATTAAAACCAAAGATCGAATAAAATATCTTCACTACTTCCAACACAATTTAGACTAGAAAGCACACATGTTCCCATTTAAACCTCGCTACAAAACACATGTATATCAAAACATGACAACCCAAAACACTCAAACATTTGATCCTTCCAAAAATTCATTTTCCAAAGCCATTTGTGTAAGAGCCATACATCACTTGTGACATTAATTATTTCGCAATATCCTTAAGAGCCTAGCTTTAGAGTCTCGCGTCAAATACGGCGCAGGTCCGACAAATTTTACAATTAAGTCTTTAAATAAGTACATGATTAATGACTTTCGGGCCTTATAATGAAAAGGGGTTCGGAAATCCTGGGATAAAATAGGTGTCTTTGTACACATAGAAAATGGGTGTGTTTTCAGTAAGTTACGCCTTGCATTTGGCAAGATGAGTGTTGGGTATGATTTCAAGTTAATCCTTAGGTAAATGGATATTGTTTCCTGGAAGGTTTGGTACGTTTTGATGGCTAAACTACAAAATAAGAGGTCGGAGAAGACACTTTGGTAATGTTGCAAGTAGGTAGAAAAGTAAGGTTATTATTAATTCAGAAAATTTTAACTTAGAACGATCTGTTGACTCCCGACTGTTCTACAACCTGTATATATAAAACTCCTGCTACATTATCTAGCTACATTTGTGAAAAACTCTCTTCTTATATCTGTCTTCTTATACAACGAACAAACACACAAAATATGTCTTTTAATAAAGTGAGTAATAATATAATAGAGAGAGGTGTACCCACACGTGTGAGGTGGCGCCACCTACCGCAATACCCGTTTCATTACACGCTTCGAATTTATTATAAGACGTGTTAGTTTCCTTGCTATTTTCTTCAGCATTTCTAGGTAATAAAGTGCGAATGGAAAAGTTGAAAAATGCATCGGTACATTGAGAAACGTGGAGAGAGTTGAAAAGATGATTATTGCGGCTAGCCGAGATGAAATTGTTGTTTGTTTTGTTTAGAAAAATTCTTTATTAACCATAAAAAAAAATAAACATAGCTGTAGAACTTAAATAAAGCAACAGTTTCACTGATATTAATAACAAAACATTTTTATAGGCTAGGAGCACCTTTATAAGTATATAATATTAGTAATGTTTATAAACTTATCACAACATGAGGCATTTACTAATCCGCCGTGGGATCTGGAGGCGATAGTCCTCGCGCGCCTGCATCAATGGCGCGCGGAGGCGCTGCGCCGGGGGGTCACTCCGCTGCCGCGGCAAATTGCTGCGCGGCGGACAGACCTCCGGTGCGATCTCATGGCGGCATGGAGACAGCGACTGTCGCAACCCCGTGCAGGGCACGCCACGATAGTGGCGGTAAGTCCCCTCTTTGAGGAGTGGCTTGAGAGGCGCCACGGCGCCCTCACCTTCCGTCTGACGCAGGTCCTCACCGGACACGGTTGTTTCGGGAGGTATCTGCACCGAATCAGGCGGGAGGAAACGCCCGGATGCCACCATTGCGAGGATCGGCCGGAGGACACGGTGGAGCACACAGTGGAGGTGTGCCCCGCTTGGGCGGAGCCCCGCCGTGTTCTCGTAGCGGCGATCGGCGGCGGCGACCTCTCGCGCCCGGCCCTGGTGCAAGCCATGGTCCGGGGCGAGGAGGAATGGGACGCCGTCGCCTCCTTCTGCGAAGCAGTGATGCTGGCGAAGGAGGTGGCGGAACGCGAGAGGGAGAGAACCTCTCGTCCCAGCCGCCGCGGGAGGCGCTCCGGGCGTCGGGGGTCCCGCGATGACCTCCGGCCACCGTAGACGCGGGCCTGTGGACGGTGAGTGATGGGCTAACTCGCCGTCCGTCCGTCTCACGACGAAAACAGGCCGTGTCGACGGCGCGTTCGTGTTCCACGCGCGCCTCAAAGAGATGTCAGCAACATGGGAGGGGCCCGAAAGGGCCGACGCCTGTCGGGGCCGCGGGTAGTCCTCTGGTTATCGCGGCCTCGACATAGAGGGCGAAGAAGGAACATGGGTGGTTTTTAGTCAGTAGAAGTCTGACACTCCCTTTCGCTCTGCCCAAGAGCGGGAGGGGTTATTCGATGATTTTACACCCACCAAAAAAAAAAAAAAAGGCATTTACTAATTAAATCTTTAACATTAACGTATGAAATTATTGTAATAACTTCATTTATAAAATTAGGGGGGTAGTGCGACCGGTGAAAACGGCCGCTCAGGTGATCGCGCGTGGCCACCAGGGGCGCACGAGCTACCGCGCCCCCCGCGCGCTCACCTGTATACGGTGAGAGCGGGGAAGCGCTGACGCATCGAGCGGCCCTGCTACGACGCGTTATCAGTATTGTGCGCGAACAACACGTAGTGATGGGGAAGCTTGTATGTGCCGTATCCATCGATATGTCGCAAGTCTTTCAATTTAGTTTGACCTATGCTAGCAATTAATGTATTTTGATGACATTTATTTTTGTTATAAAATTTACGAGTTAATTTTAAAATGAATTTTGTAATGCTAGGTAGCTTTATATTTGTGTGTAGTGTTTTAAGGTTAGTTTTAAACGGAGTGTTATAGGCAATTTTAACTGCTTTGTTTTGAATTGTTTGTAACAAGTTATAATTAGATTGACAAGTGCTACTCCATACCGGACACGAGTAGGTGATGCAAGGTCTAATTAGAGTCGTGTATAATCTAAGTTTGGTGTTTGCGCTGAGCTTACTTTTGCGGTTAAGTATTGGACTGAGAGAACCTAGTGCTTGAGCTCCTTTAACACGTAATTTATTAATATGTTTTGTCCAGTTAAGCTTTTTACCCAAAGTAACTCCTAGATCAGTCTCCTATCCTCCCGGAATCAGTTGCCCAGCAATTTTTAATTTTCTTTTTGGGGTGGTACGTTGGCGTGTGAAGAGTATTGCCTCAGTCTTGGATTCGTTCAACTTCAGCTTCCACTTATTGAAATAAGATTGAAGTAGTTCAAGCGATAACTGAAGTCTACTTATGATAATGTCGATGTCATCATCGCTTGTATACGATGCTGTATCGTCGGTAAAGCAGGCCAGATGAGTACGGACCTGCACAGGAACGTCACTCACGAATAGGATAAAGAGATAGGGACCGAGCACCGAGCCTTGAGGAACTCCTGCCGATACCGTCCGGGGCGAGGACCTGTCAGTACCAATATGGACCACAAACTTGCGGTTATTAAGGTAAGATTGGATAAGTTTAACCAGCTCAATAGGAGATGAAATTGTGAAAGATATAACGAATGAGAAAGTTTTTGTATGAAATACTAGATATGTTTTAGCAGATACATTTTTTTTTGGGTGGTGTGGAAAATCATTAAATAACCCATCCCGCTCTTGGGCAGGGCGGAAGGGAGTGTCAGACTTCTACTAACTAAAAACCACCCATGTTCCTCCTTAGCCCTTGTGCCGAAGCCGCGGTATCTCGGTAGAAAACAGATATATGAAAGTGTAATTAGGTAGTAGTTCAAGGGTTTGTATGCTATATTTGATAAGGAGTGCGATTAGCAAGATCAATACAAAATAGGGTATTTAGGTAAGACAGCACAAATTTACTATATCTGTGACCAAGACCTAGTAGACGACCACGATTGTGTATAAGAATAAGAATGAGTTGGCACATTCGTCATAGCATCGATCCGTAAGTGGCACTTGAATACAGCCTTTCGAAATAAGCTCTGGATTTATTTGTGAATGTTGCCACAGTGCCTTTCCTTAGCTACATTTGTCCAGTATTTCGCTAGGGTTCGCCTAATAGGGACCACTTGTAGATCGTCCTAGCTTGTGGTATGTAGCAAACTGGGATTTTATAAATAATTAGGTATGAATCAATAAAAGGACGCAGACAAGTACAATCTATAATCTTTATCTAGTACTGATTACTATTTACGAGTATTTTTATTCAAACTTAAAGAAAATGGTTACACGACTATTAAGAACTCTCAAATTAAATACACAAGAAAGTCAATCTCCCTCTGATTCATAGTTTTTCGGCAGATTATAAATAAAATACGAGGAAAATCAATAAATCAATTAGATTACACCCGAGACAAGCCTCAAAGGCGACGAGATGTAAGAGGTTTTCAACAATACTTAAAAGAAAGGAATGGATTTTATGTTGCTTTTATTAGTTTAGATTAGTATTTTGTTTTGTAATGGCAAATAAGATTTGTAACTGTATTGGTGTTTTTTTTTTTAATCTAAAAGACGTACCTTAGATTTTTAGAGGCCAATTGTCAGAAAATATGAACACACCAATATTAGTTACGAAAGACAAATATTGCATGATCACTTTTTGGATACTTTTAAATACGTCGATATGTGTATGTCAAACTTAGTAAATTTATTTTAGTTTTGGGTTTTTCCAGCTGAACAGATAAGTTGGTTGATTTATACGGACATATCCAAAAAGGTATGAAGCAAAAATACGTATCATAAGACACAACCTTCCACCCCGCTTCAATATAACATCACAACCTTTATTCCCGTCAAATCCATTCGTAGTAAACCAAAAACAAAACACACATTAACAACAATATCCTACTCACAAAGTAATAAAAAATAACATAGGCCGTAACATGAAAGACCTTTGCCCGTTTACCTCAGACCAACGACCATAGACACGGGACATTTTATGACCAATAACTGCCAAGATGGTGGCCGGCGGGAAAATATTTTTCGGGCGACGAATTTGCGAGTTGAAGTGGCCGAGATTTATCGTGTAGTGTTTGTCTTCAAGGAAATCGGCGACGCTTGTCCCCAATGTAAGTTGGGGGAAGTATTTATTTATGTTTCTCGAAGTTTCCTGGCGACGAAAGCAATATTCGTACTTAACCTCACTTTTGTCGCGGCTGGGCGTGTGTTTGCCTGTTTTTTAATAATGTTTTCGCCTTTATTGCTGTTTTTGATGTTTTTACAACCTTGTCGCTATTGGAAATAACAAGAGGCCATGAATATTTAGTGACAGGATTTTTACTATGTTTGAATGCCGATTTTCAGTCCTATTATTATCAATACAAGAAACAAAAGATAAGATATTATACTCCCATTCAACAAAAAATATAAGGCAAAGATAGCACTGGCGCAAATATTCCGGAATCAATTCAAAAGGAATAAGAGACAGTTTTAAAACTTCTGTTACAAAAACAGCCAGCCCAAGAATACAGCGAATAGATCGCTTAAAATAACCAAACTTTCAACAAGAATGCGACTTCTTAAAATAAACTTCCGATCGGACGGAGGCAAGAGACGTCAATGCTAAATAATAAAGAGTCACTAACTTGGCCGATATTCGAGACAGTGAAAAGGCCAAGTCTTTGCTATTGTAAAAGTCTCTAAAGATTTCGAGCCTTTTTTAGTCCAACCTCACTTACTTGGCTGTAAATGGGTTTAAACTGTATTAAGGCAGCGATTCGACTACCTACTTTAATGAATATGTACTTACTAATTTTTTTTTAAACACTCTGGCGCATACGATGAGTGCTTGGTAGAAGAGAAGATGGTGGTGCATATCAAGCAGTTTACTTCCACGAAGTTCCATCGTGACATTAACGAACCATGAACGCCTAAACAAACAATAACTTCAATCTATTTACATATTATATCGTGCCCCGAAGACTACACTGGCGACAATTAAGCTATAATTTGATCTAACATATACTATTCATACATGTATAGTAGAAGGTATGCAGGGTGTATCCCTTTCTAATTCCATCGAGAGTAATTAGCCCTGCCCGACCTTCCGTTCCTTTCCGCTTTGCATTTGTGGATATAATCAAGAGATGGATTCCATGTGTAAGCTGGCTTTTTAGTACTTGGTAGATGATTTCCTTGGAAAAATCCAAACAGTGTCATTGGTTTAGTAGATGTCAAACTTAGCAACCACCGGCATCTGCATATCCTTTTCCCAGGTATACGTATGTTGGTGTCGGACTCTCATCAAACCGTATAGTGTTTCACAAGAAGCGACTGCCTATCAGCAGGGCCATTGCGTATATTTTTAAATGACAGTGGCTATCATAGTGTCCATCGATTAACTGTCAAATGGTTCTATTCTGTACTAAACCATAAAAAAATTACTGTTAATCGATGGACACTGTGATCGCCACTGACATTTAAAAAGATACGCAATAGCCCTGCTGACCTCAGTCTAGTTTCTAAGTAACACAGTACTCCCGCAATTGATTTAAAAAAAAATGTGTAATAGGCCACCAAATAATTATTTTCTTTGGTTTACTGCAACTCTGACATCAAAAACATACCAGGATCTACACACCCTTTCACAAAAGCCCCTCAATATACATACACACCATAAAAATTATGCAACGTCTCAACGCGATTGTCACGCAAGCATACAGAATCACTTCCCCCATACCTACCCTCATATACATACATATTTGTTGAACCAAAAGCCCTTTATAAGAGCGGAGTCGACAAAAGACGGTGTTTCGGATAAGAGGGGGAATTTTTCCGGGGATATTCCGGAGGTCGTATCTTAAGATACGAGATTCTGTGGTCCTTTGGTCATATCTGCAGGTGATCTTGTGAAGGCGTTGGAACGAGCGTTGAAGGGCATTAGGCTTTGGATGTACCGGACAGATGATGTCAAAACGGACGGAAGGCGTTTGGAAATGAGGCGGTGAGTTGAAACTTTTGATTGTGGAAGTTATGATGTAATTACAGTGAAAATTATAATTTTCTAGCTGTTTGAACATGATTGACATTTTAAACAGGAAAAATGTCTTGTACAAAATAGGTACGCGATTTATTTCAAGGAATACGACCGTTACCTAAATGTTGAGAAAATACCTAATTTCCGTAGGTATAATAAAATTTCTAGACTTACACGGAATCTTAATTAAAAAGCAAATTAAAAACATTAATCGATCGCTCAAAGTCAGTCGCCGTCAGCGAGAAACACAAAGAAATTACACATTTTACCAAAAAAACTCATCCACAATAAAAAACAAGCACTTTTATAAACTTAAAAAATAATTCAATGAAGTCTTTAACAACGAAGTCGTGATTACCCCCGAGGGTGGCTCGTCACGGTTACTTGCGATTTTACACGATTCAGCCCTAATTTATTAAAGTTCCGACGTTCAGGTAAAAGGAATTGGCTTAGACTTGACAGGAAACCCCTTTTTGCCCTTTTTACTGGTTCACGATTTTAATTAGGCGAAGAAACGTTGTTGTGTTCCCATGTTTTTGTATGCATTTTAATAAAGTCTGATACGGAACGCAGTGAAATTTCATTTTGAATATGAAAATTTCTTAGATCTTCAGAATGCAGCAGTGACATAAAATTGTTTCCTTTCCTCTATTTATTTTGCCTTTTACATACCTAGTTACTGGCAACTCAAAAAATCTTTTTTACCGTGTGACTTGTGGTGTGGTTGGTTGTCTAACCATCAAACCACACCACAAGTCACATCCTATCACAACCATTAACACTTCAGCCATCCAATGCACACAATTATTCACCTCCTCCATCTTATAAACAAGCCGAGACATCGGAGCCAGGCATATATAAACAAAAGCATGTCATGCAAGATGCATGCCTTCCTCAAATGAATTATTTATACAGGTTAGGTTAGCAGTCGCTGCATTTCTGTTCTCTAGATTTATTAACAGTGCATATCTCGGCTAGGTCTATTTATTTGCACTGCAGTGCATCGGATTGCTGCGTCATGTCGCATAAACAAGTCCTTGCAGTTTCCTTTATGCTATCGCGGCCGTTTATTTTACACTTTCGTGCATAATTATGGAGTTTGATAAGGTTCAGCTTTGTAATTTCCTTTGCCTGGCTTTTAGTGGTACTTTAGTTTTATGTTGCTGGTATTCGTATTTATGATTAGAATGACGTTGATAACTTTTGTTTGAGGCAGGTTAATAAGACTTTTGTTTGAGGCAGGTTAATTCTGAATTTTGTTTTTTTTTTTTAGATAGTTATTATTAAAAATGCCCAACATTTTTAATAATAACTGTCCAAAATTCTGTATTAGAGACCATTTTTTATTGTTGTGTTTGATTTGCTATCAATATTTGGACATATTGGAGAAATGGAAACAGAAGCTGGAGAATATTGGCTTGCAAATCAGCAGAACTAAAATGGAATACATGTTCTGCGATTTCAGCGGTCTCTCCAGCCCTGAAGTCACGTGTTTCTTCCTGTCTGCTCCGACTTCTGGTATCTCAGTTCACTCGTGCAAAGCCATGGCGACAAAGACCGTAGTGTTAAGCACAGAATGAACACGGGGTGTATGAAATGGCGGGAGGTCACGGGAACAATCTGCGACTCCCGCATTCCCCTTGAACTAAAGGGGAACATCATTAAAACAATGGTTAGACCTGCTGTCGTGTATGGATCGGAATGTTGAGCCAAAAAAGGGATTAATGAGAGGAACATGTGGCTGAAATGAGAAGGCTAAAGGGGATGTGTGGTGTTACGCCAATGGATAAAATAAGAAATTAGTACAAAGAGGAAGCCTGTGAAAGTGTCGCCGGTGGCTAAAAAGTAGTGTAAAAATCGGTTGTCGTGGTATGGGCATGTGATACGGAGGAATGAGGAAAATGTCGTGAAAATGGTTTTGAATTTCAATAATAATGGGTATAAGAGTAGAGGATGACTAAAGAAATGATGGATGGACTGTGTTAAGAATTATATGATAAAAAGAGAGGTGTCTCATGTGATGGAGAAAAACAGAGAAGTATGGAAGAAGAAGACATAAATAAATTATAAATAATTTATTGTAGACCAAACATTTTCAAAATTTTATGCATCCACCACACTACGCAGCATGTAAGCATGCTGCGCCGACCCCAAATGAATAGAGCAGTTAACAAAAAAAATCTAATTAGTCCGTCAGATAGATTTCCAAAAAATATTGGACACATATTTTTTCTGTTTTCACATACACAAAAAATGAAGACGATACAGTGCTTCGAAAACTCACATGGCACTGCATTTTTTACCACGTTGTGACGTCAAAAGCCGATCTTTGACGCGTTTTATCTTATTCAATTTTTATTAATTTGATAAAACAAAAAACACGTATTTAATAGTTTTTGATAATCTAACTGACGAACTAAACATAATCATATTTTTTTAGTAAGAAACATCGCTATTGAAATAAGAGCAAGAGAATGATGATGATGATGATGACTCATACTGTCCATGTTCAAGAGATTTTAATTTTTTCTCCTTTATTCAATAATTACTTTACTATTTTCCACAAAAACAGTCTGTTGTTCCAGCTTCTTTGTAAATATACTAGCTAGAAAAACCATAACTCTAAAAACAGAAAACACATTACTCTTTTTGCTTTCGTTGTAGCTTGAAAACCCTTTAGATTTCATGTCAAAGAAAACTCATCTCCAACCAAAAATATTTCCGACAATATTTTGAAAAACATTGCGAATATTTTTTTAAATACCGGGAGAAAATATTTTAACCCTGCAAATGTGAAATTCTAGATTTAAGTGCGTAGAAGGAAAACCTGAGAAATATTCAGGTGCTAAACGTAGTAATATATTTCCAACTTGTTGTTCGTCAAGTCTCCTTATGAATGTACGTAGCAAACCTAATTTCTTTTATTTTTCAGAGTGTAACTTGTCTGTACTGTACAAGGTATTCTGACTTCTAAGTTTGTAGAACTCTGAGAACCGAGTTAGTACTTCACTCTAACTCTGTACAAAAATTGAAATGGGACCACTCCGAGAAAGTACTCTTCCAAAAACTACTAAATTTTTCTCTCTATTTCTCCAAGATCCCATCATCAGATCCTGGGACTTGGTAATCATGGGACCACCTGGGAAATATACCCTTTCAAATAAAACAAAAAAATGTAAATCGGTCCCGAAAACATCGAGTAATGGGGGAACATGCATAAATGAAAATTCTTTGGTGAATTGGGAACCTCCTATTTTTTTAAGTCGGTTAAAAGGGCAATAGCCACGTGGTGTGACCGTAGGACTCCCAAGTCATAGGTCTAAAGCTCGAACCCAAGACCTTTGATTTTTCGCATTTTTGTGCATTTAGTATTAATTCATCACTTGCTTCGATGAAGGAAAACATCGTGAAACCAGCCTGACTGAGAGGTTACACGACAACATGTAAACCAGGTGTCAGAACACCAGGTAACTCTAGAATGAAAGTAAGACTCCGCGTTGTAAACAAAGCGATCGCAAGTTCCTTTTGTATTGCAAAAACGAACACGTCGTTCTGTCATTCTAAGGTTGTTGGTTGTTGCTTATATACGAGTATATCCTCATCACGGAGGGTCGACATAGAATATTTAGCATTCTTACAATTTATCAATGAGGAATTTCCTCACAAAACAAAATTTAAAATGTGCTTGTTTTTTGCTTTTCAGTTTTTTCAGTCGGGTTTTTTAGTTTATTTCCAACTTTTTAGTTGTTTTGTATTTGTTCTTTCGTTGGTCGCGTAAAATTCTTCGCAGATGATTTAACTTTTGTGTTTGTTTATAAATAGGTTTTGTGACTTTGAATTTCTTTTAAACATATGTGTCATATATTTTTGTAATCTCCTTTTAAAATCCTTCATTTTGATACCCTACTTGATAGTAATGGATTTTCTTTTTTATAATCCGTGCCCCAAAATCCGCAAGTTTCTTTTTTTTTTATTTTAATGTAGCCAGTGACACTCGCGCCATCAAGACGAATCTAACGACGTATATTTTATTCAAATCCCTTGATCCGTGGAGTTATGATGGAACAAAGAAAAGGACATACATAAATACACGCCAAACACATAACCCTCCTTTTGGGCTTCGCCGCAGTCGGGTAAAAACTAGAATCCTTATTGCCAATAACCCATACCTTTATCATACTACAAAAAACCTCTTCACAATAACCTTTTTACCACAACATTGTACATTCAAATTCGCTATCATTCTTTCCACTTGTAAACCAAATTGGCCCACAATACCCCAGCACTTGCTACGTAGGTCCAATGGGTTTCATCGTCCCCTTAACATCTCACCACAGTAAGAGCTATTGTGTCGCGATCGATTCTATCACCCCCACCCTCCCCCAGGGGTGAAGGGTGGCTTACAATGTTTTTAAATTGAAAATAGTTGTTCAGAGATTATTTATGCTTGAGACAATACTATCTGGTCGAGATACCCTTTATTTAGCTTGGAGTTTATTGATTTGAGTTGCCAATCATTTTGAATAGAGATTTGTGTTTGATAGGTCGATATTGTGTATTTATGGAATACTTTTTCGTGCAAAAATTAGTAAAAAGTTTTATCTAGTAGAAAAAGGAGATAGTTTAAATGTATATAGATAAAAGGATATAACAACAAATAATAACACGTGACACGTGTGAATAACACGTCAGTGCATTTTTTATACAACCTTTGAAGAATCATATAATTAAATAATACAGGTCGGTAGTCAAAATTTCCAGCCACTTAATTTTTATCGTAAAGTAGGACGCCCTTAACCTATATGGAGGGATGACGACTGGTAGCTCCGTGATGAGAGTTGCCAACACTGAAATTGAACGACGTGCAAAAGGCTAGTTAACTTAAAAAAATCGAATTAGTCCGTCAGATAGATTTCCAAAAAATATTGGATACGTATTTTTTCTTTTTTCACGTTAGCAAACAATGAAGACGATACAGTGCTTTGAAAGCTCGTGTGACGTCATATTCTAAGACATGAGTATGGCATTTTATGGCGGTTAGTGACGTCACAAACCCCACTCAAATCTTTAACGCATTCTATCTTCGTAATTTTTTATTGGTTTCATAAAACAAAAAATGCGTATCCAATATTTTTCGATAATCTAACAGACGGACTAATTAGAATCATATTTAACATCCCTATTGGGGAGGACTGTGACCAACACTATTCTATATTAATACAAACACAACATTTAAAGTCTGAGATAAATCTACCTCTTGTTAAATTGTCCTGCCTTCCTTTCTCTTTTTACCGACTCGTTAAACTCAAATCAAATCGAATAAAGTGAGAGGTACTTTGAAACTGCAAACAGAAGTACTATCATGCTTCAACAAAGGATGTTTCCAGTTCGAAACAAATTCATATGTAAACTGCGCAAAAGTCGAACTTACCTAAATTTATTTCCATATTTGTGTGGATAAGCTTTAGTTTCTGTTCATGGGACAGGATAAAAACTGGAACTAGAATAGAATTTCCATTTGGATAAAACTTTCACGGTTCGAATTTTAATTAGTAATAATCATTTTGTTGAGGCAAAGTATGTTTGGATTCACCAATCAAATATTTCTCGGAAAAATGCCAAGGTTTTTAGACGAGGGATATGTTAGCCTGGTTGATATAAACTTGTTGCCTATTTAAATGTGCCTTACACATAACTTGCAAAATATATGTGTACATTTTATTAATACACCTCTTATTTATTACAGACTTGATAGTAGGTATGTTATGTTATTACACACACAGTTTAGTTTTATTTTTATTGTTTGATGTGTGCAATTGTGGCCATGTGCTAAATAAATAATTATGTTTTCTTTCTTTTATTTGTGATCAGATCGAGAATCAGACTTCTCACCTTCTTTCGACCTTCTCATATCGGCACGAACTATGCTGGTGATAAAATTATAACACATTCGAAGCAGAGGGACGAGGCAGAGGGACTGATTTGGTTTGATTGCGTCAGACGTTTTATTTTAAGCATTGACTCCGGGGAAGACTAGGTATTTTAAAGCAGTCAAACAAATTATATCCATACTAGCTAACGGTCTATGTTTAGGAACATACCCTACATGGCTTGAAACATTATTAAATGATACGTGTGTACTTTATACCCTACCCACACATACATCACTACACCACCGCTTTGGGAAGTACAAGTACTAATGTTGGGTTTAGACCAGGTATTATATTCAGCATAATCATTTGTTAATCATCTGCATAACGGCCTACATGTTTAGCTGCCACGTTTATTTTGCTACATTTGTCGGCATAATATGAACACTAATAGCCAATCAGTTGCCAGCTGCAGTTCTACAAAACATTTGCTAAGCAAATTCCGACTAGACTGTCGTTTGGAATGATGATGCATAATTAAAATAAACTCTGTTTTAAACAAATCTTTATCGTGATTCTCAAGCTAGCCGTAAAAGATCTTGTTAATTATGTACTAAGCTTTTCCGTTTAAGCTCGGACTTAATAACCTATAAAAAATTGTTAATGGAGTCCCGCAAAAAAACATTTATTATGGGAATTAATCGCATTAAAATTAAAAAAAATATATCCTGAATTTTATAATATTAGTTCGATATCGTCGAACCGCTCAGTTTTATATTATTTTAGGGAAAAGTTTCAACCCATTTTACGTTACTTTCCCCTGAACTTTCAGCGCCAATAAATTCAGGTTTAAAAAGAGGTCTCACCACGAAGTGATGTATGACGTAAATAAAACCATGACAGGATTATATACCAAAATGGGTGACAGTTTATGAGGACATCGCTCACGAACACCATAGTCGGCCATTTTATTCACCCGCGTTGACATCACATGATGAGGGATAGTTATTTTAATGCCGTCTATTGCATCAGTTTATGATGCATCAGACGGTTAAAAATAGATGTTTGAAGCAATGTTTACGAGGTATCAATATTTTAAATATATAACTATGTTGGGGTCAGCTTACATATAACATATATCAGTATTTTACATGGAGCGACTGCCTATCTGACCTCCACAAGCCAGTTAATACTGGGTAATACCCTTTGGTAAGACCCGTTGTCAGACTTTCAGGTTACTGACTACCTGTAACGACTGCCAAAGATCTATGAACAGGGTTACTGGTAACTCTTCGTATTCTTTGCAGGTTAAAATACAATTAATCAAACCACTAAATGTTCCCCCGAAATTCAGTAGTTTTTGAGTTATTCAGATGATTTACTACTGTACCTGAACTGAATCAAAATCGATTTTCGTAATGTAGTCCGTGACTTTATGTTTAGTGGCTTAATTAATTGCATTTTAGCCCTACTATGACGTCCTGCAAGGAATACGTCGAGTTACCAGTAACCCTGTATATGGCAGCCAGATCCAACAGCTATTCTTTAAATAAAATAGCGTATATTAAACTTTGAAAATACGTGATTTTATAAAGGAAAACAGTGTAACGAATAAAAGAAGGGTAGGACCGAAAATGGCGTTATTTTTTTTTCTGTCTACCCCCATTACGAGAAAGGCCTGTCTGCGAAAATATATGTATGTGGTTTATCCCAACATCATCGGCAAACATCGATGTGTGAAGGGTTCTAAAAAGATAAAATCTTCTAAAATATTTGTTTTAATAAAAAATATGTGCCCTTCCATACCAGTTTGGAGCCCATAAAATTCCGGAATAGGATCAGATAGCAGAAAAAAATCCCGCCAGTATCGGGAAAATTCTGGAACCGGGATTATAGAATACGGGATTAATTGAAACCTTTTGTTACATAACACCGAAAACAGTCTTTTTTTATATCAATGCGTTCTATTCTCTGTTATTATTACAAAGATATTACTCGTTTTGCGAATAATAGGATTAGGCAATAATTTATCTCAATTTCGGAAATAGTTTGTCGCACGATAAGATTAGTTGTTATATATTATATTTATTTAAGCCTAATAGACATCGTTTTACTAAAAAAATACTTTTTCAAGGTATTCTCCTTCAGTTTAACTAAAGGTCTCTAAAATCAAGCGTTTTAACAAAGAACCTGTGAAGTAATTTCTTTTGACTGATTAATAACGAAGTTTTCTATCTTCCTAGAGAATTGGAAATGGTTTCGCAGAATCGTGAACGATGTACAGAAGAATTGAATTAAGAAATGGTTTACTTACTAGCACTGGGACAGTATGGGCTAATAATAACATACTTTTTAATATAATAGTGCCATCTAAAGACAAACAATGTCATCCTTTTCCATTACAATCTATATTCGTTACTGATCCATAGCTTGCAGCTTTCTTTGATTTCTCTTACCTAACAACTCCTTTATTGCTCACAAAAACTACTTTTTTTTTCAAAACGTTGCCCCAAATTTCTCCTGTATCGTGGGTGCGTTTTGCTACAAAGATATTGTTTCTATCTCAAACACTACAAGGTAATCCAACTCACAAAAGGCCATAAACCAAGCAATTTTTCTCTGGCAACACCAAATAAATTGAATTCCACCCTATCTACTCTTCGGAACGAGGCAGAGACAAACAACCAACTTTGAACCATAAACAATAAGGAAATCCCGTAGAACGCGATAAAAATTATTATTTTGTTGCCAAAATTTGTGTCACCTTGTGTCTTTATTGAAGTGTATGGTGGAGGGCTGTCAAAAAGGTTTTAATAATGAAGATTTTTTTACCATATAAACTAATTTATTTACTAGGTAGTCCCGAAGTCTTAGGACCAGTCTTACCAAGGGTATCGTGAAACATTAATGTCCTCTATGGTATCGTAACCATGATAGGCAGTCGCTCTATATAAAATACTATGTATTGTAAAATTGTGAGCCCCCTCCGGTAACGCTCGAAGCGTCAAAGCCTGCTCTAACATTCTCGTAGTTAGGTCAGTGAAATCCAGATGATGACATATATGTTTGTATACTAATTACAGAAAGGTACTGTGTAAAAGTCGAATTGTACCGAGTTGGTATTGGTTATATACCTTTTTTACATAAATATTAAGTAACTTAATGATAACTTTCTTACATTCACTGACTGACAAGGCACTGCCAAAACAGTTGGAAAGCCTCATCATCAGCCTATAATGTTCCCACTGCAGGGACTCAGGCCTCCTCTCTAGGGGAGTGATGCGCTATTATCCACCACGCGGCCCAGTGTGGGTTGGTAGATGTCACATGTTTTTGGTTCTATTAAAAGACATGCCGGTTCCTCACGATGTTTTCCTCTACCGTTTTGAGAGCAGTGGTGATGAAATAAATTACACAACGTAATACTGGGTTCGAACCCACGACTCAATGGTTGTAAGTCGGGGCCGCTACCACTGAGCCACCACTGCTCACAAAATGTGGAAAGCCTAGAAGTATGGAATGCAAAATAACGGAGGCTGCTCGTCTTCATTACGGAGAAGAATTATTGGAATTTCTTAAAGGGGCAAAGGTGGGTGTAATTATTATAGAAGCCATTTTCACCAATAACACTTTCCATAGAGCACATGGCTTATGTCATTTTAACATTTTTGTGCTCTGGCAACCCTATTACATACCTCACCGTCACCATCATAAAATGCACATGGCGGTAAACGGTAATATAAACCTTACATTATGACTTTATATACGGTACATTATTATATTTCTTTATTTTACTACCTCCATTGTGTTGCGAATAAAATGCTTCAATGAATATTTTTTGCGTTATAATTTTCGGTGAATGTCAAAATTTATTACTGAATGTTTAATTTACTTCGTTTCTCTTTTTATGTTTCAGTATCCTTTATGTACCTTTTCAACATGAAATAATAATAATGTTCAATGTACTTCTTCCTAAGATTCCCAAAAAAAACTGAACGCGATCAGCAAACCTTCATCTGCCCAACCTAGCCTATTCCCAGTCTTATCGGATGCAGCTGAATATCGGTTGACGGCACGGCACGGTTGGCGCAGTGGCTCATGCAATGGACTGCTGCGCTGCGTGTCGCGGGTTCGTTCCCCGCACGGATCAAATATTTGTATGACCTACAGATAGTTGTTCCGGGTCTGGGTATTTGTGTATATGAGTTTAAATGTAATACAGGAGAAATTCCTAGTGTGGGGCAACGTTTAAAAAAAAAATATATATATAGATATATATACAGGGTGTTTGGAAGGGAGCTGTACATACGCCTAGGGTAGAAACTAGGGATAGTCTGCTACCTACCCCCGCCCATTATATTGACCTTGGCCTCAAGGTTTTTTTTTAATTTAAAATTATTTCTTTACCTTACTACGGTACTTCAGGCCCCATAACTTTTCTTCTCCACAATTTTCTGGTGTAAAATAATTTTTTGCAGGACCCTAAGACTCTAACGATTAAAACAAGACCATTAGCCGACCGGTCCCATGGATAGATTTTGAGCTACAGGTAGTTTTAGTCAAAAAGTCAAATAAAAAATAATAATAAATTAAAAAAAAACCTTGAGGCCAAGGTCAATATAATGGGCGGGGGTAGGTAGCAGACTATCCCTAGTTTCTACCCTAGGCGTATGTACAGCTCCCTTCCAAACACCCTGTATATATCAGTACGGTATTTATTATTAAATGGAGCGATTGCCTATCTGATGTTCACTACTGAGTTAACACTGGGTTATACGAAACCTCTTGATAAGACTGGTTGACAGATTTTCGGGTCACTGTGTCACCTGTCTAAGTTCTATATGACAGCAGGGACCAAAGACAACGCCAACACGGAGCGCAATCAGCTAGTAAATCGTTCAAAAGATGTCAATATCACCATTTTCATACAATATTGACTCTAACAGCTATTCAACTTGATTTCAATAATACAAATTGTCGTTACAACCAAAATACAAATACACGAATGCTGTCGCGAACACAATTGAATTCACATTGCATACGTCTAGCGTCAAAGTTCGAATCATCTCCTTAAACTATATGCAAATATTAATGCTGTTGATAACTTGTGCACGCGAACAATTCGCAAGTTTCCATCCTCTTCGATTCAATACATAGAATGACACATATTCAGTCTGTAATACCGATTTGCGCGATTCCGAACTGTTCACACTTGAATACGTTTCCTCTTGGAACGAAACAACTGCATTTATATGAGAATTTATATTTATACTTTTATGTACTACGTGTAGTATAGAGGGGAGTGGGTTTTCTTGTCTAACTGTCTGACTGTATCGTTTTTGTTAAATGCGAGTTTATAATAATTTAGAGAATCTAAAAGATTTTTGTACAATGTCATGTTTTATGTTATCTTAGAACCGTGCAAATACTCTGTTAGCGATTTAAATAAAAATACTTATTTTCTTTGTAGGTTTATACTTCTGCAGTCCATATATAAATTGACTCGAGATCTTTCTTTTATGTCGAAAATACCAAAAAGCAAATCGGTTTATCGTCCATACATTTATTTAATGCTACATTAAATATCCCATTACACATTTCATGTAAAAAAGCTTGGGCCATATATTTTATGTCGAAATACATCATCAACATAAAGAAACCTAGAGAGCTCTATTAAGTTTTATTGTGCAGAGAAAATTTACTATTTTCAATGACAAAACAAAATGATATTGCGTTGCCAGTCATTGAAAAGGTTTAAGGAGCAATTCAAGTTTATAATCATTGCCACTTTTTAACTGACAGTATTTCGGATAATGTGCAACGAAAACATTTAATTTAAATCCGATATCCTAATAGTTTTCCCTTGCCGAACATAAATTCTGATCTCTATAGAAGAAATTGTTACCCGATGTCAATTAAATTATTTAACAAATTGCCTAATGAACTGAAAGAACTTAGATCTATTCCATTATTCCGGAAAAAATTGTACGCCTGGTTAGTCAATAAATGTTTCTACACGACCCAGGAATACCTTAGTTATAAGAATAGAAAATTAGTGTAGCGCCGTACTATGTTCTTATCTGTGCAATAATAACTAGTTAAGTTAGTATGTAGTCCAAAATGTAATGTGTACTTACCTACTTCTGTAGTTTTAAGTTTTGCATACCAGAAATGGTTAATATGAGGATCTTTACTGTAGTATTATATAATGCTCTATGTACCATCTTTTTACCCATATTATGCGAATAAATTATTTGATTTGATTTGATTTGATTTGATTTGAAAAGAACGAGAAGAAGGAAAAACTTCACGAAAACAAAGCATTATTTGATCTATCTACACATGTCGGGGCCGCGGGTAGTCCAACGGTTATCGCGGCCTCGACATAGAGGGCGAAGAAGGAACATGGGTGGTTTTTAGTCAGTAGAAGTCTGACACTCCCTTTCGCTCTGCCCAAGAGCGGGAGGGGTTATTCGATGATTTTACACCCACCAAAAAAAAAAAAAAAAAAAAAAAAAACTATCTACACTCGGATGCACTTTCATCTACATTTACTGTTTATGCCCCATAAACTTTTCTTCTCATAGTCTAAGCCTTAAATTTACTTTATTTACCATAATGCATCTTAACATTATACTCTCCAAAGAACCTAATTACACACCCCAGTACAAAAATCCAGCATCAAAGCCGGCCAACCCCGGACAGCGTCTTCGCTATTATCTACCGACAGTCCCGACTAACGACCGAGAGGATCCCGCCGAAGTGTTCAACAATATCCCGGATCCCGGGGCTAAAGTATCCCGCTATACTACAGCACTAGCTATACAGACGATGTAGTACTTTAGCCTATCTAGCTCAGCTTATAATAAAAAATAATGTGCCATTCTCGATTCTTCAAGACCAATGGCGATTTACGGCCGACCCTTGTATACAGGTGGTCAGGTTTCGGAACTTATCATAAAATATATTTTACGAGCGCCTGGAGTCTTTTGGGGTAAGTATGGCGATCGGTTTTGTTTGGGCGAGACACAAATGTTTTGGGACGAAAATGACTGGTAAAGATTGTGTAGTGTGTCGTTTGTGGTTTTCGTTTTGGGACCCACTTGTTGTGATATGTTTATCTATGGTTAAGTCCATATTCTTGTATTTATAACTGGTAACAATATAACTCAATGTGTATAACTGTTACAGATACCTATTTGAGGGTGCTTGTATCATACTGCATTCATTTCGCTTCATTACCATAGACGTGTTGGTACATTGATTAGCGTGCTTAGATCATGACCTTATCCTTACTTACGACCATAATACATTTATCGTTGGGTATATTAATCAAATTGAGAATAAAACAAAATAGGCAATCATAGCCATGTGTCGGAGTCATTACACTAAAACTGAAAATATCCCAACAGACTCCTACTGAAAATTTGTAAGGTCTATACAACAAAAACATAATCCATATTCAAATAAAGAACTCTAAACAAACATAACCTCACTTCGTTATGAATCCTACAAACAAAAACAATAAAGAGAACAAAATTCTAACTTTAAATTGTTCGATACTGCTCTTAAACAGTTGGTAGCAAGACAAATGGCCAACAAAAAGTACGGGCAAATTGTTACAACCGTCGACGTAAAAAAACAGATCCCAAACGACCAATATTGAAACAAGAAGTCGGATCTTTGGAAGAAATAAGTATGGAAGTCGCAATTGCTGTGTTATGGCCTGGAGTTGGCAAGATACGCATATTTAGGCAATCCTTAGTCTATGACTGTTAGTTTTCCATTGTGTGTACGTTGTACATACTAATATTGTAGAGAGGCAAGTTTTGTTTGTTTGTTTCGCTGAGACGTGAATATAGTAAGTAGTCGTTTGATTGTCTCTGATTCTCCGATTGATGAAAAGTTTTTGAATCAGTCCATGGATGTGAAAAGGCCAAAGAAAAGTATTTATTATTTGCATTTATTAGGCAACCCATTCAAAGTCAGGTAAAACATTGGTGTTTTCAGCAGCTGCAATTGAGCTGACTAATACCTTTATCTACTGTAACAAAGGATGTACGTATTGTTGTATTTACCTTTGTAGCAACTATATACGTATTTCTTACAACAAAAGAAAAACTTCCTAAGAAAAATAATAACCACCAATATCCAGTGTCTATTGGTTATCTTACAAAATTAAATATACAATCATTATGATCTATTATAACACATTACACAACACACAATTATGGTAATTCAACACGACAAGCAAATACTCAATTTACGAGATTATTTAAACAACAAACATGTATATGGTAGCGTTTCAGAGGGGAATCTAACTTTAATTGAAACAATTACCAAATATCTAAATAGTACTTAATAATGCCATTCTACATACAGAATAGATAATGTAGGGATGTAGAACACGGCTTAAGGGAGTTGAAAATATCGTTCGATTTTTTAAAAATCGAACTATCATTTGTTTACAACTATTATAAGTAGTAAGAGGTTTTACTCTATGTTTCACACATGGCCTCCTTATTGAAGCTTATTTTTATGTTTAAAACCTTTTTTGAAGCGTGTTAAAAGGAGTTTTTTTGTCAATTTTACTTCTCAGGAAAAGAGAAGCAATTTTTTTGCTTACAGTCTACAGTATTATGTTTGAGGTTAAAGCTTCCTCAAAATATTGCAGACTCGAGTTTGTTTGACAAAATTGGTGATTATAGGCCATTCAATAATGTACCCAGTCTATTAGAAAGGCCATGTTCTGTACTAAACATTTATGAGCTGATGTGCTGAACTCAATCCCAATAATGTAATGAATATGAGCTCCAACGCTACATCCCACGCAAGTTACAAGAGTGAACTTAAGTAAATGGGTCAAAGTAGGTCTTAAGTGTCGACTCAGTAAAGTGCGACAATTTATGTGTGCTATGTTCTTTATAGGAATGGTTTGCTACTGTTGTTAGGAGAACCCGGATGTTTGTTAACTCTTAAAGTTAAAACTTTGTCCATGATGACTTTTTGGACGACGACATCAGGGCAAATTTTGACCTCGATTACACATTTAAACACCATTAGTGTCATCGTTGTTTGGAACATACAATCAACACTTGAACACGGTTTAGATGTGATGTTTAATTCCCTTTAATTTTGAATTATCTCTAAGAAAAGTGGTATCCAGATACAAAAAGTCTACATAACAGAAGCAAAATCTAAAAAATATTAATAACATTTAATGGCTCAACGAAAAACCTTTTTCAATTTTACGTTACTTACATCCAAAACCAAATCTCTTACATTCAAACCGAAAACAAGATGGCGACCAAACCGAATCCATAATATTCCAATTTTAAAAATGTTTGTGTGTGTCAAATATACTACAATTTCGTAAGCATACTTAATTTAATAGGGACGTCCCTTAGAAAACCCATCTCATCCAACTGTCAGCCCTTGGTAGATAGGGCAGAATTTGCATGAAACACTCAATATAACACGAATAGGTACGAATACCGTATATTTCATATTCTATTAATGTTGCCGACTTCAAAGCGATCTTCGTGTACATAGGAAGGGTGATGAGCATATATTGTAAGTTGTCTTAGATATCCCTAAGGGAAACTGAGCGAATTAGGACCCTAAGCGTTGCAATATGTTTGCTCTACGAACTAATATCAGATATTCGATTGGTTTAGTATTACCAAGGCAATAATACCGTCTAGGTTCAGCGGAATGTGTAACTTATTTGATCAAATACCAGTGCAAACTTCCCGTATTTGACTATTCATTATTAAAAGGACCTGCAAGACAGACGTCTATCTACCTACCGCGTATTGACTGTTTAATAATTTTAACACAAATATATATGAATAATAGAAGAATGAAAATGTTAGCTTGAATATCGAACAAAAGAAATTCAAACACTTTAAAATAAAAGCACTCTCGTCACAATACAATGTAACATCACACATGCTATCCCCGAAAGGTTGGCAAAAATGTACGTAATTACATAATATAGTACGAGTACACCCACATTTCACCAGGTACGGCATTACAATACTTCATCATCACCATCATCACCCTATAACGTTCCCACCCACTGCAGTGACTCAGCCCTCCCCTTTAGGAGACAAGATGGGCTATAATCCAGCACGCAGGCCAAGTGCGGGTTTGTTGACGTCACAAGTCTTCGATTTTTTTTAATTTTCCTCACGATTTTTTCCTTCACCGTTTTGAGAGAATACTTCCTACGATACTACTGATATAAAGAGTGTAAACGAAGCATGGAAGAAGTCACACTGCGCCGACACCAAATAAATTAGGATAAAGGGCATAAGAATGATAATAACAAAACACATATCAACAAACATATTTCCTACCTTTTCTATCCGTAATTCTATGATGAAATTACATTCATACACGTGACGACACAGCGGTTAATCCGTCAGAGAATAAATTCGTGTCCACGAGAGCAGCGGCAATTTATTCCTCGCTAAGTAATTCGGCCCTCTCTGTTTTTCTTAATTAATCTGTCGCGTCTTCAACGTGTGCTCTGACAGTAGTGTTTATGTTATTATTAGGTACTCTGGTTTATTAGATAAAGTGGTTTTCAGTTATGTTTTCATCAGAAAAAGGGAGGTGGTAAATTTTATATTTGTGGTCATATCACAGAGAAAATCAACGTCATCAGTAACTACGGTTTATTAACAACGGGAATCGAAAACGATACTAAGTATTACCTATCTTAGGTACTAATGCGTGTAACAAGGGCTTTGTGTAGAATGTTTCTTTCGTTGTGATTTGTTTATACATTCTTAAACCCACCTCTGAGTAACACCGATACGCATTTTTCTGGTAAACTAAATAGGGTATAAAAGGAGCAATACCCACCTATTACGGGTACATAAGTATCCGTAATAGGTGTAGGTGGTACAGGGATTGGGTATATAAATACCCAATCCTTGTACCGCCTACACAAAGAACAATCCTACGCCCACCAAAGCCGTGTCTAGAAGAAAATACGTCCGTTTTAAAGATGGAGTGTGCCTCGTCCGTCTTGTAAAATTATTTCGAACCTATTTGATTCATTGTACGCAATGGTTTACTGCCTAAAATGTAATCATTTTGTGAGAAATTCTTATAAGAAATTTGTTTTGCTTAATATTTTGTTGTAATGGTTAAACATGAGCCTTTTACTTTGTCAATAATCCATAATCGATTCAGTTCGTTAGCTGCAAATTTTGCAATAGACTGATTGAATGAAAATACATTTTCCTCTGTGGACCAATCTATTCTTTAACTCAATCAAACGCCAAACCGACTTCAGCTGGGTGGAAAATCGAAACTATTGTCGGAACTAAACGACCAACAGCAACAATTTCACGAAACGAAGGTCTGATGAAAACTCACGAATTGTTCCACCAGAACCTGCCTCGATTGAAACAAAAGGAAGAAACAAAAACGTAGGACCGACGACGGAATATTAAACTTAGTGGCTTTACTCATTCGGTCCCAAGGGAACCATTCATTCACTCACTCTTTACTGTGAATACCCAAACTAAAGTCAAAATTAACAATTCACTTTGTCGTTCCTCTTTTGTTTTAATTTGTTATTGTAATCTTGATACCAGAAATTGATGTAAGAATAAGTTAATGCTTGTGCCAACAAGATGGTCTCTGGATAGCGGTGAGGGAGTCTGGGACTCAGGGAAATGTACCCAGTACATAACGCCACTTTAAAATCGACGCAATAGGCATTACATAAGTGTATGGAACTCTTACAACACCTGTACGTATAGTGAGATTAAGACTAAGCTAACGCAAACGTTTTGTTAAAAAATAAATATTGTAGGACTAGCTTACCTGTGACACCAAAAAATATACACAGAAAGGTTATGTTTTAAAATGAACCTCTATTTTGTACCCATCTCAGACTAAAAAAACATAAACACAATGAATATTTTTCCCCAAGCCATACCCAAGCTTTTTCAAAGCTCATTATATATACACGTGTTACCACCCCACACATCTACGCACCTACACACACATTTTCTCTCACAATAGCCGGACCGCACCCCTATGACCTAATAACAGGCTACGCCACAAAGTCCCCAGCTAACACTAATCAGGGCAGTTTTAAAGTTACTCGTAGACCAGTCAAACGAAACTACTCAACTTTGAGGGGACTGCATGTTCACTAATGATTACTTAAAGGCAAAACCCTGGTGAGGTTGATGCCGTGGAGTTTGGCACAAGAAACCAGAAGTCCAGTACTTAGTTGTTGAAACCAGGCTGCGTATGATACCTAATGAATTTTTTAAATGTTATCGGATTTGTCCACCACGCAGTCTGACTGTGTGTCCGGTTGATGGTAATAGGCTTACTGGACCTTAATATGACTAATGAAAAGGGTGCACTTTTCGGTAAACTTCTGCTGAACTCTTTGAGGGTTACAGGTGTGATGTTATATCACTGCCTAAAGTCAAAAGTTTAAAAAAAGTCATACAGTTAAAACACGTTTATTTCCCGCGGTCACTGGCCCAGCCCAGCCATCGCCAATGCCCTCAAACGTAGTTCCTACAAAGGCTCACGGTAGCAACTAAACAAATGTTTATAACTAAATAGACAATATCAATGGAAAATCTATGTTGATAAAAGAAAAACTTCTGTCGGGGACAAAATAAAAAGGTTCTGTCTGTAGCAGATATAACTGGTAAACTTAGACTGTCTGTTACATGATGTTAATGGCATTTATAATCATCATTTGGTACTTTTACAAGAGCCAGTATCAAAATGGTAATGGTACTCCTTCTAGTATCTTCCACTGTCTAATCTTTTGAACACATTTCGATATAAACTATGTACAGTAAAGATATCAGCCCCAGAGAATCATAAAATTCCTAGAAAGGGTAAGGGTTTTATATTCGAAGATGGATACACGATCGTGATACGGGCTTCTATTTCAAAATATTCAATATCTTTATAAAAAGAATACGTAATATAGAACACATTATTTGGATTTAACATTATATAAACGAAGGTCGAAATCTGCCAGCCATGTTAGAAGTACCGACTGTGAATTAATTGATAAGAAGAGCCACACTTTGTAAATTTTCCGTGTTTTATACACACTCTATACATATACAACTGCTAAAGAATGTGCTAAATGACTGTGTGCGCTTCTGTTGTGTGTGATGTTATGTTATGTACTAAAAAGTGAGAATTAATTTATATGTGGACTTATATTAAAATTGAGTTTCAATGAATTCCCCTTTTTTTGGCTTTACAACACCGAATTCGATATACTAACAAGGAATACTGTGCGTACGTGTACCATCAGTCTTCTTTGAATTATGTTTATGAGGTCTTATTTCATCCTTTGATTACAAACAGTATTGTATCGCCCTTTATTGCCCATAAAAGCTATAAATTCTAAAGCATAGTTCCCCTCTTAATATAAAATAGCTAAACGACATATTAACCTAATTTCCCTCTCCCTCTGCCATCCTCTCGTACACTTATGAACGAGCCTCTAATTCTCACTTTAATTTATATAGAAGCTAGCCTTTCACTGCGCCTGTGTGTTACATGTGTCGTGTGCTAATTTATTATGAAATTTAGTCATTGTTATTGTTAGTAAGAGAGGTATGAAGGATATGGATGTATTTGTTGTATGAGGTATCGTGGCTATGGGGCTTGAAATAGTATACATATTATGAAGAGTATCTAACTACACCTTCAGTGGTACACTGTTCAGTTATGTTCTCCTACGTGCATTAAGTATAGGACAAGAAAAATTGCAATTAATTTTCTCGTTGATAAATATTCCAACTTCGATATTAGACCTATAAAATAATAGGTATGGATTCCAAAATACGTACGTATATTTTTTACAAAATTATTCGAAGATTTACCTACAACTTATACTTTATAAACATTGCGTTTTGTATATTACTCTACATGTCAATGCTTGTGGCTGTAGAAACATATACAAATAATATAATATAATATTTGTATGTGTAGACAAATACCAATATGACTTAGCAACTTTCAAAAGTGTTTTTTTATCTCTTGAACTTTCCACGTTTTACACTTGAAAGGTACACGTGTCGCAAATTGGGAACGTTTTTTGCGGAATAAAAATATTTGAAGACGTAAAACATTTTGACGTATTTTGTACAGGAAAAATATTTGAAGTATTTTTAAGCGATTACCTTATTAGGTTTTCTTTTTTGGAATAAACGTAAAAATACGTTGACGTTTAAAAAGGGAAAATAAAAAAGTCGCTTTACTACTTTTGTGATAGGGAAAAACACAACAATTCAATAAAAAATAAAATCCCTTTTACAACATCAAAATCTCAATCAAGGCACACAAAAACTACAAACGAGCAGAAAAACAATCTACTTCGAAGCCACCCTTCCGTGCTACGACCAAAAAAAACACCACAAAAAAGGAAGGAATCTCGCTCATCATTGTACCGAGCAACTCACTGAAGTAAAAGAAAAATTTTCTCGAAGGAATCATCGAAACCGAAAGTCGACACAATCTCAACAAAACAATGACGTATTTTTTTCTTTTCGATATTCATAAAAAAGGTACGAAAAAGCCTTGAAAACAAACAAAAGAACGGCATGGCAACTGTTGGCATTTTTCGTAAAAGGATATACTACTTAACAAGAGGGCTTGTCAAATCGTGGACAAAAGGTTGGAATGAATATACAAACCTTAGATTGTCTACCAGTGGGCGGATAAAATGAATTATACCAGCCTATTACTGTCCCACTGCTGGGCAAAAGCCTTGTCTCATAAAGAGAAGGCATAAGCATTAACCACCACGGTTGCTTAACTCGTCGCGCGCCTTACGAAAACCATCTGTACATAAAACAATGGCTTTTTATGTGTGTGTGTATGATAAGGCGCTCAAATAGTTAAGGCAGATTAAGTGATTTTGGCCTTATCCTTCTATCTTCTATATTTATCAACAACACACACCACAAACCGCCGGCCGAATCGGGTTAAAATATGTCAATATAGATGATGATTTTTCATAAATTCTTCCACAGATGGAAAGCTATTGGCGAGTGCCAAAGAATATGTTTCTGACACCGGCAAAATAAAATTGCAGATAAATAATAATTTTCAGTACTACCAACCCTGTTTCAGCCTCCAGGATAAAGATATGCATGGTACAAACAAAAAACTTGCAAAAAAAACTCAGCTAAGGGAAACAGCAATGCTCAAAGGCAAAGGGCAGGCTATTATAAGTTATGCATTGCAATCCTGCTTTATGCTCCCCCGGCGAGCTCAACATACTTTGTTAATGAAAAGTACGCGAAAAGTCCATGTGTGATGTGTACTTAGATATTTATCCCGAGCAATGAAAGTTGATGTCGAAGAACGTTTTGGGGGACTGTCTCTTGTAAATAAGTAAAGTAAAGTAAATTTTGACGTTTGAAAAGTGCTGATTATCAGCCTAGTTTGAATAAATGAGTTTTGATTTTGATTTTGATGAGATATATGTAAAACAAGTGTTTCAAGTGCCCTAATAAATATTCTACTAAAATTTTGGTTGAATTATTATCTGCCCCAGGTGATGAAGGAAGGTCGGTCTCAGGACGTGGTGTTCCGTCGCTTCCGTGGACAAATACTACTGGATAGCCAGCACAAGTGATGTGTTAACAAGTGAAGTGCTACTAACATAGTCTTAAGTATTTTGATTAACAAGAAATTGTATTTAATTTACGATATATATGTTGGTTTATAAGGTACTAGCGGACGTAGTTCCCGTTCCCGTGGGAATACAGGGATAAAAAGTAACCTATGTTACTCAGCGTGAATAAGCTACATTCACGCTGAGCAACATAGGTTACTTTTCTCTAATGCTGAAAGAATTTTTGAAATCGGCGTAGTAGTTTTGGAGTTAATTCATTACAAACACACACACAAAAATACAAATCTTTCCTCTTTATAATATTAGTGTAGATGTAGATGTAGAAGTGTAGATATATCTCTGGGCCTATTGTAGACCGAAATGAAATGATTGATTGATTGATTAAAGATAAACGATTTGATTGTGATACAAAAAACGCGTTTTTGCAAGATTATGAAGTACGAGCCGTAGAAAATAAAGAACCGCTGAACGTATTATTCTTTCGTCTGTTTCATAGATAGCATATCACCTATTTCCCATCGTATATCTACAATCCTCTAACCCTATTAAAATCGAGAGTCCAGTATGCTACTGACAAATTCCTCATGGAAAAATTGAACAACACATGCCAACCTGGAAATCGACGTAGCAGTAACGCTAGCGACTACTGAGTCATACCAAGAGAGCAGTTGGTTACAGCAGTTACAATAAGCTAACTAATAACAAAAACTTCACCACCCAATAACCTTATTAAGAGCCATTCAATCTTCGTCTACGCCTCACCTACTTTCTCTAAAACATATTAAGCCTAACGCATATTATTGAGCCGCGCTGATTGCCTTAATCTCACGGCCCGAGGCGTTGTAAACCGCTGCTAGTTCACAGTTTGCAAATGAGGCCACATTAGGCGAACTAATCATAATAATCTACGAACACAACTGGTTTATACTGTGTACGGAGTTTGTAACTGAAGTGGTTGAAAAAGAGGTCACGTATATTTGTCTGGAAATCAAGGAGACTTATTTATAATTTTTTTTTTAATAATAATAATAATAATAAATTTATTTCATAAAAAGGAGATTGTAGTACACAAGGCATACACATTTGGTAGTTCGAATGAAGTTTCTTACTATTAAAAATTTTTGTTAATACTTTTGAGTATCTAGATTGTGGAAAAAATGTGCAACGCGCTACCCAAGAAGGTTTTATAGTACTTTGATAACCTACGGTCCCATTCAAAAAGTTGTTTTCAATTCAGACAATGTTTCATATAACTTTTTATGAAATGTCCTGAGTTTATATGTTCATAGTCAGAAACAGCTAGGGGGACTATAAAAGTCTATGTTCATAGACAATCTTTGCGAAGTTTAGGTTTTAAAGTTATTATGGTTGTTAACGCATAAAAATTATTAAAGAGTAGCTTTCCTTTGTGTTCTTTTGGCTTATATCCAGATTTCCTTTGGGTAGGTATAAGTTTTCTTAAGTGAAAAGTCTTTGTTCCTAAATAGTTTAGCATCTAAATTATAAAGCGTCTGGAGCCAAATTCGGGTATATATTTTACGTGAGTGTGGTGTGTACATTCTGTTACACCGCTTCGAATACATTTTTACGACACAAAAAATGCAAGGTAGGTACTTATTTTACAGAATCAATATCATCATCAATACATATTATAAAACTAGTCCTCCGGCGCGTCTGTCAGTCTGTCTGTTCGCGATAAACTCAAAAACTTCTGCACCGATTTTCATGCTGTTTTCACCAATGAATAGAGTGGTTCTCGGTTCGAAGTCGAATATCAAGGTTTTATAATTCGAAATTCAATCCCTAAGGGAGGTTCATTAATAGGGGGTGGAAGTTTCTTGGGATATTTTTCGACATGAAGGCGTGAGCATCAGCTATATAGTTCTTATCATAAAACTCAAATGTACCGCAGCACAATGTAAGCAGTGGAGCCACGTCGCATACTATGTTCCATTTTATACCGTGCCCTCTGTGCTTCAAAACATGCAGATAGTAACTGTCACCGAAGTGCCGAAGTTTCGAGCCAACAAAAGTTGTAGAGAAATATGTACTGTCGTGTGTCGACCAGCGATGTTGCGAAGAACTCCATCATTATAATCTATAGAGTTTCACAAAAGAAACTCGTCACTAAAACCTCACAAACAAGCCTTGTTTATCTCACATAAAACATTCCTGTTTTCCAATAGAAATAAAACAGAGATTTATCACTACAAATACGAGATATCTCGAACGAGATGTAAGGATAATGCTAATAAATAAATGATATATGTTTTTTGTTCCGATCACCACTGGTATTGATTGATCGAGCCTGAATATGATTGTTCACAGGTTAAGCCTCAATTTCCCTTTAGGGCCTTTTTTCTTGGTACGAAGGTGATTTGCCTTTGAATTTATACCGCCACTGTATGTTTGTTTTATTTCATGATTGTAGGTATGTAATTGATTAATTTGTTTAATCTTTATGTCTAATAAGGCATCGGATGGTCTTGGGATCAAACCACACATTAGTCTAATTGGTATTAATTACTATTACGTAAATCCTATGAATCTAGTCAAATATCTCCCGAAATTAAATAATAAACCAATAATGTAATAACTGTCTGTCAATCTGTAATTACTTACAGATCTGAAGTTAAGGTAATTATAATTTATGCTATTTCACTTCAAATCCCATTTTATTTATTTATTCTTCAACAAATTACATTTGTGTCGAACATTGGTCCTAACAATAAAGCATAAACATTTATTTCACAAACAAACACGTTTATTTTAAAAATAAATCATCATACCTTCGAACTTCGTATTTCAAAGTGATGTTTACAGAAAAACACCGCGTTCGGTAATACTGGCAGACAAGAAAATCTTTCTTTAATAAAACTTCGTCTATAGAAATCGGACCGTCTTTATATGCCGCCATTGAATGGGGAAGGCCTAATTAGAGACAACATGCCTTATCGGGCACTAATGGCTTTCCTTTGATATAATCAGACGATATCTGTGAGTCTAGCTAATGAACTGTGTGATTTTAATCTGGTTAACTATACCTGTGTTCAGCACATTAACGATCAGGGTGTGTGTGATAATCTTTGTACGTATCAAGCAAAGAACACAGAGAGAGCATTCAGTGGGTAAAATCTACTGAATGCTCTAAGAACTCTTAGGATGGTGCAATCTGGAAGTTGGCAACGTCGCAAACTGCTGACAAATATTTCGTCATTTTGATTAATGTGTCAATCTTACATTAACTGTAAATGAAATAATGCTATGTAGGTACGCCTTGACGTAACGTTGAAAAAGAATCAAATCAATCAAATGTTTGACATCTATTTACAGCACATTTTCGGCCTTTTAATCCTGCCTTTAACAAAGGAGGAATGATTGTGACGATTGCGTTTTGGAATAGGTACTTTGAAATTGTAACTATAATACTCGTATTATACAAATGCAATAGCAAGAACGAAGGTGTATGACGAGATATAGAGAAGTATGGAAAATCAAGAAATGCAGCGCCGACCCCAAATACATTAAGATTGGGCAAGAAATTGATCTTGAAATAGAGACGCTATGCGTAAGATTCTCAATGAACAATGTAAAAGCTGACAAAGCCCTAAAAAGTATGTAAGAAAAGATTCAAGATTCTTTATTTTGCATTAAATACGGTACAATTTGGTCTTATAAATAAAAGGTTTCACATATGTCGCTTACTACATTCAGCATGCAAAATTAAATTAAAACACCTAGTTCTCGTAGTGTTACAATATTGACAATAAACAAAAATTAAGAAGAAATATAAAACATAATTATTGACAATAATATAAATAAAATGTGAGCCCACTTACATTATATTGCAATAAGTAGTTAACAACTGTAGCACTGAAGAGGAGGTCAAAGCTTACAAAACGATACTAACGCGAGTACATACAAATATCAAATACCATTTTATATACCAGATAAGGGTCATAAGGCGATTGTACCGACATCGCAACGAGATCGAGAGAATCCTTTTGCTATACAAAAGTAAATAAATTGCTTGTGGCCTTAATACGAGCCTTTCAAAAATACAGAGAACCTCTGAAATATTCATAGATACAAGCTTTCTGCTTTACCTTGTATTTCTTTACTTAGAAGTGGTATCGGCAAAGTAATACTATTAGAGGTGTGTTCCGAAATGAAATGGAGTTGGGTCATAGTGGGTACCCAGACGTTGGGATCCCGATGATAGGCATAATTTCCCCTTTTCACTGTTCTAGCTATCAACGTTTTTATTCCGTAATTGTGTCTCTGTTTGATGCTCATCATCATCCACCTAGCCTTTTTTCAAACCAGGTAGTGGTCAGCTTCCAGTTTAACTGGATGCAGCTGAATACCAGTATTTTACATGGAGCGACTGTCTGTCTCTTTGCCACTATGGTTTTTTATAAAAAGTCTACAGGAACAAAAGAATATACTTTATAAAAATCTAGGGGCCTCACGGGGACAGGTCTTGGTCACTTGTTTCTGTAAAAAATCGTATCTTGGATTGTTACATTACAGGCGTTGCTCTTGGTGAGGGGTTCTTCACCGTGAGCGATTTAGAGTGTGCGTCGTGTCTCAGTGAATTTAATGACGCTTGTCATTAAATTTACTGAGAGACGACGCACACTCTAAATCGCTTGTGAACGAATTAACTAGACAGTAACAATGTTAGTATTTAGGACACGAAAAAATTAACAAACATAAATATTTAGGCTAGTAAACACATTGCCCTCCGCATTCGGGTAAAAAACTAGCTTTACTTATAAAAAATAAGATCTTGTGAAAAAAATAACGAGTTACTGTTTCAGTGCTTTCACAGTGAGTAAGCAGTTTTCTTGTAGTCAAATTCGCTTATTTACATAAAATATTAGTTTTTTGTTCTGTGTCAGTGCGCCTGACATGTATTGCGAGTGTCTCCAGACTTTCTCATTGCAAACAGTACGGTAATTAGTGTCACAATTTTCTGTCTGTCTGTACAACTTAGCTGTATTTTTTATTAAATGTTATTACAAAAAATACTAAGTGACTCCCAAGGGTATTTGCCAATTTATGACGGTTCTAAAAAGTGAAATTATTCTCTGATTTCATAGATAACAAGGCTTTTTAAGCTCTAATACAACAAAGTGCAGATAAACTACTTAGTTTTATTTAGATTCGTGCCGATTCCTCACTCGTAAACAAACGCATTTCTTTAATGTCCAAAACTCGAATAAAACTTGTGTAGTCTGCTCGTAATACATTGCCAGTGATTTATGTTAAGCAAAATTCTATTTAAGTTCTCCGATACGACGCCATTATCATAAAAATCGAATACATCGGCGATACGCGAACGATACGCGATCCTAATAAGATTTTGTGGGGTGGTTTATCACTCCAACTCATAACTTATGATTTAGCACTTTAATGTTTTTTTCTCTGTGGATTACTGAATCATGCTAGTATTTTACAGTTTCATTATACAAAGCATAGCGCTTTACGCCGTTGATCCCGACTATGGTTTGTAGATCTTTGACAGTTCGTAACAGGGTCGAAAGTCTTTTAACCGGTTTTACCAAGACTTATCGTATTAAGCTGAACTAACTGTGTTGTGGAGATCAGATAGGCAGTCGCTCCATGTAAAATACAGTTATTCAGCTGCATTCGGTAAGACTGGAGCCTGACCCCAACATAGTTGGAAAAAGGCTAGTCAGATGATGATGAGCATACATAGTATAGCATGTTATACATACATTGAAATCGCCAAAATAATCAGTCGAATACATTTGGAACGAGCATAGATGTTTTGCATACACAGCTGATAATTTTTTCGTAATTGCGATTCTGGTCCCATAGAGAAAGTTCTTCAGAGTGCTGTCCTGTATCACACTCTTAAATATGGACATACTGTTCTGGTACACGCTGCACGTACGAAAGTAACTCTGGTTGTCCGTTAGCTTGTCAAAACTTGTTTGATACAAGTAGACGTTTATAGTCGCATCCACTAAGAGAATATTTTAGTTTTAATTCACGATTCTCGTTTGGAATTATGTGAATGATAACGTGTCGGTTGACATGGGAGACTGAATAAAATACATGTTGCACTAATCCCAAGTAACAGGGCAGAAAAGTGATGATGATTCCATTTTAGTTGCAAAATTAGTTCCAACCAAAAAAACAAGTCCAAATATTTTGTCCCTTCAACATCATTGCCTACCTAACATCGTTTATAATATACGAGTATATTTGGCTATTTTTTCGAGCGGACATGACGAGCTAGCGTGGGTGCCCTAGTCTGCTTGACCAAACTTCTATATTTGGAAGCAGATATTATTAACAACGGTTTTATATGGTAATAGATTTTTCCACCATAATGTGGAGCTTCCTAAACACGTGAGAGTTACATATGAGACAATTATGCACCTTCAGTATCGATACTAATAAATGGCTATCGTTTAGGTTTAGAAGCTCGAAACCTGTAAGATCACAGGAACGATGTTCGGGCTGTCTGGATATGTTATGACTGGAAAAGGTGTATTTACTCAGATGACAATGAATGGGGAACTATGCAAGAAGACAACATGCTGCTCCGAACCTAAATTGAATTTGAAAGAACTAAAACAGTACGTAACAGAAACTCTCAAATGAGAGTCATCATAATTTATAATATCGCAAATGCCTCCCCCAAATATCGCAAAAGAACCAAACTTACCGACATAGCCCGAAGAATTACCAAACTTAAGTGGCAAAACGATTGGCCGACAAAGGCCTACCACTAGGTGGACCGATGACCTGGTGAGGGTTGCGGATATCCACTAGATGTGAGGCGTAAATAAGAGTATCTCCATTGAATGTATCGACAACGGCTACAAATATCATATAGCAGATATTCACTGCTAGCAGTAAATATTCAACTGCTTTACCAAATAGCTACAAGGAACGAAAGCATCTCTACAACCGCGGCCGTCCATCAAGTGGCAGGAACACAATTACTTGTACTACACGATCCAGAGATAAGCAAGGAATTTGTCTCGAGTCTGGAGAGACTGAGCGTTGAGCAAAACTTGCGCGGAAGCTAAGTAAGTGCTGTTAGTTGTTTCACTGACTAACAAGATGTTATGCTATTGTTTGGTGCTTCAGCAATTTGGGAGAAGATAATCTGCTGAGGAATTATTAGAATCGTTTGCTTTTGCGTTAAGATTGGCCGTGTTCTTATTTTAAATAGGTCTGACGTTTTTTTGTTGTATGTGGTGTATGTACAGACGCCAACATATTAAGTCTCAAATTTCTTTAATCAATTTTTATCTTTATTGCTAAAGCATTAGATTCAAGGATGATAAGCAAAATTTTACAGTTTCGGGTAGCTTATAGGGTAGATATGAAACAAAAAAATATTAATAAACACACATCGTGATGCCCTATAATTTTCTTTCATATCACTTTCACACGACAGTGGAAAAGTAACATAGAAAATTCCGTGGTACACCCAGGTGGACGAGGCGGGTGGACCACGGGCAATAAACGTCCATAAGTATGCTCATTTAAATTTTCGAATATTCGAAATGCAAGAGAAAGATGCCGAAATAAGGATGCCGAAATTCAATTTCACCAATAGATTCGCTAATTAATGTAATTAACACTTTTAAATTGAATCGTTTTGTGTTCATACATTTCACTTTCAGTAAAGGACACCGAATGTAAGACCTAAATAATAATAATAATATTATTTTTATATTTAATAATATTATTATTATTTTTTTTTTTTTTTATATTTTTTAATGTTTTTTATTGTTTTTTTTTGTAAAGAATATTTAAAAATGTAATAAGTTTGTAACAAAATAAATAAAGGGAATAATAATATTCCACAACTATCACACAACGCCATCTAGTCCCAAGCTAAGCAGAGCTTGTGTTATGGGTACTGGACAACTGATAAACATACTTATATATTTCTAAATACATACATATTATAGATAAATTACACCCAGACACAGAACAAATGATCGTGCTCATCACACAAACATTTGTCCTGGGTGGGAATCGAACCCACGACCTCCGGCATAGCAGTTAGGGTCACTAGCCACTAGACCAACAGGCCAGTCATATCGTCAAAGAATAGAAGTATCTGGCATCAGCATAAAAAACACAAATGCTTGTGATATAAAATTTTCTTTTCACTAGGCAATAACAATAACTAAAAAATCCCTCAGTATGTTTTCTAGGTATTTGAACATTGGCAACTTACCCGGTAAGTTTATATTTATTTAAATTCAGGGTGGAAAGTACCCTCACAGCTCTTTTGTCATAAACCAGCCACGTGTCAAACGACGATTTGTAGCCATTGGGGTGTGTAAGCAGAACACAAAAAACTCACTCGCGTTTATAATATTTACCGATAATAAGAAGGATGGAATTCACATTACGAAACACCACGTACTCATCATCATCAACAGCCGTTTAATGTTCCCACTGCTGGGACAGGCCTCTTCTCTTTTTGAGAGGGAATGGGCTACAATCTACCAAGTGGGCCCAATGCGGATTGGTAGATGTCACATGTCTTCGAATTTCTTGGTTCGACATGCCGGTTTCCTCACGATGTTTTCCTTCACCGTTTTAAGAGCAGTGGTGATAAAATAAATTACACAAAGTAATGTGCCTGCCTGGGTTCGAACCCACGACCTACTGTTCGTAAGTCGGGGCCACCACCACTGGGCCACCGCTGCTCCACCACGTACTCATATTTGCTTTATTCAAGGTTTTTGAAAGCCAGATCAAGTCCCTGATCTCAGCACTCCGGTTGGTTGGCAGAAAAACACAACTGAGAACCTAATCATTAAAAAACCCACAGATAAATAAAGCAAAAACCATAAAAGTGTCATTTGAAACAGAAACATTACAATTCTTCCCAAACATATTACTTTTTTACAAAAAAAAAATGTAAACCACCACCACCATTAAGTCCGCCTATGTACCACTCTTGTACATGAAGTTTAAATAAATAAGTAAACCAGAACTAACTTTCATAAAACATTCAAGAACGCCAAAGAAAAAAAATTGCTTAACTTAAGTTTGTACACCACAAGACGCACATTATAAATATACTAGAGCACGTTAAGCGGGACGACGCCATCTTGGTTTTTCAAAACAATTTCCACAAATAGTTCCACATCGTTTACCGCTCTGTCCGCGCTTTTCTGGCAATGAAATTCAAACATCAGAAAACCATACGGCGCTTTATTTACCTACTTGATAAACATCGTTCAAACGTTGCTTAATCAATCTTACGCCAGCTTTACTGATGTGTAGTACGTCTACTTATAATAACAATAGTCGCCACTCTGAGAGGCGCCCTTCATGCCCTGAAGCCTGTCTGCGCCACGTCGCAAGGACCAGCGCGGCCGTGCGTTGTGTTATAAAACATATTCTGCGATGCATTCTAGTTTTGTATTTGTAGTGCGGTTTATAAAGACATTATGAGGCGGAAATTCCACGTTCCACGTGGAGTTCCAACTTGAAATTGAATGATGAAGTTATTGCTTTGTCATTCAAACTGCAGTCTCCATTTCCTAAGTAAAGGCAAAGGAACAAATATTCGTCCATAAATAAAGTTCCTTTTTCAAATTCACCAAAGTGGAACACAACCGAAACGTCAATTTATAAAGCAGAAATGTCACGTCCGGAACTAAGCCACTTGAACAAAGCGCCAAATTTAAACGTTCCCTCACAAATTAATTCAAAGCACATTACTTAAACAAGCGTCTTAATTCACCGTAAATATCAATTAAAATTTAAACAACAACCGACATTTGGAACAAGACCACGGTCACTGGAATGTTCGTCGAAACAATCGTCTAACAAAACGACTGTAATTACAAGAACCCAAAGCCTACAATTCGGTAGTCGGCATTTCCACATGAGAGGAAACTTTTGTGTGTAATGGCTGAAAACTGACGAGCATTATTAGCTCCAAACCTTATGCGGGCGCTTCACTCGTACTAGAAGAATACAACTCATGAATAATTCGGTTCTTGAACAGGGAACGTCTTAAAGGAGTATGGAATATTTTTGTGGCTCGGAACGGTATACGGGTTTGCTTTGGACTTCATTTTTAATAATGTATAAGAGATGGGCACGTTTTCGCAGCTACATTAAAAATTCATTGCCTACAAAGGATTATAAGTATATAGGTACCTATATATGTATAAAATTATTTAGTGTTCCACGCGTGACCCATTTATGCGAAAACTACGCGTCCATTTTACATCAGCGGAACATACTTGTCGTATTGTAAACCAAGCTTAATTGCGAAATGTGGGAAAGCCCGTATTTTGGCGCGAATCTCGGTGAAAAGTGAATCCGCGCTAATTGAAATTCTCACACCACAAAACCTCGGACACTGCCAAAGGCCTCTGGTTCGTTGCCGAAAACTTGTATCGGGGAATGGATTTTTTTTACTAAATCGACTAATTGGCGCGCTAGATGGTGTGTAGATGTTGATTTTAAAATGGAACGACTTTTAAACAAATTATTTTTTTTATTTGATTGGTTGCAATTTGATCGCTATATTTTATTTGAAATAACCTGCAAAGAACATTATGCAAGTGATAGTGTTAGTATGAGTATATAGTTTTAAAAAGAATACAAGGTTTGAGTTTGTTCACGTAAACATAAAAGATAATGAAGCGGAAAATAACTCCGCAACTTCCTTCTGCTTTATATTCATTAATTGATTCCTACGCTTCGCAGTTTATAATTTATTCGAGTGTTTATATTTGTGATGCTTTCACCGTTTTACAAACTCCGGAACATCATAAAATTTCAACGTTATTTTATAAACACAGCTTGTAAAAACGCGACCGATTAATAGACAAACGCTTTTAGGCTTTTATCTATTGTCCATGTTTGATAAAAGCTAAAATGTAAACTATCGAATATTCTCGGATAATCTTTGTTACACGCGTAGTAGGTATGGTTATCGATACTTTAACTTAGGTTCGAGTGGATTGTGCCAATATCGGAGTAAGCTTTTAGACATGATTTTTCGCTAAATCGACAAGAAGTCGATACATATTAATAAACTTATAGATTCACAAGCTATGTCCCGCGAATTCGTTCGCGTGGATAGTTGTCGGTGTAGGTACGTGTTAGAAAATTCATCTATGTGCTTTTCCAAACTATAATCAATGTGCCAGTTCATCTAAATCTGTTTACCCGTCCTGTCATGTTGATTATCAAACTTTCATCCAAACTTTCGCTTTTGTTCGCTTTTTTTCGGTTTTCTTTTTTAACTACAGATTCAAATGTGTTCCTAATATGGAAGAATATTGTAATGAAATTAAGATGGCGGGACCAACGCTAGTTCCAAGTATGACCTTAAAGCTTGTTGTTGGCGATAACAACTAACAATTTTTAATAAAATGGTTTTTTTAATTGAGTTCAGTAGCACAAAACTGTTTATGATTGAAAAGGAAAGTGCAATAAAGAGGCTATTAACTTAACTGCGCTTTTCAAACAAGCGTTTTCTCGTGAAATGAACTCAAAGGAAATTACTAGCGCCTGTCTACACAACTAGCGAAGCAACAATGTCAATAAAAGATACTCGTTATTATGGAAAAATCAGGAAATGGAAACATTTTCTGAATTTAATTCGGTACGTGTAAATGCAAAGCTTTTAAAGATGTTAAAATAAAAGAAATTCGCAAAAAAATGACGAGCGAATTCCAAATTTTGACCTTGTGATAGGTAAGTATCCCAAATATTTAAGCTAACTAGTGAGTAAAACCTGAGATCTTATGTATCACAGTCATCCTAAATATTTATTTGTCACAGAGACTTGACGTACACACAAAATGTAAAAGAAAACTAATCAAACAATGCAGAACTAACATTAAAACAAGCTATCAACTAGATTACGATATTATTCGTAACCTACACTTAAGTGACTTAAGTGTTCTTCAGATGCTGTATCCACTGGCCTATAGCGACACCAGAAGTTCGCAGAGCGGTGGCGAGCTCTAGTGAAAGAGCCAAAATGGTCTCCGACGATAGATACCCTTTACACAGTAATATCTGAGTGCTGCAAATGCTGAAAAGCCGCAACAGCGTGTTGAAGTGTGTACCCCCCCCCCCTCCTCACTGGTGAACGCTCTAAAGAAAGATTTAAGCTTTGGCGAGATAGCGTTTGCGCCACTGCGGTTGTGCCACTTGCCGAAAATCTTCCACCTGGACACGAGTTGCCATGGCTGACTTGGAAGTCTCTAAATAGACTCAGGACACAGGTAGGCCGAAGCAAGGAAAACCTGTGCAGGTGGAGATTCAGATGACTCTGCCCTAAAGTGTAAATGTGGTCATGCCCCACAGACTATGGGGCACTTGATATCGTGTCCAGCCTGTCCTGTTATTTGCACATCACAGGAGCTGATGGAGGCTACTGAAAGTTCGAAACACTTCGCCAAATTTTGTGTCGACTCAATTTAAATTCTAATCGACACGCTAAGAAGAAGTGTTCTTATTCTTAAAAAACACTCAGAAACTGTCCTCATGTTTCGTGATCAATCACAACCTATAGTCTCTCAACTAAAAAACACGCCGGAAAATATTTGTTTTATCCGTCCTACCGTTGCAGCGACGAACAACCCCTTAGGTGCTTGTTACTTGGCAACAACTGGCACCGAATGGCAACAACTGGCACCGAATGGCAACAAAGCACCACGTTGTACACAATTCAACGAGCCACGATTTCCACTGCGGTCCCCAATGACCACTCTTCGAATTGCCCAAGGTTATTTGGTTTTGTTTGTATTTAAATTTTTGAGGCGCCATAAGCTGATTTTCGTATTTGCTGATTTAACTTTTTGGAGTTTGCGTCTGGTTGAGTTGGCAATCGAATTTGTTTACCAGTAAGTTGGATAGGATTTCGTTTTGGGTACAGACGTACCTGTTAATTCATCCTTATTTTCAGATATAAGTAGAGTACTTAGATACATTTTTGTACCTTTGTTTTTTATTATGTAGTACAACCACATAATTACGATTGTCCCATCTTATAGGGGACGACCCTATCACCATCAACTATAAATATAGACTCCGGGATGATTTTCAGAAATTCGTGACGGAAAATCCCAATAATAATCCAACTAAGGACCTCGTGCCCAGCAAGTCTTACAAAACTATCAGAAATATATAATTAGGAAATAATTAATTCTGTTGAAACCCATAACCTCAAGCTATAATATCTACCTCCTAGCACACTACCAAGCTATAAAGTAACAACACCGGTCTCGGAACAGGACATGATATTCCAGAATATTCGAGAACTACAAACTACCTGAGAAACTTGCTCTCTACATCACTTCAAAAGGAACCGCAGCGCTTACCAACTACTAATAACCATTTAGACTGTAATGTACAAGATAAACTTTTGCGCCATTTTCACTGGTACGCTTTTCATTCGCGTCAGGTTAAAAAGAGAAAAGAAATGTCGTGTTGTTGTCATCTCACGGAGGAAATAAAGTTTTGAGATTAAATTAATGGAAATGACTAAATCTACAGTGTAATACTGAAATGAGAAACAATACGCCTGTAATCGAGAGCAGCTGTGGCCCAGTGGTGTCGGCCCCGACTTATGAGCAGTAGGTCGTAGGTTCGAATCTAGGCAGGCGCATTACTTTGTGTAATTTATTTCATCACCACTGCTCTCAAAACGGTGAAGGAAAACATCGTGAGCAAACCGGCATGTCTTAGAATCAAAAAATTTGAAGACATGTGACATCTACCAACCCGCACTGGGCCCGCGTGGTAGATTATAGCCCATCTCTCTCCTAGAGAGGAGGCCTGAGTCCCTGCAATGGGAACATTATACGCTGATCATGATGATGATGATGACGCCTGTAATCCCCGAAGGGTTAGGCAGAGGTGTTCCTTATAGTACACCCACATTTGGCCAGTTATGTATAAGTCCCATTTAATTGGGGGCAAGCTTATTGCCATCAACCGGGCACACATTCAGACTCCGCGGCTGCTACTAAAAATTCATGATTTCCATTAGGAATCTCTCTGTCATCATCTGCCTAGCCTTTTTCCCAACTATGTTGGGGTCGGCTTCAAGTCTAACCGGATGCAGCTGAATACCAGTATTTTACATGAAGCGACTTCCTATCTGACCTCCACAACCCAGTTAGTACTAGGTAATACGATACCCTTTGGTAAGACTGGATGTCAGACTTTCAGGTCACTGACTACCCGTAACGACTGCCAAAGATCTATATATGGCACCCGGGACTAACAGCTTAACGTGCTTTCCGAGGCACGGAGTAAACTCGGTATGTAATGGGCCGTCACCCATCCACAGATCGACCTAGACAAGCGCAGCTTAACCTAAAGATCGAACCGAGTGGCAGTTCTTATTAAGCCACGAGCTCCTCCTAGGAATCTCTCTGTATGAGCCACAATAACACTTGACCAACGATTGAGTAGTTATTGCGTTTTTTGTTAGCAGCTGTGAGCTGCTGTTGTTTTGACAAAATATATGACTGTTGACACAATCGAAAATACTGTGTCTTACATATTGACTCTTCAAAACAAAAACATTGTGTCACCGTGAACATACACACAAAGCATCCAAAACAGTATCAAAATAAAAAAAATACTTTTTAGTTAACGACTTCCGAAATAAATCAATTGGAAGCTACACACGACAAATCAAGCCAACAAGCACCAAAATCACAAAAATATTCAATAGATTTCAACGTGCTAACCCCAAAGCCATCGACCCACAAGGGGGCCGTTACCGAAGTTCGTAATTCACCAGGTTCAATAATCCAAACCTCGGATACATACATGTATAATAGAATAGAGCCCTCACATTAATTAGTTTGGTTCAAAACTTTACCAGTTACTAACTGAACTAAGATTTGGACCATTGTTCCTTCGTTGGCTAATCTTGAAAGTGCGGGAGAAAAGTATAAACAGAAAAATTTATTTAAGTACTGTTTATTGTTTCGTGTTTGAGGGTAGAGATTCATTATAAAAGTACTTAAGTTAAGCGACGTAGCTCATAACAAGGAACACTTAAATCGGTCTAGATAGGTCTAGCTTTGCCCACATTTCGAGATTAACAATTTAGTTAGCTAAACGTTTAAATAATAGCCGTCCGTCTTAGCTATATATCATTCCAATGTTTAGCGAAAATTGTCCATAGAAATAAGTGCTACAACAACAAAACACCGTTTCCCTCTCAACATCCAAATTAACAAAGAAAGAAAAGAGAATAATGATAATTAAAATCATTTACCCAGCTCAGAATACACAGCCGTCCTAATGGCGTACACATTAAACGTATACTGACATAGCAATATATTCTGCGAACCGCTCTACCCACAGACTTGCCATATTGCAAAAATGTGATTCTCCGCCCGAATTGCTTTAATAGCAAGCCCTGATCCCAAGTCTGGGTAAATTTAAATAATAAATATGGTAATTATTTGTAAGGATAATTAAGTAACTCCGCTCTTTTTGCGTCACATCAAAGGGTTTTTTGAATGCCGGAGTTTTGAAGGTGTCAAAGTGTTTCAAAGTAAAGGGTAAATATTTGCTCTTCGGGTAAAGTTCAAGTCTCATTTTAGAATGGGTTTTCATTAGTGAATCAACATCTTATTTACGAAGAACTAAGAATTTAAAACCAAGATTTACTGAAAACACAGCCACGTACTCGTGTCTAGCAGGAAGACAGAAACGTCTATATAAATGACATCTGCTCATCAGACACAATGTTAACATACATGAGAATGTTAAAAATTTGAATGACACACGTATAAATTACTGGATAAAACACAACCAAAAATTTCGTTCTCAAATCAAATAATCCGTTTAAATCAGGAAAAAAAAGCAGCGCAAAGATACGATCACTCATTCTTTTCACGAACTGTCGAACTCCACACAATCGAGAAATTTCAAACTGGCAACACTCGCGAAAATGCTTAACAAAACAGAAAACATAAATCTGTGTCAATACCAATTAACTGTGGCCCACAGAGAGAACACAAAAACACTGGGAACTGGGAATAAATCACACAGACGTATACAAAATGTTATTTTATTGTAAATACTGTTAATTCTGTGGTTCTTGTGGTGTTATCAAAATAATGTAGTTTGGTAAGTGATTGTAGAAAAAGTAAGTGCTTGATGGTTGCAAAACCTTGCTATTTATTTTCTGTCATATCTCGTAAAGCTTTAATACTATAATTATTCATTTGCATTCTATAATAGTAGACAAAATAAAAACGTAATAAAGACCGGAGAAAATGAAAATATGCCACCACTGAACTTTTAACACCACGTTCGTTCGTCCCACCTTGCATGTTACAAAACTCTTTTTTTTTTTTAGGGTTGTGTAAAATCATCGAATAACCCCTCCCGTTCTTGGGCAGAGCGAAAGGGAGTGTGAGACTTCTACTGACTAAAAACCACCCATGTTCCTTCTTCGCCCTCTATGTCGAGGCCGCGATAACCGGTGGACTACCCGCGGCCCCGACAGGCGTCGGCCCTTTCGGGCCCCTCCCATGTTGCTGACATCTCTTTGAAGCGCGCGTGGAACACGAACGCGCCGTCGACACGGCCTGTTTTCGTCGTGAGACGGACGGACGCGGACGGCGAGTTAGCCCATCACTCACCGTCCACAGGCCCGCGTCTACGGTGGCCGGAGGTCATCGCGGGACCCCATGTCACAAAACTCTGACACCAGGTTAAAGAAAGAAGTGAGAAAACTGCTTAATAATGTAGAAACACAGTACTAAATAACAGTAGAATAAACATTTCTTAATTTGCGTTCAATTCTAATTGAATGAAATGCTTGTTTTTGGTTTGCTGAAACAACGCGTCTTCAGATTCTTTAGCAAATGGCATCAAAATGTAAAACCACCAAAACTGACTTGACTTGCAATGTCAATATCAATCTCAGAATTACTTCAGTGATTTTAACACATTCTACACGAAAACACTTAGGAATCCTGCCTATTTCACCTTCCAAATCCAGCCTATAACAAAGAACATACCATTAATTTTGACACACTTTCCTGCCCAAGTTTTCTAACTGACTAAACCGATACAGCATTATCAGGATAAATGACATGACGTCATCGCAACGTTGTGAAATGCTGGAAACAGCCACGAGCCAGTGAGCTCGCGATCTCAGCCCGCGACGGTAATGGCATGAAAATGATAGATCGACACACTGCACTACACTACAGCGTAAATCTTGCTGGGTAACGGGGTAAGTAGAGTTTGAAGCTACAGCTAAGTTTGAAGCTACAGCTGAGTTTAAAGCTACGGCTGAGTTTGAGGGTACAGCTGAGTTTGAGGGTACAGCTGAGTTTGCAGACAGACTTGATTTAGCATAATTAGCGATAAGTTGAAAGAGGCTACACTACGACTATAAGAATAGTCTTATTCTATTTTAACCACCCAATTATAAAAGTGGTTGAAGATAGTTATTTAACTTGAGATTCATTTATAAGAGTCTTAATCAACCCTTAACCGTTAAAACTTAGTGTGTCTATGCTAAGTATTTTCTAGGCTGTTTTGAAACATAGATTAGCGCAAGTAATTTAGATGTAGCCGTTAGCTAGCATAACACAGATGTTATAACTTTAAACGAGGAAATGCTGTTAAAATACACGGTAATTGCATAAAATACACATTCCACAACTATAATATAAATCTAATTACTTACCGCTTATTTCCTAACGAAATAACTATACAACCTAGTTCAAAAAAGGTGAAAACTTTATTTCTCTCATTCCGTTTTTTTTTTCTCTTTCTCGAGACCGTAATGGCAATAAAATGATAGATCGTCACACGCTGCACTACAGTATTGGCTGTAAATCTCCTTTCCATTTGTTCTGAGAGTAAAGTAAGCAGTATCGACACGTTCTAGACATTTCGGGCTTAACGTTTCAATAACAGTTTTTCTTCGTTCGGTTTTTGAAATGGTGTTTGTAAAAACAGTATTGGAATTTGAAATTTAAAACTCAAGACTCTATTTTTTTATTCTTTTTTGTTAGGTAAACTTTTCATTACGGTCTTGACTCATCTATATTCTGGCTTAAACATAAATGTTCTAAGATTATTTTTCAATGTTGTGTTTTCACGTAAGGCCATTTTCTAAATCACGTATTTTTTTAAACTCATTCTCGTAGTCTAAAATAAATACTTTAAGAATTCAAGCTATTCCAGTCAACCAATGGTTCTATTTATATATTTATTATTTGGAATCAAAATGGTCAAGCAATTCTGAAACCTCCACTTCATACAGAAAGGAACAAAGTGGTCCTTTCATGGCTTCTGAAATATTATCAGAATAAATGGCGACACTTTAACAGAACGTTTGGTAACACAGCTCGTGATTGTAATGGCGTGAACTGATATATATATATATATATATATATATATATATCCACATGTTGCACTTAACGAACAAGCCAAAAACCTGCTTGTGGCTTTTACTACTTTACTGCCAATTTTAGTTTTTGCATCTGAAACCGTTTTTGTTAAAATTTTGTTACAGTATGCAATTGGTATTCAGTTACATATGGACTGGGCCCCGAGTCTGCTATTCAATAGTGTCAGAATGGTCTATCATTGGTCTCATAATTGTTGATTTTGACAACACCAAACTTGTCAAAATCAACAATTATGAGATCAGTGATAGATCATTCTGACACTATTGAATAGCAGACTCGGGGCCCTGATTGGAACCTGACAGACCCTTACATAGTTAGGAAAAGACTAGGCTAAATAATGATGATAATATATCAGAATATCACGCCAAACTCCTCGAATGGTTAGGCAGAGGTGTTCCATGTTATCGGTGTGTCGGTGCGACCCTATTTCCATCAACCGGGCTAAAATTCAATGATGATGTTCAGTAATTATCATGTAAACGCAATACAACTTAACATGTTACCATACTCGGTCGAAAATGAGTTCTTCTACAAAAAAAACGGATCGTTAAGAATTTTCACCCCCAACTTAACATTACATAAATAATAATCTCTCCAAAATTGTGAGAATAGCTATGTCGATCCACAGATAAGACAAAACAAATTAAAACTTGAAACCTTAATTTCGTCCATAGAGCCAGATACAGATTCCGTCGACGAAGAAAAAGTTTTAAAACTACTTAAATCCGACCATAAGCAATTAGGTAGTCTGTAGCCAGTTGTAATCGGCAATCGTTTACCGAAATTACTTTTCTATTTGTTTAATTAAAAGGTTTTCTCACACACAGACTAGGTCTCTGCTCTATCCGATCCGAACAAACCAATTCGCTTTGTGTCCATTGTCTAGCAAGCAGAAATCCCAGAAAACATGTTATTTTAGTCTATGGATTCGTTCGTACTATCTGCGGTAATGCATTGACGCCTACTTTGTTTGAAGTCAATACAATTATTGGGGACACAGAGTGTATAAAGATATTTTGCTTCGGATTCTAATGTCTATCATAGTCACTAGATTGTGATGATATTGATTTCAATTCAATAATAGAACTAAGTTCTCATTGAAATCAGTTGAAAGGCAGAATCACACGTGAAAATCAATAGACCAGCGGCAAGGGTATTGGCTGCTAATTCAAGGGCTGTAGAACAATACTTTGATGACGTCAAATCTGAACCCATTGAATTCAAAGACAGTCTATAGAACTCAGCAACTATCTAATATTACTAGCAGGTATAGCTAATTTACATAGGGACACTAAGAGAATTGCAAAGAGACCTAATAAAGTAAGAAGAAGGATAATTATTGTATGTGATGATGCAATCTGATCAGCGAAAATCAATGTCAAAAATGTAGGTGGAGAGATTTTGGAATGCGAACGTGGTCAATAATCATGGTTTTGATAATGTAATTAACCTTCGCATGATTGCTATGTTCGGCGCCTAGCCAATTACATTCCTTGAAAACGATGTAACGTTTACCTTTACCCAAATCACATTATCCTGTCTCAGGGGAAACCAAGTCTTCAGAGCAAAACACCCTAATTTCACGCCGTTTAACCTGACTGCAAAGCAACGCATTGTGCTCTATTAAACTTTACTTTCGATGTCCCTTTTTCGCCGTCATCTATAATAAGCATTTCGTCTTCCCCTCCATTTTTTGCTTCACAAAACAATGAATCACTAATTATTGCTTAAGATTTATCTCTGTCTCCCAGCGTTCATCAAATTCTTTTGAATTTTAATCTTTCATTAACTTTTTCGTGCAATCAAGCGAAACTTGAAATGAAAATGAAAGAAGATTATACGAAAAAGGTGTGCAGGTAGAAAATGTTGCTAGAGTAAAATATATGGTTATCTTTGAGAGAGATAACGTAATATACCCTTTCGAGCTGTTCGTCGGGCGGGTATACGTTGTGTGCATATTTTATCGGGAAAAATGAACGAGCACCATTCTTTCGTTTTCATAGAATTTGATCTTCATTACGGGTATATTGTGGGAATCTAGGTTGTTGGGTAAACAATAATAACTTATCACGTATTGAAGCTTTTCTACATTATATTAGGTGAACTATATTGATTTTCAGGCACGAGTACCTTTATCTATATCACCTTGACACTGCCTCTATGACGTCACTTTAGTCCGTACTTTTATCGTTAGATCTCCCTTTTGCCAAGTGAAGAAGTTAATCGATTGCACCTATTTTCTCTCACATTGAGTAAAAAGCCTATTAAACGTGTTCATGTTTCAATCAGAAGCCTCTACGCTATGTTTATACCTTTTAAGATGTCTTCGAGAATCTGTCAGACTTTCAAGACTGTGTTTTGTAGAATTTGCTAATGATGCTTCAGTGGTGCTCCAGGAGTATCGTGTTACCAAGTTACTTGATTGCGGAGGTCAGTCCATGGGAATTCTGATATTCAGGTGCATTAACTTAGCCTGGCAGCAGGTGATGATGTGCCAACGTTGTGGGGAAGGTGAAACTAATAGGTATGGTTGAACATCATTCACCCCATTTGTGAGTTCAAAGAGGTTTGACTAAGACCCTTCTAGAATCCACGACTGACCCAGTTTATTTATTCCACACCCACGTGCTTTTTAACTGTAAACTCGTAACTCGCTTAACCGTATTCTCTTTGTCTAATATAAACCTTTCTTAGTCCATAACATTGGAACCCTGATTCTTGCATTAACTTTTTAAGCAAGAATCAGAATTTTTTAATTAGTACGAAGTTTATAAACATCGACGTCCATTTTTTTCGAGCGATAGTGGCCTTTGTCTTTCCAGTTATAGCATCGTTTTGAGCCAATTTGCAAGCTACCCTACAGCTTAAGAAAATACTGCTAATTTTTACATGAAGTTTCAGCTTCGTCAGCCCCTAATTTAGGATGCTAAGTAACACTTCTACACGATAATGTACTAAGATGTTAACTGAGTTACAGCGGCGAGAGAGAGGCGAGATTGTAACCTGTTGGCAAGTCAACAGGGACTCTAGTCCCGGGAGACTTCCCAAGTGCTCATGAATTTATTCATCGCGATACCTGTCTCTGGGGAGACTTCTGCTTTTTAGGACTTAATTAACTTTAGACGCGAGATGTGATTTTTTCTTTAGGGTTTTTGTGCGTCGTTTTAAGGGGAAATTAGTTTTTCAGGTTGCCTGCGTTTTTCCTAAAATTGACTTGATCCTTAGAGGAAATCATTTTACCGTAGAAGAAAAATATGTGAAGTCCTTGACTTTGCATATATACCTCAATGTACAAAGAAAATACGCCTCACGTTGAGCAGAACAACTTCAGAACATAAAACACGAATACCTACTCCCATAAAAACCGACCGAATTCCTGGCGAAAAACAGAGTCTTAAAAAGGAAAGACCTCAAATTCACAGACGAGAACCATAAAGTTGGCACCTCGGCTACGAGCCGCGGTAACCAAATCATTACCATCACTGTAACTACGTACAGATTCACTCGTAAAAACAGAATTTTTGCGTTTTATTACCTCGTATACAGCGCCGAGCTGCGAAATAGAAACTTAGCACAACACGTGCCCCGGCCAAGGCGGCCAACTTATAAACATAAAACAGATCAATCGCCTGCGAATGAGTTCCGAATGTCTTCCAAATCGGGAATTTCCCGCGGAGACCTATTTTACCTGGCCGAATTTTGAACCTGATATTCCGGACGGCATCCGAGCCGCGCTACCTCCGTCAGCCATGATCCCGGCTCAGCTCATGGTATCTATCACACACAACACCTCAGCTCTCACCATCACGCCAATCGATCCCCACAGGGGTAAACAAACGCGGGGGCGCGGCGGACGCCTGTTGCGTCGCTCGCGAGGCGGACACTCACCGGGCAGCAAAGCCAGCAGCGCCAAGGCCACCAACATAGGGGCCATAGCGGCGACGCGCGGGCATACCACACCCGCGCACGCTGCGCTAGCACGCCGGCGCGCTCATGCGGCCTGAGAAAACGTTCGGCCGGCCCGAGCAGCGCCCGGCGCGGGACTGGGCGCGCCCGCCCCCGGAGCCCCGCTCCCCGCCCCCCGCGCGCCGCGCACTCCCGCCCCGCGCCCCGCTGCGCAGCCGCCAGGACAGGTGCGCGCGGCACCCCGCCGACCTGAGCCCTACCCCATGAAAAAGCCTCCATTATCATCTCGAGAGTAAAATAATCACTGTATAGTACGCGCCATCTGAAGTTTGTGTAAACGTTCGACGTTCCCTGAAAGTCATAGGGGCGATAAAAATGAAGGGTGCTAAGTAGGGCAAGGGCCCAAGGTCGCTGCAGCCCGGGCGGGTGACGCTCCGGCGACTCGCGCCCAATCATTATGAGCCCTTGGAGCGTTTAGGGCACATCCCTACGTGCCAATAAAATATTAAACAGGAGCGCGCCGCAACATATACTATTCATTAACAATTCGTCAAATCTCATTCAACTTTGATGTACGGAAACGTACTGAGCTTAAGATAACGAGTTGAAAAACGAGGTAAGACAATAGAGGGCCGCTATTTCTTCCCTACCTTTATAGAACTCAGCGTAGTACCATATCGTACGGTATAGTTTCCGTCATTATTAGGAAAAAAAACTAAAATTGTCCAAAGCCATTATATTTCTCCTGACTATTGAGTTATTCCACGTGTATCAATGCTACTACATTCTTCAAAGTACAAAATGCCTTCATTTACTATTTAAACTGTTGCTATGAAAATATTTTGATATTATTTATTTAAACTTTGTGCACAATAGTGATACATAGGCGGACTTAATGCCACAAGGCATTATCTACCAGTCAGCCTTAGGGTCGAACAAGACAACATTGTGGTTGGCTACAAAATAACTAAAAAAGAACAATATCAATTAATATATATACTTAGATTAATACCAATACACAATCGACTGAGGAAAAACAAAAAGCAAACACAGCATTAAATTGCGACAGATACCACTTCTTTGTCACAATTCTGTTTATTTTCCCCGAAGATCAAGATTAGGGGGAAGGATGGAATGGTATCCGTTGAGATGTGAGAGGGGAAATAGTAACTACTGAGCTATTGAGGCAATCCGGCTATCTGTGAAATGGTTACTGTATTGCCAATAAATAGGGGCAGTAGCATCGAATGTCTTGCGATAAAAGCGGTGCACGCACTAATCGGTGCACGCTTTTTAGGGTTCCGTGTCGGTGCGTATAGTTGTTCCGGGTCTGGGTATTTGTGTATGTGAGTTTAAATATTTGTGAACGCTCCCACGATACAGGACAAAATCCTAGTATGGAGCAACGTTTATTAAAAAAACTATACCATACACCCGTATATACGACCGTAGCCGAATGGCAAAAACCGTAACCCTTATAGATTTGTCATGTCTGTCTGTCCGTCCGTATGTCACGGAAACTATTAAGACACAATTGGGACATGGTAGGTAGATGTATTCTGTGAACCGCTTGACGATTTTTGTACAAAAATAAAAAATAGATTAGGGGGGGTCTCCCCATACATGGAACTGAATGTAAAAAAAATCTTTTTTCATCAAACCCAATCGTGTGGGGTGTATTTATAGGTCTTTAATAATGTTTAATAATTCCTAAAACCATTATTTCTCAAAGAGTTTCAAACGATTGTTTGAAAGATAGACACTTCCAAAGTGGTAAATTGAGTGTCAGAGTCTGAAAAATCTAAAAAAATATAAAATTATGCTGTAGATCGCAATGAAAACTTTTTACTAAAGTTGGTTTGAAGATTCAACGATACATATAGTAAATAGCTTTCGAGATTTAGCAGTTATACATACAAACACTACGAAAAACAAACTTATCACAAAATTTGTTTTTCTGATGCCGCTTTAACAAGAAATAATACAAATTAAAAGGGGCTAACTTACAAGGATGGTACGGAACCCTTCATGTGCTAGTCCGACTTGCACTTGGCCACTTTTTTTATAAACTGTCTTGATCTGTAAGTGTAGTGATTGTAGTATTCGTTGCAGGTTGAGGTCTGAGAGATATTTCTCAACGATATGTAAAGCCAAGTCAGAAGCTCATGGTCAGCATAAAAACTCTGACACTAGTTTAGACACTAACCACACGAGAAAGAAAGAAGGTGAGATAATTGAAGTTATAAAGAAAATGTCAAGAGGATATTATTTGATTACTAGCGGACCTGGCAGACGTTGTCCTGCCCGAACAGCAGCGCCACCTACCAGGTCAAAGACAGCAAAATCCCCATTAACAAAATGATCCGCCATCTACTGAATTCATTTGTTACAAAAAATTTGATAAATGACGAACCGCTCGACCGATTTTGTGCAAACTTCACATAAACCATCTACTAAATAGTCCAAACAAAGCCTAAACATTTGGTTTGGATAGGTGAGCCCGTTCTTGAGTCATGAAATTACAACGAAAAGTGGCATTGATTTTTATATATACATATAGATAGATAGATGAACGTGGAGGATTTAGAGCATTTTATAAGAGCAGGGAAGACCAAAGAAATAATGGATGTTCTAGTTAAAGGCTGGAAAGAATTTCTAGAATAACGACCATAGACAAGAATGGCAGAGAGGACATGCTACTCCGACGCTAAATACATTAGGCTAAGAGAGCAGTGGCCCCGACTTACGAACAGTAGGTCGTGGTTTCGAACCCAGGCAGGCGCATTACTTTGTATAATTTATTTCATTACCACTACTCTCAAAAACGGTGACATCTACCAATCCGCACTAGGCCCGCGTGGTAGATTATAGCCCATTCCCTCTCGAAGAGTGGAGGCCTGTGTCCCAGTAGTGGGAACATTAATAGGCTGTTGATAAAGAGAAGGAGAATGCTGAATATTCTCTTACACTAAATCGCTAAATATATTTTTTTTTCGAAAAACTTTGGCTAGAAGGTTCTAAAATCATACGGCCTACTGTGAACGAACAACCTTGTACAGAAAATAACTTTCAAAGTTAAATATCGAAAACATAGCACTTTCTGAACATGTACCTAATATCGTCCAAAGTTACCTTCAACTGTTTGGGTTTACTTCGCATGTCTCCTTTATTCGGCAGGTCAACTTGAAACATTGCGTCACCTTTGTTATTGCACTTTTTCTTAATACTCGTAAAAACTGTTATGAGAACAAAACTATTTTGAGAAGCTTATCTCTTCAAAAACTCGAGTTTGAAATTTATTCTATAAATAATAAAGAAAAGCGATGCTTTAATTTTTATCAGCAGACTCGATGCTTGAATAACATTATTTCATAAATGTTTGGAAAATCGATCGCCTTTTTCAAAGCCAATCACTCCATTCAGATGCCGAGACCCGTCAGCTATGAAACCGTTCATGGATTTAATGCTGGCCGAATTTAACCGTTGTATAATAATCCTCTAAGCTTAGAACTCGTTATATTCCCATCAAATAGTTCACAGCCCAAACGATCCGAGTATTATCTATTTAAACAGAACCTTTTGAAAGTCCCAAAATCTATATTTGTAAAGAACATTACGTTCGACAGAGCTTGCTTAATATTCCTTGCAGAGAATGCTCGTTTTTCAACCCTGCCTCGCCCATAATACGACTAAGATCGCCGATGAAAATTGATAAAAATCGACACTCTGCCACGCCTTTACTGAGATTAATATTTTAAAAGCGAACTTTTTAGGATTTTTTGTAAGATATCTGTGCTTACTATGAACGCTTTGTGTGCCAAAAAAATTTGAGATGAAAATCGAAAAATGTTAGTAAGTGGCTTTTAGAGAAATTAGGTTCTCTGCGTGCTTTTTTTCGTTTGTTAAGCCAATATTCACCAGTGAGGTATTGTTCAATTCATTACACAACGCATTCATAGCAATATTTAACCATTCGTGAACCATCTTTGTAGAGAGTAAATAAAATATTTTTGTCTCTAACTTTCTAGATGTAGACGTCCACAAATCTAGTTGTTTGTTCCTCAATCACACCTCGAGTCTCGACCGAGTCAATGAACCTCGATAAATGTTTTGCTCGAAGAAAATATTAGGTCAACGAAAAATAGACTACATTCTATCTTGACTGGCCACATAGAGATAGTGTCTCTGCTCCGGTAGTGAAGATCGAGCATCGCTGTTCAGTGTATTTTTACGTAAAGAAAATATATTGCGGCAACTCTGGACAAAAGAAAAAAGACACGGTCGGTAAAAAACAATTATTGTTAAACAAAGTAAATTCAAAACAAGAACGGGTTAAATGACCGCTTGCCCTCTATGATAACATTTAAGCTTGAGCCGTGGACTTTGTGCGAATTGTATCCATTGCGACTTTATAGCGATCTGGCTCTCCGTGATGCCACATAAAAACATATCTCAATCCAGCCTTATCGCGCTTTTAGATGTAAGTATTGGAAACGTATGAATGGAATATATTAAATTTGTGCGATTAGATATTCTTTTTTATAGTAATCTGATTAATTTAGGATCCGTCAGTGTATATGATGACGTGAAGATTTATTTAAAGTGGCTCATTTTATAAATTTAATACAAATATGTTTTCACTTTATGTTAAGTTTAGGCATTAAAGTTTATTTTATAAATTGTCTTAATGTCATCTTGCTATACGCATAAAAACTTGAAATTCGAATTACATGAATAAATAATGCTAGATGTAGTCTGACACTAAGATAATTTTAGATTTAGATACCGACATTTATACGAGTGTCGGATTTCATTTGCAGATATTTCAATGAAACAAAAAATAGATGCATGACTGTTTTGTTTTATTTTGATTATACTTCAAAGTGTTAGATATTTCTCATATAGTATTTGCAAGGGTTATAAGAATTAAAATACTGAAAATGCGCAAGTAAATTAATAAATTATCACGTGACAAATGTGACACCAGAAAATATCGACCAATTTCTCACGTAAATAAAACCGATAAGACCATGGCTGAATGAAAATACAAAACTCTTAATTTAGAAACAAGATTCCATTTTTAAACGAAGCCATTAAAGAAATAAAAAAAAAACACCATCTAAAATTATGACCGCGGGGCTAAAGCCTGCACATTATGTCAGCTAAGTACACTGCTGCACAAATCCTGCTTATTTCCATACTCGTCGGCGAGGCTCATATAAAACGCAGGTAAACTATCCAGATGGATTTTCATGATGCGCCCAAGCAGTTACGTGCGGCATCTTCTAAAGTGAAAAATTGCGTTTTCAACATATAAAATGTAATAATAGTAGATGAAATTTTGTGAACATCCTTGTAGCTTTGTTTTGGGTTAGTGTAGTGGGTTTTACAAGCAATGTATGTGTGTGTGTTAGTATTTTATCTTATTTACTCGTACAACAGCTTATTATTGATTCTAAAAATGACAGATTTTATTGAAAATCTACCTTACGTCTAATGGTCGTAATCAACTTTAAAATACACAATTATTATTGAAGCACAAGATAATTTTACAGAAATAATTCGAGTACAAGTCATGCTACGCTACGTGGGTGCTACAATGTAGCTGATATGTGCTACGGCGTAGCAATACGGCTACGCAAGAATGATTTGTTCGGATTTTGTGACATAATTATTTCTGGTAGCGTTAGAACAATAGGGTAGTTATCAAAAAAAATCTAATTAGTCCGTGAAATAGATTTCCAAAAAATATTGAACACATTTTTTCTTTTTTCACGTAAACAAACAATAAAGACGATACAGAGTGCTTTGAAAACTCGTGTGACATCATATTCTCAGACATTGTATGACATTTTTACCGGTGAGTGACGTCACAACCCCCCACTCAAATCTTTGACGCGTTTTATCTTCGTCAATTTTTATTGATTCAATAAAAATACTTATCCAATATTTTTCGATAATCTAACAGACGGACTAATTAGAATCATATTTTTTTACATCATCTCTAATCCTGAGATATTTTTCATGATGTGTTGTATTAACCCGATAATCATTCTAACATCCATCAAAAACCCGCTCCCATCAGCCATTCAGTAAAATAATCATAACAATAATAAAACAATACCCATTTAGCAAATACGATCACAGCATACACTGGGTATCGTAAAAGACGACTAAACGATTAACCTAAGAAATGGCCAGCCTGTGATCGCTAACTGCCAATTATCCGAGATGGTTATTGCCTTATAGCGCACTCGCACAAGGAGAGAGTGTTACGTATTACAGGTTTGTACCTCGAAATGGTATAAGTATAATGAGCTGGGAATGTTCCCACTGTTGGGACATAGACCGGGGAGGTCTATGTTCAGGATTGTAAATTTTACGTCAATTTTGATGACGTGGCGGTTTTATCACGGTGCTTTATTTTATCATTTTGAAAGCAGTGGTTTTAAAATATCCTAAACAAAGACACTTTGTGTGTTGGAAATGTACCAAGATGTCTGGGACTTAATTGTTAAACTGATTGTTAACCCAAACGATTTTAAAAGAATAAAAGAGTAACCTTTCGAGTTTCTTGCCGGTTCTTCTCCTTAGGAATCGACCAATGCACCGAACCGTGCCCCTTTTTGTCGACGTTTTATAAGTGCCCATGTAGGCCTATGTGAAATAAAAACACAGAAACACAGAGATCCTACAGAAACGAATAAAATGTTTTAGTTAAAAAACTAACAAATGCGCTGAGTGACGTATTTTTATTTCTCGTATTTTTTTCAGCAAACCATTTCATTTGTATCATGGGAATTCATAAAAAATATTAGTACCAGTACGCCATCTTTGTGAGTTCGCTATATTGAATTTAGTATGACATCACTTAGCTAAACATGCATTGTCATCTAAACTAAACATTTCAGTTCAATCGAAAACCGGGAAGTGGGTCAAAATCTTCTAAGATTTTACGCAGTTTTTGTGTACAGGTTCAGCTATTAAAAGCATGATAAAAATCTAATGCATCTAGAATCCACTTACATTGATCATATCCTGCCGAGAAGAGACATGTATCCCAGCATTAGGAACATTATAACTACGCTGATTCTACTTCAAATAATAAAAAAAATTGTCAGTAACCTCAAAAATCAAGTTCAGAAATCGAGCCACACTCAGTAATACATAGACATAACGTTCATTTTGGTTTTCCTTTTTCATATTCCAGCGACTAGGGGTAGATGTAGCCCCATGTAACCCCATGTCAGAACCTGTCCGTCTGTCTGTCGCACAATTGTTATGTGTTACTCGGGTAATATTTCCCTAACATATAAACACACATACAGTAAACAAGGGGTTCTTGTTTGAAGACTCGTGCAAAGTCATAATAAGTAAGTTTCGTTGAAAATTGATTATATTATTGATGAGGTGATGTCAGGTGTTTCTGATTTTAGTCTGGACACACTTGTTTAATGAATTTATGGAAATTGACCATCGAATGGCGGCTACATACAAATCTACAGATATTCACATGTGTTTTTCTAAGTAGAAACAACAGCACGCCACCTGCTGCGATGCCATACTTACACACTTTTTTAGCCTCGTTCACGGTCATACACGTTCGCTATATTATTGTCTTAGTATATGGGCAAACAAATCAGTCGTCTCAATCCAATTTGTGTTTACATAAATCTTCAAATACTGATGTTTTTTGTCAGTGTTTGTATCATAGTTATAATGGTTCAAAATTATGTATACAGTGACCACAACGTTTAGGATGGGTAAGCATAAACTAAGCTTGTATTATGATTTTTGGGGGGTGGGTAATCATCAAATGAGTCCCCGGGAGAAGGGAGTGTCAGGTTTCTACTGACTGAAAATCGTCCATGATCGTTCTTAGCCCTTTGTGTCTCGAGCCGCGGTATCTCTTTCGAACTACCCGCAGCCCCGGCAGGGTATTTTGATATCTCAATTCATCATCATCATTCTTGTCGCGAATGCGAAGCAATATAATACGTATAGATAATAACTAGTTAAGACATGACGTGAGGTGGGGGAAAGACGGGGAGGCGCGCAGGGATGACGGCGCGCGCGCCCGCTTCAGTTAGGCCGGACGGGTCGGAGCTAGCAGGCAGTATATTGGTGAGTGACCTTGTTATTTCTCAGTACATGTGTCTTCAGATTTACCAGGTATTCATATTACTATTGTCTTTCAATGTTATCAATGTGTGTATGTGTATTATTCTAACAGCGATCAGATTCAGTAATGATACCAAATCAGACCAGCATTCAGATGCGGGGCTCGGGGTGGCTATAAGGGGAGGTTGGAGGCCACTTTGGGGGGACACCCCCTAATATCATTGCGATGATAATTCAGTTATGGTTATTCAGTGGAAATCAGTTCACATAACAACAGCGGTCGTTCATATTTTACCCAGGGTTATTCTTGAGACATGGGCATTTGAGGTTCAGATATTCGTCATTAAAGGTACGTGACGACAATTCTCCTGCATCCTCCATATTTAGAATCAGTCATCTTCCATACCCTGTTGATACCTACGTCCATCAACATGGTATAAAGGTTCCCGATATCCATCTGAAAATAAAGTGAACAGGTACAGTCAGTATCAGAAGTAGATTAACACTACACAAACTTACTAAGCAGGTTTTTTAATGAAATCTTGTTAGAAATGACTCGTTACTAACAAGTCATTGAAGAGTAAGGGATATTTCAAAGAATAATCATCTGAACCATTAAAAATAATAGTTGTACATCAATTAATAAAAGTTCTAAAATATTAAGCTACTTCTGATGCTGACCGTACCATGAACGATCGTGGAAAATAGAGCGGAAAATATAATATTTTTCACTTTCATTCGATGCTTTTATTTGCGTCGGACAGCGCTGGTATGGAATATACCTCCGCAGCTGGTGTACATTTGTTTTTATCTATTTTATATTGGAAACTAATACAAGCTTCTGTAGCTGCAGTGCTAGCTCAAAACTGGTTATTTATGAATTGCACGATGTACACTCACCTGCAAAACTGCATGGACAACTTAATGTGTATTTTCCTGTGAGCGTTTATAATCGATAACTAGTTTACGTTAGTTGGCGTCATTTCTCGCTTCACACGATTTTAATTCTAAATAGGGGTGTTTACTGACTTAAAAAAAATATGTTTCTAATAGGGGATCGGACTGAGTCAAAAAACAATGATTCTAATTAGTCCGTCAGTTAGATTATCGAAAAATATTGGATACGTGTTTTTTGTTTTATCAAATTAATCAAAATTGACGAAGATAAGATGTGGTTGTGACGTCATTTGAAGGTAAAAAAATTACTATCATATGACGTTTTCGAAGAGTTCACGAGTTTTCGAAGCACTGTATTGACTTCATTTTTTGTTGATGTGAAAAAAGAAAAAATACGTCTCCAATATTTTTTGAAAATCTATCTGGCGGACTAATTAGTTTTTTTTTTGTCGATCCCCTATTAGTCCGTCTTTTAGATTATCAAATATTGGATACGTATCTTTTATCAAATCAATAAAATTGACGAAGATAGAACGCATCAAAGATTTGAATGGGGGTTGTGACGTCAGCCACCGGTAAAGAATGTCATACTAATGTCTTGGAAAATGACGTTACACGAGTTTTCAAAGCACAAGTTATCGTCTTCATTGTTTGTTTACGTGAAAAAATTCAAAATACGTCTCCAATATTTTTTGGAAATCTATATGACGGAATAATTAGTTTTTTTTTGTTAACTACCCCATTGTCCATACATTTTTGCAGGTGACTGTATATAGACACAGTTACATGCTAACCTTAAAACATAAGAGGACACGACCCTGTTAGGGTGCAGCAAGTTAACTTAAAACCAGTAAATGTTTTAACAAAAATATTGCATGGAAATGGGATCACGTAAATTAGGAACTTTAAATTACATAAATTAAACTTTCATTTTTTCCAAAAACATATTTACGTAATAATTATATCTGAGCTCTACTTTAACTTTTTATCTTCCATTAATTCTTCTTGTTTTCGTGAACCGTATCGTTTCAGGTAATGTATACCTGAATACTTCTGTATTCTAGATTAACTCTAATGCATAAGGATGAATACTAACTCGCAATAAGGATATTACGAGCTGGTTTTATGGATTAAAGTTAACTGAGAAGGAAATTAACTCCATGAATAGGTAAATAAACGGCCAGCTCTATCGCCAAGAATGGACAAATATTTATACTTATTTGTTCGTTTGAAACGTTCAGTATGAAAGCTAGCTTTAGAAAAAGAATTAAGTAATAAAAACGCTCGATCATCGATGGTTCAAATTAGTATTACCTTCTTACCTACTTGCTTTAATTATTGTAGCTCATGTTTATCTAGTCATGATCGTTTAGTGGCAACTGTAAAACTTTAACCAAGGAAAGTAAGGTTTAATAATTAGCAAATTACTTCCTCTATATAACAAACTACTTTCTCTAACTTGCTATGATAATAATTATGTTGGGTTAGGTTAGGTTAGGCCACCCTTCATGAGTAACATTGTAAAGCAAAATATTGTGTGCACTTTTTTCACCCTACAAGAATACTAACAAGCCATCAAGGTTAAATATAATTCCCGGATCCTGGCGAAAATGCTTTAATTCAAATCAAAAGCGAATCTAAACTTTTGGGCGACAGCAAACGTTAATAAAACCGGCTGATAATTCTCGTAACTTTTACAATACGTATTTGTCGTTATAGTTCGCGATGTAGCCTAGCTAGAATATTAAATCATCATCATTCTCATGCCCTTATCCCAATTTATTAGTGGTCGGCGCAACATGTCTTTTTCTTCCAGACTTCTCTATTTCTCGTCATGTCAGTCACCTCCTTCCTAGCCATATCATCCATCAAACAGTCCATCCATCGTTTCTTTGGTCTTCTTCTACTCTTATACGTACCCATCTACATTCATACTCAACATTTTCCTCACAACACTTTCTTCATTCCTTCGCATCATATGTCCATACCACGCCAATCGATTACCACACAACTTTTCATTCAACGGCGCCACGTTCAGACTTCCTCTGATGTACTCATTTTATATATAATTATATACTGGGTGGCGCAAAAGTACTGGCACTAAAGAAAATACTTTTTTTTTTTTTATTTGACATATCCTGTCATTCTGTTTTTGTAAATTGTGTAGTGAACAAATGTAAAATACACTAAAAATAAACATGAACCGCTTTACTCCCCAAGAACGTGGAATAATCGTGACAATGTTCTTACGGGATAATTCATCAGTGATAAAAACACAACGTGAATTTCGTCGACGATTTCCCCACCGTCCAGCACCGATGGGTCGCACAATTCGACGCTTTGCCACACGCCTCGAAGCAACTGGCTCAACAAAGGATAGACCTAAGTCTGGGAGACCAAGAACAGGCCGTTCAACTGAAAATATCGATGCTGTGCGCGAAGATGTGGAAGAGTGTCCAGAGACATCAACGAAGCGACGTGCCACGCAAATGGGCATTTCCAGACGGACCCTGCAGCGTATTTTGGTGACAGACTTAAAGATGTTTCCGTATAAAACTCAAATGACTCATCAGTTGCTGCCTACTGACCACCGAGCTCGTCTAGAATACAGCCAGCGCGTCATAAACCTAAACCTTGAAGAGGATGATTTTTCTTCAAAATTGGTTATGAGTGACGAAGCGCATTTCCATCTCTCAGGGCATGTTAATAAGCAGAATACTCGGTTCTGGGGCACTGATAATCCGTGCATTATTCAAGAAACACCTTTACACCCACTAAAAGTTACTGTATGGTGTGGCATCTGTGTTGACAGAGTAATCGGACCCTATTTTTTTGAAGACGCTGGAGGCAATGCGATAACTGTCACTGGAGAACGCTACAGAACCATGTTACGTGAGTTTTTGATACCCAGTTTGGACGAATTGGGGCTAGAGCAAATCTGGTTTCAACAAGACGGCGCTACGGCACACACAGCGCGCGACACTATGGACTTACTGAGGGACGCTTTTCCAGGCCGAGTTATCTCTCGTTTTGGCGATTTGCCTTGGCCTGCAAGATCACCCGATCTGACCAGTCCAGACTTCTTTCTTTGGGGTTTTTTGAAATCTCGGGTGTATGTGAACAAGCCACAGACTCTCGCAGCTCTAAAAGAAATCATTTATCAAGAAATAAGGAACATATCGCAGGAAGTGTTACGGCTAGATAAGCAAAATGTCATAAATAGGGCTCAGATGTCATCAACTCTAGAGGTCACCATTTAAAAGACATCATCTTTAAATCCTAATGGTACGAAATTTAATGGCACAAATATACATTTAAAATTACCTGAATCAAGTTTTCTAATTTAGAATTTTTTTTATAACTGAATCAAATTGAGTCTTTACTTTTGCGCCACCCAGTATTTATACATATATCCCCCTTAGCATTCTCATCTCAGCCACATGCAATTGCTTTTCATTTATCCCTTTTGTGGCCCAACATTCTGATCCATACACGGCAGCAGGTCTAACCATGGTTTTATAAATCTTCCCCTTGAGTTTAAAGGGAATGCGGGAGTCGCATATTGTTCCCGTGACCTGCCGCCATTTCATCCATCCAGTGTTAATTCTATGCTTAACACTACGATCTATTTCGCCATCGCTTTGTACGAGTGCGAGATAACGTGATACCGAAAATCGGAGCAAACTGGAAGAAGCACGCCGTCTAGCGCAATGGCTTCAGAACAGGAGAGACCACCGAAATCACAAAACATGTATTCAGTTTTACTTCTGCTGATTTTCAGGCCAACATTCTCCAGCTTCTGTTGCCATTTCTCCAATCTTCTCTGAATCTAAGGTCCATCTTCACCGACAAGAACAATGTCGTCGGCAAACAGCATGCACCAGGGAGCCTCTTCTTGTATGTCCGACGTCAAACCATCCATGATGATCAAGCAGAGGTAAGGGCTTAAAGCCGACCCTTGGCGCAAGCCTACCGCCACACTGAACTCATCGGTGTTGCCAGCAGCTGACCGGACGTAGGTACAAGATTGACTGTACATAGCTCGAATTAACTCTACATACTTCCCTGGTATACCTTTCTCTTTCAAGGCCCACCACAACACATCCCGAAGCTAGAATAATAAATGCGATTGATGAAATCATCATCAACAGCCTATTAATGTTCCCACTGCTGGGACACAGGCCTCCTCTCTTTGAGAGGGAATGGGCTATAATCTACCACGCGGGCCCAGTGCGGTTTGGTAGATGTCACATGTCTTCGAATTTTTTTGGTTCTAAGAGATGCCAGTTTCCTCACGATGTTTTCCTTCACCGTTTTGAGAGCAGCGGTGATGAAATAAATTACGCAAAGTAATGTGCCTGCCTGGATTCGATCCCGCGACCTACTGTTCGTAAGTCGGCGCCGCCACCACTGGGCCACCGCTGCTCCTATTGAAGAAACACAACGATTGAAAGAGATTGAAAAGACATTTCTCGATTTAATGTAAGTCGGTAAATTAACATGACAAACAAAAGAAAGATGGCATTAACTCTACAGACTACCTATAGATGTGGTAAAATTGAGCGGACTGGACTCCGGACCGGACTACGAACACCGGACTATGACAAATAAATAAAATATTTGTGAAAAATATTTTAAAAAACAAAGGCACACTCGAAATAGTAATTCGTAATTTACAAAGTTAAGCATGGTCTGTTTAATTCAAAAGTGAATATAAAAGAACCACACGTCCACAGTCCATAACCGAAAAAGAAGAAAAAACAAACTGTTACCCAACCTTATCAAAACAGTCATCATCAGCCTATAATGTTCCCACTGCAGGGACTCAGGCCTCCTCTCTAGGAGAGGGATGGGCTATAATCCACCACGCGTGCCCAGTGCGGATTGGTAGATGTCACATGTCTTCGAATTTTTTGGTTCTAAGACATGCCGGTTTCCTCACGATGTTTTCCTTCACCGTTTTGAGAGCAGTGGTGTTGAAATAAATTACACAAAGTAATGCGCCTGACTGGATTCGATCCCACGACTCACAGTTCGTAAGTCGTGGCCGCCACCACTGGGCCACCACTGCTCGCTCAACTCAAAACAGTATAATCTTTTTATTAAATATAGCCATTTTGAACACTTATAAAGCTTAACGTTAATTTGGGAAAATGTCTGCTGGAAATGCTCAAAAAATTTGCATAAAAAAATCGGAGTTAAGTCGCACTTTAATGGAAGAACGCATCGGTAGCGTGGGCGTCAGAATGTACACACATTTTTCCGCAAAATATCGTTCTAATAACTACCTACTGGTACCTGGCAAAAAGTGTATGAACCCACAACATTTTTTTCAAACCAGTTTGTTTGCTTCAGCTATAGGTTTAGGTACCTACTCACATAAACCCCCCTACAATACCCTCCTTTGCTCTAGCTACTTTGGCACTCGCAATGCAATGAGAGGAGTTATGAAGAGGGCTGGTTAATGTGCATTTAAAAAAATATACAATGACCAACGTCAAGAGCTTATAGGTAGATGTAGATGATAGATTTACATACATACAACAAAAACGTACCCACTCGTACGACGTAATTCTTGGACTTTCAAAATCAAAATCAAAATCAAAAGTCATTTATTCAAATTAGGCTGATAAAAAAAAACTCTGTGCTCTATGTTCTTGGAGTTGTGACTCCGTTTGAACAGTCCCGGTTTCCGCATGGTGCTGCTCTCTTGTTCCAAATTTCCAAACTAAGTACTAATAACAGACATTGAAGAGTTATCCGACTACAGATGTCGCTGTCATCTGAGTTCACGTAAACTTAGCATAATAAAAAGGAAAACAAATATTAATTGTAGATTTAGAGAAATACCTACGGTTGTAGAAACCACCTAACCACCAATTCTCATAAATTAGACGGGTTTTTCTTGTTTATTTCAGTTATGGTAACACTAATACGAAATTGTCAAATCGAAAATGAAAAATATTGTTCTGTCAGTGTCACCAAAACAGTCGTATTTTGGCTTTGTAATTTCGACCTGTTTCTTAATTTTTGTATCGTGGTGGAGCATTAAACATTTCTCAAGATGAATAACACTACGATAAATGTGGAGCAATTGAACTCTGCGCTAGGCTCACTCCGAGTACTGCGATCCAGTGTCAGTCACGTTTTCGAAACACTTTCCAATGGATTGCGCGCCGACCACGGCGAAGACGGCAAAGATAAGTTCCTGTTAGAGCTTCAGGAACTGCTAAACAACGTGAATATTAACCTGCGAGACTTGGAACAGACTGTAAATGGCCTGCCGATACCCACAGCACCTTTTAACTTGGGCACAACGACATACCTGAGCCAGGAGACCACACAAGACCGGCAAGCGCTTTACACTCAATTAGTTAATAGCTACAAATGGACTGATAAGGTTCACGAGTACAGTTCCTTTGCACACACACTTCTGAGTCAAAACTCGCTCAAACGTTCGTACATAAACTCTGGGAGCACGAAGCGACGCGGGAAACTGCAGAGTAATCACAACGTCGCGCCTCTACAAGTAGACAATGTTATCAACAACATTGATAGGTCATACAGTGACATGAAGATTACTATATCAAGACCATTTGCAAGCAATGCAGTTGTGCAGATCAACTTGAGCCATGTGCTTAAAGCTGTAGTTGCCTTCAAAGGGCTGCTCATGGAGTGGGTTATGGTGAAAGGGTATGGTGAATCATTGGATCTATGGACAGAGTCCCGACATCATGTGTTCAGAAAAGTAACAGAGAATGCTCACGCTGCTATGTTACACTTCTATTCTCCGACATTACCAGAACTGGCTGTGCGTTCATTCATGACATGGTTGCATAGCTATGTAAATCTTTTTAGTGATAAATGCAAGAGATGTAATACTCATCTTCATCACACATCGCTACTGCCTCCTGCATGGCGAGACTTTCGTACCTTGGACCCATTTCACGATGAATGTAAACAATAGTTAACGTGGTATTGATCGGAGGAGCCCACCGATTTCTTTGGGGTCTCTTCCTTTCAATAAAATTAAAAAACAATGGACATTGGAAAAGTGTAAGACCTTGGTGGGACATGATTAGCTGTGTAAGTTGTGAAAGATTTAGTTATAAGCTGCTCTAGTACACTAAAAATAAAATGTTGTGTTATTCGTAGATCCAAATGAGTACATCTGCCTTGTCTCACATTCTCAAATAATATTCTTTACCAATAATATTATCATGTCTGGCCTCATTAGTTTGTTTCGCAAGAACTTTTTGGCAAAAAAAAGTGTGGTTATATGTAAATAGTACTATCATGTAGATTTAAATTATCATTGCAATGTAGAACATTAATAATTTTATCATAGGCTAAAATAATATGTTCCTCCAATGCATCTAAGCATATTTTCCTTTTACAAATCTGTGTACAAGTGTGATAAAAGGAGGCATCATTTTAAATATAAATAATGTTAGTAATGGATTTAGTTCTGCCAAAATAAGCCAACCAATAGTCTCATATTAACTAAAATAATGATGTATGGCTAACTTACTTAAAATTCAAATTGTATGTGTATTTTTTTTTAAAGTATCCTAAACAATACATATACTTGAAAGAACAATTAATCAAATCCATGAACATTATTTGCTATCCTTTATAATGTAATTACAAAATCTGGTCAAATGGGATAAATTTTAGGCTTCGGCCGTCTACGAAATCGTAGTTTCGTAACAGGTTTCGATGAAATAATGATTTGTCCTTGTATGTAACTAATTTCGATGGTGGAATTATTTTTCTTTGTACGAAACCATGGTTACGTACAAAGAATTTACTGTTAAGGTTTCGATGAAGGAATGATTTGTTCTTGTACGCAACTAGTTTTAATGTAGGAATTATTTTGGTGATTGAGGTAGTTCAGTAGACGCGTTGGCTGTTTACTGAACTGATCTTGTAATTATTGAAACTAGGTAGGTCTCATATTTTTGCAAAAAAAATCCTTGTACGTAACCGTGGTTTTGTACAGACACATAATTCTTCCATCGAAACTAGTTACGTAAAAGGACAAATCATTCCTTCATCATAACCAGTTACGAAACTACGGTTTCGTAGACGACCGAAACCAAATTTTGATGTGGGTTGGTTCACTTCAGCACAACTACTCTCTGTAAATAGTTGCCCTAGTGAAACTAGTTCATTTCTAGTGTGAACAAGTTTTGCTAATAATTCTGTAATCACTTTAAAATAAAACAACATAGTGTAACTAGAGATACATTTATTATAACTAACAGTCTTAAAATATTAATAAATCACGTGAATGGTTTGCAAATAGCCACAGAATGATCAACACCACATATAACTTTTAATACATGTCCACCAATGGATACTTTTAATGGGAAGTATTGGTCTTTGCCAGAACCTAGACCAAGGCAGCCTTGTCTATTCCTGCCCCACATATACAAGTGTCCATCATTGGTTATTGCTGCTAAATGTCCTATGCCACAAGCTACTTTTTCTACCCGAGCCTCTGTGTTGAATTCATTGCGTCCAAACAAGGGAGGCGGTATTTGTTTTGGTCTTTTTGAGTGGTCCACATTGGGCCCAAGACCCAGTAAGCCATAGCCCCAAACAAACGCGTCACCAGCCTCTGAAATAAATAGTTTAATTCAGTGAAAATCTTATTATGTTGACTGACTTCACATTCAATCTGTAAATGAAAGCATTTTAGTGGTATATTCAATATTCTACCGAAAGCGCCAAACTAGTAGCTCAGTACTGGGCTGACACAATTTAAATTGCCATCGACACGCTAACATGAAGAAGTGGTCTATTCAGTGACTTAGACTGAATAATAATGAACCCATATTCTTATAAGTTTCTTTTTAATCAAAAGTTTTAATCTTCGTTAAGTCTGGCAGACATGCTGTGAGTGTGCATGTTTGAAGTTATGCTACTCACCATTGACAATCAAACAGAATGATCCACCGGCCGCTATGTCGGTGATCTTGCCCAATCCTCGAGTGAATTCTAGCAGAGAGTAGGACATGTTGACTTGCTGGACGCCGCACGCCATCGGGATCTGGCCGTACTCTGAGTTGCCCCAGCCAAACAGTTCACCAGCATCTGTAGAACGAAAAATTGAAACTACACTGCATGACTGTGTTGTGGATGCTAGGACCTAGGTTCAATTATTCAAGTCTGTATAGAGCAGAGCAGTTTTGTTAACCCATCAGGCACTTTGTGAATTTTCTTCTTCACTACTGCTCTCGTAATGGTGATGCAAAACATCGTGAGGAAACTGGCATGTCCTAGAAAAAGTTCCAAGACGTGACATCCATCAATCAGCACTGAGTCGGCGTGGATTATGGCACACACGGAGTTCAGGAGAGCAGACCTGTATACCAGCAGTGGGAACACTATGGGCTGATTATGCAAATTCAGAATACCCACCATTTAACGCCAGCACACAATCGCCAGTAGAAGCGACTTTCACAATTTTCTCCGAAGTAATATCGCCCTTCACAGGAGCGGGTCTTGCCTGGTTGTCGAATGTACCCACTCCGGTCTGACCGTCCGCGCCCCAGCCACAAGCGTACACTTTGCCGTTCTCTGTTACGAACATACTGAAACATGATTTTACGCAAAGTTTTATTTTCGAGATTACATTGGTGACAATATATTAGAATGGTTAATAAATCATAAATTATTTCAGAACTACAATCCAACATCCATGCTTCAATCTTCATTGGTGCTCTTCTTTTTTTTTAGTTAGCCTGTTTTGTCTCGCTCCTGGGCTTTCCAATGTTTCGAAGCAGTATAAAACACTGTCGTGCTTATGAACAAGTCAAAACAATATTTTGACTGATTCCACAGCACTTCAAGTTTTTTTTTTCTAATAATGTTTAGTTAGGCTACGAAAAGAGGAACCGCGGAAAAAGATCTTGTTGCGAAACAAAGCCATCATGATGATGCGCCTCATCTGAACTAAAGTCACAAACTTTGAAACTTGCAACATAACATGGAAACTGAATAACTACAACGTACTTACGTATGGTCCTGCCCGCAGCACACGCTAGCTATCTTCTCCTTGCCTACCCGCTTGATATTGTAAGACACCATGCTTCCTTTGTACTCCTCATTCAGGTTTATCTTACGCCCGCACTGACCGTATGCGTTGTTTCCTAATGTGAACACTCCTTCGTTGTCTGTCAGTATTGCCGTGTGGGCGCGACCTGCGTCTATCCCGGTAATCTGCGTAATTTGAATTGATTGGTAGAATGTTGATAATAATTGACCGAATATCAAAAAATATTGTCAAGAAAATCTATGTTGAAGGATAGCGATTCAAGATAAACGAGTACTGCTAGCAACTAAAACTGTAGGTAGATGAACAGGTGCCTCTAGCTTATAATTCTTGATTGGTGTTCAAATTACCTTAGTTTCTAATGACTTGTATGGCAGAAATATTGGCGCTGGACTGAGCAACATCTCAAGTGGGTGACCGATGCGTGGAGCATGATAGCCAATCTGTGAGTCTGTGTTGATGCCCGAACCAAAGACTTTGTGTTGCTCATTTGTCTTTATAGAAGTTACTGTGAATCCATACCCTGCAGCTATGTGTTCAACCTGGAATAATAGAGAGTGTACTCATTTAAGACAAAATTTGTATGGTACTTGTATTTTCTCTTAATACAGGAATTACGCTGAAGCACCCTGTACTCAAGAGCAGCAGTGGCCCAGTGGTGGCGGCCCCGACTTATAAACATTAGATTGTGGGTTCGAACCCAGGCAAGCACATTACTTAGTGTAATTTATTTCATCACCGCTGCTCTCAAAACGGTGAAGGAAAACATCGTGAGGAAACCGGTATGTCTTAGAACCAAAACATTACAAAAGAATAACAGGCATGGTGTTACATGTAACTTGTTTAAATTGTCAACTTCTTTATACTTATATAAGTTCGTAAAGTCACATGGTAACTAACAATAACACTTGAAATAGGATATTTACCAAGTTAATAATTATTAAACTGAACGTACATCAAATCTCTCTGCAAAGGCAGACCTCATAGGATACCAACAGAGTGAGAAGTTATTCCTGTACTGCTTCCTGCCCTTAGTGCCCCGTGGCATGTGAATGCCTAGTGCACCGGTCTCTGCAAGGCCCCATGTGTACATGTTCCGGTCTGAGGACTTGCTCGTGGGATACTGGAAAACTAAAATAGAAAGACGTAATTCATAATATTGGACTTTTTAGAAAGTCATTATAGAAGCCATAGACGTGCACCACTAATGAACGGTTGTCTAGGATTCTTCACATTCCAGTTTTATTATGGTTAGGACGACATAAAATATGTACATGGACAGGCTAAGAAAAAAAAATAGTATTTGAGGTAATAAAACATTAGATGAGAAAGTACGAAACATAGATTTTAAACACTTACTTTTAAAATTAACATAAATTCATCAAAACTTAAATAATACCGATTTATTAGATTAATAATTACTTGGAAGGGATTCCTCTTCATCAGGGTCCGGAATTTTCTTCTTTGTAGTTGCATAGTAACGGTGTGCAAATACAGTTGGACTCTTGTTACGTAACAACACTTGAACAATATTCATTTTAGTTATATTTTAGAACATTTTTAATTATAAACTCTCTCTTTTTTAGGTTATAATGAGGAAAATAACAATTGACTTTTGTTTTGAATGGTGTTGATCGGTTGACCAGTTTTGACATTTACGTTCTTTTTTACGCATCGGGCTATATTTGCAAGAGAATCTTATGCGGCCGCCACACATGGCCACACACTCGTCGAGTGGCATGGGAAGTAGCTTTACTCGTCATGCCGCAAGTCACAGAGTACTATAATAGAAACCGCAAGACATGCTCCTCCCAAGCAAGGGAGATACAATTATAGGGTATTTCACCAAAAAATATAATTAGTCCGTCAGATAAATTTCTTTTCACCTGTGCTTCGAAAAGTCGTGTCAAGTCGTGTGACGTCACAAGGTTAACACTTTTTTTTACTCACAAAGTGACGTCAAAAGCCCCCACTTATGATCTTTGACACGTTTTATTTTCGTAAATTTTACTAATTTGATAAAACAAAAAAACACGTAAGTACTTATCCAATATTTTTCGATAATTTAGCAGACGGACTATTATGATGTTTTTGGTGAAATATCATATTGCAATGTTTAGTTTTGGTCATTTTTTATTGCACACACTTTTATTTTCATTTTTTCCCGACGGGGAGAAGCAAAGGAGAAATGGTTTTTATTAGGTAGGTACCTTTATTTTATGGCTAACCCGGCCCCGAAATTATACCGTCCCGAGGGACCGTAATACCAGGATCTACATTTTTATGTCTATAGCTAGGCCATGGATCTATTCAGTCCTGTGCTAACATACAAATACGTGTTACCATTTCACACAGGCTGACTACGATAATGACAGTCATTTGATTCAAAGGCGGAGAGGAGAGGCTCAGACTCTTGCTTTCACTTTTTTGTCTCAGCTTTGCACTGCCACGCGATCTTTACAACACATCTCTACTCCTATCGTCTCGTGTCTGCTTTGGTGGAGGCTATCAAATTGTAGAAGGGCCAAATAAAGCCCAACTTAATTGGACAAAAGAGTGGTAAAAAAAAACCAATCAAAAAAACATAAAAATCATTTGTTTGCCAAAACACCGAAACAACTGTGTACAGATATGTTCTGCTATGCATCTGTAATTATTTATTGGGATCAAACATAAAATTTAACTTATTCAAGTATTTTGTGAGTAACATCGAATCTTACACAAATGTTTTAACATCGTAAAATAAATTAAAAGACACATTTGAACGATTAAACACCATATTATGATAGAGATACTGACGTCAGCAAGAAGAATTGTTTTTATTTCTATTTTACTTTATTTTGGACAACAGGTTGGCACGCATTTGCGTGTTTTGGAAAAGGGCTTTGATCAGGCTTCGGAGTTCTTCGTTTCTGAAGTGTATGGCTAAGGGGCCAGTGCCATCTTTCCAGTGGTTCTCTATGTCCTTAAGGGAGCCGCCTAGAATGAAGATCAGCTCTTGGAGCTTGATCCAAGATTGGACGTGTTGTTCTATTTCTTCTGGGGTCTGGAATTATAAAATATATTACATTAGATACGGATATCGTTGGGGCAAACTGATAACTAAGTCAAAACTTGACATGGCTTCCTCTGTAGTATTTTGAAGAAATTCGTTAGCCTTTAAATCATACCTCACAGGCAAGATTACTATGCAAAGTGTACAATATTATTATGGATATCGCAATCTATAGGATCGCTCTATTTACAAGTGTAGGAGAAGTATTCCTACAAAAAAAATCACCTGGAAGAGCTGTGGAGCCTTCTGTACAACAATGGTATACATCTCGGTGAGCTGTGTCGCCATTTCCATGGAGATGTCTTCCACGGTGCACACGCGGTGGATCAGCTCGTCCAAGAACATATTGACCAGGGTAGCCATAAGTCTGAAAAAAACGAAAAAAACATGTTAAATGAAAAGCCGGCCATCAATCAATCGGCAAAATGTAAAAAATCAGATCAAAAAATTTAAACGTTTATGAATGGAGAGGGAAAGGAAAGACCAAAGACACGAAGAAATAAATGATTGCGTGTCAGAGAGATTGAAAGATGGAAGAAAGGTGTTGCGCCGACCCCAAATAACATGGGGCAAGTTGGCAACAAGCATGATGTCATTTGTTTACCTTGTAAACACATTCTTCGGGAATACTCCGATCCAGACGTTCTTCAATAAATGCAGCTGTCGCAGGCACTGGCGGATAGCCGACTCTGCGTTGTCGCTTAACACGTCTTTCACGACTATGCAGTTTAAATCTGAAAGAAGTAATAGGGTTGGATAATTTTTGTGTGTGGAACCCTCTTCTGCAAAGATTTAAATAGTTAGATTAGCACTACTGCATCAAAAAAAACATGTCATCTTCATTCAATTAATAATTAGATAGAGAGACTGCCATGACTGCCTCGTTGGTCTTGTGGTCGCAATAACTATCAGCATGAGGTGCTGGGTTAAATTCCCGTGTCGGGCAAAGTTTGATTCAGATTTTCCATCAGGAATTTCTCAGTAGCAGTCCCGGTTGATGGCAATAGGGTTACGTTATGTTAATAGATCCTAACGAAACCATGTACAAGAAAGTTGATTGATTTGTTTAATCACGATAGATTTTATAACATAAAGCAATGCCAGTGATGCGTTACGATGAAGTTAAATAATGTAAGTGAAATCACGTCGTTGAAGTCCACATATTACAATAACATTTTACGATGAAAATATTAACTGTTATTTTTTACCTACATTTTCCTCGTACATTTTTGGTGCTATAAGCGGGCTTTTGACTATGGGATAATGGATATATGTATCTACATCTTAAGTTTTAATATTTTAACGCTCGCTCGTCATTCATTTTGTACGCGACCGTTCACACTGTGCTATACTTACTATGTATATATTACATCTCAAACGCGGGATGTAATATATAGCTCAAGATGTACTCGTTATATATATATTACATCCCATAGTAGCAGTTAGTCCCGTAGTAGCTTTAGAAGCCTCGATTAGATAAGGTGTTAAAAGGCGGTAATTTGCATGGTCTTGGTCGTTCAATTAAGCTGAGATCCTGCCATTCAGGTATAACTACTACACAAAACTACTACCAACTGTCACATTGGATAAGTGGTCGCTAGCGCGACTGATGAGCAACGGGTTCTGAGTTCGATTCCCGGGCTGGGCTGGGTTATTGGATTTTCTCATCAGGAATTTCCTCCATTACTCAACGCAAGCGACTTCGTGGACATTGCCGATGGCGCCTGAACTCCACTGAAAGCAATGGTCGGCTTAACCGACTAGTCAGCCGATCTTTTTGCAGTGAACTAGTCAGCTAGTCGGCCCGTCTATATTAGATACAGATATTTCGGACGGTTGAGCGATTTACAGCTGCACTGCGTGTCGCGGGTTCGATCCCCGAACGGAAAAAGAATTTGTATGGCCTACAGATAGTTGTTACGGGTCTGGGTGTTTAGTTTGTGTATGTCACCCACAATACAGGAGAAATTCCTCATGTGGAGCAACATTTAAAATAAGTTTAAAATAAAAAGAATTTCACCAACCTGAAGACCTAATATTATCCAGTATTTGTTTCCTTTGCTGCTGCATATGTATAGTGAGGTGCTTGTAGCCTAGATCGCGCATTTTCTGCACCAAATCCACGAAACCGATGGGATAGTACAACCCTCGGCTGTTCATGAGGCTAAGCCACTTGTCTCCAAATGTCTGCAGGTTGTGTGCTAGGAACATACAGTTGTTGTGGAACAGGGCTGCAAATAGAGAGGAAATTATCAAGTGAAGTAAAGGATAGGTATATTGAATAAGTACCTAGTCAATGTGAGAGCTGCACAATAGAATGCCAGAAAAGATACATTTTCAATTTAATTTTAATGTAAATGACGTAATTCATACTGTGGACATAGGTACAATAAATTAACTTGCTTCTGAACCATTCTAACAACAGTTCTATATCTTTAACATTTTTTTTTACTTACAAAAAATGTTCTTAAACTTACCAACATATTGTGGAATAGTTTGTAAATAGTTTTCATGATGATATGGTACTACAGCATCATACATCTCGAACACCAGCCGAGTAGTATCGTACATTCTCTTGCACACCACATTCCCACACTGCACTGCTTGCTCCATAATCCCATACGTTAAGTCTAACAATTCCTGAGCCGTTTTCGAGATCATGCACCTCGGGAAGAAATACATACTCTTTGGGAATGTTTTATCAAGAATACCTATTGCTTCTGCAGCTTCTTGATCAGGTTTTAATGGAAGTGGGGTATTCGGCATATACTCCACCCCAATGGACATTGTAGCACTCAAATCCTTCAGCATAATAGCCCTCGCTGACTCCAAAAAATATATACTTGACTTATTAGCAAATAAGATATCAAGATCATCTAGGTAATCTAATATTGTGAAGTCTTTAGAAGCAAACTTAACTTCCAGTAGGAACCTCTGGAAATTACTAATTTCTTCTGTTACTTTTCCATAGGTCTGCAAATCTGTTAAATTACTTGGTATGGTATCAATCAGACATTTTTTCACCATTAATGCTTTGAATGCATCACCAATCTCAGTGCCGAACATTCTCATTATAGTAGTGTCTCGCTTAAAGTCTATATTTAGTGTACTGCCCAAGAACTGTAACACTGCTCTCAAGTTGAGTATAACATTTTCAAACTTTGGCTTAAAATTCTTCTTGTGCATCTTAGTAATAGTAATTAATTGTTCAGTTTCAGTAAACACAGACACATCACTTAATATTATAGGGTAAATAACTTCTTTTAGTACAAATTGAGAAAACTCTGAAACTTTGCTAGCCAGTTTGCCAGTCCCATCAAGAGCATTAATGACATCAACCGCAACAAGGGGCTCATCAAATTTTAACCTTATAGTGATTACAGTTTTACGAGTTCCAGCCTGTATACTCCAATTAATCATTGAAGTCCACTCCTTAAACATATCATAATGTAATCTATCTGAGATGGCTGTAGCTGTCTGTTTAATATTGTTGTATAAGTCTAAACTCTGGAATCCTTCAGCTGCATTGTCAGCATGGTGCATCAGATCATACACAGCTTCCGCAGACCTTGTATAGCTCATGGCTTCCCTGCCATCATCAAACTCATTAACATACTCCCCACAGAGCACTACATCATCTAATATTTTGCTAGTAAACAGGACTTTTAGGTACTCATGTTGTAGTTCTTCTCGATCAGCTAAAGATTTGAGCACATCTGCCATAGTCTCCTGCTCTATCTCAAGCTTACACAGTTCCATGTCTGCAGCTAAGTTCTGTGTTTCATTGCATAAGTCTACACTCTCCTGCAATATTGATGACATATCATATTCGGTAGAGATCAAAAATGACTTGAAGTCATTTTTTAATTGTTCTATTTCTTTGGATATAAGAGGAATCTTGTCAGAAGTATTCCAGTGTGTTTCATCGTCATCAAATATTGCTTTCAAAACATTATCTACACTATATTCCTCCATTTTAATGTTTTCTTTTGGATCTGTCTTTCTTAATGGAAGGTTCTGGATGTTTCTCACGATCGGGAGATTTGTGTGAATGTCGGTGCTGCCTTGAATGATACTTATTGGAGGTTACAGCATTTCGTAATGTGTTCACTAGAAAACGCTTATTGGTTTTGTTCTGTGGAGCTTTGATCCAACCAGAGGGACCCACTATTTCTGCTCTTGCAGCACCTTGAACAGCTTCTCGTAGTAACTCTTCAACGGCTAATCTAAAATAATATATTATTTTATACTTATTGGTACATATTTTATAAGATTTATCACAAACTAATATTGACACCAGAACAGCTTAATTCGCCACATTTATTTTTAAACGAAAAATATTTTCCTTCCACCAAATAATGATCACTCATAACTCACACAATTTACTGAAAGCAGAAGGATTTCATGTAAATATAAATTACATATTACACAGGGTTCTGTCTACCACAATTTAAATCACATAAAATTAGAAACTTATGTTAGCTTTCACATAACATTATATTTGGAAATAACAATTGATAGTTTTTGGCTTCTAAATAAGACGGAACCATGGAAAACTCACTTTTCTAGGGCTTCGTCATTTAGTGGTTCTTTTTCGGGTTGATTGGTACCATCTTCTTTCTCTGTCATAGTTTAAATGACTACAAGTTTATTTAATACTACTACACTAATGTATAAATAAGTAATACCAATAATCTATTTCGAATTTCCGCAGAAATCCATTTTCGATAAAATCCTCAACATGAGAAAACAAACACGTATTTTTGACAGTAGTTGCATAAAATGCATTCATGTTTGCCCCATTTTCAACATTATTTTAAAACATTTTATCCACTGAATTTCATTATTATTGGTTACTCCAATTTTAAGTTTCCTAGTAAAATAAGGTACCTTGCGTGTATAGATCAGTTTGAATAAAACATGCCAAAAAAATTAAATGCCAACAGATTTCAAACTGAACGCAACAATAATTAAAACAACTGTAATTTGAATTTTAATCCTGGCAAGAATTTTGACTGCGTGGAGTGAAACGTCAGCCACGTACGAACGACTGTCACTGATCGTCTTTGCACCACTAACCAAATTTGCCTTTAGTTGTTTAATAATAAGCATAAAATAAGGTAAGTTAAAGCTATTTCGCTTTAAAAATGAGAAACATTATAGTTTCCACCCATTCCTGACTAATGTAAACAAATATCAAGCAGTTTTCATTCAAAATTATCGTGTTTGAATACCTTCAATCTGCAACATAATCTATTGCCAAAATTAAAATCTTTATTTTAAATTTCCAGACACAATGAGTGCCAAGCTGTTATCCCTGATCCTCATCATTGCCACTGCGGTAACCGCAGAAGATGAGCCAGCGATTGCAAAGTTGCTTATTTCGAAGCAAGTGCTGAACAAATACTTGGTGGAAAATATGGATATTCTTGTGAAATACACGCTGTTCAACGTCGGTACTGCTCCCGCTGTGGACGTGAAGCTTGTTGACAATGGTTTCCATCCAGAAGTGTTCCAAGTAGTTGGCGGGCAGTTGACGGCACACATCGACAGGATACCCCCGCAGACCAACGTGTCTCACGTCGTGACGGTCAGGTCCAGCAAATTTGGCTACTTCAACTTCTCATCTGCTGAAGTTTCTTACAAAGCTAGTGAAGACGCCACTGAGGTGAGACACTGTTTTAACTTTCACTTTGCAATGTCCTATTTTATCAATCTGTAACCATGAAGCTATTAACATCTGGTTAACAGTACTTTAACTGAGCAAAATGAATGTACTTTCTCTTATTAATAATATTATGTACTGCAATCTACATTTTGGGCTCATTGACAATTCTATTTGATGGCATGACTCTTTGTCACAAGTTGAAATAAAACATAACCAAATAATAAAACACTTTGTGTGGCTGTTTATTCAACATTTGTTTATTGTACAATAGATTGATAGGATGCATCTTTTGATAATGCCTGAAATGGTTTAAATTAAATGTTTCTCCTCTGTGATTCTAACCTCCCCCGCCCCCCACATAAAAATTATAATAGATAATTTAAAAAAATAGTCAGATTTTTTTTAAATGTAATGTACTGACTGAATTCAGTATTTATTTATGAAATAATTGCATTAGAATATTAAATGGTTTTTTTATGGTGAGAAAGTCCTAATGATTAGAAATTTCTCCTGTATTGGTAGGTGCGTTTACAAACATTTGAACTTACATATACAACGCCCAGACACGGAACTACTACCTGTAGGCCATATGTTTGCTCCATCACCATATTAAGTTGAAGATTTTGATAATGAAATCGCAGCAATCTTTACTTGTTACACTTTAATTACTTGCACTGAGCATCTGCCCATATTAATATAAATGTATGTATATACTAGCAGACCTGGCAGATGTCGTCCTGCCTGGACAGCAGTACCACCTACCAGGTTCAATTGTAAATCTAAACCGTTCTCGAATCCACTTCAACACATGCGAAGCTGTTTAGGTAGAGTTCAGTAACAAACACACGTACAGAAGAAATATATATAAAGATATATTTACCGTGTTAAGAATATAGTATTTGGCAATCCATACTATTATGCAACAAGTCTAAATCTCAAACTTGCAATGGTTATTCTCTGAAAAAATAAGTACATAGTACTACTTACAAATACTAATGTACTCACATATTATTATCATAAGCCTATGTTGTCCCACTGCAGGGCAAAAGCCTCCCTTCCCTCCTTCCACTTTTCGCAATCTAGTGTGATAGTGGGCCAATCCTTAGAGAAAGAGTCCATCTCATCTTATCATAATCACGTATGTACTACATAATTATATGTATCACAAGGAATGAATATTTCTTTAATTTTCAAGCATTCTTTTTTTTTAAACTTTGTGCCACAGTAGTAATTTCTCTTGTATTGTGGGTGTGTTTACAAACATTTTAACTCAAATACACAAATAACATAAAGTAAAGGCCTTCTGTGTGAAAAGTCAACCAATAGTGTTTGTCCAAATTATTTTAAGGAATTAATTAACAGATTTTCTTTCCATAATCATGAAGCAGCCTATATAAAACTCTGCTTAAAAGAAGTTAAGAGAGACAGCAGAGTATTTAGAAGGGACTTTATTGTGCTGAAGTTTTTAACATTGCTACCGAAAATGTACAGACATCAACATATCTATACCCATATAAATTTTCCCAATCAGCTTTGAACCTAAAGCTTCAGGGATAAAGTCGTAAATCTGTGGCGACAGCGACATCTATCGCAACACATGCGAACTAATTGGCAAAATCCTGCATCGCGCTATCAAAGTTATCCGCGACATTAGTTAGCCTATACATATAGAAAATCCCAGTTAGCCCACCAGACACGACACCCGTCTGGTCGGAGGATCCTCCCTTTCCAATGGGGGATGAGGAACTACACCCTGTTCCTCATACCCTCCAAAAATCTGATTCTGATTTAATAGCACGCCTTTAATTCCCGAAGTGTTAGGCAAACAGAGGTGTACTTATCTAAGTAGTAGGTACACCATTTCGCCAGTTATGTTTTTAAGCCCACTTAATAGGGGACGAGCCCATTGCTTTCACTGGCCACAAATCTAGACAGCTACTGAGAAATAATCTAATTAGTCCGTCTGTTAGATTATCAAAAAATTTTGGACACGTATTTTTTCTTTTATCACAAACAAAAAATTAAGACGAAACAATGCTTCGAAAACTCGTGAATTCCTCGAAAACGTCACACGGTAGTACGTTTTTCACCAACAAATGACGTCACAACCCCCCACTCATGATCTTTGACGCGTCTTATCTTCGTCAATTTTTATTAATTTGATAAAACAAAAAACACGTATCCAATATTTTTCGATAATCTAACTGACGGACTAATTAGAATCATATTTTTTTGACCCAGTCCGATCCCCTATTGAACCCAGGACTTGATGCTCAGCAGTCGCGCCTCCTACCACTCAACCAACGAGAGACTATGATAGAAATAAACTAACAACAAAATTATTTCATTTCAGCTACAGCAGTCAATTAGCAGCTCCCCTGGTGAGGGTGCCATCGTTGCCTTCAAGGACTACGACCGCAAGTTCTCCTCGCACATCCTCGACTGGGCTGCCTTCGCAGTCATGACCCTCCCCTCCCTGGCCATCCCCTTCGGTCTCTGGTACACCTCCAAGAGCAAATATGAGAAACTAACCAAACCGAAGAAGGCTCATTAGTTTTTAGTTAGGTTATTAGGTGACTGCTAATGTTTTGTGGGTAGTTTGAGTAGAATGTGACATGACTGATTACTTTTTTTTATGTTGCATCTGTCATTGTTTGTCATTGTTTTGTTTACCAGAAGCATCTGTAAATAGTTATGAGCTCCTGAAGATATTTTAAAATGATCTAAATTAAATAGTAATAATGATAACTATTTAATTTCATATTTCCGCTTAAATTAGATTTTATAGTAAAAAAGTCAATTTATTTGTTGAGTTTGTGGGAATGATTTAGTTAATTTAATTCAATGATTATGCATTTAACATTAGCAGTGATCTATCTCATCCATTAGTTTTGTACATCAACATCTTGTTAATATTAATTTATATGAACAATAAAGAGTTTTTTATAAGTCCAATCAAGTTATTGTATTGACCAACATAGATACAAAATATATTTTTGGTGACATTGTTTATGAAGCTTTATGTAAAGAGCTATAAAGCACAAAGTTGTATGAACATAGAATTTGGTATTAAAGCAGTTCCACAATTTATTGGAGTAATTTACACTTTATTATAACTCACTGTAAGGTTGATAATTTAATGTCATCAAAAATCCTTATATTCTGTGCTAAGCCTGTGCCTGTGCCTTTTATTGTAACAAAAAAAAAATGGAAAAAGTTTCAACCTTACTTGCCACAGTTACCTAGATCGATTGATAAGCGACATGATTGAGTAAAACACACAAAGCAATGCCATTTATTAGGACAGTTCATTGACAGCGTAGACAGAGAATAGAGGATTGACATTACGATAATGACATTGTCTAAACAGACGAAATATTCAAGAAAGTAGATCTTATTGTGACTGAAAGCGCCAAGCAATCAATATGCTGAATATAGAGGCGCGCTTAATTGCATTTGTACCTCTAAACGCTTTCAAATCAAGATCAAGAGCCTAGAGGGCTGAAAGTATTGAAAGTACCTGTAATATTATTGCATAAAAAATAGTTTGATTTAATAAAATGCGTGCAAAACAAATGCGTTACCGTAAAAAAAGGTGGACTGAGCGCGGAGATGTACGACGTCGTCGACGCACTAATGCGTCTTGCCGCTCTGGGTCGACTTTCTCAAAACCGCGCACGCGTTCATGGCACAACACGAAATATTTTCCGTGGCGGGGTGTGATGAGCAGCAGCAATATACTGTCGAGTACGATACTGTCTCTTTTAATCCGGAAATCAATCATCTCAGGTTCAAAGCTGGATTTAATATGATATTACAGGGCGCGCCACATAAATAGAGCGCTGGCGACGCAATAAGCGATTCATCGGTCTATTTGGTGGTATGAGGTGGGTGCACGGGGGAGCTGTGACGCGATGCATTTTTGCCGGTACGCTATTGGTCCGCCAGCCTGTTTACGTCACGTTTGTTTTCAAAATACCATCGCGCACAATTTTCGATTTCGATTTTTTTTTGTCTTGTATGAAAGGGTATACTTCCCAGCCAGGTGGTCCCATGATCATCAAGTCAGGATCTGATGATGGGATTAAGATGGGATCCTATTTATTTTCATCATAACAATAAAAACATAAATCGTGGCGTTTATTATAACAGCTGTTAACTAATGTACCTTTATTAGCAATAAAGGCTTTCGATGTCATTGTGCCGACACGCCTGCACAACATTATATTATATAGTGCTCTGTGAACATTATACAATAATACGGCCACAGCACGCTTACGAAAGTCCTTGTACTCGAATAGTTGTGTCCACATACCGCTAGATGGCTCTAGCAACAAATATACGAGATTCGTGGTCTTCCGTACGAGGTACGCGGACACTTTCAACCTCGTACAATTATGTACGAGATTTTGATATTATAGAACTTCCATACGAATATTTCGCATCACTACATAATATATTATAGTAAAACTAGTGCCATCCATCAGAACTTGTAGGAACTTCTTACACCAAAATTTCATTGCCGCATTTACGCGATGATTGTCTATCTTAGCGCAAATTTCTACTTTCTTTCTTTGCTGTTCCTTACGTGTTCCCCATTCGTTGTACTTTTTTTTAATATTTTTTTTTTGTTTCTTTGAAAGTGATGTTTGTTTTTGTAAGAAACTTGCAATACTTTATTTCATTGCGTAAAAAGTTCTAAATTTAGTAGTGAATTATGCATTAATTTTGGTTTTAGGACGTTTTCGATGCATTATAAATGTACGAGGTTTGAAAGTCAAAATACGAGGTTTTTAGCTGCATAAGTACGAGGATTTTTTTTGTAGGTATAGTTGGCAACCCTGAGATAGAATTACAAACATTGATTTTAATAGTGAAACCTTACGGTACAAGCCGAAAATGTTTATCATTGTAGTTAAATTGAGACTCTTATCTCATGAATTTTAAGTGCTAAATTGTTTGGTTTTATTTTTACCAACAGAGGTGCACTGGCCTTGTCATTCATTTATCTTTTTGACGCAAGAATCGTCAGTGAATGACACACTGCAAGCAACGTCCTCTTAATTCCATTGAAGTAGGGGAAAATAATGATTAAGCATTGTCTGACTCATTGAAAGTGCACCAACTGGCACCAACATTAATAACAAGCTTCATTCTCACGATTTGAAGCTAAATCCACTCAACAAGTCGACAAAAAGTACCAAGCCACTTCAGGCTGCCTCTTATTCAAAACTAGGTAGAATGAAACCCTAGTGTTATATTATCTGTGGCTAGGTACAACTTGGTTGGTTGGTTGTTTGTGTAGGCAATTAGAAGTACTTACCTAGTGTTTTAAACGTTTTCGTTGGCGATGTGAACAAAACAGTCAGCTAATCTCTCAGACCAAGTTTTTTTCTTGGTCTGAGGCTAATCTAATCAACAGGTACCTACCACTATTATTTATTATTATAGGTAGGCTTTGTACCTATGTTTTTACGTAGACGTCGCGACGCGTCAGGAACTCAGGACGCGGGTTCTACAATCTTTTGTAGATACCTAGTCGAAAGCTCGACACATGAGTTTACCTAACACAATATTTTAATTATACAGGGTGTCCAAGAACCTGGCGTCCAACTGGATTCCCACGATGCCCCAAGTTCTAACAGTACTCAGAAAAATATTTTAAAAAATCCACCCCATGTACTTACAGAATTATACTGATTTCAAAAAAAAAGGGGAAATGAGCACCCTGTGACATACTTTTGAATGCTGTGACTGCTAATGCTGATAATTTCGATATTTCTTGGAGGTTTTGTAATCTAGGGTATTGCTGTGTCTAAATAGAATGTAAAAATAATGTACTTATTGTACCATTTTAAAATAAAATATTATTTTAACTAAAGGTGATATGGAAAACTATTGAATTTCGCAACTTTGACCGACTGTAGTGTAAAAAAAATGTACCAAAATAGTATGGCAAGTGACGTCAAATTTTGACGCGTTTATTCCTCTTTTTAAAAAGGTATAATACTTACACATTAATTTGAAAAAAAAAATTTTTTATAATATTTTTACTCAACAACCCAATTTTTACGATGTCTTACAGAATTCTTAGAAAGAAAAATTTACGACGAATTGAATCTAACCTCTAAAGAATTACTATTGTATGCTCATAAAAATAACAACAGGCCTCTCAAAAAACAGGTTAGACCGTAAGGGACGGTATGTGCATGCATCTCACCATAGTGATTCGTTATTACAACAGGAGGGAGCAAGACAGAAACTATCTTTGCGATTTGCTGGTTCTTCTTTATGGTACCCCATTATTCAGGTAAGAGTGAGGGAGAAAAAGGTTAGAGGTGCGAGTGAGATAGATAGTGACGCTATCTGGGATCGTGCTATTTAGGATAACAGTACGGTCAGTACGCGTCACTGCCTCCTGCCGTTACTACGCACCTCTCTCTTATTGTTACCATTGATCACGTACTACGATTTAAAGCTTTGTTTATTGGACTCGATTACTCTTTGTGCTCTGGACTTTGAAACGAACTCTTTACGACGACCTTTGCCTGTGTTTGGACAGTTTGTGTTTTGTGTGTGCTACCATGGCGACCTACACTCCGCAAGAATACGCAAATATGCACTACATTTATGGAGAATGTAGAGGTAATGGACGAGCTGCAGCGAGACTTTACAGAGAAAGGTATCCGAGGGCTACGCGATATCCCGACCATCGAGTTTTCATTAATGTGCACAGATCACTATGTGACGGGCGGTTCCCCAATCAAGTAGCTGGTGAAGGACGACCCGTAAATGACTTCATACGCGATGAAGTTTTAGAGGCGGTGTCGGCAAATCCAAGCATCTCTGTGCGAGGAATAGAAGCTGATACGGGGATACCGAAGAGCACAGCACACAGTATTCTCCAAAAAGAAGAATATCATCCGTACCACGTACAGCGAGTGCAAAGTCTTTTACCTCGAGACTATCCGAGCCGAGTCGCGTTTTGTGAAACAATCCTGCAAAAACATCGAGAAGACGAAAACTTTATCGACAAAATTTTGTGGTCAGATGAATCAACATTTAAGAAGGATGGCTACATGAACCTACACAACTTGCACGAGTGGCATGTGGAAAATCCGCACTTGATGCGAGAAGATAGATCCCAGTACCGGTTCAAAGTGAACATGTGGACCGGTATTCTCTGTGGGAATATTATTGGTCCATTTGAGATGCCCGAGAATTTGACTGGCGAATCATATTTAAATTTTCTTCAAAATGATTTGCCAAACTTACTAGAAGAGACCCCACCAGATATGTGGTTCCAACACGACGGCTGTCCAGCACATTTTCGCGTATCCGTTAGAGAGTTTTTGGACGAGCAATACCCGAACAGGTGGATTGGGCGATCAGGAACAATCCCGTGGCCAGCCCGCTCACCTGACTTAAATCCGCTGGATTTTTTTTTCTGGGGAACTATGAAGGAGCTCGTTTATGCGAAGCCCATTAATGACATCGCTGACCTTCGTGAGAAGATAACACAAGCAGTGCAGGTGATACGTCAAAAAAGTTACTCGCGAAACATAAAGCGGTCCATTTTAAGGAGAGTGAGAGCTTGTATTGCCGCGGGTGGTCAACATTTTGAACATTTATTGTAATAAAATATCTTTAAACTAACATTCTTTGCTTTTATTCTACTGGGAACCCATCTACCTGTGTGTATTTCCTTCTTGCTCACTCTTGGAACCGAAGTAAAAAATAGTAGTAACATAACAGTTTCTAAGATAAGAAAGGGTCCGACAGTTACCGTTAGTAGGTAGGCACTTCGTAAAAATTGGGTTGTTGAGTAAAAATATTATCAAAAATTTTTTTTTTCAAATTAATGTGTAAGTATTATACCTTTTTAAAAAGAGGAATAAACGCGTCAAAATTTGACGTCACTTGCCATACTATTTTGGTACATTTTTTTTACACTACAGTCGGTCAAAGTTGCGAAATTCAATAGTTTTCCATATCACCTTTAGTTAAAATAATATTTTATTTTAAAATGGTACAATAAGTACATTATTTTTACATTCTATTTAGACACAGCAATACCCTAGATTACAAAACCTCCAAGAAATATCGAAATTATCAGCATTAGCAGTCACAGCATTCAAAAGTATGTCACAGGGTGCTCATTTCCCCTTTTTTTTTTAAATCAGTATAATTCTGTAAGTACATGGGGTGGATTTTTTAAAATATTTTTCTGAGTACTGTTAGAACTTGGGGCATCGTGGGAATCCAGTTGGACGCCAGGTTCTTGGACACCCTGTATATGATATCCCTAGGCCATTGCTTATAAACATTGACACGTGTAGGTAAGTAGCATCTAGGCATGCAAATGTCTTCGACTCGTTGACACAATTAATGACGATGTTCTAATCAAAATTATCAGTCCATCTTCCAATCGTCTTCAATCGTCTAGTTCCCATTATGTTCGTTTCGTCTGTATAGTATAATTTGTACTACCGTCTAAAAGCAGTCTAATTAGCTAAGAAGAGTGAGAAGGTAGGAACCGAAATATTATCATAAAGCTGTTGTCCGCGACCTTTAGCCGTGTTAATTTAAGTACCTATAAGAATTGAAGTTACTCCTTAGAACAGTGCTATCTGTCAATAAAAACCCGTCAAAATTGGTCCAGGTGTTTCCAACAAACAGACAGAGAGACAAAAAAACTCGCCGTTATAACAGTGTCTGGGAATCGTACTAGAGGTAAGACCTCAAGCTAAGAAGACAACGCTGACCACTAGCTAGCAAGACTTTGATAGGAGACGTTATTGATGTGGAGTGGACACGGAACGCAGCTCTCGAGTTAGTTAACTGAAGAGGTAATAAAAATGAGTATGGCTGAAAGCGTCATGAAAAGTATGTCCTGAAGTAACGTGGAAAGGCAGATTGATGACCTGATGGAGTGTGTAATGTGACTTAGAAAAGTGTAACACCTAATACCACGTCCCCGTAAGTTTCATACAAAACACCTAACAACGAATGCACGCCACGTCAAGAAACTGAACAACGAATGCACGCTACCTCGAGAAACCGAACAAGGAATGCACGCCACCTCGAAAAACTGAACAACGAATGCGCGCCACCTCGAAAAACTGAACAACGAGATCCCAGAGTCGGGAGACATAATATATTTTCTCAGAAATAAAAGTATGGGATAATGTAGTGTTGGTAAGTACTTTGCTTGTATGCAAACCTGCTAGCTTGGCAGAGTGACCTTGTCATTTACCAGGCACTAAAGGCAGGTAAAAATAATACTCACTTTAGGTACTTACATTCTTAGATTTGATTGTTATATGATATTCAAGGGACTATTTCAAGACTTTTTGTAAGCAGGCAGACCAATCGGAGAGGCCAATCATCTCCCCAGACACACATATATGTATAGCGTTGCCATAAGTATGAGTACAAGCGCGATAATAAGATAATATCTCTGTCATAAATAAACCGACTTTTTTAATTATTTTTTTATCAAAATCAAAATCAAAATAAAAATAAATAAATCAAAATATTTTTATTTCACATAGGCCTACATGGGCACTTATAAAACGTCGGTAAAAAGGGGCTCGGTTCGGTGCATTGGTCGATTCCTGGAATATCCGATATCTGAATACACCGATATCTGGAAGAGTCTCCGACAGTATACAGAATAGAGACGATGATACGACAATAAATGAAAACACGGACCATACTAGTCAATAGGAATAATTGTAAACCATCAAAAAAAATCCTAACACCAAAATTAAAAAAAAAACTACCTATCAAACTAAATGACCTAAAAATGGTAACAAAATAGAACGCCATTTAAAAACATGGGTTGACTAACCTCTGTTGTATGAGCGGCAACAGTGCGGTCGTGTAGCGACATGATCTTTTGGCGCCATTAATATTAAGGTCAGTCGTCCTAACGGGTATGCCCAATAAAAACATTAACCCTGAATCACAGATTTCTCATCTTTTTGCCCTTATTCCATTTTATTCGGGGTCGGTGCAACGCTTAATCACAGATTATTAACCGAATAATCAGGCACCTCTCGCCCACGTGTTATTTATTAATCATAATCAGTCACTAGTCGTATTTATCAATCACTTACTAAGTGCCTAGTAAATGTTAAAAATAAAAAATAATTTCCTGTGACTAAACTACTGGATATTATTCAAACGTTTTTTTTGTTTAAACTGGGAACATACTAAGGTATACGAAGTTTGATTTATTGTCGTATCGTCGGCACCAGCCTGTATGTGTGTCATTTCGAGGTTTGGTTATTCAAGATGGCATGGCGACGGCGACGACGACGGCGGCGTTACGTTTTTCGAGGTAGCGTGCATTCGTGGAAAAGTGTTTCGAATACCTGAATTAGAGATTTAGATATTCGAGATCGCATTGCTACGGTGTTCATTTTTCGAGGTAGCGTACAATTGTTGTACAGTTTTTCGAGGTGGCTTGCATTCGTTGTTCAGTTTTTCGAGGTGGCGTGAACTTGTTGTTCAGGTTTTCGAGGTGGCGTGCATTCGTTGTTAAGTGTTTCGTATTCGTAAGCTTACGGGGACATGATATTAGTTGTTACACTTTTCTAAGTCACATACGTACCTAGCACACTCGACCTGATGATATTAATTTATGTTCTATTTCAGATGGATCTTTCTCATGATCAAAATAAAAACACAAACAGTAAAACAATGAAAATTATTTAATGAAAAGGTTCTTTAATAATACTATACCTACGTACAATGCAATATTTCCGAAGTAAACATGTACTAAGTTACAAGTTTACTTTGGAAATATTCTAGTCTATAATAATAAAGTTTAAAAGGTATTATAAATTAATAATATACCTACATACATTACTATGTAAGTGGCATTCCGTATTGGTCAGTCAGTACAGAATAAGGCGCTGATTTTCAAGATAAAATATTCACATAAATGTTACGTAGAGTATCAGTATACCTACATATTTGATGAATATCACACATCCGTGATCAATATCATGAATTAATGAAAGATTCTAAAAGATAGCTAACGTGTGAACATCACACTAGCTACAACAAAAGTTATAATACAACATCTTGAATAGGTACTTATTTATTCAATATGAAACCACAATGCCTTTATTTTGATCGTTTTCAGCGAATTAAATGTTGTTTTACGTTATTGAGCATGTCAATCATTATGAAACAATAGAATAAGAATCACTTTTAAGTAATTTAAATTAGAGAGGACTGTAGGCAGGGCTATTGCGTATCTTTTTAAATGTCAATGGCTATCAAAGTGTCCATCAATTAACTGTCAAATGGTTCCATTTTGTAGTAAACCATAACCAATAATCGATGGACACTATGATAGTCACTGATATTTAAAAAGATCTAGATGCGCAATAGCCTTGCTGGACCTGTGAGTATTACGCAATCGTTATTGTTGGTATAGGTTTTATCCTCTACGGTTTTATCTAATAGGTCTAGTAGGCTAACAAAAACATTTAAAAAGGGTAAAATGATTGCTGGGAAACCTAGACCATAATCGGTTTCCCAGCAATCATTTTTGCGTAGAGTTACTTACTTATGTTGATTTACTCATACCGTAGAGGCGGGTTACTTTAGCTATTTTTTTCAAATAATTTATGAATTTGATCTGCAGTTTTTATTGGTATTATCTTCTTAGCGTTCTTATATGTTGTATAGAAGCTTAAGGATGTAATCAACAAGATCCGAAGTGTATTTTAGAAATATATTATTCGTAATTTGTTTTTTTTTTTAATTAAAGTTTGGGCCAAAGTTGTTCTTAGGATAGGGTTACTTTAACCCCACGAACTTTATCGGTGAAAAATCGTACTTGCAGCTATCAGTGGCCAAAAAAACCATCAAGAGCGGTAAGATTGAATATCCAGGAGGAGTTTTATGTACGAAAAAAGTTGGAAATAAATTAAAATACGGTTAAAATTTCAGTAAATTATAATTTCAGTCTTATGTAGGTATGAGAATCAACGTTTACAACAGGTATTAAGTACCTAGCGTATATTTCTGGAACAGAGAAAGAACCCTTTTTTTCAAATTTAGGTGGTCTAATCTTACGCTCTATATAGTCCCAACTATAGAGCTGTTCATCTTTAATCGCGGGCCACCGCCAGTACGTCTTACCTCTTTTCATACATGTTATAAAAGCTCCTTCTTCGGATACTGATAAGACTTGGCCTGGGTATTTGCGTGAGTTCCACGTTACTAGAACATGGTCACCTACAACAAGATCTAGATCAAGTCGAGGACGTGAAGCTCCACGAAAAGGTGATGGCTCTAACGTATGCGGTAACTTTTCGGTTTGACGTACGGGCGAGACCCGCAAGTTTTTGTCTCTGCAAACTTCTGCAACCACCTGAATATTCTCTCCCAGATGAAGAGCGGAATCGCATCGCATTGCAGTTTCGATTCAGGTTCAAAGACGGGTAAATTTAGATTTTTCTCTCGTTCACTACATTGTTCTTTAACGATCTGTATGCTTTTGATTGGATTGCATCCAGACATTTTTTCAAATCTTCCTGGGTGTAGTCGACATATCGACGACTGCCGGGCTGTCGCCTGTACACGGATGGCATCAGGAATGTCGTTCTGTATTACAGCTCTGTAACAAATTGATCAAAAATTTAAATTTCTTCACTAATAAACTTCGCAGGGTTACTTTGGCCCGCAGGTCCAAAGTTACCCGAAAAGGCGGTCAATGTATACCTATTTTCTAGATCTGTAATTTAAGCAACAAAATATGAGTAAACCGACTTTAAAAAACAATTGTCATACTCCTACATACATGCCTAAGAAAATGAATAACAATCCAACTGGAAAACTTACCAAAATACAGCATTACACATCAAAGTTTGCAGCAGAAAAATACGCCGTTGTTACTGTCAAAACTTCAAATGGCGCGAACATGTAGTGACGTTTACACGAATCGGTAAAACAGTTCCGCAAGTACGCGTCTATATCGCCATCTATTAGTAACCGAAGGAACTACGACAATCAGTTGTGTGGTCGGGACGCGTCGCGCAGTTCAAATATTTTCTCGATTTGGGCTAAAGTTATGCCCTAGAGTCAAAGTAACCCGCCTCTACGGTAGGCGTCTCTAGCCTATGTAGCGCCCGTGTGGAAATATAACCCTAGCGCCCCCTAGTAAGCACACGCTCGAAAATGAATGGGTACAAAGGACAAACTGTCAAACCGTAATCTGTGGCGTAGCGTGAGTTGTTGCCGCTGGGGCCAACCCTTATTTGGCCGCCCCCTCTATTTTCATCATAGTCAAGAAAGGTAGCAAAAAGACCAAATACTTTTTTTTAGGTTTTATTATTTTAAAGTCAAAATCTTTTTATAATAGGTACAATTTCAAAATAGCTAATAGTGTATTAAGATTTGCCGTTCTAAAAATCTACAAAAACAGCGGGCGAGCTCAAACAATTTTGGCACATCGGATAAATGAGATGATTTTATTTACAGAAGCTTTTTACTTTTTTTTTTTTACTTATTAAAAGAATTTTCCACACATCCATTTTATGATTCATATTATGATCCATATTCTGATGCATGTTGTGATTCATAATATGATCCGCACACGTCCTCGTCGTACTTACATACGTCTACGTACGTCACACGTCTTGAGCCGCGCTTCCCGAAAGTAAACTTTTGCAGTGCCCGACAGGGTCCATAATTGATTCTATGTTTTAACATACCAACTCTTATATGTACACATTATGGAATGCAATAAAGTATTGAGTATTGAAAAAAAAACACAAAAAAAAACTGGCCTACGCAACAGCTAAGAATATCAGCATAACTGCATAAGGTAAGGTACCTACTCGATAACAAAGCGCTGGTGCAAAAGGCGGGGGGGGGGGGTGAAGGGGGCGCCGTACGCGGCGGCGTATTTTAATCAATTTGATTTTCCGATTTTCCGTGCTTGTGGCGTCATCAGTTGCGGATTTACAGTCTTGGCCGCTCTAGGCCCCAGACTTGTGCCGCTCCTTTACTAACTTTTATGGAAATCGATTTAAAAAATTAGCCAACTAGGTACGTACCTACTACCTATCGCCCGCGACTTCGTCCGCGTGGTACCCGAAATCAGACATCGTAGAAGAAGCAACCAATCAATCAAGATCAAAAAAAAAGATTGACTTGCTGAGTGATTGGTCATGAAAGCTAGCAAAAGGTCGAGTTTTATATTTTTTGAAAATGTTACACTTTGCACACCGGGTTTAAATTACATTTTGCTTCAACATCATAGATTTTTTTTTACGATTTATGCATGTAACAAAGATACGGTACTAAAATGCAAGAGCGAGCGAAGCGACCTCGAAAATTTTAGCACCTCACCTAGGAAATGTAACTGACTTTCTTGTAATCACAAAAAAAATATATATATACTTTTACTACTAACGTATTGAAGGCATTTGAAAGATTGGACAATTCAGAAGACTCAGTGACCCAGGAGAGACAGTAAGAGCGAGCGAAGCAATCAAAAACATTTTAACGGCTGGTTAGAAGATTGTGTTTGTTTCTAGATTTTCGGGGCGGCCATGCGTGAGACCAAAATATACGTAAAGCTTGTTCAAAAAGCCGCCCCAGGGCAGCGGCTTACAGTAAGGAAAATACGCCACATGGTTAGTTGTCCTTATTTTACAACATAGTCCCGATGACAATAGTCATTTCTTGTTATCAGTGTTTTTTTCCTCGATTTGCCGCCTCTAATATCTGGCCGCCCTAGGCCCGGGCCTACTGGGCCTTAGGACAAATCCACCACTGGGCGTCATAATAGGTACCTAGTCAAAACATGGCACGCTTGGTTTTCATACAGATCGTGATACCTACTTGCGTTATCTAGGTCTATCTAGTATCTACATCTGTGGATAAACCCGACAGCAGTTTGCCCGACCAAACCTTGGCCTCACGCTCCGCAGTCGTACTTGCGTTCCCTAGAGCAACGAGGTAGTCGGTAGGTACTAGGTACTTAGTAGTGGTACCTGCACAGGGTGTAAATTAACCTTTCACGCAGCCGTCAACCAAGCATTCTGTACATCAAACTATACCTACCCCTACGCAAAAATGTTTGCTGGGAAACGACTTTTTTTGGGGTTATAAATCACATTTCACGTTGTGTTAGTGGATCCTTTGAAAGGTAATTACCTGTTAATTATGGAGGTAATTTAAGGTACCTAAAGTTATAACCTGAAAAACTATGTATAATTACAAAAACTATATTTACAAAAACAGCTGTGAATAATTTAAAACTTTGACCACGAAAATTTCCATAACTAGGGGGTTTCCAGGTATGGTCTAACAAAAAAAAAATCGCAGTGGTGGGGAGAACAAGTGTCCTTCAGTGTCTATAAGTTAGGTAACCGTTTTCCACAATGTTTTTCCAATTTCAATACCAGCCTATCTACCATGTTTTCATGTTTATCTCCTTGTGGATTATGATAAAAAATAAGTAGGTAATTTTACGAATTTATGTATCAACTACAAAGGTTAAAATAAAACAAAAGACCTTTGTTTTGCAACCAAACTGAAGAAAACGCTGGGGAAATGTCAATAGCCCACACTCGTCAGAGTTCAAAACGACTAACTGCCACACTCAGATACGTAAAAATACTTAAGCTGTCACTTTATTAAAGGTTTTGTATGTCAAATCTGTACTAGCTGACAACTTAAGTAATCATGAAACATCTCCGAGTGCGGCAGTAAGAGTTTAATATATTATTTGTATCGACTGAAAACAAAGGAAAGAAGATATATTTTTTTATTTTTTCTGTCTGTGCGGCGAATCCTGCACTGTACGAGTACAACACTATCTATTGCACGATGACCTATCGAGCGAGCTACACAAACACAGTTTATGCTGATCTCTCATTGTAGGAAAAATCTATAAAAAGTGAGACCATTTTATACTGGAATATACAGGTTGATGTGTCGCCGTGTGTACGGGACGAAAAACGCAAAGAACTGCGTCCTTCGATTGTTTCTACGATTTCCAAGAAAAGAAAAAAACGTGAGTATCTAACTAACATGGGACCAGCGGGGCTATTGCGTGGACACTATAATTATGTATGATAGCCACTGTCATTTAAAAGAGACGCAATAGCCCTGCAGGACAGGAAAATCATGATGATGATGCGAGTTTGTATACTTAGGTAACTTGTTCCAAATTAGGTAGGTAAGAAAGAAACAAAACTTGCTAAGGAAAGAAAAAATTGTTATCCTTAACAAAATATTCGTTCAACATTGTCTCCATCCAAATCATCCAGAGGTTTCATATTATGCTTTGTATTATATTTAGTCTAGGACAATCCTATTAGGAACCTATACGAAAGAAAATTATATTAATCAATCTCGTTAGCGGCCGTGCTCGGCTCGTGGCGTGGTAATAACAGCCGCTCGGGTCGATATTTAGGTTAAGACACGCTTCCCTAAGTTGGCTCGGTGGTGGATTAAACGGTATACCGAGTTTCCTCCGTGCCTCGTAACTCCTGGCTGTCATTTCGTAGATCTTTGAGAGTCGTTACAAGTAGTCGGTTAGTCACTGACTGATGGACCGAAAGTCTTACAACCAGTTTTACCAAGGGGGGTATTGACCAGTACGAATCAGATTGTGGAGGCCAGGGTATCTAAAATGGCCGCTTTAGCAGAATCGTAATATGAATCATGTTAAAAAATTAAAATTCTTAAAATGGACTTTATAGATATAGATATTAAGGCCATTTGAGGAATTTGTAATTTTCTGCGTGGATTCTGATAAAGCGGCCATTTTAGTCCCGCAGATCGCCAGAGTCGCTCCAAGTCCATGTAAAATACTGGTATTTAGATGCATCCGGTTCGGTGGTAAAAACTTACTCAAAAACAAGTGGGAAAATACTATCATCATCTGGATCAGGATGACACAATGCACTCCAGGGCGCCTCTGGTTAGTAAATAGTAATCATACCAATGATTTAATGAATCATCTTATAGTCACAAATAATAAGGATAAATAATAATTATGGTTCACACGTTCTTTTGAAGAACAAAGATAAACATTTTACGAAATGAATAAATTACTATTAAATTAATAGGTATTCATTGGTAGGAATTAATTGCTAATATTATTTATAATTAAACAAAAACATAGGTTCACAATACTAACAACAATGTAGGCTATCAAACTCGGACGTGGCTGTTTATAATATCTATTTGGTAAACAATTTGAATAACTAGTTCTATGATGTATGACATACTTACGTGAATAGTTTTAATTTATGCAACCTGATACATACCTAGGTAGGGTACCATGCGTGTTACGGTTTGTAATACTTGTGGTAATGTAATACGTTACATGCAGTCAAGGTTATTAGGTATGTAGGTACTTCACCATCCATTGATGTTTTCTTCCAGTGCTTAATCATCTGCCTTTTCCCAACTATGTTGGGGTCGGCTTCCAGTCTAACCGGATGCAGCTGAATACCAGTATTTTACATGAAGCGACTGCCTATCTGACCACTACATCCCAGTTAGTACTGGGTAATACGAAACCCTTGGTAAGACTGGTTGCCAAACTTTCAGGTCCCTGACTACCTGTAACGACTGCCAAGATCTATACTTAAATGGCAGCCGGGACCAAAAGCTTAACGTGCTTTTCGAGGCACGGAGGAAACTCGGTATGTACTTAATGGGCGGACATCCATCCATAGACCAAGCTACTTAAGCAAGCGCGGCTTAACCTAAAGATCATCTCGAGTGGACCACGAGCTCCTCTTCCAAGTGCATATACCTATTAAACTAATAACAATCCGATAGTGAACCTGTAAGTGGATAATTCGCCATTATTGGCAAGAAGCCCAACCCAGTAAACTAATGACCTCAGCAAATATGTAGGTATGTCATATTATTGTACCTACTATGACGCCATTTACAGCTGCGGAGATTACCGGAACGAAGTACGCAGCATAAATAAACAATAAAGAATAGGTAAGACGATATAAAATAAGCGTTGAGTAAAATATCTCCGCTTTTGTAAACTTCATTATCATTTAAACACGCAATCTTCTCGCACAGGAGTTTCATTTTTCAGTTGCACTTGCGAATTTATTGCGCTAGAAACTTAATTCCAACGTTTCATGTCATTTCACAATCAATTTGTTTTGTTTCTTTGTTTAAAAAAACTTAATAATATGGTGCAACGTGGTAAAGGAAATTCTACTTTGTTTGCAGAGTCTATGTTGGCAAGGACATTGATGTTCGGAGGTCAATGACCTGAACTACATAATAGCATATTCTTGAGTCTAGCTAGCTGTTTGGAGGCGTTATTTGTACCTAGACTAAACATACAGAATAACGTTGAAAGTAAGATGATAGGAATGAGACAAATAACAAAGGATGTTATTGCAAAATATATATATATAAACTAGCAGCATATGGTATAACAGGGCCTTTATTAAGTTGGTTCAAGTCCTATCTTGCTGAACGCGAATTCTTTGTCGTTGTAAACGGTTTTCGATCGGCTGCACACAAAATAACATCGGGCGCCCCCCAAGGATCTCACTTAGCTCCAATACTATTTATTATGTTCATTAATGACCTTCTTGAGTGTTTTCGTTTTTCCGAACCTTTTCTGTATGCTGATGACTTAAAATTTGCACGAGTAATAGAGTCAAAAAGAGACTGCGAACTTCTGCAGCACGATCTTAACCAAGTTATAAAATGGTGCCGCAATAATAAAATGCAACTGAATCCGAAGAAATGTTACCTACCATGTTAAATATACGCGAAAAATTAGTTGTATTGACACAGAGTACTTCATAGACCAAGAGCGAGTCCAAGAAGTCGAAACAATAAGGGATCTAGGAGTACACTTTGACAAAAAAGTCACTTTTGTGCCTCATATTGATAACATTATTAAAAAGTCATCAAAAATGCTTGGGTTCCTACTTCGTAACACCAAAGGCTTTCGTAAAAGTAGCACCAAGATAATGTTATATAACAGTTTCGTACGCAGTGTTATGGAATATTGTAGTGTTGTGTGGAGACCTCACTATGCCACTCACATGTTGCGTCTGGAAAGGGTCCAGAAACGTTTTGTTTGGCATTTAGCCTTCAGTGATGGGAAATCAAAGCGTCTGCCCTCGTATAAAGTCCGTTTGTGCCATTTCAAGATGCAATCGTTGTCTATGCGTAGAGATATAACCGATGTTTTGTTTCTTTACAAACTGTTGCGCAATAAGATCGATTGCCCTAGTTTACTAGAGCTTATTAGATTCCGTGCGCCTTCTAGATATCCTAGGAATAAGATAACACCCCTATGTCCGCCACTTCGAAAGTCTGTGCTTGGTGCGAATTCACCGATACCTAGACTGTGCAAAATCCTTAATGGCCGCAGTGACTTAGTAGATGTACACCACGATGGTATAAATAAATTCCTACGAGCTTTTATAAATAATCCAATGTCGATTTAATTAAATTTTGATTTTAATTTTAATATTTATTTTAATTTTGATTTTTAATTTTAATTTTTATGTTTGTTTTGATTTTAATTTTAATTTTTTATTTTGATTTTAATTTTAATTATATTCTATAGTTTAAGTTATTTGATTTCAATATTGATTTTGATTTTAATTTAATTTAATTTTGAATCCAATCAATCAATCACAATTTAATCAATTATAATTTTAATCAGTATTTTAAACAACATTGAATGAATGATTTGATAGTTTTCTTTATTATTGTTTTAAATATTATGTTATGTTAAACCGTTTTTGTGCATGTGGTGTTAACCTGTAATTAATTGTTGCACTTGTAAATGTTACTATAGTCATTAAGTCACAAATGTATATAGTGTAAACAATTGTTGGTTAACCTAAATAAATAAATAAATAAAATCATCAAAAGCTGGCTGATACTTGTGAATCTGGCATATTAAAACAAGTATATTTGCATGTGGCTAAGATGTGAATGCTTAGGGTGAATTAGTGTGGTGTTACGCGAATAAAATAAGAAATGAGTACAAAGAGGAAGCCTGAAAGTGTCGCTGGTAACTGAAAAGTTGTGTGGAAATCGGTTGTCGTGGTATGGGCATGTGATGCGGAGGAATGAGGAAAATGTCGTGAGGAAGGTTTTGAGTATTAATGTGGATGAGTATAAGAATAGAAGAAGACCAAAGACACGATGTATGTATTCTTTTAACTTATTAAGAATGATATGGCAAGAAAAGAGGTTGTGATGACGAGAAGTATGGAAGACACCAAATGAATTGGGGTGAGGGCAGAGAATGAAGATTGTGAGTACACGTAACACTATAACTAGGAGCCCACTAGCGTAAGTATTCTGTGGAGTGCCACAGAATACGGTAGTGACCTATAAAGGGTGTAAAAGTACCCTTAACGCAAACGAAGGGCACTTGTTCTCCCCACCACTGCGATCATTTTTTGGTTCTAGACCATACCTTTGAACCCCCTAGTTACGGAGATATTGGGGGTCAAAGTTCCAAATTTTGCACAGTTGTTTTTGTAAATAGGTAGGTACTTACTACCTACCTACTAGTTTTTCAGGTTAAAACTTTACTTCCCTTCCTTTACTTTTCTATGTCCTGTTTACTCTTCAAAGTATCCACTAGCATAATGTTTTAGGAGTGCTTCATTGAGTTTTACCGTAAAATGTGATTTTTGACCCCAAAAAATTATAGTTTTCCAGAAAATATTTTTGCGTAGAGGTAGGTACCTACTCAGTTTGATGTACAGAATGCTTGGTTGACGTATGTGTGAAGAGTTAATGTATAGGTACCCTGTATAGGTATGTGCGCAAGTCTGGTAAACGTCAGCGTTGCTAAATGGACGCAAAGGTGAAGGCAGACTACGAAGAAGTGAATTAAGTTTGTCTGACGCATTGCAAATAGGTACTTATCTAGTAGATGAATGGACGAATGACCTCACACATAATACTTCCGCACCAATGCACCAATGTTTATGACGCTTCTGATAACATCAGTTACTGTTTATGGTCCGCGCATTATCGCTACAGCACCAGAATATGCGATAATGAAAATAACAACTAGCGTGATAATTTTAATACCTACACAGAGCATGATTTTAGCATTAATGTTTGACGTAAAAACCCTGCTATCGTCCGTAATAGGAGAGCCAATTTCACCAACTCTTATCTCTACAAGTATTTCGATAAAATATATTTTACCTTTCGTTCATTGTAATCTATTCTAATCTGTATCTATTTATCTATAATATGTATGTATTTAGAAATATATAAGTATGTTTATCAGTTGTCTAGTACCCATAACACAAGCTCTGCTTAGCTTGGGACTAGATGGCGTTGTGTGATAGTTGTGGAATATTATTATTATTATTATTATTATTATTACAAAAGAAAGTAGAACTTAATAATATTCAAGATTTGACCGTATCAGCCGTACCAATGGTTTGGCCAAAAGAAATAAAAAAGTTAAGTCAACGTTTCGCTGGTCGTTGATTCATGAATGCGAAGGTCGGTGCCTGATTAGGTAAAGTGTAGGCAGCAACAATCTGAAACGTTACTTATATAGTAGGTACCTATTTCAGACTGTTTTCGAGACAAGAACTCGATAAATAGTGGCGTGTCGGTACAAAGCTGTTTGCACAACTGGTAGGCATGATAAGTAATTCGTTTGAGGCAGGTGAGAAAACGTGACTTGTAAAGTTGTATTAATAAAATTGCTATCGACTCCATGAACTTAATCAGATTATTTTACCTACTTAATTATCTGATAAGCTTGGCTAAAAGACAAAAAGCCCTTTTGGGAAATCTACTTTCGCTTAATTCTAGTGGGTGCAGTGGCAATAATTTGATTTGGCAGACTTTGGTAGAACGCCTTATAGTGTTGAGACATTCACTAATCTCAAGTTCATTATGTCGCTTTTGTGGGCTAGCTCTCAGACTGCCATTAAGTAGGTAGGTATACTGTCTACAAGCCTAAAATCCACAGACGGACCGACCTAATTGCCCTTCTAATGTTCCTTTAGCTTTAACTCCTCACGCTAAAAGCCATGGAATATAGAGCTAAAAAAATAATTTATTACAACCATTTCTACATCAATATGGATAAATGAATAATAGACCAAGTTTCATTTTTTTTAATGTTGCACCACACTAGGAATTTCTCCTGTATCGTGGGTGCGTTTACAAACATTTAAACTCACATACACAATTTTTTTTTTTTTTTTTTTTATTAGCCTGCTCTGTCCCACTCCAGGGCAAAGGCCTCCCTCCACTCTTTCCACTTCTCTCGAACCCGCGCGTCAAAATACATAAATACATACACAAATACCATTCATTAATTTGAAAATACATAAATATTATTATAATATTTCAAAATACATAAATACATAAATACATACACAAATACCATTCATTAATTTGAAACCAAACCCATGGAGTAAAAACTTGTCTTTTAAATGTCATTCCAACTATGCATTGGGCAATCGAGTTGGATAGGAATTTCTGGCAGCGTTGAAACTATTTATAGCATTCGAATTTTTTATCACTTTCAAAAACGGCTTTTTTCCGTAACGTTAATCTATGTACAAATATTGGTACACGACGTACTTACTAATAAGTAAGTAAAACCAAAGTAGATAAATTCGATAAAAGAAACAAACACCTTAGAAATTGATGACGAATTAGATACGGTTTCGATTGGTGCGCATATTTTATTATTGAGATTACCAGTAAGTAAGCTTGGTATAATCGAAGCGTAATTTGTCAATTCAGAATAATTATATTAGCTCAAGTTATTATCAGCAGGTTTAACTAGGTTACCTGTTAATGTACCGCTCCTATGTTTATAAAGGGTCACGAGTTCACGACCTCGCAGATCGATACAGGCATGTCCGACTATCCTATAGCCATTAGTCACCGACTCTATTTTATTATCATAGCATAGCTCCGTGGGTGTGCAGTATTAGTTTTTTTTTTTTTTAATTGCTTTAGTCAAAGCTCGAATATTTTGGACTTTGCTGGACTCTGTAATCCTGTTACCATTAGCCTTAGCTAGGTACCTATGGCTGATTGGTTCCGATTCTGATAATCTCTTTTTTGTTTTCTTTAAAATGACGCCACTCAGGAAGCAATATTGCTTGGCGGATGTATCAACACTTGCCCTTGTAAAATAAACTCATGACATAAAACAACTGGCCTCATCTATGAATAGACTAGCCGAATTCACACAGTTATGTGAAAACTGCCGCAGGTTCATAGTTCACAGCTATGTTTCAGATAACAATAAGTTCTTACGATAAGCCGTCACAGCGATTTGCTTTCAGGAAAATAGGCAAGGAGATTAGAGATATTTCATAAGTAGGTACCTACTTCACACGGTCAACAAACCGAACGACAAGTAAACAATTAGAGTTATGAACTAAATGGTTTTACTACGCACTGTCCTAAATGTTCCACTCAAATGTCTTATGTAATTTGGATCATCCACAGCGTGACTAATGCCAAAGGATCGTTATCATCGAACCGTTAATGACAGTCGCAAGGCTTTAATACAGCTAATTAGTATGTAATGTATGTTCACGTGCACTTGGTATGAGTAGGTATATCTGTTTTGATTTAAACGTGTCTGTCACGCACTATACCTAGGGCCATTCATGGATTACATCGGATATTTTTGTGATAGAATATCGATTTAGCTTTATGTTTTGCTGCCGTATGAACTAAGAACAACGCCTACTAAACTAAAGAGGTGGATATTCAGGGAAATATAAAGGATCGTAAAGGCTACGATAGAATAGAGAAACTATATAAATAATAGGTACATACAGGGTGTACATTAACCCTTCACACATACATTAACCCTTCACACATACATCAACCAAGCATTCTGTACATCAAGTACCTACCTACCTACCCCTACGCAAAAATTTTACAAGAACTTTGGTTTTGGTCAAAAAACACATTTTACGGTAAAACTCAATGTAGCACTCCTAAAATAAGTATTGTGCTAGTAAACGGGTCATGGAGGTAATTTAAGTAAAGTTATACATCCTTTAATAACCTACATCCTTTAAATATCCGAAGTAAGAGACGGTAGCAAAATCCGACTGAGTTGGTTTTCCTCTGCCTATTATAGGCATCCTATTCAAGGTTAAAACAACACGTACCTAAGGGGAAAATATCTACAATATTAGGTAGGTACTAACTATCGCTATAAAATACCATGACATGTAAAACACGTGCGAGAGAGAATTAGCCTATTTGGTCAATACACACGCTAGTTAGTTTTAGGGTGTCCAATTCGCACGTGGGAGAACACACTGCTGGAAAAAATACATAGTAGGTAGGTACTAGGTAGGTACAAATTGTTAGATAACATTATTTAAATAAGAACAAGATCTGTCCAAAGATACCTTGACACCGAATCTGATCGAGAGTGGAGCGAGACCATGTTATATCCTATTACAGACTCATGCTGTTTTGCTCGATTATGAACCGGTTGCTATTTCAAAATCAGTGTAATCACCTCGCACTTCTTTATTACTGCGCATTTTAATGAGCGTTTTTTAGAACTGGCACAAGGAACACACGAAAATAATAATAAACAAGCCAACGTAGGTATTTGAGAAATTTTCACGGTGTAAAAATGAATTTTCCAAGTGTTGGATTTAAGTTTTCTTGGCACGATTCTTACTAGTGGTCGTAAACATTTAGGTGTCAGCGCGGTATACACGAAACAGTGTAACTATGGACAAATAAAAGCCGACTAAGTTGATTATATGAAACAAATTACGTCAGCAAGACATTCAATTAGATCAGCTCTAATTTTTCGCCTGTTAGAGAAAAACCTATTTTTCGTTCAGTTTCAGAACTCAAATCGCTTCTTGCTCGATAGACATTATAGACAAGCAGATATTCATATAATATGCGGCCGCCACACTATGCTCCTCGCGCTGCTCATCGCTTTGTGTCGCTATCGCTAGGCTCCTCGCGCTGCCGCTATTTGCCGCGATGTTGCCCACTCTGCCCACACAAAAACAAAAACCTACAACATAGGGAGCGATGGCAGATGGGCAGGACGAGGAGCATGACGAGTAAAGTGGCCACACTATGTCTCTGCCTCCTTTCCTCGCTACTTCACATGCCACTCGTCGAGTGTGTGGCGGCCGCATTATAGTTACTCAAGATTTATCTACAAAACAAAATGTCGCGGGTTCGATCCCCGCACGGAACAAATATTTGTATGATCTACAGATAGTTGTTCCGGGTCTGGGTATTTGTGTATGTGAGTTTAAATGTTTGTGAACGCACCCACGATACAGGAGAAATTTCTAGTGTGGGGCAACGTTTTTTAAAAAAAAAAAAATAATAATAAAATTACAACAAAAAAAAACTGTTAAGTAAAGATGTCGTAATGTGCAATTAAAACAATTTCGATTTGTAACGCATAAAAACGTATAATATTATTTTGTACTACTGACAAACGCAAATCCATTTTAAATTTTTAACTTTGTTACTGATGTAGGTATTGCATACAGGCACAGAATACATAATAGTAGGTAGGTACTACGTATACAGGGCAGAGAGGAAAATCAAAAATAGGAGTTACTTCAGTATTTATTTGATATGAGGATGTTAAGTATTTACGTAAACATAATACGAAAGACCTCGTTACATTATGTACAAAAAATAAAGTATAATAATTATTAACGTCTAATAAGTTACTATGAATTAGGAAATATAAAAATGACAGCCATAAAACAATCACAAAATTAAAGACAGTTCTGACATCTTATGTTCTGGGTTTTGGACTGTTGTGGCATAGGGAAAGATTACGACAAATAGTTTCATCTGCCTCTCAAAGGCATATACTTATATCCAATTATTTAAAGGATCTAAATATGATCCTGAAATGACATATTTCAATCATAACTCTAGTCTAATTCTAACAACCATAGGTACAGTGCTTGTAGAAGCGTGATCAACACTCAAATATAAAATATATACCTATTATGTCTTGTTGTAAAAAGTGATTTGTGTAAAGCTGTACAAGGTAAAATATTTATCATAATCGCTTGTGGTCAATGCACTAACTTTAGTTAAAAAAACAAAATTATGAAAACTAAAATTAAGATCTGAACATAAGATTTCAGGTGACTACCTCTATAACTAGGTATTTCATTAATATAAAAATATTGCATTAGTTATTTACATTGATATAAAACTCTAATCTGCCGTCCTCAAGAACAAGTCCCAAGCCCAACCAAGTGTTTCGTTTATCACTGATATGAGTGGACCGCAATTTAAGGCAATAACTAACTTGATAATGGAAATTTCGTTGATTTATTATCAAATTATATATTTATCGGACCGGGGCTATAAGAGTGCGTCGTTACAGGTGACGAAGCCCCGTAATCCGGGGTCGTAGCTGTCGAACTAGGAGGGGAATCTATGGGCTTCGTGAGGGCGGGAGCTATGTACTCTGGGAATCGAATACTAGACTCCTCCTGCAGTGGAGCCGGGGGCGTGCAGCTCGGGAACGGACTCAGCAACAAAAACGTACCGAAGGCCACGATTGATGCCATAATCAGAATAATAGTTCTAGCTTCGAAGCCGGCTCTAAGACCAGCCCAAGCGGCCATGTTAATGAGTAACAGTAGGACCGAAACACGAATAAGTCTGACGGCAGTCGAGTGGATCCTCCCACCGCCGACGCCGCTCATGTCGCTCGGACCGTACGCGAAAAACAGATTATGTTTATCGCCCACGTGTTTGAGCATCATGTACATCAAACCGAACGGCGATATCAATGGACAAGCGAGGCTGTAAACCATTGTTATTGAGAAAATTGCTATGCTCCAGGCATAGTGAACTCCAAATGGGAACTCGTAAAGAATGGCTCGCTTTACGTAGCTCTTCTCGGCCTTCGATTTAGATTGCAGCAAGTACCAGACATAGAGAAACAGTTCCGGAAAGCGGATCAGTTCTAACGCCGTACCGATTAGGCCGGAGGTGATTACGTAATTGACGAAAAATGCGCCTTTGTCAGGCAAAAATACACAATCCCAGCGCATGCTATTGTCGTGATCGATAGTCCACCTCAAAAATGCTTCAGCACTAACAAGTCCTAACGAAGGTAGGATTAAGGTCATTAATAATAAAAAGGATACAGTTTTCGTCATAATGGAGTAGTTCTGCTGGGACTTGGTCCAATGAGAGAGGAACTTATCAGAGAAGGCTACAATAGCGGGCATGACTGCAGCCATGGTCCAAAGTAGTAAAGTTGGGAGGAATTCAAAGATCACAGTACTAATTTTTCCTAGTGAATCTGGTTTAGCTATCATTGTATTAAAAAGATTGACAATAATTGCAGGGGTTGTTAAGAAGAATAACACAATGAATAAGAAAAAGTTCACAATAATAGCCTTGAGGTACCATAAACCAGGTTGTACACTCAGGTTTTCCCAAATAATGTCAGAGGGATTGGTTGCATGAGACAATACCCAACCATAATGCAGACTAAAGTTACTAATGACATGTTCAGCAAGTTGGTAAGATGGTAAAGTTAAAAATGCAATGCCTAGAGGATCATTCAGTACCATAGCTCGGCATCTCTTTGTTTCATCTTTCAACCGCTTCTCTTCGGTGCTGTAGAACTCTAGTGCATCAAGTTCAGGCCCGCAAAGTTTTGGCTTCACAACAATTCGCTTCCCAGTTTTCTTTAGATATGAGTCAGTGTAAATGAGAGCTTCAGTAACCATGTCCTTACTCTCTTGAACTTCATTTAGTGTGTTGATGTTGTAGGCAAGGCGGAGATCCACTATTTGAATGTGAGGGAAGTTGTTGACAAAATAAGCTCTTATTGTAGATTCATTTCTGTCAGCTTTTGATATGTTAGTGATCATAATAGTGCCAGTCATGGATGTTGGCACCGGTTTACGACCTGTGCACCTCCTCATTATCAGCACAGATATTGGTAGGAAAGCAATACTTATCAGAGTATGCACCCACAGCCAGCTTGACCTTCCATTAAGGTTTGACAAAGTGGTTCTACTAAATGTACTGGAATCAACATTTAAATTAGTACCTTGGAAGTTGATAGGCAGAATAATGCCAATAGACACCAATGTCACAATGAACATCAATGTTATTGCATGTCTTTGGAAGGAGAGGTAGTGGACAGCATCAGGGCCACACTTGGCAAGTATTTGCTCTCGGGTCAGGCGGAATACCGCAGGTAGCCACGTAAAGAACCCTTCATCTATGTTGAGAACGTCTTCTGTGCTGCGTCTCCGGTTCACTAAGGCATCGCCGTCTCCACCGCGGTAGAACAAGTTGGTCCATCGACTCTTCGTGCGCTGCACGAGCGCCATTCGGCCGTAGTTCCATGCCGAGCGCCGCAGCACAGTGAACAAAGCGATGAGGAATGTCCATGACACCAAATTCAGTATTAAAGTTTGTGGAATACCGTTGTACGCGCCTGTTATTATCACATTTTGCGAAGTGTTTGGTAACATACAACCGCCATCATCGGTACCGTTCGAGCTGTTCGAAGTAGTTAAACTATACGCTATATGTGTAAAAGTACTCATTTTCGATGTCGCAACACGGGCAGTCAAGCGTTTAAAGAGAAAGTATTTACATAATTATAGTTCCACAAATCCACAAAATGCACTGACACTTCACTACAAACTTGGTACACCGTTTCACTCGAATTTCAATACCATCTGGAAATTCCTATTGTTGTCTGATTAATTAGATCAAAAGATATCAAAATAAATGACGTTTCTACGTTACACTGCCGTGCCGTTGCTGTGAATGACAGTTATGTGACAGATAAGACAACTGTATGAAATGATTGTCAAGTCAACACTTGTATGTTCTTACTCTTTTACACACTTCGCGGTAGTCATGAGAAAAAAAGGGATATAAAAATTAAATGTTCTAAAACTGTCACCGATTAGAGTAGTTGCAGTTCTTAGATAAACGCTTACTTTGATATAAATAACGTTATAACAGTAACTGGATGTAACACGTTATAAAAATTATATGAAAAAGGCAGTGCCTTTTATTGATGTAAAATAAAAGCTTTTTCATAAAGAAGAACATGCAAAAATTTACTTTTGTTACTTATTATTTATTTAAACTTTATGCACAATAGTGATACATAGGCGGACTTAATGCCACAAGACATTCTTTACCAGTCAACCTTAACCAAACAAGACAACATTGTAGTAGGCTACAAACTAACTAGAAAAAAAAAACAATATCAATTAAAATATATATACTTATATTTTCGTAAGGCCGGTGCTTACGTAAAAATATACAGTATGCGTAGGTTACGTTACGCTCTGCAAACATTTACTAAGATTCCTCTTGGCCCAACCATCTACATATTTCTCTCACTATGAAAGAAATATACATTTAAGCTCTCCACTCCAGACTATTAAAGAGAGCTATTGTTAAGTCATTTTATTCTAAAACACCTTGACAAAATAATTACGAAGACCATTTGGTTTAGGCGCAAAATGCCTAATCCAAATGGCAACAGAGTCGCAAAAGGACGACTTTTCAAAAAGCTAATTTCTCTAAATGGCCAATTCGCAAAAAACATAGTTCTCTGAATGCCCAATTCTCAAAAAGCCTAATTCTCTTAATGCCCTATTCTCAAAATGGCAAATTTGCTTCAATTGGAAGTATGCTTAGAAATGAAAGTTTTTTTTTCATGCGCCTAAACCGGCCATTTCAAGAAAAGAAGAAGTAAGGTTCCAAGAGCGAGCGAAGCGAGCTTCTCAATCTGCAGCACCCATCCTTGAACTAGTTAGAATTTTATTATCGACTCTCTCTTCCTATACTTGAGCCACATAATAAACAAATTAAAGATTTTAAGAGTAACTATGTCGTAAGAGCGAGCGAAACAAACCCGAAAATTATTACAACTTGCCTCGGTTTAATTTAGATAATTAGGTCATTTAAAATTCCAACTCCATTTTTTGCAACCTCACACAATATTCAAAGATTGCCAATTAAGGTTGGACTTCCAAGCTCGCCGTCCATCCATCATATAACGGCCGTGTAGACGGCGCGTTCGTGTTCCACGCGCGCGCGCCTCAAAATGATGGCATCAACATGGAAGGGTTCGCAAGGGCCGACGCCCGTCGGAACTGCGGGTTGTTGTAAAGTAGCACGCAAAATTCGGATTTCTTAAGTTTTTTGCAATTTGCTGGTCAAAGTCAGGTTTTATGTTAAATAAAATAGGATTTGCGACAATTATAAATGTGACTTTACAGAATAATAATTATTATTAAAATCACCAATAAATAAAAATAAAATATCTTTAATTCAGACCTAAGCAGTTCATTAGTAGTTAGTGGTTAGTAACAGACTGTGCTTACATACTACGTAAGTCCTGTTACTACTTAATTATATATAACAGAAACCTATATCTACTTTTACCCAGTGTCTTTGAATGGGGCAGAATGCTGTTCAGAGTGCTACGCAAACGTTGCAGTAGGGGCAACCCGATCATTTTTTTTTCTCGGTCAGCCTCGTTACATTCACCCTAAATAGTCCAGAGAATAAAAGAAATAAAGTTTGGTACTAGCCAAACCGTTACCGTTATTCGTCTCGTTGTTTTTGTTGCGGTGTGCTCTCCACCAATCAATCAATGGCGCAACTCTAAAACTAATGTCAGTATTGAAAATATTAAATTTTACGTTTCGTTTTATGATGAATAAAATTTAAATATCGTAATTTAATTGAGCAATTATTATAATTATAGTGATCTAGTTTTATAAAATAACATTTGAATCTTATTCGGATGATTGTTCAATGTCATGCAGATATTTTTAATCTACATTTTGCAATCATTTTATTTCGTATAACAGTTATTTCAATCAAATAATACTTTCTGTAATGAAAAGCCATGAAAGAGACAACATTAAACAATATATCGAAATAGATGAGATAGATGTACCATTAGTACCATACTTGAATTGAAATGTGGACTAGAGAATGAATTTCTGAAATTCGTAACAAGTTCGACCGTTCGATTAACTTGTTTTGTGATAACTATTTTAATTTGATGACTTTTAACTTAACAATAAACAAGAAAATATGGCAGACTTCGACTGGAATAATTATTTAGAAGTGAATAAAACTGTCGCTGTTCCTGAAGAATTATTTTCTCATGTAAGTTTCAATTATTTCTTACATGTTGTATAATATATTTTTTTAAGTTTGTTCTTTTATTTACTTAGTTGTTTTACTATTGTTTAGAAACAATTCTGCTGTGTCTCCATTGTATTTTGTCAAGAAAACTATGTTTGAAATTGAGAAACTTCTAATCTTGCAAGAAAATACATAAATTATGTGTACCATCTCAATTATATTCTATAAATAAACCGAGAATATTTTTGCAATAATGGTGTTGTGTTTAAATAGTAAATGTACCATATTAAGGGATTTTATCTTGTAACCATATTCAAAGGTTCATGTTGCTAAACATTGTAATAAAAACCATATGCCATGAAAATCTTCACCAAATTTTTTACTTATTATTATATATTATGTTTTAGAATATATGTCGATAATATCAGACAAGCTTTTGATGTAAATTATAGCAAGTAAACAAGAAAGTGTTAAAATATGGTTACAATTTATTTTTAGAATCATTTGAAATTCAAGGAAAAAGTAATAATTTATAGTTAACAATGATTATATGCTGATGTAGTAACTGATGACTGGTCATAAATAATGATCTTATACTTGTCTTAATTATGATGCTGAAATTGATTATATGAAAGCAAATAAATTCCATAATTAAATTAATTGCAAGTAAAAAGCTGCTTTTAAAAGTACACAAATTATTTCTGAGAAAGAAATGTAAAATATAAATCTATGCTAATGCTTTCTTCATCTCATTTCCATAACTGATGAGCCAAGGTCTTTGCACTAATTGATCTGACCCTGAAAACAACATAAACTTTCATGAAAAATATTAATTACTGTATCAAGGATATTTTTTAGCTTCACTCTAAAGGTGTATTTAGGCAGTTACTCTGTAATTTAATAATCTCATGTAATTTTAGTATTCAACATTTTTCATTTACCTATGCTTTGTATTTCCTCAATTACATTATAAATAATTTGACACTAAAAACATGTAAAATTACTATTTAATCTCTTTGTCTCACATTTATTTATTTATTTTTTGTTTGGTTCGTTTAAATATTTCATAGAGACTTACACCATCTTGTTCGAGATTTAAAAATATCTTCTGCCTCTAAAAATCAGAGCTTTTGTTTTACTTATACAAAAATATGTCTGTTGTCTCAGGTGGAAACTAGTCTTAACAATGGCATCAAACAGGGCATGCTGCTGGAAGTCTGTCACAAGAACAACCCAGACATCTACTGGATAGCAGAGATTACCATGGTGTGCGGGCACCTCCTTCGGATCAAGTTCATTGGTGCAGATAGCGACTTCTGGTGCGACATATCCACTACAAAGGTCCACCCCCTAGGTTGGTGTGGGAAGTACGACGAGCTTATAGAACCTCCAGATGAGATTAATGAAAAATATGGAGATACAATCATAGAAATTATGAAACAGGCCTTAATAGATGGTCAGTCAGTCTCCATGGAGGCTTTAAATAATAAGGGATTGTCCCCAATAGATAGGATCAAGGTTGGAATGAAAGTAGAGGTGCAGAATGTTATTGATCCATACAGATATTGGATTGCTACGGTAAGCATATGATTTATATTCTCTATGTTTTGTCTATTGTGATTGTTCTCACATATTTTCACTTTCAACAATAGTGTGTTATTATTATGCTTAAGGCTGTTAAGCTTGACTGTCCTTGGTATAATAATGAATCTTTGTTAAAATGATTTAAGATGTGTGTGCTGCACAACTATTACTAAGAATTTTATTTGCCACTAGCTGTCGCCTTCAACCACTACAACTCGAAAATTATCCCACGGGAAGATAACATCGGGATAAAAACTATCCTATATATTAATCCAGGGTGTCAGCTAACTCGTTATCAAATTTTATTAAAATCGTTCTCGCCGTTTAGACGTGAATAAGTAACAAACATACACACAAACACACACAAACAACACTCACAAACTTTCGCCTTTATAATATTAGTGTGATAGTTTAAAAAATTCATCCTCTTGACAACAAATTAACCACTGTCTGGAAAATCTTTTGTTTTTTGAGTGATAGCCGAGTTTATTTTGCACTCAATAAATACGTACGGCGTAAGCTAACGATGCGGTATTTCCCCGCATGCGGCCGACCGCACGAAAAACCCTCAGAACAACGTCATATTCATTTTGAAATAGGGATGTTTACTGACTTAAAAAAATATGATAAGTAAGTAGTATAAGTATAAGTATAACGGGCTGGTGTCCGCAACTCCACGCTCAATGCGCGTATTTTACGTGCGGGTGGGAATATCACTCGATCCACCCCAGCTCCCCGAGAAAAGCCAGCAACCCCTTGGTGTTACTGGCAATCTCGCGGAGAGTACCTGGGTCACCGAAGTATTTGGCCCTGTATGGGGCAACCCCCGGACAGTGCAGGAGCACGTGGGCTGCTGTTTCTTCTTCCTCCATGCAGGCTCGACACAGAGGACTATCTGTGACTCCTATAACAAAGAGGTGCTTGTTAAAAGTACCGTGTCCAGTGATGGCAGCCGTTACTGTGCGTAGCTGCAGTTTAGTTAGCCGGAGCGCTTGTTTGGTGAGGCGAGCGTCGATGGCGGGAAGCGCCTTCTTGGCCTGCCTACACTCGCCGTGGTCTAGCCACAGCTTGGCGTGAAGTTCTTTGGTACGTTTCCTTACCAGCGTGCGAAGATAGCCGAAAGGTAGCGGCACGATGGGTTCTGGGCCCACCGCCGCCATGCTCGAGCCCCTTCGAGCGAGTTCGTCCGCTGCATCGTTGCCTCGGGAGTCGCTATGTCCTTTGATTCATTGAATGGTTATATTATTGAGGTTACCAACCTGGTTCAGGCGTTGGTGGCACTCGTGTATTAACCCGGAATTCACCGTGTGGCTCCTTAATGCCAGCAGCACTGCCATGCTGTCTGAGAGTATGCGGATGGAGTGATCCTTTACCTCCCGAGCCAAGACGGCAGATGCCGCCAGGGAGATGCCCATGCATTCTGCCTGAAAGACAGTGTTGTGGGCCCCCAAAGGTACGGCTATGTGGATGTTGAGGTCCTCCGAGAAGACCCCGGCTCCAGTACCAGTACCTGTTTTAGATCCGTCCGTGAAGATCCTTAATTCTGCAGGGTTAAGTCCCTCGCAGCGGTGGTCCTCATGGAGTTGGATTTTGTATTTCTTATCGAATACGTACTGTTTGGGTACTCGATCGTTAACAGCTTTCACCAGGGGGAACTCACTTTGGATTCCCTCTAGTGCCGCAGTATGCTGCGTGCACTTCTTACCCCAGAGTTGTAGCGTATTGAGGCGCAACGCCGTCATCGTTGCTTCCTGCTGAATGAACAGGTGGAGCGGCGGAAGCCCAGTATCGCTTCGAGAGCTGCGGTCGGAGTTGTCCTCATGCAGCCTGTGATCGCCATGCAGGCGAGCCTTTGCATACGTTGCAGCTTGCTTATCGCTGTGATTAATTTGGTTCGGGGCCACCAGACCACTGCCCCGTAGGTGATCATGGGTCGGATTACCGCGCAGTAAAGCCAAAGTATAATTTTAGGGGATAGGCCCCACTTCTTACCTATCATCCTCCTGCATTGCCAAAAGGTGATGCAGGCCCTGTTAAGCTTGTTGTCAAGATGACTGCTCCAATTTAACTTACTGTCCAGGATAACTCCCAGGTATTTGACCTCGTTGGTTACCTGGAGCTCAGTATCGAATAGCTTAGGTAGGCGATGAGGGCCTAGCGTTCGTTTTTGGGTAAACATGACAAGTTCAGTTTTTGTGGGGTTCACTGAGAGGTCGAACTCAGCACCATCGCTCAACTATGCGTAACGCCTGCTGAGTGAGGTTGCAGATTGTCCCTGTCACCTTCCCCGAGATGAGGATGGCGAGATCGTCTGCGTACCCAATAGTGTAAAAGTGGTTAGCATTGAGCTTCGCGATGAGGTGATTAATCACCAGATTCCAGAGGAGCGGCGACAGTACTCCTCCTTGGGGACAGCCCCTGGCTATCACTGCTGACTGCTGCTCTGCACCAAGGCGGACGACTCGTTTGCTAAGCATATTGGTAATCCAGTCTATCAGTACCTGTTCCACCCCGTGTCGGGAAAGAGCGGCGCTGATGCTGGAGAAGTTTGTTTTGTCGAAGGCTCCTTCGATATCTATGAAAGTACCCAGGCAGATACCCTTCTGATGGATCGCTTCCTCTATCCGGCCAACCACTAGATGCAGAGCGGATTCAGTGGACTTACCCGCGCTGTATGCGTGTTGATTTGCGTGAAGCTGCGTTCCAACTCAGGTCCCCACCATGGTTGCTTGCCTGGTGTTGTGGGCGCAGTGGTTTCAGGGCAGGACGAATGATAACTGTCTAACAGTGATTTCGACAGGTAACTTACCTGTTCTTCGATCTGGCTGGAGTTCTCAAGGGTCGACCAGTGCTTTGTTGGCGCAAGCTTGGTTTCAAGGATACGAGTGTAGGCAGCTCGGTCCGTGTTGCGTGGGTTGCGGCGTGGCAGTACAGGTGTCACACAGACTGGGATGTCAAAGCGGATCCACCTGTGATCAGAGCAGGAGGCCTCTTTCGAGACCTGCCACCCGGTTATGATGGCCGCTGCGCCTTCCGATGCCAGAGTTAGATCAATAATCGTTCGACTGCGTCTGGTGACGAAGGTTGGTTCGGAACCTGTATTTAGTAGGGTTAGGTTTGTCGTAAACATATAGTCAACTAAAGCCTTACCTCTTTCGTTCTGCGTGTTCATGCCCTACAGAGGGTGATGAGCGTTTGCGTCGGCCCCTATGACCATTGACCACCTCCAAGCGTGTGCACTCACAGTGTCTTACGAGGCGGGCGAGGTCATGCGGGGGTGGCTCCTCAGACTCAGGCATATATGCCGAGACGAAGGCCACCTCTACTTCCGTGTCCCCGCGCTGTAATAGCAGCCTGGCTGCAGAGATATCCCTGCAACAGAATTCCGTAAGTGGCTGTGCTTTTATGTTACGCGTCGTATAGATGCACGATCTTGGATTATCGTGCTCTGAGCTAAATAGAAGCTTACCCCCAAGATTGGAGAGTCCTTGTATTCGTCCCGCCCTGATCCACGGCTCCTAGATCAGGACTATGGCCGTGTGTTGAACCTCCAGCCACTTCCGTAGCTGAGCCGTTGCGGTCTGACTGTGGTGGAGGTTTGCCTGCAGGACTTTACAGGTCAGCGAAGGGGACGTCATCACTGGTCGATCCTTCCTCGTCTCCCTCGAGCCGCAGCCCAGCAAACAGAAAGTCGGGGTCGAAGCCGCCCTCCTCCAGGTCAGAAGCCGATGACAATATATTGTCATCGAGCTCCCCACCCGACGAAAGGACGGTCTCCACACCGGCGACTGTTGGGGCCACTGGCGCTGCTCCCGCAGGCACGTCCGTAGGTAGCACCGTTGTGCTCGTGGAGGGAGCTGCCTCCTCCACCCGTGTTACCCCCGATGTGGTAGCTTCTGCAGCCGGATATCCCTGAGGGACATGGACAAACTTGCCGTTCGGCGTCTTGAACTTGACGTAAACCCTCCCGGCACAGAAAGAGAGTCGTCGTCCGGCGTCCATTAATGTTGGGATCTGGTCTTCAGGGATCCCAAATACCATGAAGCAAGCCTTCTCCTGCTTCTTGGCTTGCAGCATAGTCCACCTCCTTATGTCCAGCCACCGACCGATTCTGGTGGCATAGGAGGCGCCCGATGTTGTGCGGGTCCGTAAAAACACCCTGGTCGTCCGGGATGAGTATGCCGCAACGTACGCGGCGCCTTATGTCAGCCTGCCTCTTGATCACGAGTGAAGCACCAGTGGGAGGAGGCATCTCGGCGATGAGCGTTCTCAGCCAGTTTAGGGTGACCTCGCTATCACACCACAGCCTGAGGGCCCCATCTGCAAACGCTGGCCTCGCATTGAAGACGGGCACCGGCAATTCCTCCGCGTCAGGAGAACAAGCTTCGGCGAGCATCTTCCTCTGAAGAGCTTCGAGGATCTGGTCCGCCACCTCCTTGTTGATCTGACCTGTCTGGCCGCATGTGACTGCGACGTCTAGGTCAGATCCTGCAGCTTGGGCATAGCTCCGATTAGCGACCCGCTTGGACTTATCAAGCCGCGGCCGCTTGCGCTCCCCTCGAGGCGACGAGGTCTCGTTGAGAGCTCGCTTAGCCGCGGCCTGATCATTCCGAACAGGTCGCTCCGTAACCGCCTTAGCTGGTCCTTCCACTGCGCCGGCTGGTGGTTGACTAGGTCCTGGTTGGCTATTGCCGTCCTCTGCCTGCAACCGCTTGCCTGCGGAAAAGTTGACGTTAGCTACGGTCGGTTGTGCCTGACCTGCGGCATTCGCCAGCATTAGTTGACGGGACTTACCCTTCCCTTGAGCTGCTAGCCGTTGTTTTTTGTTCGGCCTATTCCTTCTCTTAGCACCACTAGCCAAGGGGGCCTGAGCAGCTTGCACTGCGGGGTCCGCACATTGGCGACGTGATGCCGGAGCGTTACTCTTCTTCTTACCTTTGTTCCTGCCCTTCTGCACCTGCCAGTTACGTGCGAACACGTCGTCAGGGGTGCAGAGCTCCACCGCGTTGGCAGCCGAACTCCCGGGGGCCGAAGAGGTGCTAGGAGCACCCTTCTTCGGAGTTTTGGCTTTCGCCTTCGCTCCGGTGTGTGTGTGTGCATTGTGAGTGTTTGTGTCCGTAGTTTTTGTATGTGTGTGAGTGGATGGTGTGTTTGTGTGTGTGTTAGTGGCGTCAGATTGTTTGTTGTCCATAGTATAGCGTGATGTAATTCGTCTCTTTGACTTCCCACCCTCCTTGGAGCCCGCACCAGGGAACGTCTCGCTACAAGCTAGCACGAACGTTAGGACTACCATCGAGATATAGGAGCGTGAGGCTGGTTCACAGTGCGACATCGGGTGCTTGATCGGGTTGGCATAGGGGACTGACTAATCCCTTCTGAACTGATCAACCCTCACTTACACCGTCAGCATGACCTTCACCACCGCTTTGGCCATCCTAAGACAACCTCCGCGGACCTCCCACTCCTCACCGTGACCCTCTGACGGGACACTATGGCCATTTCCCTGCCCCCGGCTATTGGGCAGGGCCACCGTTTCGCTTGAAATCCGGACCAAAGAGGGCGTGTTGCCTTGCGGACACATTACCGCCAGCGCCGCTCGGCTCAACCCCCCAGGACTCCTTCATCCCCGCTTACGGCGCTCAACTGCGCAGGTCCTAGCGCAGGTGACTGTTTGTACCTGCTCGATGCCGCTTTGAGCGGCAACTAAGCCCACCACCATTCAGTCACGGATGGTGGCGGTGAGGTAGGGTGGAACGCGCCTGGTGGTTTTTGTTACGTCTATTTCTTATGGAATTAGACCAAGAACGGGGTGGCAACCGCGTGAAGGCGAACTCACCAGACTTGCCTTGAGGATCTACACGACCGTAGCGCTCTCCCTCAAGACCCCGCCACCTTACCGCCTCTGAGGGAGGCAGTAAGGCAGACCTGCATCTATACTACCAAGCAAAGCATAAGCAAAGCGTGTCGTTGTGCAACCGCAAGAGCATAAATACAAGCCGACCCCTTAAAAAAAAAAAAAATATGATTCTAATTAGTCCGTCTGTTAGATTATCGAAAAATATTGGATAAGTACGTGTTTTTTGTTTTATTAAATCAATAAAAATTGACAAAGATTAAACGCGTCAAAGATTTGAGTGGGGGGTTGTGACGTCACTCACCGGTAAAGAATGTTAAACTAATGTCATAGAAAATGACGTCTCACGACTTTTCAAAGCACTGTATTGTCTATATTGTTTGTTTACTTGAAAAAAGAAAAAATACGTGTCTAATATTTTTTAGAAATCTATCTGACGGACTCTGTCCTTTCTGTTCTGTAGACGGACTAATTAGATTTTTTTTGTTAGCAACCCTATTGTATTAAGAGCAAATGAACGGCGGCGGTTATCGCCATGTAATAGGCACCTACCTACACAAGTTACATTTCTGTCGCTATCCTGTATGACGTATGGATTATTAAACCCACCTCATACGCGATTAAGGGTGAGAAGCGGTTGCCCAGTGGTGTTGGCGCCAATTTACGAATAGTATGTCGTGGGTTCGAAGTTTCTAACCCAGGCAGACGCATATCTTTGTGTAATTTATTTCATCACTACTGCTCTCAAAAAGCGGTGAAGGAAACCATGTCGGTTTCCTCTTAGAACCAAAAATTCGACGACGACATGTGCCATCAGTTAACCCGCACTGGGCCTGCGTGGTGGGGTTTACCTACATAGAATAACCTATTTCCCTTCATAGAGAGGTCTGTGTCCCAGCAGTGGGAACATTATAGGCTCAAATAGGCTATGCATAAGGGAGGGATTGAGAAAATTCTAGCCACGTGTACAGTTTCCTACGCAATGCTGAATCCAACATATTCGAAGATTTGTGATATCTACCAGCACGCACCGGGCCCGCGTGGTGGATTATAGTTATAGCCCATGCGTCTCCTAGAGAGGAGGCCTGAGTCCCTGCAGTGGGAACATTATAGGCAGATGATGATGATGATAAACATTTTAATAAGTCAACAAATCGAATTTCCACTATGTTAAATATACGAACGGAAATCGGTCTTTTCTACGAGCCAATGCTTCTTTGGTATCGCTATACCAACGAAGCATTGACTCGTAGAAAAGACCGATTTCCGTTTTTCCGTGAAGTTTGATCCAAGTAGATTTCTACGAATTCTACTTGGATCAAAGTTCACGGTAAAACATGGAATTATTTATTGTGAAATGTTTTTCCGACCAGCAAAGTTCTGAGAAGGCAGCCTTCACAATAGCTAAGAATAGATTGCCCTATCCCATACTGTGTGTGGGCGTGGGTGGGGGGCTATGCTAAAGGAATAAGGAAGAAAGGAACGCAATAACTAAGAAATAATCACACAGGAACCTCTTACTCTTGCCTAGCTAGTGTCCATGAAAAATGAATATAACTAAGTTAGTTTGAATTCGGAGATTTAGAAGAAGGCGTGAATTTTTAATGATAGAACGAAGCATTAAATTATCTCCTTATTCCACTGAACCTCTATCGGGAAAGTAAAGCCCAGTTTCCACCAAAGCGAAGAGAAGCAAAGCGGACAGATGTGCCAAATTCGACCAATCACACGAAATACCAGAAGAAAATTTTAACTAATTTGATTGGCCGATTTCCGCACATCCCCCCTCTTCGCCGCTCCTTTCCGCTTTGGTGGAAAACGGGCCATTTTTTTTGAGGTGTGGGAAATCATAAAATAACCCCTCCCGCTCTGGGCAGAGAAGAAGGGAGTGTCAGTTTTCTACTGACTAAAATCCACCCATGTTCCTTCTTAGCTCATTGTACCGAGGCCGCGGTATGTCTTTCGAACAACCCGCAGCCCCGACGGGTGGAAAACGGGCCTTAGATGCTTTACGGATTCATTTATTACTACTCAAAGTACTCATGCACCGGGCCAATCACCTTCCCTCGTTACTGCTGCGCGATAACTCCACATTGAAGTACAATTAAATTATGACATTGTTTAATTACGTGACTTTCCTCCAGTACTCCATTTATGACGTAAGCAAGTCTAAAGTAACCGCACTATACTGTCTGTTCCATTGTGTAATACTTAATTTGTAACGATCTGTAGGCACGTTGTTTTTGGCTTTCAAAGTTAAGAGCTTTCCAGAAAGTCGGGCTTGTATTTGTAGGTTTATTACTCGGATAACTCAAAAGCCGGATTAACATATAAATGCCTCTTAAACCTTATCATTAACACTGACAACGGGATATTTATTACCATGTTCAGTGAAATATCGGGATCTCGCAACAAACAGTAAACATGTAATGTCCCGTTTAACATGTAACTGATAATTTTAGTGACCAGTCAGTTAAAAAACGTATGTCTTAGGAGACATAAGTTTTTTTTAACTGACTGGTCCTAAGCCACCTTAATACGGGATCAAACCTAAACGATATGGGTAAGGAGTTTAGGAATGGACTCAAGAATAAATGGTCTCTTGATTAATGATTCGGTCCACACCAAGCTATTTAAGTAAGTAGGGCCTACCAGCAAGGTTCTAACAGCAAAAACTTTTTTTAGGTATGTGAGAACGTCGGCGGTCGTCTTCTAGTCCGATACGACGGCGCTGATGAAGACCTCACCCAGTTCTGGATTTTCTTCTCGAACCCTCGACTGAGTAGCTTCGGCTTCGTTACCAATAAGGTAAGTCAATTTAATAGGGATGTTTAATAACTAGAAAAAAATAGTTCGTCTGTTAGATTATCTAAAAATATTGGATAAGTATTTTTGTTTTAATTTTTTATAAAAATTGACGAAGATAAAACGCGTCAAAGATTTGAGTGAGGGTTTGTGACGTCACTGACCGGTGAAAATGCCATAGTAATGTCTTAGAATATGACGTCACACGAGTTTTCAAAGCACTGTATCGTCTTCATTGTTTGTTTACGTGAAAAAAGAAAAAATACGTGTCCAATATTTTTTGGAAATCTATCTGATGGACTAATTTTTTTTTTTGTTTACTACCCTATAGCAAACAGTATTTATTTTGTCTAATGATTGTTGAATGTTGCTGTTGTGTTGTCTGTGGTTTTACCTAGATTTTTACTATGGAAGGAGAGGGATGAGTTATCTTCCTGGCCTTGTTCAATTTCTACATGAGGTCGGTGCCACACCTTTTTTTTCTTCCATTCACCCCTGTAATCCTTTCTCTTTCATAGGGAGAAAGAGGAGTCCTGTTAATCTCCAGTCTGTCTGTACGAACCCGCACCGGTTTCAAATCAAATCCATTTATTTTCCAGAATGTAGGTTTAACAGAGTATGGTCTTCTACTACTACTTCTTCTTATCGTGTGGGCAGTAAGGGTTTAATACTCTATGGTAAGGACTAACGACCCCACACACCCTAGTGTTAGAGTTTCAAGGGCCCCTGACATGGTTTAACGACCACCACTTGGCGGCCGGAACCACCGTCTTATACGTGCCTTCCGAAGCACGGAATCATCTTTTTATCAGATAATCAGATTGAGCAGATTGATTGATTCAAGCCTGCAATGTCCTAGCCAAACTGGATACAATTTTACACAGTATGCTTCCCGTGGGAATCGGGACCCACGACCACCGGGTCACAAGGCAAACGCCTGAACCACTTGACCATGGAGGTAGTTCAAAAAACTATAGTGGCTCCTTTACATTCTACCATTACATAATATTTATGGTGTGTACTGTTTACACAACTACCTGCCACAGAGAAGAGACGAGAGTGCGGACTTATAGGCAGTTTAATTGTTTATATTTATATTTCCAATCAATTCTATTTCAAATGTCCTACCTTTAAACTTTCACATTTAAAACAGTAGGAATGCGTCATGCCTTGTACTCTGCTGATCCATTTAGAGGAGAATTTTATTTTTGGTTTAAAAAGAACTCGTCCTTAGAAGTTTTGAATAGAGAGGAGTACTGCCCTAGTGCCAATTTACTTGGGGTTGGCACAACATGTTTCTTTTTCCGTTCTTAGTATTAAACAAGAAAAGTCGTCTAGTAAGTAGGTACATAATTTGATAATTATTATAGAGGACAGTCGTAGTCGCATGCCACCTTACTAATGGCAACTAGCAGCTGACTTCTGTATCAATGAGAAGGCTATGAAGGCGCGTCAGGTATATCGGTGGCATGCGACTACGGCTGTCCTCTATAAATTATTTAATTTAAGCTAAGAAAAATAAATGTAAGACTGACGGCCAATTAAAAGTCCTCACTTCTAAAAACAGATTACAAAGAAAGTGTGTGAACAACACAATACAGCCACAAAAAAACATACAGTATAAACATTCAAGCTTAAACTAAATTCACATTTTTCACATTTTACATGTCATACTGACACTGAACATTGAACACTGAACACAAACACTGAAAAACCTGAATAAACTAAATCTTACTTAAAAAAGCTAAAGCTTATGCACTTTCTGGTCAAGGACACACTCGTTATGAAAGCATTTAAATCATGCTGTTTACACATGTTTTAAAGTTTCTACTTACACGCACTTAATTAAATTAATATTGTGTACTTAACTTTTATTAAGTAGACTTTTTTTTAAACTCAAGGTTTTTTGATAAGATTGTGTTATTGCATAATTTGTTTAGGATTCATGGCCTAGAACTATACTGCATGTCTATAGGTCATCTCTCATATCTCATGAATTTGTGGTAAACAATCTGCATATAAGATGTATTTAGCGATTATTACGTTTATTTAGACCTATTCGGACACATATCTGCATGGTGCCAAGATTTTTCTGAGATTAAAACTGTGGTCTTTTGTGTTTTTTTTTTGTTTTGTTTGTTTCGGTCTTCTTCTAGAGCAATAGGAAACACACTGTGTGGTCAAGTGGTTTTAAAACATACACTCGAGAGCAATGAATCCGGGTCACTTAAAGAATCCTAAAAATCTCGGAAACTAAAAATGCTAGGTTAATGCAATAAATTGTATTTAATAGACAATGTAATACTCCCTAAATGAAGGTATTAAAACTTCTTAGTTATTGTAAAGTTATATGATAAAAAAATCAAATTTGAAAAAGGGCCACTTTCGAAGATGGAACTACGAAATTACAGCATTTGGTTTTGCTTTTGTTTGTAATCTGTCATTTATGTGGGTACATAAACCATGTTGATAGTGCTCTATATTCATTATTCAAGCTGAAATTATGTCGCTTACGCCTGAAGAATGCACCAGAATACTTACAATAAGAACATTAACATTATGACGGTGCATTGTCAGTACATCTACGAAAACATAATGTATGTTTACTCAAAAATGCATGTAATGTTGTCATTATTTTGACAAACTTGTTTGAGCAAAGTCGACCTTGCCGGTCTGTTTCAAGGAGCGGCCGGCAAAGTTTTGCTGGCCGCTCTAACAGGCCGGCAATGTTTTGCCGGCCGCTATTTTGACGTTTCAACGTTTTAAAAAATCAATTCCAAAAAGATTTTATTTAAAACACAGCTGTTTGTACGTCTAAAGGTAAAAAAAAAAAAAGATTTAAATGAAGTAATAAATGAAGAAATAATCCAGCAGTCAAACACCGCATTAGAATTATCGCAAACTATCAGTAATATCAAACCGGGAAAGTCGGTGTTGAATTTTAGTAACTGTACTTTTCATAATTGTCATTTTAATTAAAAGTCTAGTTAATTAATATATTTTTTATTTAAATTACTTGCTGGTTTTATTTAGATTAGGTACTTGCATTTTTAAATAAAGCACTATACAAACCTTGGCCCACAATGACTGCTTCGCTGGTCACGCTATGATTGCCTCGAGCTAGCCTAGCTACGCTCTAGGCCTTTCAGCTTGGCCATCATTGCAGCCCTTGCTGTCCTCGCTGTAAAGGCCTCGGCCTACGGTCTCGGCCTTTATCTCAGGTCGTCCATCAAGTGCTGCACGCTGACCGCGCTGTGTCGGCCTGGAGCTGCGCTACGCTGCGCTGTCGGCCATCATCAGCGCGACCAGCAAAGTAGTCATTATAGACCGCGGCAGTAATGTACTAGAGAAAAAATCTGCATCTTTTTAGTAAAAGAGGTGACAGACACAATTATATTACTAGGAATAGGGCCCAGTTAGTGCAGCCAGGCTTCAGACTCGCTAAGGTAGACTCATCTTTCATGGGGTACTGTTTGAGATGCTATAACAAAATTCCACAAAGCATTCTTGAACTGAATGAGACGAAATTTAAAACATGTATCAAACGCACACTATGCAAGCAAGCATATTACAAGTTAGACGATTATATCGCTGATAAAAATGCTTGGCTCAATGCCGGTCCTGCTCCACAAGGACAGGACGCTTAAATGAATAGCATTTAATAGGAAGAAGAAAGAAGAAGAAGAAGATTGTACAACTATCTTTGCAATGTATAAATTCAATCTCTTTAGTATTATATAGTCGCATAGCACATATTGTGTGAGTACTATGTACTAGAAAGCTGTCATTCTCTGGAAACCTACATTTATTTTTCTATTTTTTATTTGACTTGGATATGCCCTGGCGATTAAGAGTGTGTCATGCTCACTTAAGGCGCCTCCCCGACCAAAACGCCACGCAAACCGTTTTTGTGCAGTTTTTTGGAGCTATCTACTTGTTATTTAAAAGAAATATCAACTAATAAAAAACATATTAAATTTCTACATAATCTTGATTCCATAATTGCAGATTTATTTTTATTTTTTATTGAGTATATCTTTAATAAATCTCCTTCCAACACAACCCCCGAAATGAGAAATAGTGATTAATAACACGCATCTCCTCGTAACGTAAACATTATTTAATTTTGCTACTGACACTAATGGATAGACAATTTAATAATGAACATTTTGACACAAATAAAAATTCCAAAAGACCAAAATTTTATTTTATATAGATTTTATTCTAAAATATGGGCGTATTCACTACTGTACAGTACAGAGGGAACGAATGCTCAAGGTTAATTGGTCAGGGTACGGCCTTAAATGTCTCGCTGATGGTGGCGGGTGTGTCGGGTCATTTCGTTCCCTTTAAAATGGTTGAGTGGAATGGTGGCTGATACATGCGTCATGCTCGTGAACGGGTGCTGTCAGTTGTGACTGGTCACCTCTTAGTTGCCACGGCTTGTTTGAATTATTATATTATTTTTAAATCGTCGTTTTGGCTTTACTGTCGACACTTATCGTGCACAACTTGCTACATCGTTCTCACATGATAATATACCAATCTCGATATGAATGATGTAACCAAAGTTTTGTAACAATATTATGATTTAAAAGAGTATCCATGAAGTTTCTTGCCATTCTTCTCATGAGACCAACGCTTTGGAATCGGCAACTACAGTACACTGACAGTTATTATGCCTTGTGAGTGGGACTGTAGCTTAGTTTATTAGCTTATTAAAATTTAGTATTTGTTCGACTATTCAAAAGAGCCTGTAACTGGCCAACTTGAAATAAATGATTTTGATTTTGAATGCTGGAAACCGGCCGGAGTCAGCGCGATACAGCCAGGACTGTCGGTGTGTCGCTGTCAACAGTACAAAGAGTTCTCCGACGTTACGAAGAAACTGGTTCTAACCTACGCAGACCAGGAACGGGCAGAACCAGGTGTACCACAGCACGAGAAGACCGATACTTGGTGAACACCATGCTTCGAAATCGCTTTCTCACAGGAACTGAACTCACAAATCAGTTTCGACGCCTCGGAGGAAGTAACCCAAGTGCATGGACAGTAAGACGTCGGCTTGCTGAATCTAACTTAAAACCCCTTAGACCTGCAAACGGCCCTAAACTGGAGCGTGGGCATCGTATTTCAAGACTAAGATATGCCCAGAGCCACGTAAATTGGAGTATTGAAGATTGGTCAAAAGTTATGTTCTCCGACGAATCAAAATTTATGCTCTACAAGCACGATGGAAGACACAGAGTGTATCGAAGACCAGGGGAAAGATTCAAGCAAGCATGCATCGAAGAAAAAGTAGCCTACGGTGGTGGGTCTGTACTTGTGTGGGCCGCAATTTCTTCTGAAAGTCGCACAGAGCTGGTGATAATAGAAAACGGCTCTTTAACTAGCGTAAGATATGTGGAAGAAATCCTCAATGATCACGTTGGTCCATTTATGGTCAATTTAGGTGAGGATGCTATATTTATGCATGACAATGCCCGACCTCATACAGGTAGGATTGTGAATGACTACCTTCAAGAGATGAACATTACTCGTATGGAGTGGCCAGCGCGCAGCCCGGATATCAACCCGATCGAGCATGCTTGGGACGAGCTAGGCAGATGCGTAAAACAACGAAACCCTCCCCCAATCACGCTTCGTGAGCTCAAAATTGCTCTCACAGAGGAATGGGAGAATATTCCCCAAAATCGTATAAGGAACTTGGTGTACAGCATGCCAAACCGCGTAAACGCAGTAATGGAAGCACGAGGAGGCAATACGAAGTATTAAAATTCAAGAAAATCGTTATAAAGTTCAAAAATTTCATGTTTCCTATTTTTGTTTTAAGGAGAGATCAGCAGTTTTTTTCTTTATGTAATTTTGTGTTAATAAAATGTATGGTGACTCATATTTTTTTTACTTTCATTTAAGGAGTATTACATTGTCTATTAAATACAATTTATTGCATTAACCTATCATTTTTAGTTTCCGAGATTTTTAACATTCTTTAAGTGACCCGGATTCATTGCTCTCGAGTGTAGTATGTTTTAAGTAACCGACCGTTTTTCCTTTTGTAAAGTTCCTCCATGAAACGAACCTGCTTCACTGTTTTATTCTTAGAAAGCGATCAATATAATGCCTTCAAAGTTCGCCCCGCCTGCCTGCGTCTGGTCTGATTTCCAAGTATTTTGGGCCAATATGGAAGCTTCGAGCATTATTAATTGACTCGTACAATTATCCACATTTTCTTGTCTTGAAATAGGGATTTTGCAAAGTTGTGGATCGTATGTTACAGATGCGAAAGCTGTTTCAGTGGCCCAGTTTTAATTTAGGTGAATGTGCAATAATAAACTCGCCTGAACATTGTATTTTTATGTTCGAATCAGTCGGTATGATTGATTCCACCGAATGACAAAATCGGACAAACGTTTCGGAAAATGCTCAAACTGACTACCGATGGTATATATGAAGGCAGAGGGTCCAACATCTTAAATGAAACTACGAAATATAGCGGTAATAAACTTTTACTCCAATAGCACGTTATTTAAAATAAATCACTATATAATTCAGATATAATTTAAAAACTCTATAAGCGCTACAGCATGTGCACCGGGCCAAGCCTGCGACAAGAATGATCCCCTCCATGCCAAGCGCTCGTTTATAAAGACCGGCTCGAGCAGTGGGGAAAGTGGCGCGGCCTTAGTGACGCCTTGCGCTGGGCACCTGGCCCGCTGCACGTGCTGTTTACAACGGCGACGCACGCAGGCGAAATATCGATAATATAAAAAGTTGGCAAAAACTAAAATGTACAAATTTCACGCTAACTGGTTTCTATTGTTTAAACAACATTCTTAGTAAAACAGGGTAGTTACCTCCGTAAGCGACCCGTCCCCTTTGATTCTTTGTTACCTAGTATCTTAGTCCAAAGTTCAACTTGTTAAGCAGCGGGCGTGTTTTGTTTCATTTATTTTTTAAATTCAACTGTAAATTGTATTTACTCAAAAATGCATGTAATGTTGTCATTATTTTGACAAACTTGTTTGAGCAAAGTCGACCTTGCCGGTCTGTTTCAAGGAGCGGCCGGCAAAGTTTTGCTGGCCGCTCTAACAGGCCGGCAATGTTTTGCCGGCCGCTATTTTGACGTTTCAACGTTTTAAAAAATCAATTCCAAAAAGATTTTATTTAAAACACAGCTGTTTGTACGTCTAAAGGTAAAAAAAAAAAAGATTTAAATGAAGTAATAAATGAAGAAATAATCCAGCAGTCAAACACCGCATTAGAATTATCGCAAACTATCAGTAATATCAAACCGGGAAAGTCGGTGTTGAATTTTAGTAACTGTACTTTTCATAATTGTCATTTTAATTAAAAGTCTAGTTAATTAATATATTTTTTATTTAAATTACTTGCTGGTTTTATTTAGATTAGGTACTTGCATTTTTGAGTAAAGCACTATACAAACCTTGGCCCACAATGACTGCTTCGCTGGTCACGCTATGATTGCCTCGAGCTAGCCTAGCTACGCTCTAGGCCTTTCAGCTTGGCCATCATTGCAGCCCTTGCTGTCCTCGCTGTAAAGGCCTCGGCCTACGGTCTCGGCCTTTATCTCAGCTCGTCCATCAAGTGCTGCACGCTGACCGCGCTGTGTCGGCCTGGAGCTGCGCTACGCTGCGCTGTCGGCCATCATCAGCGCGACCAGCAAAGTAGTCATTATAGACCGCGGCAGTAATGTACTATTACTCAAAAATGCATGTAATGTTGTCATTATTTTGACAAACTTGTTTGAGCAAAGTCGACCTTGCCGGTCTGTTTCAAGGAGCGGCCGGCAAAGTTTTGCTGGCCGCTCTAACAGGCCGGCAATGTTTTGCCGGCCGCTATTTTGACGTTTCAACGTTTTAAAAAATCAATTCCAAAAAGATTTTATTTAAAACACAGCTGTTTGTACGTCTAAAGGTAAAAAAAAAAAAGATTTAAATGAAGTAATAAATGAAGAAATAATCCAGCAGTCAAACACCGCATTAGAATTATCGCAAACTATCAGTAATATCAAACCGGGAAAGTCGGTGTTGAATTTTAGTAACTGTACTTTTCATAATTGTCATTTTAATTAAAAGTCTAGTTAATTAATATATTTTTTATTTAAATTACTTGCTGGTTTTATTTAGATTAGGTACTTGCATTTTTGAGTAAAGCACTATACAAACCTTGGCCCACAATGACTGCTTCGCTGGTCACGCTATGATTGCCTCGAGCTAGCCTAGCTACGCTCTAGGCCTTTCAGCTTGGCCATCATTGCAGCCCTTGCTGTCCTCGCTGTAAAGGCCTCGGCCTACGGTCTCGGCCTTTATCTCAGGTCGTCCATCAAGTGCTGCACGCTGACCGCGCTGTGTCGGCCTGGAGCTGCGCTACGCTGCGCTGTCGGCCATCATCAGCGCGACCAGCAAAGTAGTCATTATAGACCGCGGCAGTAATGTACTATAAGTTTTTCGGTGGATTTAAATGTTGTAATGATGGATTTTACTCCTGGAGGTAAGGAACTATTATTATATCTGTTAAAGCATTATTTTTTAGCTGTATTTCTATGGTTTTGCGTATTTCTTGTAAAATCTGCCGCAATTTTTAGTGTGATCAAACTTCTCTTTGTATAAAAGTATCATATCCAGTGGAGTCAAGCCCTCAAATGTACTTTAAATTGAGCATTACATATTCTTATTTTATAAACATTTACAATGAGATGCTCGTTTTTGCGCACCTTGAACAAACTTTATGAATTTTAGTACTAAGGTAGAATTTTAATAATTTAACATTTATTTTCTCTTTTTCCAGGATCAAACTCTGAAGAGATTTATATTAGTAGACGTACTCTTATTGAATATTATAGAGAGTCTACTTCAAGAAAGGACTCTGAAAAAATGCAGTATCTTTATAAAAAAGTGGAAAATGCTCTAAAACAGACTCAAATTTCAAGTGATGCTAAAAGTGTGTTGCAAAAACTAATACATCAATATAAATCAAAACTTGAGAAATATCAAAGACATTTTGAAAGATGTCTTAATGCGCATAAAGATTGGTTTGACCAATATGTTTGTTTTAACGTCTCGCAATCTCATAAAAGAAAAGTATCGGTTGGTCGACCCTCTAAGGATTTTGAAGAATTAAGTGAAAGAGCTAAACGGCAAAGAACTGAAAATTTACGACAGCAGGTGACATCCGCAGAACTGGCGTATGCCACACAAATGAAATATAGGGAGTGTGGAGAGATAGAAAAATCTAAATTAATAAAAAATGTTTCTCAAGACGTTTTTCCAAGAATGGATAAAAACCATGCCACTCTTTGTCCTGATAAAGCCTTATCTATTGTTATTGAAGGGCAGCTTACGAAGCACCAATATAACATATTAAGAAAAAGTGCAATGGAAGTGAATTGTAATTTATATCCAAATTATGAAGCAATAACCAGAGCTAAAACAAAATGTTACCCTTTTGGTATTTGCACTACAGAAACACGAGCAGAAGTACCTCTGCAAAATCTTATGGATCATACGGCTCAAAGGCTATTATTATCATTAAGTGAAGTAATTCAAAGTCTTAATGAAAGCGAACGTCAACATCTTTGCTTGATCTCTAAGTGGGGATGTGATGGTTCTGGAAGTCATTCTCAATATAAACAAAAATTTCAAAATGTCGAATCAACAGATGAATTTATGTTAATTACATCAATAGTGCCAGTACGTCTTGTGAGTATGGATCATGGGGAAAATATTATCTGGCAAAATCCTCGTCCGTCATCGCCGAGATATTGCAGACCTTTGAGGCTTCAGATGGCTCACGAGACAATAGAATTGTCAAAATTGGAAGCTGAAAATGTAAAATACCAAATAAAAGATTTGGTTCCAACTACAACTGCTGAATGTGTGGTAATACATGATTTGAAATTAACTATGGTTGATGGCAAGATGATTAATGCGCTCACCGATACAAGCTCAGCCATGCGGTGTTATCTTTGCGGGCTTACTTCTAAAGACTTCAATAATATTAGAAAGTGCATCAATAAACAAGTAACTGAAGAATATGGGCTTTCATCACTTCATGCCTGGATAAGATTTGCCGAGTGTATCTTGCATTTAGGATACAAAAAAAAATTAGGAAAATGGCAAGCAAGAGGTGATGACAAAAAAATTGTTGCCAGTGAAAAAAAAAGAATTCAAAAAGAGTTTTGGCAAAAACTAGGGCTACACGTAGACAAGCCTCGCCAAGGAGGAGGAACATCGACAGATGGAAATACTGCTCGAATACTTTTCCAGCATGCAGATGAAACTGCACAAATAACCGGAGTAACTTTAAATATTATAAATAGATTTGCCTACGGACTGCGTCAGCTTTTGTTTACAATTACCCATGGTTCAATATGCCCACTACGGTGCACAAGATTTTAGTCCATGGGCCCCTCATTGTAGACAATATAGGCATTGCTATAGGTCTTTTGAGTGAAGATGCTCAAGAAAGTAGGAATAAAGATCTTAGAAAATACAGACAAAACTATTCAAGAAAATTCTCGAGAAAATTAACAATGGAAGACACTTTCAACAGATTAATGGTATCTTCAGACCCATACATTACTGGGTTAAGGAAATTACCGCCAAAAAAGCGTGTAACTTTAAGTGCCAGTGAAACATGTTTAATCCATGATGATTATATTAATAAATAGTTTATTTATTTATTTTGCATATCATTTACAATCCTATGTTATGAGTATTTTTTACCGTTAACGCTTCTATAACATTCAATTATTATTATTCATTCATATTCATATTATTTCATATTATTTTTATTCATTTAATTATTATTGTAAAACTCGTTCAAAAAACTGCAATTTGGATTTTTGCCAACTTTTTGTGATATTTCGCCTGCGTGCGACGCCGTCATATACATATATTACCGATCGGCACAAGGATATTGAGAGCCGTTTCAGGTCGGGTTTCTTGTCCAACAAAATGCTCCTAAACCGAACAAAACTCAGTAATGGTTTGTCACGCCCTTTTACGAAACTCCACCTACACAACCTTTGACACTTGCCCTATGATATTCTAATTCAAGCTTCGGGTGTCCACCCTCCAGTAATGAAGTTAGTTTAGCTCCAATCAGATGTTTAATTAACTCGTTTTCTTCTTTTCAAACACAGGGAAAACATGCATTTTATGCTATCATGCGTTTTACAAGGGCGGGTTGGATTTCAAGTTTCGTCTCTCACTCTGTAGTTTTGTTTGACAAATTTCGGCGTCAGCATCTTCCTCTAAAATACAGTCTTGTGTAATCGGAAGTAACAAACAATATGTAAGAATGAAAATCCTGCGAAAATAACAAAACCATTAAATTCTAATCGACGTGCTTCATATAAAATTAAAAGAAAAAGAAAGAAAGAAAGAAAATTTATTTATTATACAAGCGCTATCGATTTTGAACGCCATCCCGTGAGGTCGCTCATCTAGCTAGCCTATAGTTCAGAGTAATTTTAGCTCCAATCAAAGCTCTATTGTTAATTTATTTATCAATATTCCGTACTACAAGTATGTAGGTCGACAAACATGAGAAACCGTAATTCTAGTCACTTGAACCGATCGGTTTGATTGACCTCGATACTAATAGCAGTCTTCAACCGGTAATGTGTTAATGATTTGGTGCAATGCAGAGTGAGCAGTACAATCGGAAATATGAATTTAGATATTTTGTTAGTTAAGTCCTTTTATTTTAACATCTTTGACAGTCTAACTTTCGTACTTCTGACTCCCCTAAGGTAAGACAGTCTTACCAAGGGGTAACGTGTTAATTCGTATTGCCCAGTAACTGGGCTTTGTATAAACAGGGCAGTCGCGGGTCGTATTCAGGTGCAACCGTTGAGACGAGAAGCCACACATAGTTTGGAAATAACACTCTTTTTTTGGGGCAGTCGTGTAAAAAGCTAGACACTATAGGGTCTAGGTGGATAATAATGTTAATAAATTACGTCCTTGGGAATGTTTGATAATTACCGATATAAACTTGTGGTAAACCTGTATCTGTAGACTTTAGGTAATCGTTGCCTTCGCGACCTGAATCTTGCTGAAATAGGCGCAAGGGCGTGGACACTTGCACGGTTAGAAACGAATCTTCTGTAGTGGCTGAAGTCGGGCTGTATGGATGAATGTCCAATAATTTATAACTTAACAGACAAATGTGTTACTGAGTGATTGTTCCGCCACTTCTTCTCTAAGTTTCAACTTTAAGAAGTGGTTTCTGACTGTCGTCTGTAATTTGCTCGAAAAGTGCTCATTATCATCCTTATGGAAATAAAAATGACCGGTTAACAATGATGATGATGAGTGATGATTACCTTATTTAAATAATTATTCATGTGACTAGAATCTTGAATTATAAGGGGGAGAGAGACCAATTTGCACCTACCAAAGTTTGACAGGTTATTAAGGCGTATTAAATAAATAAATCTGGAATGATGTGTTAGTAAAAGGAGTTAACGATAGCATGGCGGCTGATGACAGGGGATGATGGAAGAAAAACACATTTTGTGCCGATCCCGAGTCCTATGAGACATATGGCGGGCACAAGTGGCAAGGAAGATAATTATTTGAATACCTGACTTTTGATTTTGATGGTATTGTACATAATATTAAATGATTTGTGCGCAGGGTTCACCGTGGCAGTTCAAGTACCCCGGCAAAGTGAACAAGTTCTCGTGCAAGAACAAACTGAGCACACAACTGCGGCAGAGCGCCGAGGAGGCTATCTCGGAGCCCACGCCCGCGGACCTGTTCCAGGTGAGATTTACTATCTGAAAATTATGTATCTGTATTACTAGCTTATGACCGCGGCTTCACCCCCGTGGTGTTTGATAATGATCCTACGGGATCATAATACCGAAATAAAAAGTAGCCTAGGTGTTAATCCAAGTTATAAACTATCGGTGTGCAACGAGTTGCGAGAAAGAGTAACAAACTTCCATCCATCCATTCTCACAACTTTCCCATTTATAATTATAGTAGAATTTAGGTAAAACCCGTGCATCTGTTGGTATTTACTATTGGTGAAAATTAAGTAGGTACTTCCATTGAAACTATCAAAACACCCATAATTGTTGCCCAGTTAATTTAATAAGAAACTGTTGATCCTACCTAGACCCATCAGTTTAGGGCTCTGCATTGTCTTTCAGGACTTCAGATTCACATATTGTATAATTGAAATAATAAAATAAAAAAAAGTAACGACGAATTGAGAACCTTTTTGGAGTCGGTTAAAAAGAAGGACCAACCAACAGGCAATAAAACAAAATAACCTGTGATTTGACTAAAGAATAGTACATTGCTATCCGAGGGGCGAAAGTTACTTATTTAGTCCCGAGACGGGGTTTGGCGCCCGTAACGTGACGAGGGCTCTAATAGTTCGAGGGACTAAATAAGTAATTTACCCGAGGTAAACACTGTGCTTTTCATTACGAATACGAGGAAAGTAAAAATAAGTACATAAATTATTAGCTAACGAAAAAAATTGTGTTGATCGGATTGTCGCTTTCCCGCTTATATTGTTTTTTTTGTCCTCTGGTCGTCCAGCTATACAGCCAGTATTTTTCATGTTCATCATTAAAAAAATTGACTAGATTTTGCTGAAATCTAAGTTATTTTAGAGAAATAATTAAAACTCATAGATTAAAACTCTTTAGATAAATATAGACGAATTACTTATTCCAAATAACACATTTTTTTAAATGTATTTAAGTGTTGTCTCGAAATTTCGAGATAGATGTGCCGGAAATAATTTAGTCCTAAGGAAGTCTCCGTTTCTTGTCTCTGTTCTTCGAAGTTTAGGCTAATAGGCACTACCTATTCCTATCACTAATGATCAGTAACGCTATTCCTCGAAATGGTTTTTCAATTACAACATTAAAAAAAATATGAACAATGACCATTTGTATGTTCCCAATATCAAAGTTACAACTATAATTGTGGCAATATTTGTTGATAATACAATAATCAACGAATAATGCCACAAATATAGTTGTAACTTTTTCAGTAGCAATAAAGTATCGAATGTAGTCATCCATGTGCCGTGCCATCATAGTTTGGTCAGGCTGTGCAAATTTGAGTATATTTTCTACTCACTACGAACAAGAAAGCCATTAATACTTTTTACCCCTCTATTCCACAGCCAAACCAAACCCAAGAATCTCACAATTTCGTGAGCGGCATGAAGGTAGAAGCTTTAAGTCCCCAAGACATGCGCACCGTCCGTCCGGCAACCGTCACCAAAGTGTTCAACAATCTAAACTTCCTCGTTGTCATTGACGACCACGTGGAGGACTATGAAGACTCCAAGATGGCGTGGCTTTGTGACTCCATGCATCCATACATATACCCCATAGGATGGGCACAGAAAAACGGCCTCGCCTTCAAAACCCCCAAAATCTGGAAAGAAGGACCGTTCGATTGGGACGAGTATCTCACAATGACGTCATCAGTACCAGCCCCCGATTACTGCTTCGGCAACAAAACGCCACTGAAAGGTATTAAAGTCAATATGAAATTAGAGGCCGTTAATCCGCAAAATCATGAAGAAATACACGTTGCGAATGTAGATTGTATTGTGGAGCACATGTTATTTGTGGAGCTCCTGCCTATAGGCGAGAAATACTGGTATGCACAAGACAGTGACTTGTTGCTGCCTGTCGGTTGGTGCGACAGCAATGACTACGCTTTACACATTCCCGATACTACGATAGAGAGGGAGCCGGTTGAGGATAAGACTGTCAAAGAGGAAGTGAAGAGTTCAGACGAATGGTGCGATAGGATCTTCTTTAACTATAAGTGTTACGCGGGACCATCGATAAGCAAGAACAAGTTATCTCAGTTGCCAAAGCACGTGGGTCCGGGGCCGTTGTCGCTGGTGCTCAAGGAGGTGCTCAACAAGATCATCTCGACGTCCTATAAGCCTGCTAAACTGCTCAAGGATTGGGAGACTGAGGGACCTCCGGAAGAGGGTATGAGGCTCGAGATGTTGAGGGCTAAGTGAGTATTCGACGATGTTTTTATCTGAATTTCCTGTAACGGAAACACTGAAGTATTTTTATAAAATAAATAAATACTGATTACAGTACAAACACAGGCCTCCTCTCTATAAGAAGGATTGGGCTGTAATCCTCCACGCTCGACCAGTGTGGGGTGGTAGATGTCACATGTCTTCGTTGTTTTTTGTTCTGGAACATGTCGGTTTCCTCACGATGTTTTCCTTCGCCTTTTTTTTGGGAGCAGTGGTGATAAAATTTATTGCTAAAAGTAATGCACCTGCCTGGGTTTGGATCCACGACATGTTGCTTGTAAGACGCGGCCGCCACCGCTTGGCCACCGCTGCTTTCCTATGTGCAATAATATTATTAAGAAATTTTCCCACTTTCCAAAGCAAACCTTACTTTGCTCGCTAGTTTAACTTTGAGACGAGGCGTCACTAGTCGGAAATCTTCTGTCATTTCTTATATACCCTCTATAGTATTGCATCTCTAATTGCAGACTGAAATCCAGCACATACCACGCATATGTACCGATAGCTGTGGCGGCGCCGCAAGTGGCGTCGTTCTGCCGCGACGTGTGCGTCAAGCTGCAGGCCTGCCCGTGTCTGTTCGGGCCCACTGAGACCGTCACCTGCCCCAACGACTGCCAGAACCGAGACAAGTCTACCTTCCGTAAGTAATCAAGGATCTTCTAAATTTTTTTTGAGAGTTACCTTGAGTGCAAATGGCATTAAATTAGAAGGATCATGGATAGGTTTTAGTCAGTAAGACCTGACACTGACCTTCTGCTCCGCCCAGAGCGGGAGGAGTCACTAGATGATGATGGCGACCGCGACAGCCACTGCTAGTGGAACCGCGTTCGCTGACCAACCTTTTGCAGAAAGAGCCGCTGACGCGTGCATTCTGAACGCTCAACTTCATAACCAGTGAGACGGACTTGTTATTCTCCGAGTGAATTCGCAACGAATGCTTAATTTCAGTAGTTATAGATATTAGTTTTATGTAACAATTCAGTTAGGATTACGTAATTAAAGTGAAGGACGGCAAGGTAGCCCGCGATATTTGAATTTTCTTATGTTTTTTCATCATCATCATCATCATCATTTCAGCCGAAAGACGTCCACTGCTGGACTTGGCCTCCCCTAAGTGTCGCCACATTGACCGGTCCCGTGTGTCTCGCATCCAGCGGGTCCCCGCAACCTTCACCAGGTGCACGGTCCACCTAGTGGGAGGCCTTCCAACGCAACGTCTTCCGGTTCGCGGTCGCCACTCCACAACTTTCCGGCCCCATCGGCCATCCGTTCTGCGAGCAATGTGCCCTGCCCATTGCCACTTAAGTTTGGCAATTCTTCGGGCTATGTCGGTAACCTTGGTTCTCATGCGGATTTCCTCATTTCTGATTCGATCACGCAAGGAAACTCCGAGCATAGCTCTCTCCATTGCCCTTTGGGTGACTTTGAGCTTTCTGATGAGGCCCATAGTGAGCGACCACGACTATGTTTTTTGCGTTAATACAATTACGCGGGTTACCTTGTCGCATCAACCCTAAGGCGCATTTATCGCATTGAGGTTACCCTGTAATGGTAGATGTAAGTTGGAAATTAATAAAAAGACTTACTGCCGCACTCAGAGAGCTTTAATGTTTACTTAGGCCGTCACTTAGTAAACGTTTTGACAGTTTTGTCGTACAAAAGTATGTCAAACCTTTACCAAGTGAAGGCTTAAGTAATCATTAAATATCTCTGAGTACCTCAGTTAATATTTTTGCGACTATTATAATAATATTAATTAGATAAGGGTGTTATCTATACAAATAATAAATCTGCAGAAAAGATATTTTTGTACATTGAAAATATTTAAAAAAGGTATCGTCAGGGTGTTAAAGGATAACCAACAGAACTCATTTCTCATGGCCAGTTTTATTGCAATACTAGCTTTTGCCCGCGGCTTCGCCCGCGTGTATGTCGGAAAATATCCCACGGGAACGGTCTATCACCCGTTTACTATTTAAAGTACTAGCACAATGTTTTATGAGTGCTACATTGAGTTATACCGTAAAATGTGATTTTTGACCCCAAAATCAAAGTCGTGTCCCAGCAAAAATTTTTGCGTAGGGGGTACTTTAGTTTGATGTACAGAATGCTTGGTTGACGTATGTGTGAAGGGTTAATTTATACCCTGTATTTGGGAAAAGACTAGGCAAACGACGACTAGGAACGTACGACCTTTATTAAAAGTACCCCATTTGTTAATCTAGGTAAACAATGAGAAAATCCTCTTTATTCTCTATCCTGTGAGAATTAGAAAAAAATAGTTACGTAAATAATCCCCGTCGGTGATTTTAATCAATATTACTCAGTAAAGTCATACATAGTAGAACGATTATTAATCAAAATTACAAATTCCAGATAACAACACCGAACGTCGAGGAAGACCTAAAGGCAGCCTCAACGGTCGAAGAAAAAAGAAAAAAGCGGCTCCGGAGAAGAAAGAAAAAGAGCTGCTGCCATCGCAGGAGAGCGAGAGCAACAAAGACGTGGAGTCTGTGGCGAGCTCGGGCTCCACGCCGCCGTCGGAGCCCGGCACCAGGCCTGGCTCGCCTGACTCCGCGCCGCGTCGCGCCAAGCGAGCCAAGCACCACTACCCCAAGTTGGAGATGAAGACCCGCGGCGCCAAACTACCCAACTTCGCCCTCCAAATGAAAGAAGCCCACTGGAACAAGAAAGACGTCCAAACAATGTACAGCAACACTTGCGTCAAGAAACAAAACTTGCAGGACAGCGACACAGAGAACGAAACGAGTTCCAACTCGAGAGATGCCAAAAATATTTCCGACGTGTCCGACTCCGAGGAACCAGAACTGAAAAAGTTGAAATTCAACACTTATGACCCTCTCCCGTCCGATAACAAAATGTTCGAAAAACACATGGCGATGTCCTGGATGAAGGGGAAACTGAAGCTGTCTTCAAACCCTCTCGACTGGTCGGTCGATGACGTCTACGCGTACTTAAGAAGCACTGACGACTGCAAACTGATTGCAGAGAAGATGAAGCAGGAAGAGATAGACGGCCAAGCCTTCGTGATGCTAGATCTCCCCGTCATTAGGGAATTTTTGCACATGAAGAAGGAATTCGCAATCCAACTTAGTAAACATATAGCTATGATGAGGTGGTATATAATCAATTTTGAAGAATGTGGTGAATCGTGATTTTGTTCCTTGTTCTATTCTTTGTCTAGTCCACAATAAAGTATTTGTTGAATAATTATAAACGCATTTATGTCTTCAAAAAACACGAACATCAAACGATTATGACTGTCCTTTATAAAATTATACTTATTATTAAGATAATTAAGAATTATAATATTGTTTTCTACTTTTAAGACCGCGGTTTTATTAGTCTGCGATTTTATTCGTAGTCGGGTTTTAGTTTTTTAAGCAATTTTTTTTATTTCTTTTAAATAATGATCTACTAGGGATGACAAAAAAAAATTAGTCCGTCAGATAGATTTTCAAAAAATATTGGTCACATATTTTTCTTTTTTTACGTAAACAAAAAATTAAGACGATACAGTGCTTCGAAAACGCGTGTGACGTAACAGTTCAATACATTTTAACCAGCGAGTGACGCCAATAATTTTATAAAACAGAAAATTAAATTATTATTATTATTATTATATTATTATTATTATATGTATAGTTAGGCAGGCTATGCTTCGTCTAAAACTTTTTTTTTTTTTAGGGGTTGGGAAATTATCAAATATCCCCTCCCGCTCTTGGGCAGAGCGAAAGGGAGTGTCAGACTTCTACTGACTAAAAACCACCCATGTTCTTTCTTAGCCATATATGTCAAGGCCGCGGGATCTCTTACAACATTCCGCAGCCCCGACGGGCGTTGGCCCTTGCGGGCCCCTTCCATGTTGCTGACATCTCTTTGAGGCGCGCGTGGAACACGAACGCGCCGTCGACACGGCCTGTCGTCGTCGTAAGACGGACGGACGGCGAGCTAGCCCATCACTCACCGTCCACAGGCCCGCGTCTATGGTGGCCGGAAGCCGTCACGTGGAGCCCCCCGACGCCCGGAGCGTCCCCCGCGGCGGTTGAGATGTGAGGTTCTCTCCCTCTCACGTTTCGCCGCCTCCTTCGCTAGCATCACTGCTTCGCAGAAGGAGGCGACGGCGTCCCATTCTTCCTCGCCCCGGACCATGGCTTGCACCAGGGCCGGACGCGAGAGGTCGCCGCCGCCGATCGCCGCTACGAGAACACGGCGGGGCTCCGCCCAAGCGGGGCACACCTCCACTGTGTGCTCCACCGTGTCCTCCGGCCGATCCTCGCAATGGTCCGGGCGTTTCCTCCCGCCTGATTCGGTGCAGGTACCTCCCGAAACAACCGTGTCCGGCGAGGACCTGCGTCTAACGGAAGGTGAGGGCGCCCTGTGGCGCCTCTCCAGCCACTCCTTAAACAGGGGACTTACCGCCACTATCGTGGCGTGCCCTGCACGGGGTTGCGACAGTCGCTCTCTCCATGTCGCCATGAGATCACACCGGAGGTCTGTCTGCCGCGCAGAAATTTGCCGCGGCAACGGGGTGACTCGAACTCCCTGGTGTAGCGCCTCCGCGCGCCATTCATGCAGGCACGCGAGGACTAAAAAAAAAAAAAAAAAAAGGACTAGCCTTACGGCCATCACCTTTTGGGGCGCGTTCAGGTAGTGGGCGGCCCGCTTTCTCAAAGCCCGCGTCCACACCGGGGCCCCGTAAAGGGCCATGGACCGCACGATCCCCGCATAGATCCTCTGGCAGGAGGCGTTTGCCCCCCCCAGATTGGGCAAGAGCCACCTAAAGGCAGCCCCGGCCCGCTCCAGTCTGCTAGCCAAACGTCGGAAGTGCTCCACGAAGTTCCACCGGCTGTCGAGGACGAGTCCTAGGTACTTCAAAGTACACTCGACGCCGATTTTGGGTGTGCTGTTTCGGCTGTAAGCAAGTATTAAGTTATTCCCTAATTTAAAAAATATATGATATGTTATAAAAAAATGTCCGCAGTGACGTCACCGCCGAACATCGTAAAGTAGCCGACACAAGAGGAGATCCTGTTCCAAGTGGCGCAGCCCGGCGAGGTGGACAAGCCGTTCATCATCGAGTGCGAGGCCGAAGGCCAACCGGCTCCTAAGTACGCCTCCTTGTTGATGTTGAAAAACGGAGAATGGAGCAGAGACATTTTCAATAAAATGCTCTATTTCTTAATTCAAGTTAAGTCAGAACTCTCCTCGTGTCCGAATGTTTCTGGTTTTAGTTTTTTTTGAAATTTTAATTATTGCCCTTTAATAGAGAAGATGATCCTTATGTTTAATGCCAACTGAAACGTGAGAGTACCTACCATGCCTGCCTCTTATCCACTAGACAACATTTGACGCGCGACATGTTGCGCAACATTGGCTGTCTACGCATGATCAGTCGTCGGCGGCATGCCCCCAGAGGAACTAGTGTTGATTTCAGCAACGCTGTTGAAATTGTATCGAAACATTCATTAAAAAGAAAAAAAACACGTTGCTGGGTTAGAAATAAGGTACTTACAAGATAAAAAAAAATATTCAGTCATCTCCGTAGATGGACGTTTTACGATGAGCAAAATAGACTCAACTGCATGTTGCACGGAATCAAACAACAACACACGGAATCATCAACAGACTAATGACCCGGGGGTCATTAGTCTTGATCACCTTTGGAATGAAACCATTTTGATTTTGCCTGCAGCAGAGAAGTGTACTCATTATGAAAGCGTCCCCAGAAATGTTGCCTGATGAGCTGGATCCGCTTTCAACGATCCACATTAAGCACGTGGAAATATACTACAGCTAACAATACAATTTTTACCAAGCCCTTACCTCAAGTTATTTGAAAAAAGGACGGAAAAACATCCTGGAGTACCAACACATAATTCAGGAAAATTATGGCAAGTCTTTAAGGATCACCTACCCGACGAGCGAAGACCAAGGCAATTATACTTGCGAAATCAGCAACGGTTTCGGAACTGATCAATCTTATTCCATACAGCTTATTTTTGAAGGTGAGTTTTTTTATTTTTCATCGTACTAGATGGAAACTCAGTGCAATGGTCTTCGATTTTTTTTTAAAGGTGGTGTATCTAGAAGAATAAACAGGAGGCAGAGGCGAATACATCAATGGCGGGATAACGTCGCCCTGTCACAGTTGGCAACGTCGCCAAACTACAACTACAAAGTATAAAAATAATTAAAAAGTTGTGGTTACAGGAAATAATATTAAAGAGAACGGGAATTCTAATGTTAAAGTTAGGGAAATAGTAAAAAAGTCATGTCTCTGTAAATCAGTCGTGCGTGCCCAAGAGGATTTTTTAAAACGTTATGTGCGGTGGTGGTCAGCGAAACTTATCTAAAAAAAAATATTTCGCTATCAACCACTGCTACTCGGTGGCCGACATCGGTAGTCATCGCCATAGTGGCCCACACTTTTACTTCATATCTTAGGAGCAAGCCTATTGCCATCAACTGACTTAATTAAGAGCAAGCCTATTGCCATCAACTGACTTAATTAGGAGCAAGCCTATTGCCATCAACTGACTTAATTAGGAGCAAGCCTATTGCCATCAACTGACTTAATTAGGAGCAAGCCTATTGCCATCAACTGACTTAATTAGGAGCAAGCCTATTGCCATCAACTGACTTAATTAGGAGCAAGCCTATTGCCATCAACTGACTTAATTAGGAGCAAGCCTATTGCCATCAACTGACTTAATTAAGAGCAAGCCTATTGCCATCAACTGACTTAATTAGGAGCAAGCCTATTGCCATCAACTGACTTAATTAAGAGCAAGCCTATTGCCATCAACTGACTTAATTAGGAGCAAGCCTATTGCCATCAACTGACTTAATTAAGAGCAAGCCTATTGCCATCAAGTGAATTAAGAGCAAGCCTATTGCCATCAACTGACTTAATTAGGAGCAAGCCTATTGCCATCAACTAACTTAATTAGGAGCAAGCCTATTGCCATCAACTGACTTAATTAGGAGCAAGCCTATTGCCATCAACTGACTTAATTAAGAGCAAGCCTATTGCCATCAAGTGACTTAATTAAGAGCAAACCTATTGCCATCAACTGACTTAATTAGGAGCAAGCCTATTGCCATCAACTGACTTAATTAGGAGCAAGCCTATTGCCATCAACTGACTTAATTAAGAGCAAGCCTATTGCCATCAAGTGACTTAATTAAGAGCAAACCTATTGCCATCAACTGACTTAATTAGGAGCAAGCCTATTGCCATCAACTGACTTAATTAGGAGCAAGCCTATTGCCATCAACTGACTTTATTAGGAGCAAGCCTATTGCCGTCAACTGACTTAATTAAGAGCAAGCCTATTGCCATCAACTGACTTAATTAAGAGCAAGCCTATTGCCATCAACTGACTTAATTAGGAGCAAGCCTATTGCCATCAACTGACTTAATTAGGAGCAAGCCTATTGCCATCAACTGACTTAATTAGGAGCAAGCCTATTGCCATCAACTGACTTAATTAGGAGCAAGCCTATTGCCATCAACTGACTTAATTAAGAGCAAGCCTATTGCCATCAACTGACTTAATTAGGAGCAAGCCTATTGCCATCAACTGACTTAATTAAGAGCAAGCCTATTGCCATCAACTGACTTAATTTAGAGCAAGCCTATTGCCAATATCAACCGATGTAATTGGGGGTAAGCCTATTACCATCAACCGACTTAATTAGGAGCAAGCCTATTGCCATCAACTGATGTAATTGGGGGCAAGCCTAATGCCATCAACTGACTTAATTAGGAGCAAGCCTATGCCCATAAAGTTCAACTTTCCTTGTACTCGTAATGAAAAGCACAGTGTTTACCTCGAGTTCAAGACTTATTTATTCCCTCGAACTATTAGCGCCCTCGCTGCGCTCCAGGCGCCAAACCTCGTCTCGGGACTAAACAAGTTACATTGTTACTCATAAGGTAACAATGTACTATTTATTATGGTTCGTTTTTGTCACATATTGGTGGTTCACTACCATTAGATACTCAAACGTGATGTTCGGGTTCGTTGAGCTCGTGTTTTTTTACACCCTTTGTAATATCTTTACGCTGTTGGACACTGGGCCGTGTGCGTTACCCTAGCAGGAAAGTTGTTCCTAGAGTGACATGAGTGAAGCGAATAAATAGTTCCTCATCTGCTGTTACCCTAGCAAAAGATGTTCCTAGAGTGACATGAGTGAAGCGAATAATTAGTTTCTAATCTGCTGTAAGCTGTAAATGTGCACAACATAAAAAATTAGTGCGCTTTGTCGTTTTGTGAAAAAACAGAAAGCCTCTGCCCGCGTACAATGTTTCGCTCTCCGATCATTCGTTTAGAATTTTCCTGCTGGAACAACGTTACTCTGGCAGGAATCGATTTTCCGTTTTTCACAAAACAACAAAGCGCTCAATTTTTTTATGTTGTGCACATTTACAGCTTACAGCAGATTAGAAACTAATTATTCGCTTCACTCATGTCACTCTAGGAACATCTTTTGCTAGGGTAACGCACACCACTGGGCCAACTCTGCACATTCTTCTTCATTTGTGGTTATGTATACAGTTTATGAGACAAAAACATAATAATATAATTATTATGTTGTATTTATTGTTCCAGATAAGGAAAGTAAGTCTACAAACTACATTCATTACATTATTTGGCCAATTGTATTCATAGTTGGAACGGTGCTTATCTTATTACTTATTTTTTTAATCAGAAAACGCAATTACTTTAAAGATACCACACGTCAATCACGAACAACTGTAGTAAGTATTTTACCATTTATACTCGTACATACTTAATACTTATAAATTAAATTGAAGTGTCTGTACGAGCTTTTTACTGAATGCATACGAAGGTATACAAGGTATAAACAGATCCTTCACGAAACGGTCAACCAAGCATTGTTGTATGAAACTCGAAGCCAAAATAATTGCTATGAAATTACGAATCCCATAATCGTAAAAGTGTTTGAGCAAACTCACAATTTTTTTTCAAATACCTGTCAAACGAAAAATCTTGAAAATTATTTTGTTAACGGTCCGTTCAGAACAAAGTGTTCCTTAAAACGCTTTTCGTTTGTGAAATATTAAGCTATAAAGTGCAAACTTTAGTGCCTTTCATTCCAATGTCCATAATTCGCGAGTTAAGCTATTTTGTACGTAGTACTTGTCAAATTAATTTATAGTTGAACTTTTTATTGTTCAGCTGAGTAGTCCTTTCTACCTTTAATTAAATATTTTCATCTGACTTGAATGCGATGTCGAAATTAACGAAATTAATCAACAGAAACCTATGAACGTCCTTGTGAAGAAATACATAGATAAAAAACGTCCGAATCACTATTTACGAAGAAGAGGGTACTTACGGTTGAGGCCAGAGGCCAAATTCAAATAAATAGGACTTTTTTATAAACAGCAGAATTTCTGAGACTGAAATTCTGCGACTCGCGACTCACCAAAATTAAGCTCGTTTGGCCTCGCCCTAAGAAGTTGTTAATCAAACATTATGTTTTTTATCCTCGGTCACAAATCATTGTCAAGGCTATAATAAAATATTAGATAATTACAAACGCATTGTATTTATTCGAACAATACATGGACCTCAAGTTGTTTTACGAAACTTCCTGCACAAAAAATTACAAAGTTTAGCTATAAATGATTTTTCAGTGTCGCGCTCCTGCGAGAAGTCCTCATTGAGATATAAATTTTTCTTGGCGTAAGAAACTTTTACAGGTATTTCTCTGTCAGGCACGTTAAAATCCTGTTCTTGCTCGACATACCTTTCTAACTCCATCTTCTTGGCAGCCAGCCTTTCCATGTTCTCTGCAGACGCAACGTGTTTACCGCGGTCTGGGCCTTTATGCGGCTCCTTTATGTTAATTTCAGATAGCAGGTTACGCTCATTTATTTTTATTTGCACGCATGGGTTCCCACTTAAAAGGTAAATGTTTAAGATTTCGTCTTTACTAACAGTTTTGGCTTTTGGGGAATTATCGTCTAAAGTGGAGTCCATAAGATAATGATCGTTTCTGTAAGCTTCGATTACAGCGTGTACATTTTCCCCTGCAGAAGTATTTGTAGCATAACTTGATTCGTCGTCAAAGTTGCTAACATTTGTTAGCTTGTCTTGGACATGATCTGACACTTTGCGCGACAAAGATGCTAAATCAGTGAATTTTTCATCGTCAATGTCATTTGAAATGTCTTTGTCGTTGCATGACAAAGATGCACAATCATTGGTTTTCCTGCCCTCACTAGAAATTAAAGTCTCAGATGACATAATATGCTGTATCATATCTTTTATAAAGTCTTCCATGTCAGCAACAGCATCCTCTTTATTTTTTTTCAGAATCTCGTTAAACCTTCTTTTGTAAAGCTCAAAGTCACGCATGCCTGCATAAAAGTTGTCAAATATCTCTAGAACAGTCGTTTTGAAAAATTTTATATTTGACTCCAAACTACTTTTCGAGTTATCGTCATGCGTACTTAGTTCTTGTGACATGTTTTTAAATATTTTGGACTCTAATTTATCAAGTTCAGAATTAGTTAAAGATCCTTTGTCTCGTATACATGCAATATCATCTAGATTTGAATCTTTTACAGGCACTTCATCGTGTTCATATTTCTTGTAGTACTCACCTAGGCCCTTCAGCTGAGCTGAGCTGTGTACTACATGGAAGTCGCGTTTTCGAGTGTTGTTAGTGTCTACGTGATCTTCTGGGGAGACTACATGTACTTCCGATTTGCAAACGTTTTTAGCATCTCCTGCATGTTTGGATGTTTGCACGCTGAGACATTGTCTCGGTCTTAGACTATGGTTGGGTTCATCACCTGTATATCAAAGGTAATTTTAAGTCGTTAAACCGCTGGGCAAGTCTCCACATAATGGTGTCAGAAGACGGAAGACGACGTCGCGGTCGGCCCCGAAAGAGATGGCGAATTGGCGAGACGATTTGGACGAGTATTGTTGGGGCTGGTACGAGGAGGCGCAGGAAAAGAGATCTTGGGAGGGATTGGGGAGGCTTTTGCTCAGCAGTGGGACAGTAAAGGATAATAAAAATCGGAGTTTTAAAAATAGTGTATGACTTCGGATCCTGATGAAGTCATACATTTTTACACATCAATCAATGCATCATCAATAGTAAGAAAAATATTTACCCATGATTATTATGCTCCGGAAATGCGATCAGGAATTTAGTACGCGAAGAGTAAATAATTAGGTCATAGTCCTTGAAAGAATCGCAGGATGAAACCTTGACTGTTGCCTGCAAGACAAAAGTATAAAAAGACTAATTTTTTTTTAAATTCTGCAAAAAAATGCTCATGGTTTGATGAAACGTCAGATTTTATTCAACGAAAGTCATCAAGCAAGATCATCTAGTACAAATCGCACTGACACTAGAATGTTGTTTTAGCTCCATATTCAAAATTCGCGGATTTTTTAAGTTTAGGAACGGTGTGGTCTACTTCGATATTTAATGAGTTTTGCTTCTAGGATGTCAAATTATAGTCCAGAAAAAGATAATAGTAGTATTAAAAGATAACAATACCTAAGTAACAAAATCTTAAAACAACCGAAAGTTCTCCATCGACCTAGTCCACGTCCGGTCGGTAATTTAAAAACATATCTTAAAATCACTGGTAATCCCCGAATGGTTAGGCTCACATAAATAGTCCTATAGATCCGGTTGAGAGAAATATCTTAAAAATAAAACGATTTTTATCAAAGTGATAATTACAACGGATTTTTTAAGAATGAGAAAAATCATTATTCCAATGGACCAGGCGAATATAATAAAATGACGTTGTTTCTGAACGTTGACCAAAACTTCCAGTGTCTATGATAACTTTACAGATGAAAAAGAAGTATTCATGCATTGCAAGTGCAAAAGAGATAGCAATTAAAACGGTCATGGACGTAAAAAAAGTAACTTTGTCTATGCCAAGCCAGTCATTGAACCGTCAATTGCTGAACGAACGAACGACAGCGAATCTCAGAGGCCCCGCCTTTAAATCCGTAATTTTATTATTTCAGTTGGTTTTCGCGATGATAATATTATAAAAACGGGCAATTAGGTAATAATTTACACTATTTTAAATGTATAAACGTAATCTATCTAGGCATAATCCAGTTAGCATTATCGGAATGCAATTATTGATTTGCCGTGTACGGCAACAAAATAGTGAGTTCGTGCGAGTTTTCTAGCGTTAGCCTGTTGTGAAACCGCGTAAATATAAGGGCTAAGGGAGTTGCGGTACTTTTTAAGTTTGCGTAACTAGTTTTGTGTCGTTATGAGGTCTCCAATTTAGTGTATTTGATGTTGCTATTTTTAGTGGGTGTTGTCATTGTGGTCCAAGCTTTATTCGGATTAGGTCATCGAGTGCGGTGAACATGTGTGCCAGAGAAATGTGTTTATAATAAGTTTTAAAGTGGTTTATTTGATTTCTTGGTAGATACTCGAGTACTACGAAGTAGGAGACCTTTAAAGATGGGTACAACAAGAATAGTGTGTTTCATCGCGTTAATATCATGTGCGGCGGCGTTATGTGAGTATTATTTATATTTTCATAAACGTTTATTACCCTGTCTCCTTTAATATCAGTTGTATATCGCATTACTAGCCATAGTTCATTCAACTTTTTCTCAATTGTACCATCCCCAGAGAAATAATTAAGTTAGGAGACAGACTTGTTGATTATGTACAACTCTCTCTTCTAACTGTTCATAAATTTGTTACCTTCCTGCTTGTATCTAAGTGACAAAGTTTTGCATTATCATTAAGATTTTCATGCAATTCAGTGTCTATGAGTTCGTAACCACCCAATTTTCAAATGCTTCAATACTATCTGGTTAATTTTCTAATATTTTTTAACCATTTGTGTTTTTACCACCAAGTCATTACAAATCAGGGTATGCCACCCTAGTTCCATTAGTGAAATGAAACAAGCAACATGAAAAAATTATAAAAGCATTGTGACTCCTAAAATTCATTGATGACTTCAATGGTGGTATTACTCACTGTATCATATCATATCTTAATTTAGTATCCTACATGCCAGATTTGTAATTGACAACATTGTTTTGTCCTTGCTCATGCCGTGATCAAGATTTTGATGTCATAGATTGAATTTAACTCTGGGCTACCCACCTTCGTCTTTACATACTAAAATAGATTTTATCTGCCATTGTTTTGTATGGCCTGAGTAATATTTCATTTAAATTATGGAACAAATAATCAGTACTTTATTACCAAAACCGTTGACTGAACTGGGATGGAAGATAAAATTGTATTTTCTAGCTTAATTCATCAAATGAACTCAAAAACTATTTGCTGAATTAACTTATCTCTGCATATTCAGTAGTGATCATTTCTAGATAGTATCAATCAACAGGATATTGCTTCTTACTGTGGTCCCAAATATGCTTATTTAACAGTAAGGCAGTAAAAACGGAAAAGCAAGAGATGACAATTGCAGAAAACATCAATAAATGATGAACTGATTGTTTGATTCAACAATAGTATTTTAAACCCAACTAGAAAATCTTATACTAGCAAGACTTCCTTACCTCATTTGAAGATAACACTAGCCGGATGAGTCTTTTAAGTTCATACCTAATCTTTCCGGGGCTGTGGATCGGTTTGAAAGGGATACCGCGGCCCCGGAACTGAAAGGGTTAAGTAGGAACATGGGTGGGTTTATACATATACATACTTGGTCAAATCATAGGTCTTAGTTTGAACCTATGACAGGCAAATCTGATTTATTGGCCTTATGTGTGTACTGTATAATTATCACTTGCTTCGGTGAAGGGAAACATCATAAGCAAACCAGCAAGTCTGAGAGCTATTTCTCAATAGCATGCAGAGCCAAGTCAGAGGCCTATGGGCAGCATAAAAACTCTGACACCAGGTGAGGCAATTACCACACGATAAAGATAGAAGATGTACACTTGGTAGAAAGGACAATAAATAACAATCTTTTGTCATGAATTCTATACAATGATGACCCTTTTTTGGGGTGGTGGGAAATCATTAAAAGACTCCTCCCGCTCTGGGCATAACAGTAGGGAGTGTCAGACTTCTACGGCCTAAAAACCACCCATGTTTGTTCTTAAGCCCCTTGCCCTTGTGCCAAGTTTGCGGTATCTCTTTTGAACAACCCGCAGCCAATGCAGTCAATGACATCTCTCTGTTAATGTTTCTGTCGTAATTTACCTTCCATCATCATCAACAGCCTATTAATGTTCCCACTGCTGGGACACAGGCCTCCTCTCTCTTTGAGAGGGAATGGGCTATAATCTACCACGCGGGCCCAGTGCAGATTGGTAGATGACATTCGAATTTTTGTTTCTAAGCCATGCTGGTTTCCTCACGATGTTTTCCTTCACCGTTTTGAGAGCAGCGGTGATGAAATAAATAACACAAAGTAATGTGCTTGCTTGGGTTCGAACCCACGACCTACAGTTCGTAAGTCGGGGCCGCCACCACTGGGCCACCGCTGCTCTCTCCCTTCCATCATGTGTTGAAAAATATATTTCAGTCAAATACTGAAAAATATATATCTCAGTCAAATACTGAAAATATATTTCAGTCAAATACTGAAAATATAGATCCTTTTAAGCTACCTTGGCAGTGATGTTCATATTATCTTACACATTTGAAGCATACAACACAAAGAAGACATGTTATTGTATGCTAAACTTGACTTGGTCATTAGCATAATTTTTCATTTAGTATGTATTGTAGACATATTGTTCTAATCACTATTGGCAGCAGAGGGATGGGGCCACTATCAGAGATTGGCAGGTAGTGTGTGGGGCTCTCATTAGAGTACCTACTAGTGTCAAGTAGATCATAATGCTTGCTAACCAATTGACCAATACATTCTTAAAACTCTCTTAAATTTTGTTCAATTAAAACACATCATTACAAAACAACAACTTTCTATCTTTTTTTTTTCATTCAATACTAATTTAAGTTTAACATGCTTAAATACCTATTACAATAATTTAATGATACAGTTCTTAAAAAAGTAAATCATGAAATACATTGATGAAATGGATGCTGGAAGAATTTAATAAACTGCTTTTTAGCGATTTCTTAAAACAATAATGAACACTGACTGAACCTTTTCATGTTAACTTATATTAAATGCCAAATATAGTTGTATGATATCATAGGGACTCACAGTAGGAGTAAACTGACACTGAAACACTGACCTAACCCAATGCCTTGACATTTGAGAACAGCTGTGAAAGGTATTTACTGTTTTCAAAGGTGAACTGTCTGACAATATATGAGTACTTGTTGTTTACATCTATTACAACATACTATTAATTATACATAAACTAAGGCAGAGTGATAAAAAAGGAATTTCACTGTTGGATAGTAATTTTTACTTGTGCATAAAGTTAAAAGGAAAATACCAATCCAATTGAGAACCTCCTTTTTGGGAAGTCGGTTACTAAGATACAAAATCTTCTACAATATGGTTTTAAAAAGTTCAAAAGGCATTCATTGTTCTAAAAATGAAGATAAGTTTTACATAAATAGGTCTTAACCTATTTATCTAAAAAATTATCTTCTTTTGACCTTCAAAAGTTTGACCGTCAGAAGGAAAAAGATATTCTAAAATTAGAGTTTACTCAATGTTTCTTTTAAGCATAGAGATAATTTGACATGCAGTTTACATTATTCATAGGTACTTATTTGAGGGGCTGCGGTTTGTTCGAAAGAGATACCGCGGCCCCAAACACACAGGGCTAAGTGTACATGGGTGAGAGCGGGGCGAGTCACTTTACTATACTTTGAGTACAACTCTAGGTATAATAAAAGATGATAATATCTTCATAATTCTCCTGCCCTTATCACAATTTATATGTAGTTGTCACAGCAAGCTTTCTGATATACTTCTCTTTTAGTCGTCATCTCTATGGTGACTTAATTAAAGGGGGACCTTTTAAAAAGTCATCGTCTGAGCAAGTAATAAGGTTGAAAACTGGTCAATCTTCTTGACTAAGAAGAAGAAAGAAAATTAAAAAAAATACAAATTCTACGATTATTATTACTCAGTCCCATATTTTAGAACATATCATAACATGAACAATTGTCCCCAGTGACGTCACCACCGAAGATCGTGAAGCAGCCGACACAAGAGGAGATCTTGTTCCAAGTGGCGCAGCCTGGCGAGGTGGACAAGCCGTTCATCATCGAGTGCGAGGCTGAAGGCGAACCGGCTCCTAAGTACGTCACCTTGTTTTGTTTAAATTGTTTTACTTACAATCTGAGTGCAGTGTCAGATATTTTTAGTGTTACATATTCCGACATCGCTTTGGGACCTTATTGGAGAAGTTTGATGCAAATTGGGCAGTCACAGCCCTTTTGGGGGGGGGGGGGGGGATTATTAAATAACCTCTCCCGCTCTTGGGTAGAGCGAAAGGGAGTGTCAGACTTCCACTGACTAAAAACCACCCATGTTCCTTCTTATCCCTCTAAGTAAAGGCCGCGGTATCTCTTACAACATCCCGCAGCCCCGACGCCTCCGACTGGCTAGAAGCCATTGGTAGGCTAAGTGTAAGTACCCTTAACGATCTTATGGCAGACTGAATATTATTATGTAAAAAATCCAAGTTACTTTATTATTTTTCGTTGCTTGCAACAGTGCCAGTGCAACCTATAGAAATCTTCAAATGCATACTTGCGTTGATTCTGTATTTTGTTGTGTCACAACGAGCTATTGGGTTCTGTGAAATACCTTTAAAATTATCTTGGGGCAACATTTAAACATAACATCATGCCTGATCGAATTAGGCCGAGAATCACAATTTTTTGATAGTCAAAGATACATGTGATAAATGGATTGTGGTTGATGAAAGTTTAAATTATGTATGTGGTCTCTTCTCCTGGTCATTGAGTCGCTGCGGATGTCTCAGAACTTATGACAATCATAGTTTTGGACCGGTTACCCCCAAAGCAGAGGCAACCGGGCTCGAAGGACTGACTCGACGATTCAGGAGAAACGAGAGGGATCTCGTCCAACACGACGGCTCCTCTCTGTCTCGCTTTGATGGAATGGAATCCGGGCCTCGTGAAAACGGGCATATAGCATTAGCTACGATTTAACTTAACCCAATCAATTCATTGTTTCGATAATTTCAATAATAAGCCTTATCATCATGTAAAGTATCCCAAAACTCCTTCATCACTTCCTGGTGTTTGAGGTAATCTGTGGTTTGAGTTCATGATAAGAACTGACGGGATCAGTGAACAAACTGACCAGCAAAGGTTCTCCCTAGAGAATAAATACGCGGCTATTAGTGTTTCAGACCAACACAACATAAATGAATATGATTATAATTTACGGCGTTGTGAATGAAAATAATAATTATGGCGGCGGACACTAAACATTTTTATTAATTCCTCAATGGAAGTGAGCACGCTAACAAAAAATTCATCATGCTGGTTATAAAACCGTGTCGTAGTTTAGCTGCTTATTTAATAGGTAAACAGAGGTAAATTATGTTTGCTTGTCCCGGGTGGATGTCGATCAAATTATATTAAAACCTTCCTCGAGAACCATTCTATCCGTTGGTGAAAACAGCATGAAAATCGGTGCAGCAGTTTTTGAGTTTATCACGAACATACAGACAGAAGCTGCGAAAGACTTTGTTTATAATAATTGTGATGATTAGTGGAAACGTGTTTCTTTGGAACCTATATAAAAGGTGATTATCAGCCATTTCGACTTATTAGTCAAGTCTTACGTCTTGAAATGTATTTAATTGTCCTACGCAAACATTAAGTTTATGTCAGTCCTTGAAAGATATTAGAGGAATACGACAGACACGCTTTAATTGCTACATGGCCGGAACTCTTGCTCTTATTTGGTTTCTAAGCTAACAAATTAAGGAAAGGATTAAAACCTAGCGTAACATTCTTCTAGTATGGTACAACGGTATCGCAGAATAATTACATTAATTATTTATTTAGGGGCGATAAGTCTCCGCACGTGGTGAAATCACTGAAGAAAAATGGTCATCATTGGTATCACTCGACCCCGGAGGGGCTTCACAGCTATATACGCGCAAAACAAATTGGCTAACGTTCTCTATACTAGGTGAGAATTTCTCCTGAAAACCTTTTGAAGTATTCTCGCTGATTCCGGGGGATTACACAATACACCATCCCTTACAAGGGGCTTGTCGATCGTGGTAAACGGCTATCAGTAAGCATATGCTAAGTAAACATTCACAAGAGGTCCCTAACCGCTTTGGATAATACGGACTTGCTTCTCCCTCCCCACGACAAGTACTACTAGCCTAGATTTCCCGGGGGAACTGCGGTTCCATTCGAGATAGTATCTAGTGCATATCCTTACCGTGACGACAGCTTCCTGTGTGTTTCAAACCTCATCCGCTGCACTGTGATTGAGTGACAAACAAATTGACTCACGGTTTTTATTAATAGTCGGATTTATCATAGCGTTTTATGGACATCGCTTCATAGCTAAACTATTTAGCCTTTGACCTTTATAATGGTCTTCATTATCTGAAACTTGAGTCTACTGTTCAGATGATATTTTGTTGGCTGTAACTTTGTTGCACAATTCTGACGTTATCAATGGATGACCTCTTTCGTTTTCATTATTTGGAGCTCCGATAAATTTTTCTTCTTCAATATTGCGATAATATTCCATTCTATTTCTTAGTACTTGGTTGATATTGCCAGTTGTCTTTAATCAGAACTGACTTGACGCCGCTATTGTCATCTGGTTTTTCAATACAATATTTTCAGACATTTTCATAAATCTAAATCAATAGTGTCCCTGAAAATTTCATTCAGACGTGCTAAAAGAACTATACTGCACTTTTATGACCATAGACAGCTCAGCAGGGCTTAAATCACCTTTCCTTGTCTTCAACACTATAACTTAGCGCCCTATGACAAGAAGCATTAAGTAAGTGAGTTGGTACTTAGCCTGAAGGGTGACTGCATCTTTTCTTGAAATTCAATTAAGACCATCAACAAAATTGGGTAGATAACAAAACAATCTAATTAGTCCGTCAGATGGATTTGCAAAAAATATTGGAAACTTATTTTTGTTTTCACGTAAACAAACAATGAAGACGATACAGCGCTTTGAAAACTCGTGTGACGTCATATTCTGAGACATTAGTATGACATTTTTTACCGGTGAGTGACGTCTCAAACCCCAACTAGGTATGACGCGTTTTGTCTTGGTCAATTTTTATTGATTTGATAAAACAAAAAATATGTATCCAATATTTTCGATAATCTAACAGACGGACTATTTAGAATCATATTTTTTTTTGTCAGTTAACATCCCTATTGCCTACCTCTTTGGTCTAGTAGCTACAAGCGCGACTGCTGAGAATAAGGACCTGGGTTTGATTCTCAGATCGGACTAAGTTTTATTGGGTTTTCCCATCAGGTATTTCTCAGTAGCAGGAGTCAGTCTAATTTGTGCCCGGTTGGTGGCAATAGTACGTAGTACCATTGTGTATTCTGTGGCAATAGCCTCTCTCCATAGTACAAGTATACAGTTAAAGTTTTTTATAATTTTATTACACTGAAAATATTGATTGCAATTTTGTTTTAAAAAGCGTTTCGCATCAAGCGACTGATGTCAAACATTGTTTCGTTTGGCATCAGTCTCTAAATGAATCTATAAAATTTTAAAAGTGCAATGCATGTTAGCTGGTTGTATACTTATTAGCATGTTCGACTGCACATGGGGCTTTAAACTTAAGTTGAGAAATGTGGCTGTAATATTAGGTACACCTCTAGCTAACCCTTCGGGGATTAGAGAATTGATTACGAAAAAAAAAGCATACAAAAGTACATCTGTTTTGTATCGGAATTTTATCTATCAGTGGCATCTACAAAACTATCGAACCAATTTATTGTGGTGTAGTTTTTGCTGCTTCGACCACACACTATATGCCGATGACATAGCATTTCTATACTCGCACGTTTAGTGGCTCACTCAGTTCAGTTGCTGTTACTATAAATACCGTACTCTGAAGGTCCAAGCTGTATTATATGAAGTACTTAATGATGAGAGTTACTACGATTTGTCTCGGATGAAACCAATGACCCGCGGCAGATAACGGTCTGGTAATGATTATAGTGTTCATATCAATTAACTTGACTGAACTTAAAGTGATTTGACCTCAAAAGCTTTTTCTTATGACTCTTCTCGAAGAAATATTTTAAAGAATTCATGTATTCAATTACAACTTAAATCTTTATGCTTTTCAAACTTTACTGAGGAATTTTTAGTCCGTATAGATTTTAGAAGGATTTCATGGCAGCAAGACACTGAAACTTCTTTCGAAGTTTTTTTATTAAATTAGTATGAATTAAGATAAGAGGATTTGACAACTAAACTATAAAGTAAGTAAGTATAAAGTAGGTTCAGTATTGATAATGACTACTTACTAGAAAAAACAACAATAGCATGTTACCCAGTCCCAGTAATTATAATTAACAAATAGCAATAAAAAGCTCTTACATGTACTTACAATGACATTATCGTTCGTCAACCGACATTACCAATTACCAACATTCATAATGAAAAGCTTTTAATATTAAATTACAAACAAATATACAAAAACCACAATAAACATGGCTCATTCATCGAAGTATAGATAGATTAGTAGTAAATAAATGCGGGGCCATGAATAATGTATGGCGTGAGTCAGCCTTGGTTCGAATGCAGTCATCTCGAGGCGACGACATCACAACACACTCGGAAATATTATGTCATGTATGAATAACGCTTATTCGCTAAAAATAATAAAAATATAATATGACGGTTAGAACCTGTTTTTCTTTTTTAGTAAAGTTGTCAGTGTTGATCTCATTGCCCTAGAACTCAATCGAATAAAGACAGGTTTTACCTAATGCACAAAAGTAGTTTTGGCGTTTGGTTTTTAATGGCAGGGGAATTTATGTAAAGAAATGCGTTCGTAAATGCTGGAATAGTAACACATTTGTTTCGATCCAGCCTGTCCCTTTGCTGCCCTCCCCCAGCGACGCTCTAAGCCGAGGCTCGTGCCCATCTTGTACCCAACAGGGATTGCCCTTAGCGTAAGTCGCTTAGTTTATAAGTTTTTCGCCAGGCACCCGCATGATAGTTGATAGGTTTTTGATTAACCTGCACAAAAAAAGATGCGTCTTTTATTCAACCATCAATCAATTCAACATATAATCGCAGTCCACTATTAGACAAGGGCTCTCACAAACTGCACTACAACACCGAAATGTCTTGCAGTTAGCCGCTGATGAGATCTAAACTACCTAGATATCAATTAAACATTCAGGCTTACAAACAGTCAAGTGCTCAAGGAGTCGGTCAGTTAATCAGATAGCTGAAGGCAGTTATCTGTTTTAAAATGTAGATTTTCATGGAGATCAAAGAACCAACATATCCAGAGTTACTTACACCTACAGCTGAGTTTCTTCTTTCCACTTCTTCTCATCAGAGTCTGCCATAATAAATCTACATTAAAGTCTAGTCATTTCCCATTGGCCTGCCTAATAGAGCCATCCTACTCGTACATTACCCGAGTTCTCGCCCGGTGTGTTATATCCCTACTACACCAATGTATTTACGGTGCAAGTGGGTTAACTACTACACCTAGTTCCCTTTTATGACTTGCAAACAGGACAGGTCGTTGAACTTTCTATATTATCTGAAAAAAAAAGCAGTCGAATCTTACCTCTTTGCTTTGAAAACTATGCTTTTATGAGAAAAGCTACTGCCTGCGACTAGATCTGCGTCGAAGGTTATTATCCTATAGCACTCGGCATTGGGGAACTTGTATAAATGAAATAATTTTTGAAATCGGATGATGAGTTTCGAAGATTTACCTCCTTGAAAGCATTATCTTCGCGGCTTCTCTTGCAAATATGTCTACAATTATCCAATGTATAAATTTGTAGACAGTTACCTACATGTTGAATTTAAATTATTAGAATGAATGGACAAAAGAGGAAAACTTTCAAAATGATGTTTAAATAACATTATTTCAGTGGTAAAACAAACTATGACTAAGTAAAGGAAAGTCATTGAAAGGCTAATTAAAAATATCGTTGTAAACTGTGTATTGTTTTAATAAAATACTGTTTGATATTATGGCAGGAAAGCCATGAATTTATTGTTAAATAATACGAAAATGTATTGTTATACAGTTAATGACTCTGTAGTTTTAAATTCAATGCATTCAGTACATGAAAGTCTTCTTTGATATATTTATAAACATAATATTATGTCAAACAACCTTTTTGCGTCATGTCTGTGGTTTCAAACGTTTAGGCCTGTTTTTAACCAACTTCCCAAAAGGAAGAAGTTCTCAATTCGTTGGAATTATTTTAACTAACACTATGCGACAACCAAGTAAATGCCTAAATATTATTGCACTGTTGCAATCTCAACGGGCTTTTATTAGCGCATTCAAAATAGTGTTTGTAAAAACGAGCAGGCTATAAATAGTCTGTGGTTGACTTGTGTAGGTTAGGTTTAAGCTTGAACCTACGGCCAGACGAACGCCTTCCGCCACTTAACTCTTTATAATTTGTAGCATCAAACTCTTGAAACTTGGAAAAGAGGGATTTTGATAGCGTCTGAGTTAGTTTTTAGGAAATTTTAGTTGCTAGTTTTAGTTTTCAGGCACCTAGGTATTAACTTTAACTTTTAACTCAAAAGGGCGAAGGAAAACATCGTGAGGAAACTGGCATGTTCTAAATCCAAACATTTGAATACATGTGCCATCCATTGACCTGCGCTGAGCCCACGAGGTACATTGAAGTCCATTGTCCCTATCACATAAACACAGGTCTCTCTGTTTCCAAAAGTAGAAACCAAGTTTACAGGGTTTTAAGTATACACTGAAGGTAGTAATTTAACAAAACAGGCTACTTATACCGATTAATTGTTATCACACTCGGTATGAAAACCGCTTAAGCGCAAATACAATGAAATAATTAATTCATATTAAATTAATTTAGATAATGAGTAGGTATGTAATTCATTGTTGTATTGATTGATTTGGTTGCAAAACATTTCCTTATAAACAGTTTACCCTTAACCCATTAAACGATAAATTAAATACGAATGGCATGCTTGCACAATAACGAGGAAAATTATTATTTTTATCAATATTTTACCCTGACCTAAATGAAAAGATTACCTACTTTTGATGTAAAATTCTACTGCCCGGAGGTACCGACTTATTTATCCTAAGACCATCGACAATATCGAGGTTTCTTGTCTTTACACATCTAATGCAATGCGATACTAAGGGACCTATAACTGAAGAGTTTATTCCTACTTCAAGATTTCACTTATTAACGCCACCCTTTTTGTCCGAACAGATACAGATGGATCAAAAACGGCAAGCCCTTCGAGTACACGAGTTACGATAACCGTATCTCCCAGCAATCTGGACGCGGTACACTCGTGGTCAGCCAGCCGCGTGATGAAGACCTCGGTCAGTACCAGTGCTTCGCCTACAATGAGTGGGGTACCGCCGCATCCAACAGCGTCTTCGTACGGCGCGCTGAACTCAACTCCTTCAAGGAGACAGACAGCCAACAAGTCGTCAGGGCAGAGGAAGGGAAACCTTTCAAACTCACTTGCGAACCGCCAGACGGTCACCCTAAGCCCAAAGTGTACTGGATGTTGCAAGGCGACCAGGGACAGCTCAAGACAATCAACAACTCACGCATGACTTTAGACCCCGAAGGAAACCTTTGGTTCTCGAACGTAACTCGTTACGACGCGAGTGTCGATTTCGCATACATTTGCACAGCTAATTCCATCTTCAGGAATGAGTACAAGTTTGGCAACAAGATATATTTGGAAGTGACGCAGACGGGTATCGCGCCTACCTTGAACAGACATGAGCCGGTGCGTCAGTACACTACCAGGAAGGTCGAGAAGGCGCTGAAGGGGAAGAAAGTGGAACTCTACTGCATCTACGGTGGAACGTGAGTATCTTTGATTTCTTTGTTCAGTAGTTTGAAGGAAAGACTAGAACAATGTAGAACTTATCGTGTTGTGTCTGCTAGAAATCGATAACCATGTCGTTCGTGGATGGTAGACACGCAAACTTTAGGGTTACGTACGCATTTTCCAATTTCGAACTCGGTTTATGAAATCATATTATGTCAATGAGTTCATGGTGGGTGTTATACGTCAAGCGACCACTCATCTACCAAGCTACGTGTGGCTCGGTTATTTACCTTGGAAATTGTGCATATATCCGTGGTGACTTTATAGGATTATCGAGCGCGATATAATATACATTCAGTACATTGCCCTGTGTTCTGCGAAAGAGTTCTATATTCTACATAGGTGCGCGTAATTGACAGAAACACTAAAAGGGTGACCAGACTTCTAACTAGTGCATGTAGGGAACCACCTTTGGAACTGAATAGAATAAAACTGTCTTTCAAGTATGGTCAAGTAGCACGTGACAAAGCTATCAGTAATCCGCCAGCTGTATATAAGATGATACGTGTAATGATTTCATTCATGCCCAAACCAGTGGGTGTGTAGCATTCTAGATGTAACCCGAGATTTTAGGTTAGACGTGTCAATTCTACGCTTACGACACTGTATAGTTAAGGTTGCTAGACATCATCAAACGGCTATGCCAGTTTTTTCTACTACTTCCTGCTTAATTAATGCAGTTTGATCTGGCTAGATAATAACTTGGGTTAGTAAAAAAATGTCGTGTTTCAAGTTCGCTAACATGTCTAAAGTAACGCTAATGCGGAGAATCTCAAGTTTTTTGTCTGTATCGATTCTTTCAGTAATATTTTTTAAACCAAAATCTATAAAATCGTCCAGCTTACACATATATTTTTTCATCGGTAACCCTACCGTATCCAGTGCAGGTACTGACCTATTGCGCCCCCGCTACGCGTGCATGAGTGGCGGCGAGTGGGCTTTTCTTTCCACTATCGGGTTTCATACATGCCGCTAATTCACCGCATGTTCTCTGGCCTAGCTACGGTCTTTACTAAAGGATTGGGGCTATATTTAGAACTATAAAAATAGTTGTAATAACTAGAACTTGATAGAAAGTGCTTTTACTGTATTTAGAACTATAATAATAGCTAGATCTTTTGGGCAGATTTTTCCAACAGACATAACCTATCATTTAGAAAATCCGGTGGAAAATCCATCTTTAGGAGTGATTATTGTCTTGCAAACAGATCGAACTGTTTTTTTTGTCTTTCCTCTGAACACCTTTTAACTAATGAATAGAATCAGTCTTACTTTGCGCTAATTCATGTTATTTTTATATTATGTTAGTTTTACCTTTCACTGATTTATATTAAAATGTGCAGAATATCTTTCAAATCGTCCCAAATTCCTCCAGGCCTTTACCGCAAATCGTTTGGAAGAAGAACGGACGAAGCATCATCTCCTCTCAAGGCATCACTCAAGACAACTACGGCAAAACGTTGGTCATCAGGTATCCAACCTACGAAGACCAGGGCACTTACACCTGTGAAGTCAGCAACGGTGTTGGAACTGCTCAATCTTACTCCATTTTGCTCAATATTGAAGGTGAGTTTTTCAGCATTTCTTAAATATGTATACCCGACTGCGGCGAACCCAAAAAGGAGGGTTATTTGGATCCTAGATGTTAATCCATTTAAGTATAGTGGATACAAATATAACGAACGATCTTGGTCATTCTTAGAACGTTATGGGAAAAAATAGCGCAGGACAGGTATCAACTAAAGAAATTGAGGCCCTTTGCCCTTTGTGAGAGTATTGCACCTAAGCTAAAATTGATTGAAGACAATACAGTTCACTATTTCAACGTGATGCCAGAATGTTTTCGATCCGTAATATTCCTCCATCTGTGTCTCCAGACTTCAATATTACACTAAATTAGCCCCTTAAAAGAGCCTAGGTATGTTTCGGAGTGGTGCCTGCTTGGGTTTATTAAATTTTGCCGGAGTAGAATCAGATCATATAAGTCATAAGTTGCTAGCTTGTACAGTACTCGAATATAGAAGTCGATACAATGTACAGTATAGTAAGAAAAATAAAGTAGGGTTTAGCTTTTCCGCGCAAAATACGGCAGGATATTTTAGTAGAGTGGTAAAATGATTAGGGACGGCTGTACGCGTAAACAATTCCAAGCAAACAAATAAACTTGCCGTGCTGCTATAAAAGTTATATACACATTTTTATGGCCGCCTGGTCACTATTGCCATAAAGGAAATGCCCTGAATCTTCCATTTTAATGTTCCTTGCCAAACCGTGTTTAGGGTTCCGTAGCCGAATGACAAAAATCGGAACTCTTATCACACTAATATTATAAAGGCGAAAGTTTGTGAGTGTGTATGTTTGTTACTTCTTCACGCAAAACCTACTGCACGGATTTGCATGAAATTTGGTACACAGATAGTTTATAACTTGGATTAAGAAATAGGATGTTTTTATCTCGATTTTATATTCCCGTGGGTTGTAGCGGGTGAAGCCGCTGGCAACAGCTAGTAAACTATAATCATGTCATGTCATGTCTGTCTGTCTGTCCGTCCGTCCGTCCGTCCGTCCGTCCGTCCGTCCGTCCGTCCGTCCGTCCGTCCGTCTATTCGTCCGTATGTCACAGCCATTTTATTCGGATAGTATTAAGACTACACAGTTGAAACTGGGTAGGTAGATGTATTCTGTAAACTGCTTTACGATTTTTATACAAAAATAAATAAAAGATTGAGGGGGCTCTCTGCAGATCGCAATGAAAACTTCAACTAAAGTTGGTCTGAACGATATTTTATAGTAAATAGTTTTTGAGATATAATTTAGCACATTTAAAAATTCGCAAATATAACTTTATCATAAATACAAACACAAACTCTATGAAAATCAAACTTTTCACAAAATGTGTGTTTCGGTTGCCGCTTTAACAAAAAATAATACAAATTAAATGGGGCTTCCCTATTACGATGGTACGGAACCCTTCATGTGAAAGTCCGACTTGCACTTGGGCAGTTTTTATCGAAGTTATTTCAAAGACAAACAACTTACTCTAGAACACGATTTTTTATGGTAATGCTAGTTAATAATATTGGCCCTACGCAAATTAATACGCGCCTTGGACGTAGAGTTGCAGAAACCCGCCTAATATACAATACTATTAGCTCCCGTTATAGAAATATTTAAAGCCACAACACAAAAGAGCTTACACAACGTCATATCTCCCTAAAACCTGAAAATCCACATTCATCCCCGGACGTGAGAAAAACAGCACCACAGATCTCTTTACAAGGCGCGACATTAAAAATGGTGTCACAAAGGCTGCCTCCTAATTATTCTGCTGTCGTCCAGCAAACAATAAGACGGTGTGCCAAATAAAGCCGTCCCTACAACAAACAGACACCATTTCCGCAAGTGTAACTTTGCAAGGGCCCGATGCCATAATGATGCTAATAATCGTGCCACCGTCATTTCCGCTTTCCTCTATGAAGTTTGGCTGCGTTCGTAATTTGTTTATGGTTCGAGTTATACATATAGACGTCATTATAGCCATGTTTGGAGGTTATGCGGCGAATTATGCAAATGTAATTATTGTCTAAAGTAATCGGAATAAATGATGTGCTGTTTAAAAAGATGGATCGATGCTATTCGTGTTCTTTGATCACCAAAAGCTAGTTATAAATTGGTTATAATCTTTATTATGAAAGGGTCCATAAATATAGACTGCGGATACCGTCTCACTTTTTATTTAAAATGCCATTTAAAAATGAAAATACTAATTTTCTACTTTTGGTCCGGCAATTATTAGCTTTCAAACCTAAAGGGACCTTTCCAAAGCAGATGATAAATTCATTTGGTAATTTCTTTTCGGCGGCGTTTTTACACACATGACACGAAATTCACGGCACGATTTTAAAAAAAAAAAAAAAAGGTCGACATTTTCCTTTTCTAATATTCTATTGGATTTTTCAAAAGTACTGTTCCCATCTCATGTGACATTCACATACACGTGGGTCACTTTTGTTTTTGTTCAGCTGAGAGGAACCTCGCATCTATCGCTTTTCATACAACTTGTATTTCTGATGGAAAATAATCTTTTGACACCGGTAACAGAAGCAGACAAAAATATTCATAAGTATTTCTCAAACCTTTGTTCACGTGTCAAACTCGTACTTGACATAATTCCGAATACTTGCACAGTGACATCATCTTTGAAACCACTATGTGGGAAAGCATATGGCACACACATGATATTAGTCGAAAATATTTTAGTACCTCGCATAGTCCCTTGAGGGAGCTATTAAAATATAACGATTGCGCAAACATAGCCGCAAATGTTGGTTCATCACAGACAATCAATGTGATTGCGACCTTTCGCTTCCTTCCGTTTTACTTGCGTCAAGGAAGTCGGGAATCGAATGCTTCCTTTTGTCGATGAGGAACCTTGTAAGCATCCTGAGTTGTTATCACCATACAAAAATTATAAATTTTCCCCCAAGAGCAATGTCGTTTTCTCTTAAAGAGATAGCAAGAGCATTGATTTCACTTTAACTGTGGGTGTTAGCGATTTCTGTCATAACCGCTATAAGATTGGGTTTCCTCACTACGAAGTTTTCTGTTAGTAGTCAGCGTGTGTCTGTGATGTCCAAATGTGTAATACATTTAAAAGCCACGTAAGTACAACTAGGTTTCAATTTTCAACCTTATAACTTACGTCATATGGCATGAAAGGTGGAACACCGGCAGAGAAATCAGTAGTACTTTCCTCGTATTAAATTGGTGTCCCACGTGGTCAAAAAGTGGGTCCCATAATCTCCTTCACAGCATCACGACAAGTTCATATAAATTCAAAATAATGGATCCCCCATATATTACTTCAACAAACGATGCACCCAACACCGCTCATACCATGAATAACTGATACCAATATTAAGTTATTAAGTAACAGGTGTCCACCTATCTCCTCTGTAATCCCTCAACCGCTTCTTACGACACGTTCGTGGCATACGATAGGGTGATAAATTCCGAGTGCACACAGCCATCCGTAGTGAATCTCTTTCCACCCTAAGGGGCTTTCCGCTCGATAGCTGAGTCAACTTTTCTTTGGGTAATAAAGTTATACCTATGTACATTTATTTCATTTGTTGTTTTTCATTCTTTATCATTTTTAGATTGATTTAGGTAAATGGATTGTGCGAGATATGAAGGAAATAAGAATTAATGATAGAGGGCCGGATGGACACTGGTAAACAGATGTAACAAAACGTGTTACGTCGACCCCAAATATCACACAAGGATTGGAAGATGATGCTGTTCCCGACTGCACATTTTTGGTGTTCCTTCTAAAATTGTCTAAAAAAAAGCTTTTGAATCTCAATTTCTGTAAAGGTCAATAAATTCGTCAGCCAGTACATTTTGATTGTATCTGATGTCCACGCATGTCGATGACGTAATCACTTGTCATGCACGCAAATAACTCGGTAACCCGGTTTCAGTAGTGCTGGATAAACGTCCGGCCCTTTTTATTACGTGAAGTTTAGAGGCCGGCCTTATAATAGAACGATTTGTTATCTCGTATTATAATCTGCGTTTATAGATTTTGATATGATTCGCAACATCTTTCATCATCATATTATGATTAAAGAACTTCCCAAAGCCTAGAAATTTAATTCACCAAAAGCTGGGTCTGCCTTTCATTTGTGCCATTGTTACGTTTCTGTCGTGACCAGTAGTGAGTTGGACTGACGACATGCTCAAAACCATGATCACCAGCAAGGTCATGGTTTTTTCCCCGATGGCAATGTCGTCTGCCCAACTTAAAACTGATCAAATCTTTACTCCACCTGTGATCACCTGAACTCTAATTGAATTCCATAACTCGGATTTTCAATAACGATACAACTTTTTTCCGGGCAGGAATGTTGCTCTTGTTAAAGCAATTTCAATTTTAATCTAGTCTACATAAAGAACCTAGTTATGATCTCTATCTAAAACACCAGTCTAGTAATTTCCATGTTAATTCCTGGGCGACAGAATACGATAAGAAAATCGATAGCGCCCCACACCGCCCTTTGCTTATTAATAACGTTTATTGGATTAAAACCGGACTAGACGAGGCCCCGGATATAAGTTATCCGGGACCTTGTCTACCTCGGACATAGTTTCCTGATTTGATTACTGGGACGCGCATCCGTAGTGCTGAGCAGATCCGCAGGAATTCCGGATTTATCATTGCTGCCTGTAAATCATATCAGCATGTATTCTATTTAATCTTTTAATTAATCATGGCGAAAGGACGGCTTCACATCAGTTGATTATTGTCTCGTCGCTGTAAATACATGAATGGGTGTATGTATATCTTATATTTCTTTTGTTACCGTTTCTTAAAAGTAAAACCCATTTTTCGTTTATGCAAAGTAAACCCGCAACATTTTCTTTCTTAAAAATTCTCGCAAACTTGTCTAAGGAGAACATAATTATGAAAGCCCGAGGCTTGCTTTCGCCCGAAGTTCCTCTCCATTTTGTTCTGTCAACAATTCGTCTAGATTGCGAGCACTTGAGTGTGGCATGCAGTATGCCGTAGCCCGTAATAGCCGCGGGCATTGTTGTACTACCGTCGTTCGACTACTGCAATTTAAAATACGATACACAATAGAAAATGGAGGAAATTTCTGTTGACTGTTGAGTTGTTGTTCGTTTTGCTTGTTTGTCTGTGGTTTGTTGTATAAGATGTCAAGGATAGAAGGATATCTTATTCAAGCTTATGAATGAGATGTAATAATCTTAAAATAACTAAATAATGTTGTAAGTTAGAAGTAATAAAGTTTATAACTCGAGTTATGAAGTCACTATCGAATATAGCGTTTAGTGCAGGGCATAAAACTGTATTATATATTTTTTTAATTCAAGTTACTAGGGTTAATAATCATTAATTTATTTTAACTCACCATTGGAATTAAATGTCAGCAAATATACCTAAAAGGCCATACACTTGGATTCTGACATCATCTATTCTCCATTCTATTAACCTACAATATACAATAATACGTGACGACACGGTTGGCGCAGTGGTTGAGCGATTGACTGCTGCGCAGCATGTCGCGGGTTCGATTCCCGCACGGAACAAATATTTGTACGACCTACAAGTATTTGTTCCGAGTCTGGGTGTTTTTCTATCTATAATTTGTATGTATTTACAAAAAAAAAAAAAAATGTATATAAGTAGTTTATCAGCCATCTCGTTACCATAACACAAGCATTAGGTTGCTTAGCTTGGGACTAGATGGCGTTGTGTGAAATGTCCAAGGATATTTATTTATTTATTTATTTTTATACGTAATATGGAACTCTGTACATTCGACCATGTTAAGCTTGACCCGCTTGTATGAGAAATGTACTATTTATGGCACCGGCCCAAGATCCTATAAAGCTAATTTGTAAAAGATGAATAGGGACATATTTACATATTGTATCCGATAAATCGGTAAATAATTACAAGTATAACGTCTGCGTGTCATCAAAATCACATACGGTTTTTAGAATTATGAACAAAGTTCGGATATAGGGGAATTGGATCGGATAGGAGGAGCAAGAGGCATCAATACGACATTATGGTATTGTAATTTATGCTAATGAAGCGCCTCTTAAATGTGCAGGCTTATTTGTTGGTGTATACTTTGTTACAGACATCAAACATGGCGCCCGATATCACAAAAAATATTGTGATGTGATTTACTGTTTGTGCTCCAAGAACCTTATGTTTTACTTGAACTACTAAAACTTTGTTTCTCGTCCCCTAGCCGCCCCATTCTTCACGGTGGAACCAGAGGTCCAAAACTTCGCGGAAGGCGAGTCAGCTGAGATCAAGTGCGAAGCCGACGGTACCCCTGTGCCAAAGATCACCTGGATCCACAACGGCAAGCCCATCGAACAGGCCGAGCCCAACTCAAGGAGACAGGTGTCTGCCAACACTATTACCATCACCAATCTGGTGAAGAAGGATACTGGAAACTATGGTTGTAACGCAACCAGCTCCATCGGTTACGTGTATAAGGATGTCTACATCAATGTTCAATGTGAGTACTTTCATATTATATCTTTTTTGTGAATTTCGAATGTTTCAGTTTCAGGAAATGACTAGTTAAGATGAGAGAATTACATTGGTCCTTACGATATTTAACTTGGATGCCAATAGTTACGCTTCAAGCAAAGTGCAGCGAAAGCGAGCCGAAATGAATAGCTCAATAGGCGTGACGACATAGTCAAAGAATCAATGATTTAATGATATTAGGGGAAATTACATACGAGAAGGATTTAAAACACTGATTTAGTTTTATTTAAAAAATTAAGATTAGTAAGATTTTTAATAAAATAAAAGATTAAAATACTGATATCGGCCATTTTGATTGAAACACCAATCATAGCGCACTACGTCACGCCAATGTAAACATCACTAGCTGTCACTAGCTCACTGTGTTGTTTTGTTGCCGATTACGCATTTGGATATTTTTTTTGTTACTACAATACTTTGTGAACATCTTTGGCAATGGAATCAGGCTTTGTAAAAGCAAACAGTTCAAATTTGCCCAGGATAGATTTACTGATGTTGGGCGATTTCCTTGGGTCAAATAAAGAATTTTGCTCGTCCGAGTTCCGAAATATGAAAACCTCCCTGTAAGTAAATTTTGTAAGTATCTAACACTATAAAAATACAACAAACTCGTTTTGAGCTTGTAGGAGTTTAGTTTATTTTCACTTTCATATGTTATTTTTACAATAAACTTGTCAGTTTATTTTTGAGGTTAGCTCCTTCGCAACTTGTAATAAAAGTTTGCTACTGAGTTAATAACCAACAAAAGGAGTAAATTTCTGTAACTACAAAGCATGTACTAGTACCTTTTCTCATAGTAACAACCTACTATCATAATCACCGGGTCAGCTATGCAGGTCCAGAGGACAACATTTTTGGCATTCAATGTAATGCTAAAACTATTGCTATTGATGTGTTTTTACACTGAGGCACCGCACACCACTTATAAACTTTGTTATTCATTTTTAACACACGAATTATGGTAATGTTTGTTTTAGTTTCCTCTAGCTGCGCTTTGACATTTCCATGTTTACATAGGCGTGACGTCAGACCCGACGCCATGACTCTGCGAGCTGTTTTCGCGCTCTATTTAATTTTTTTTTCAAAAATGGCTTATATCTTCGTTAAACTTTACTTTATTACTGAAATAAAGGTTTTTTCGTAAATAAAAAAGATGTACCCACATTACGGAAGAGGATTTCAAAATCTTTCGTCATGCCTATTGTTTCTGGTATAACTTTTGTTATATTCAAACTTCGATAACTGCACACTGCACGGGAAACGGACGTCAACCAAAGACGGAGCTTAGTTTCGATTCACTTTTGTTTTGCTTACGGCGTGCTATATACGTAAATAAGCTGGTCCTAGGCCCTTGGTAATCAGCTTCTAGTCAAAGAAGTAGTTTTAACCATATTCGATGCGTATACACTTCTTATAGTAGTCTTGTCAGCAATAAAACTACTACAAGAGAAACCTGTTAGTCTATCTTATCGAAAGCTAATCCCCTAACTGTAACTTCTCTCACATTTCTAGCTATTATCACACTTGTAGCGTCCCACTTGCAGTGTTCCACTTTACTATAGTCTACATAGAGGAAAAATAATTTTAAATGTATACAGTATGTGCGAGTACGTGCTTTCTTCCTGAGCCGGCGCCCTGTTGGCGAAGGCGCCGCGACGCCCCAGATTTTATACCTCACTTTACTTCAAGCATTGTTTCAATGTTCTTTGTGTAGTGAAGCCATTAGGATAATTTCGAAGCCGCCATAAAATAATAATCAACTGCTACGCAGCAGTTTTTATCTGAAACGAAATTGAGTTCACGACCAAAAACAGATTATGTAATTTTATAAAGAAAACGATAATTAATTATTTATAATATTTGGTAGAATAAAGACAATAATAATATAGGACGTTTGGAAGCAATATTTAACTTTTGTACCAATGTCCTTTAAACTATTTCTAAATAATGCAGCAACTGTAAAACTTGGAAGTATCATGCATGCCACACATTTCTGTTGCCAACTTTATATTCGATTATGCAGTTTCCAACTTCCCAACATCAGTTCATACAACTTGAAGAAACAAGTTCAATAAAGACCCCGATTTTATTGCGTTCCGTTTCCTTTCTAACAAGTTCTGTTCTCTAACTTTTATAAGGAAACGACAAAGCGTCAGCCACCATAAAGTGTCACTCATAATTAATTATGACCCTAATGCTAGCTACATAAACTGTTACACACAACCTAAATTCAGTCTTATGTAGGGAAAAATATAGTTGAGGTTTATTGTGCCACTTGGCAGTCGCCCCAGTCATTTCTAGATGAACTCATAAATACTGGGAATAAATCTTTATTATGTGAATAAAAAGTTGCTCTCGAGACGTCACAGTTCGTCTGCGATGTATAATGTGGCGGGATCGATATCACCATTGAAATGGGGATATTTATTTACCAAACACTCAGCCTAAGGCAATTCGCAGTCGGCTGCTTCTATACAATTAAGGAAATATAAATACAATAATAAATGAGGGTCTGAAAGTTTTTCTTTACTATAATTTGTTAAGGAAGTTTTGCTTGTAAGTATTATTTATTTCTTCAGGATCCATGGGCGGTACTATCCTTGTCACTTTTATGTCTAGCTGTAACTATACCGCGAATTCGTTATCGATTCGCTAGACAAGCAAGTTTGTGTAGGGGAGAGCTAAATCGATTCCCATTTCCAATAGTTGTTTAGGGTCCTGTTTCTGTAATTTTGGGGTTCCTAACTCAATAGATTGGGAGTTTGGGCCACAGCGAAACTCGGATTTGGTTTTGCATTGAAAATGTTTGATGGTCGGTGACGGAACATTTAAGTTTCAAAGCGTTTGGATTTTAAACCAACCTAATAATGCTCGTGTTAATTTCAGGACATAAGTTAATTTGAGATATCTACCTCAAAAGTTTATATTGTTTGTGACAAAACGACATATTTGTACCTAATATTAATTGCACACAGAGGCCACTTTAATTACTAGACTCTCACAGATAGCAAAAGAATGAGCAGTCGTACAATTTCTTAATTATTATCTCAGCTCATAACATGATATCAAGGCCGGCTCATTCATTTGAGTCCCAAGTATAATGATGACACTCGATAAAGAATCCTAAGTAGGTACCGGCGACATCGTTGTGGTAAGTTTTTACTTGAGCGTTAATGTCACCCTGGCCGTGTTCAGATTATCTTGATAGGTCTATTAGTCTTTATGAAAGTGCCTACAGACAGCCATACTTCCATATTAATGTTATTTATAAGTTTGCTCGCTTATCTGACGACTAGAAGAATTTCGTTAAAATTTACACATACAGTACCGGGTTTTTAACCCGGTACTGCAGTTTCGAGCAAAAATAATGTACTTATACAAAGCTCAGACGCGAATTTCTCGTGAAGGTAACGATTGTTACTTTTAGATATGACCTACTATAAGATGGTATTGGTTCCAAAATATTAGTTTCGTTACGTAACAGGAAAATGAAATCAAAACAGTAGGTACCATATTGATGCTGCTGACTGGTAACTTTGGTGGTGACTTTCCGTAAAATATTAGCCAAAATTCCTGAAATTTGTGCTCCCTTCCACATTTAACCAGTCTCCCTCCAAAGCAACAGTGAACAGGTATTTTTGGGCACGTTCGTTCCATCATAGACCTCATCCATCGCTTTCCATAAGGCGCGATCTAAATCAAGAGCAGGCCCATTTTGCAATAAAATTACTTCGTGAATATTTTGTTTATCAATTTCGTCCTTACCAAATTGATCCAATTAAGAAGACAATATTCTCGGCTCAAAATCAATTTGACGCTTGTTCAGCGCCAAATTGTTCCTAAGTAAATTATGTCGTCTTAAAACTGTGCTGTCAACAAAAATTTGAAGCGAAAAATAAAATAGTTACAACACAATACTTCAAAATGAAATATTCTATTACACTTAAAATACTTGGACATTCGGTTGCGTGACTGTTCCACGGGTAATAATAAAAGGGCTTAATTAATTAGATTTACATACTAAATCTTATCGGTGAATTATTTTACACTACATATTTATACAACGAGGCTTATTTAATTCATCATGTTGGCGAACTGTTTACGATTTGCGTGTTTTATAGAACCTGGATTATTTTGTAATATAACATTCCTGTGGACCACCTGTGTATTTCCACATTTCGGACGTTATGTGGTAGTTCCCAAGCCGCTTAAGATTATTTTTCCCTTCTTTCGGTGATAATGTGTTTCTCACGTGTTGCCTAAATTCTTCTCTTCTCATTGTCCAGTTTCATTAAAAACTGGGAAATCAAAGTATATCTTTTGTTTCCCAATCAAGGAGTCTAGCGTTGACCTCAGAAAAAACTTTCATCTCAAGGCGCGCGAAGTCACAGTAAGATAGAGCACGCCATTTGATAAGATCCCTATTTAATAGTCAACCTTGAATTGGAGGCTTCAAGTCAAGATGTGTTTTTGCTTTCCATTTAAACGACCACGGTTCGATATTCTTGTCGCGAACAGATGTCTTAGCATAAGCATGGCATGATGAGCCATAATTGCTGGAACACACACAGACAGAGAGATTCTCTGTGAGTGAAAATGGGCTATGCTTAATTCACCAGAGCGGGTGGGTCGACGCGCGACGAACCATCGCTTTACTGAAAAGCAGAAAATACCGTCGACGTTTGTATTTCATCTGCAGTGTGATTTATACCACTTCCATAGAATTTCTGTCTGAGCTTTATTCATTAACACATTGTTGTTCGTACAAGCAAGCCTGATTGCGATCAACACGTATTTCAAACAGCCATTTGAATGCGCTCACCACACAAATTACTATAATATGAATAAACCAGATCTGCATACAAAATATGGGGAATGACGCGGTGCGATCCCGGGATTACGCAGGCCCCAGCCATGACCTAGATCCCGGGATGCCTCGACCCAAGCGCGCTGTATTGACATTGTAGAGAACTAGACAACCCACAGGGCAATGGTTGCGTAATTGAGAGAAATGGCTGCAGTTGTAATTCGTTTAACACTCAAGCTTTTTCTCTTGAATGATATGTTTTTTTTAAAATCGGTATTCACAATAACACTGCCGACAAACTGTCCTGCACTTTGGCAGAAAATTTTGTGTTTGATACCTACTCATTTAATTTTTGATGATGAAATAAAAAAAAAGATTCTTGTTATTTTTCGAGTAGGTACCCACAACAAGTAGGTACCTACTCTAAAACTCGAAAGGTGGTACTATCCTGTTTAGATTTCGAGACCTAGGTATTTTTTTAACCCAATCTGAGCTTTTTTAATCACGACTAACAGGAATGGGTCATCTTGCTTGTTTAATTCAGCGCGTGAAAATAGCGATTGCAAAATTCAGTATGACGGTATGCAGCTTTGAAGGGGAGGGCGAAAAACGTAGCGTGTATGAAAATCATGTAGCAAACTTAGAATGTTTGCACAGCGATTTTAACAGTGTTATCTGGGTTAGCGGGAGACCACAAGACATGATTTATTTAAATTGTATATTGTATTGCTCAACTTAAATTAGTGACATGTATTCAGTAAGGATCGAGTAATGATTTAAACTGCGTGACTTCGATTTTCAGAAGGTATTCATGTCCCGTCTTTGTGTAATGGCGTGAGCACATCTCTAAACGGTAGGACAGGTTCTGCAGGTTTGGCTATAAAGATGCAATTCGTATTGTTTTATGAGACAAAAGGAATTCATTATACAATAATTTGTGCATTTCGCCGAAATGTTCCCAAGCTAAACAATGTATTTTAACTGTCTGCTTAGGTGAGCCTGAAGGACTTTTTGTCGTAATGCCGTCTTAGAGTTTAGATCGTGATCTCCTATGATTCTCTTGACGTCTATTTCACAAATATATAAAAAAATAAGTTTAAAAACTAAAACCCGACTACAAATATAAACGCAGACTAATAAAACCGCGGTCTTAAAAGTATTAAACAAGAAAAATCGTCTAGTAAGTAGATAATTTTTGATAAATTATAGAGGACAGTCGTAGTCGCATGCCACCTTGCTAATGGCAACTAGCAGCTGACTTCTGTATCAACGAGGACGCCATGAAGGAGCATCAGGTAAGTATCAGTGGCATGCAGCTACGGCTGTCCTCTATAATAATTATCAAATTCCTTCTTTAAATAACTAACTCCCTTCCTTTTGGCTTCGCCGTAGTCGGATAAAAATTGGACTCGATCAGCACATTTATTGACTGTCCTTGTCATGATTACCACGGAATATTGACACTGACAAATTCTTAAACGCCGCTTACATGTGCTCACCGCGTTCAGTTTTGATGGTGAAATTCCCCCTAAACGCTCCGCACCTTCGGATGGGGACAATTTTGCTCGTCATTCCGAACTCCCAACTTGTCTAAGTCGATACGAAACGTGTCGAGCATCCCAGACGGTACTTGACTTATCTGCACTGCGATTTAATATCAAGAGTTACAAATTAATGAGCGAACTGTTAAAAACATCGGAAAGTCACGTTCGACCTCATGTGTAATCTGAGCGAACCAAATACATATGTAACGGATTTCAGATAAACAGGCATCATCAGTCATCATCACTTAAGCATGTAGTTACAATTTTTTTTTTATTTTTTTTATTTATTTATTATCACAATGTTTTCTTTGCCATTACAGATATAGATCTAATGCGACAAAGTAACTTAAAATATAATCTAAATCACAAGTAACCGTAAAAGAATAATAAGTAACCGTGTTCCTATGATCTGGTGAATTGATAGTCGGTATTTTGTACAGGATTTAACGCAAAACTATAGCACATAAATATAACTAAGAAGACTTCTCTGTTTCCCCATTTTTATAATCTCGATCTCTTTAAAGTTTTATGTATTTTTTTTTTTAAACCGCTTTCTAAATCACAATGATTTTACCTCTGGCGGTAATCAAATAAAAACATAAAACCCTGCTGCGGTAGAGGCAAAATGCGAAAGGACTAAACCGTCGCTTACACCAATTAAATAGGGTTCATTTTTCAAACTCGTGCTCACTCAACATTACTGATTGAAGTCCCCATACCTCACCGTTGAAATCTGTCTGCTATACCTTGGCACTTTACGGCTGTATGCAGCTGCACCCCATTAATTGCTAAATAGCGTGAGCTTATGACGTAGCTCATGCCCTTTGGGGTTGTAAAAATGTCTGCTTCGGTTTTATTTGACAAACTGTTTGGTTTAATCTTATTTGTCGGATTTATTCTGCTAGTATTGTGAACGCGTGTAAGCTTTGTTTATGCTGAAATGAGATTACATTTTTAACCGATAACCTTAATATATTATTAAGTAAGTATATACTATTTATGTTTGGACCGTATGGGTTTGTTTGATTGGTTACGGGTTACGTATTGCACCCTACGCGAAAATATCGCTCATATATATTTTTTATTCGTTCATAAATGGACCCTTAAAGTAGCAGCTGTCAGTCCAAAATTTGCCATAATACAACAATAACCTATTCTTTATTCGATACGAATCAAAAAGTTGTGAAGTAACGGTAAAAAGTGCAATGTATCTCGTGCCTTTATCACGATCGTTATCATTCATCCATTCACGCGATTAAACGGTGTTGTAGATTACAGTACAACCCCAGTTTACCTGCGAACGTTTGAGTTTAACCCCCAACTGCAAAATGGGTGCGTCAGAGGGTGTGGATGGATTAATATACGATTTTTTTTCCTCAAACCGAGTTCGATAACCTACTATTGTGTCTGAGTCATCCCCAAAATCCACAGAAATGAATACTGAGGATTGTGGCATCGGAAATTCCTATTACGTCGTATTGTCCGCCCTTATTCCCTTCTCATATTGTGTTCTATAGGTCTATTAAATAATTCCACGGTGAAATTATGCGATTCGATCATTTTTGATGGTACGGGAAATTACTTAACTAGACATTAATGCGTGTTACGAGTTTTAACTAGATGTTTGAGGAAACAATTGACGAGTACGCAACCGATCTCGCAGTTTTGCGACACGAGCTATTCCTTGTCCAAAAATAATTTAATTTATAATTTTCACGTTGTATTTTGAAAGACGAAGTTGCTGAGTACCTCTCGTCTTCGTCAAATCAAACGGTTAATAGAATGAATGAAACGAATAAACAGCACAAAGTAGGAAGTTCAGTCCTTTGAGATTAAGATGGACAGTTGCAAAGTACGGGGAATACTATGTTATGTCACCACCGGTATTTGCCAGGCGCGTCCATTCAGATAGCCAGCCAGACTGGCCTGACAAAGCCAATGCTGTTCACAATGTTTGTCCAACATGCGCTTCTAAAAAGGTGCGACGCCAATGTTTGCTCAAATATTTTACCGGTAAGGAATGCCACATTTATACAATTTTTGAACGGAATGTTTCTGTGTTTGAATATTCATACGCCAAGTGATATTTATATTGAAGTAGGTACTTACTGGTATTTCGCGACCTCAGGTAGAGGTGTACCTAGAGCACCCGCATTTCACCAGTTATGTTCAAGTCCCACGTAATAAGGGGCAAGCCTATTACCGCTTAGGCCAACCCGGGAATCGAACTCAGGACCTCATGTTCAGCAGTCGCGCTTGCGATCGCTAGACCAACGAGGCAGTCCAACAATGTTTCATTTCAATGTCTAACTTTGCTATCTGTAAGTTTCAATGTATCCCATTTAGAATTTTATTCGAATTTTAAGCCCTATCTTCTTGCTGAAACAAGGAAGTAAAATTTAAAATTATCTTTCGACGAAATATTAGTTGCACAAGCAGACAAAGCTTCAAAAATAATTTTAAATGTTTAAACAACGTTTCTGTTTTCACCATAAGCCGAATGCTGCTAATGCGGCTATCATAACATATCATCGTTGTTACCCAATGAAACGTTCCGGGCGTATCAAAATAACAGATTTATTTCGGTAATACAATGTTCATAATTTAATAAATTGGGTACTCAACCTGATTTTCCTTTTCACATTATTGGGCTTATTTATATTTAAAGATTATATTTTATCGTCTCCATTTCCCCCCTATTTTGTTGAAGGGCTCCAAAGTACTATTAGATGCTCCTCAATATGACTTATTTACCACCCTGATTGCTTCAGCGTTTTTAGATGTATGTACACCAAATGTATCGATTTTCCGAGTGCCATTATTTCAACATTACGCAGAATTCGTCATATTCTGGCTCTTCAGTAAAGTCGAAGTAAACTTGTTTGATAGCTGAAAAGTTCACTGTACCCCCATGTTTATAAAGCAATTATTTTAATTGGGTTTGTTCGTGTTGTTTTTTGGAAAATTGCTTAGATTATTCGAATGATGTTACTTTATTGTCTAGCAGCTTGTCTGTTCTATGTTGTATGTTTGTATAAAATACTACCATGTTCATTTGATCAATTATTTAGAACTACCTATTGGTAGAACCATATTTCCATTTCGATGACGTCAAATAAGACTTGACTCGTTAGATGTTTCCCAAAGACAGGCGAAGCGTACAACATACTTATCTATTCATCAGGAGCCCCAAATAATACATTCTGTGCTCACAATTTACGAATTCATGTGTTATACAACGACATGAGATGGTTTCTAGTAGCGTCTATTGGACACATCCTCACGACACACATTCACACGCCCACCTGCGAACCGCGAGAAATATTGCCCACGGATATTATTATGCACTTAACATCTTGTTTATTGTGATTTATGTACCTGTTTGTTAGTCCAAGTTGCGAAGAAAACAGCCAGTTTGTACTCTCTTTTAACGAAAATAGACGAGAATTTTGGTGCATTGCCGTAACTACCCATTTACATAATGTTTAAACAAGGAAAACAGTTTTATACGTTTGCGTATTTGGGGGCTTTGGCGAGTTCTTAATAACACAATTTTGACTATTGGCACAAAAACGAGAGGCGAGACGTGACCAATTAATCAAAAGAGGGATCTCAAAATTGCCGGCCGATGATTTGCTGAATATTTCAGCCTTCGACGTTCGTGTAATTGATCCTTTAAATACTAAAGCTCTCATTTACGTAAGTAAATGAATTCAAACGAAGCTTAAATTTTCTTCTGACAAAGCGAGGTGGAACACTGCAAATGGAACCATGATTATAAGCTTTTGGAGTACGCTATAAGATTCTAATCCTTGTGATCCTTTGCAGCAATTCCGCCAGAAATCAAGGAAGGACCGGAGAACCTTACCAGGGTGGACGGTTCCGAGGCTGTGCTCAAGTGCAGAGTGTTCGGAGCGCCGAAGCCTATCGTCAAATGGATGAAGGATGATGTTGACGTCACCGGTGGAAAGTAAGTATTCAGAGACATTCTTCTTCTTTTCTTTTTTACAACAAACACCGTTCTTAGGTATGTTTTTGCAAGAGACACGTCTCTAGCACAAGCTTCAATAAAAAAAAGCACACTTACAGACTTACATACACGTATATAAACTCACGCCCTTTTCCCATGGGGGTAGGCAGAAACCACAGAACGGCACCTGCTACGATCCTTACATGCTCATTTTGCCTCGTCCGCATTCATACATCTGGTCATACACGCCGGTTATGAGACTTATGAGTACTACGCACCTGTCCTTTCTGAAGAACAGCACCAATTAGATCAGTGTTTGTCTTGCTAGCGGTCCCAAGTATACTGCTGTCTACATTTGCGGAGAATACAGATGTTATCTTATTACGGTTGTCTCTCCCATAACGAGTTAATTTACTTAATTAATAATAATATAATAATAATATTCCACAACTATCACACAACGCCATCTAGTCCCAAGCTAAGCAGAGCTTGTGTTATGGGTACTAGACAACTGATAAACATACTTATATATTTCTAAACACATACATATTATAGATAAATTACACCCAGACACAGAACAAATGATCGTGCTCATCACACAAACATTTGTCCTGGGTGGGAATCGAACCCACGACCTCCGGCATAGCAGTTAGGGTCACTAACCACTAGACCAACAGGCCAGTCAAATATTATACTGTCAGTTAATTATTATACTGGACAGGGACTTATTCAAATACCCTTTTGATGCACATTTGTTTGATCAAGTCTATGACTGCCCATGATTACCATGTGGCCCATAGCAAATTGATTGGTGATTTGTTTCGGTAGGGTCTGTAACTTACTAATCAAATAAATACTTGTATTCAGCTGCATCCGGTTAAGTAAGAAGCCGACCCCAACGCGGGGAATAGGCTAAACATATGATAAGAACAGAACAAAGTAATCATAGGAAATTGGTTTGTGTTGATAGGGTCTGCAACTCACTAATCGGTTTCGATTTGTTACTCATGACATTACGTACCTAACTATCGACCGAAATTGGCTGTCGACGTTTGATTTATATAGAGGTGATAAATGGTTTGTTAACTATTATACAAGATGCTTAGTTTGTGGCTCACCAATTATGTATCTGATGACTTACAAAATTATAACGTCTATCAATCGAGCACTAGGATCATAAACCAGGAAAAGTCAATCATTTGGAAAAAATCACTGTTGTATTTTATAGATCTTCGCTTTAAAAGGATAATAATCAATATATATAATAATCAATGCCACTTTTCGTTGTAATTTTATAACTCAAGAACGGGCTCACCTATCCAAACCAAATGTTTAGACTTTGTTTGGACTATTTAGTAGATGGGTTATGTGAAGTTTGCACAAAATCGGTCAAGCGGTTCTCCATTTATCACATTTTTTGTAACAAATGAATTCAATTAATTTCGGATCGGACCCATTGCTGTCCGGGCAGGACGTCTACCAGATCTGCTAGTATTATATACGATATATTTTCATAAAGACTTACCTAAGTTTTTATGCGAAATACTTTTAAATCAAGCTTTACATATTCCTTTTACCGTAACAAAAATACTCGCACCAGTTGCAATATTTCTCACACTGCACAAACATTGGAGATTATAGCTCTTAAGAATCAAATATCAAAACATCCCTCAGACGTGCTTACTAAGGAAAATATTATCGGATTTCATCTCCCCCGGCCAGACATGAAAAGGGGTTTTACGGTTCATTGGACTACTTTTAACATCATCAGTCAATGAATAGATCGATCAAGTTTCCTTCAAGCGTATTTTTATATGGATAGGCAAGTAAATAAATTGCTTATACAAGTACTGATCGATCGTTAGTAGTCTGATTAGTTTCCAATATGTTTTCTTGATCTTGTTACGAAACTAATGTTTTATGTTTCGGAGCCTAATACCAGCCGTAAACCTAATCGGTCATCGCTCGAACTACGAGTAAGCTCGTATGTTGCCGCCCGAACTCGGATGATCGAACCAAATCAATAGGCGTACCTACCTACTACCTACCTTCCTTCAACCGACATCGTCTTATGATAAGATGGATGCTAGTTCTGCGTGAAGCGATTTTCTCATGAAATATTGACTGAAACTTGAGATCATATTCGTATTGCGTATTGATATTCTAAAATGCTCTGGTAAGATCATAAAATTACAGGTAATTCAGAAGGAGACGATTTCTTTTAAATTGTGCTTCGTTTAAAACTGTGAACATAATATTGATGCTCGGGACTGTACGAGCATAGTACGCAAAATGACATTTCGTGTACACGACCCCTTATAATATATCATTTTCAGATATAGTTATTTACAGATTTACCTGTGGCAGGAGGTAGGTTTATTTATAAGTAAGGGAAGCTCTGAAAGGTCGAGACACGTGTAACGCCAAATCATATCATACTTCCTGTACTTATTTATTTGTTCGTCTGCCTGTTGGCTATATATAGATCTTCCAATATCTCAAGTGAATTGTTTATTATTTATTTGCTCTGGATTTATGGCAGTCAAGATAATTTGAAAACCCCAGCCTCCGTGCTGGATTTTTCCACATGAATCTTTAGAGCTGTTTAACAGAAAACCCTGGTGGTATTTTATTCGATCAAACACAAAAATAATATATTTACTCTAAAGGAACATTATTATTTTGCACTTTTCAGCATAATCAAGTCAAGGCACGCCAGTACTTTAATTGCGGACCGGAGTCTGATCCCCGGATTTGTCACAGATAATGACTGAAGCATATATTGAAAGACCCGTGTCCGCCAGTTCACAGTCTACCCATACCGGTTTAATAGAACATTCTCTTTTTTTTTAACTTATCGTCACGCGTGTATTCTTCGAAGGGTAAGGCACGCAAGTAAGACGGGTACACATTTGTACACTCCAGCCAGTGTGTTTAGCCAGTTGCGTATTCTTCTAGTTTTCTTTAACATCACCATTCTCTTGCCCATAAACCAATTCATTTGGGGTCAGCGCTGCATGTCTTCTTCCATACTTCTTTCGACGACACGGTTGGCGCAGTGGTTGAGCGATTGACTGCTGCGCAGCATGTCGCGGGTTCGATTCCCGCACGGAACAAATATTTGTACGACCTACAAGTATTTGTTCCGAGTCTGGGTGTTTTTCTATCTATAATATGTATGGATTTACAAAAAAAAAAAAATGTATTTATGTAGTTTATCAGCCATCTCGTTACCATAACACAAGCATTAGGTTACTTAGCTTGGGACTAGATGGCGTTGTGTGAAATGTCCAAGGATATTTATTTATTATTTATTTATACTTCAACAACAACAAAACAGGAGCAACTTCTTCAACATTTAATTTGTACGCTTAAACGCAAAACATAGACGGAACTCCTACATTTAACTGTAACACCACTTTAAAACCTATGTTTACAAATAAAGATTTCATTTTCATTTTTCTCTGTTTCTCGTCATCTCATGAGATACCTCCTTTTTTGCAGTATTCTTGTTTTCTCCAACAAAATGAAATATTATCTTTTGCTTCCCCCAGGTACAACATAACTCCGGAAGGCGACCTGGTGATTCGAGACGTGTCGTACACTGACGTGGGAACGTACCAGTGCTACGCCAAGAACAAGTTCGGAGAGAAGTCCGCTTTCGGCTCCCTTGATGTTAAGAGTAAGTATCTTATTGTAGTAGCGTATTACACTTTGATTTTGGTGCGAACGCCGTGCAAACCGACCAGCATTTCCCGAATTTTTAACCTAATCAATGACAATCTGTCAAAAATAAAATTTCAATTAACTAAATTTATTGACTGAATTGCCTCCGAGGTGAAATTATAATTAGAATTTAATGTTTTTCTTTTACTTTAGATCAAAACCGGTAATCATCTGTATGTTTTATTTGTTATAATAATTGGTAAAATATTTTTGCCTGAGTATCTAAATCAAGTCCAAATTGAAACTTTTATCGTGCATAAGCGTATGTGTACTCCACAAAGGTATCAATTCGGACTGAATTCAAACAAACAGACTATAAGCAACAAAAAAAAAACTATTACTTGAAGTTTTGTCAACTCGGCATATATATACCTAACACCCTTATCTCCCACAGAACGCACAGTGATCACCGACAAGCCGGAACACTACGAGGTAGCCGCGGGCTCCTCGGCAACATTCCGCTGTAACGCAAACGCCGACGACCTGCTCAAACTGCAGATCATCTGGCTCAACGACGGACAAGTCATCGACTTTGAGAACCAGCCGCGCTTCCGCATGACCAATGACTACTCGCTGCTCATATCCGATACTACGGAGCTGGACTCTGGAGAGTATACCTGTATTGCTAAGACGGCCATTGATGAGGCGAGGGCGCAGGCTACGCTTACAGTTCAAGGTAAGGTTTCAAAAATAAAAATGTAGTCTTGTGTAAAAGGTCTCCCCTATATTATAATAGCCTTTCTCTTCTCGCCGTGCGGTTTTCTTGGCCTCCCTCGACAATGAAGCCCGTTATCTGGCACCCACTGCGTGACTACTATGGCTAAAGTAAGGTTAACTAATTATATAGTTAAGCGGGTTAGCAGTCTTGTTTAGATTAGTATAAAAGATTTTACACCCTACACAAGTAACAGTACCTATTTAAATGTACGCCCGGCGCACCTTAGGTTGTGTCATTCAGCTTTATTGCACAAAGGTCTGATAGACTTTTCTATTGTAATAGCATCGGCGCGAGGCATAAATGGCACACACAGTTAGACTTTATTTACTTCATTATTTGAATTCGATAGGGGTCTAAATTAACAAAGAATTAAAAGAAATTCTTTTAGACTACACATTTTCTTAAATGGCATCAACTCTGCAGTCAAGATGATGACATTAAAACTCCGACGGACACACAAAAGTTTATGATGTGTCGTAATGTGAACTGCACAATTCCGGACTCCAGTGAACTATTTGGAGAATTGCCAGAACTCTGTTATGATTGCTGTAATATGTTTCATGTAACTTTGTAGTTTATTTATGTGTTTTCGCCCACTACTTGTTCAGATCAATCTGTGCTTTGACTTTATTTCACCATTCAACTTTAAATTTCATAAATCTTCCGTAAACCTCTTTCTTATTAATTTACCCCAATCCACCCTTACATTTTTCTCTTCTAGATAAACCGAACCCGCCCGCCCTGGACGGCATCGATTGCCACGAGAAGACGGCCACCCTCCGCTGGCACTCCATGGGAGACAACCGCGCGCCCATCCTGCGCTACTCCATCCAGTACAACACCACCTTCACGCCCGACACCTGGGACCTCGCCAGCGACAATGTGCCAGCCATTGACACGTCATGGACAGTCCAGCTCAGTCCTTGGGCTAACTACACTTTCAGGTAATTGTCACTATGAGGCATAGTACCATATGAGGGTCTATCCTGCTAGTCTCTGTCACCTTTATGGGATAAAACTACCTATGTGCAAAAAAGGGATGGTCGTATACCTCCTACATTGCTTTATCTTCTTTACACTCAACAATGATTGCTCTAAAACTGTCCCGGGCCAGTGAAACCAGCTGTTCATGCGTCTGTTGATGACTTATTGTACACTAAGTTGACGGTATAAAATAATTTAACCCTATGGTTGACATTTTTCTTCTTCAAACACTGTTTTATTTTTACAGGAAAGATATTCGAGTTTTATTTGCCACGGTTAATTCTGGCTTACAAGAGCTACAGTGGTTTGGGAATAGTGTGGCGGGCTTGTCCGTAAAAAAACCCAGTTTTATGCAGTAGAGTAGAAGTGCAAAAATCATAATCTGTTAATCTTCCAGGGTGGCCGCTTGGAACAAGATCGGACCGTCCACTCCATCATCTCATTCCGAAGTGTGTACGACGCAGCCCGATGTGCCTTTCAAGAACCCCGACAACGTTGTGGGCGAAGGATCCGACCCTACCAACATGGTCATCTCTTGGTCGGTCAGTATCCACCAGTACCAGTACCCAGTATCTTCTCATTTGTGAACCTAGAGGATTCTCGAGGGTGAAAGAACAGTCACTGCTGTGATTGGCTGAAATATAAATTCTCTTTACGTGTGTTGGACAGTTTTTAGCTAAGTCTCGTGTTGCTATAACAAAGTTATTGTTGTAATAATAATATTATATAACGATGTCAAAACGTTTCCCCACACTAGGAATATCTCTTGTGTCGTGGATGAGTTCACAAACATTTAAACTCACATACACAAACATCCGGACGCGGAACAACTGTCTGTAGGTCATACAAATATGTGCGGGATTCGATCTCGCGACATGCAGAGTAGCTGTCAATCACGATTAAACTAGGCTAACATCTCATTCCCTTAACAGAAAATGCCTCAAATAGAGCACAACGGGCCCGGGTTCTACTACCTGGTGACGTGGCGACGTAACATCACGGGGCAGCCGTGGAGCGAGGAGCAAGTGCGCGACTGGCAACACACACAGTACGTCGTACCCAACACGCCTACCTTCGTGCCCTACAAAATCAAGGTAACTTTCACGTTTACGATACCTACCTACACAAGACTCATCATTTGCCTAGCCTTTTCCCAACTATGTTGGGGTCGGCTTCCAGTCTAACCGGATGCAGCTGAATACCAGTATTTTACATGGAGCGACTGCCTATGTAACCTCTACAACCCCATTAATCCTGGGTAATACGATACCCTTTGGTAAAACTGGTTGTCACACTTTCAGGTCAATACCTACACAAGACTACAACAATTTTTTTTTGCCTGGAGTTTCCAATAGAGACATTACCGAGGCGGCCTCCTACATCTGTTAAAGTAACAGCATTCAAAGCGCTTGGTTATATCTACTAGGGTTTTTAATAGAATAAATATACATAAACTTTGCAGTCCTTTTGTAAATCCAATGCATTTCTGACTTTTTTCACTGTGTCTAAGCCATCAGCTGATGGTTGACCGGTCTTCTCATCTAAAAAAACATTACCCTTTCCTTGCCAGTGTGTTGCGGGTATGCTCAAATACTTCCATTTTTCTTTTAGCATCTATAGTATTTTCATAAAATGAGGTCTCAAATACTCCCATCGTGATTTAACGTTGGCTAACCAATTAATCACACATTACTATTACAACAGGTTATCGCAGTGAACTACAAGGGAACATCCAACGTGTCTCCCGTGGAAGTCGTCGGCTTCTCCGGTGAAGACATTCCCCTGCAGGCGCCGCAGAACTTCACTCTCGTACAGGTCACCACGGGCACCACTGCGCTACTCAACTGGAACCCCGTGCCGGCTGAGTCTGTGCGAGGACACTTCAAGGGATACAAGATCCAAACCTGGGTAGATGGCGAAGAAGACAGGCTTAAAGAAATCCTAGTCAAAGCCGATGCATCCAGCGCTTTAGTCAGTAAATTCAAGCCTTACAAAAAGAACAATGCCAGAATATTAGTATACAATGGCCGTTTCAACGGACCACCCAGCGATACCCTCAGCTTCCACACCCCTGAAGGCAAACCTGGCACCGTCAAATCCTTCGAAGTGTACCCCATCGGATCCTCAGCCATGCTTCTGAAATGGGACAAACCAGTCGACGAGAACGGAGTCCTCACCGGCTACAAAATCTACTACCAGAAAGTCACGGGCACAGCTCTAGGACCTCCTCAAGAAAGGAAGAAGGAGATCGATCCCAAATTCGACCGCGCAAAGTTGGCTGGACTTGAACCTAACACGAAGTACCGCATTGCGATCAGAGCGAAGACAAAGGCTGGCGAAGGGGACCAGTATTACGTTGAGCAGTCTACCAAAACAGTTGTGACGGCCAAGCCTGACGTACCGCTATTTGAGACGAGTACATTGCCGGCTAAGGAAGGAACAGCTCACATTCTTGTCCGTTGGATTCCGTCGTTGGATGGGCACGCGGGAACTCATTTCGTCGCCTGGTACAAGCTGAAGGGTCACCCAGATTGGTCGAAGACAAACGAAGTGACAGACGATGACTACGTAATACTGACAGGCTTGGAGCCGGGACAGGTGTACGAGGTGAAGCTCACGGCGCATGACGGAGAGTATTTCAGTGCTAGCGAGATCAAGGATGTCGATACTACCATTGGTAAGTGTTGGTACAATTTTTACAACGAATACTGCGTGTAGATGAAATAGTTTTATATCCTCTTCCATTTTTATTTTTATAATATTTCCCGAACTGCTTGAAAACTCTTATCTATTACTGATATTGCATCTAAACTGACAGAGCAGGGAATTTATTGTGGTTTTTTGTCTCATGTATTGTGGGTTTTTGCGTTTACAAACATTTTAACTCAGATACACAAACAGCCACACCTGGAACAACTACCTGTAGACCAGACAAATATTTGTTCCGTGCGGGAATAGATCGCACAACGAACAACGCAGCAACCGATCGCTCAGACACTGCTAACCGTGCTGTTTATTATGTTTTTGTTATCTACTGTATTATGTTAAATAAAACATTGCATTTCATTATTGCAAGAGTTTTATTATGTAAAAAATAATCAAATTGTCTGATAGTAAAACTTGTGCTTCCCATACAAGTGTGCATGAGAAACATACAAACTTTTTTCACAATCAAAAGTAAGTAAAGTTGGTTGATAACTTAGACCTCAAGTTTTTTTTGTGTGCTTCAAGGTTATCACTATACTTAATCAAAAGGTCAAAGGTTATAAAAACAAAAGTATTTACTATCTATTTTTTGGCGATAATGTATTTTTACCTCTTGCAATAATGGAATTGAATGTAAATAGGCATTAGTATCAAGTAAATCGTAGTCTACTAATCGTTAATCTAGTAATCGTTCAACAACAACAACAACAATCACAACTGCAATAACAATGACAACACAACAGTAACAATGTTCTTCAATATTGTATACTATTTTACGTAAGTAATTTCTTTGTTTAGGCATCACAATTTTTGTCTTATGTGTAAGGCTCAAAATTTATAGTTTGATTTGAATATAATTTGATCAAACGTCAACAATTGCTGTAAATTGATTCCTTGCATCACATCAAGCCGTATAACGATAACGATAATGATGAAGTTCCCTTCTTCTTCTTTATGGGGTTCAGGTTTCCGCACTTTTAGTCCTTGAAGTGGACCATTGTGCGTAATAATACTATGACATGATTTGTTTTGTACGGGTAAAGCAAATAACAAGTCAGGTTGGCTGCCAATAGTATAATGAATGGAAATAAGTAAAACGATGTAATAGCTAGGTAAGCATATCATATGATACCCAATATAAAGGAGAAAACATACATAGTTAATAATCTAAAGGAGGCTATACACTACAACTACATGAGGTTGTGGGAGTTTAAACAGAAAAGTGAGCTTTTATGACGATAGTGTATAACGTGTGTAGTGTGTGTGTGTGTATGTATATTATGGCGTTTATGTTTGTTGCATTTTGGTGCTAAATAAAACTATTTACTGACATCAAAATGCACGTTCACATTTTAAGGAAGATAGTGTTCTTAGAATCGTACGTAGATGTATTTATCGTAAATACATTTTTTTTTTAATGTTGCCCCACACTAGGAATTTTTCCTGTATCGTGGGTGCGTTCACAAACATTTAAAAACTCACTTACACAAATACCCAGACCCGGAACAACTATCTGTGGGTCATACAAATATTTGTTCCGTGCGGGAATTGAACCCGCGACACGCAGCGCAGCAGTCCATTGCTTGAGCCACTGCGCCAACCGTGCCACCAAATACATAAGAGTACCTGGGTGTGATCCCCGGCTTCGGTAAAGTGCTATTATTTAGTTATTCATGAGGAAATTATAAACCTGAAGCCATTTCTTCGAAAGTAGACAGGCCGTGATGTTTAGCTAGTTTTTAGGTTTCCGTACCTAAAGGGTTAAAACGAGACCCTATTACTAAAACTTCGCTGTCTGTCCGCCCGTCTGTCTGTTACCAGGCTGTATCTCAAGAACCGCGATCGCTAGACAGTTGAAATTTTCACAAATTATGTATTTCTGTTACCGCTATAATAACTAATACTAAAAATAAAATAAATATTTAAGGTGGCTCCCATCCCGTCGGGGATGCGGGTTGTTCACAAGTTACCGCGGCCTCGACATATAGGGCTAAGAAGGAACATGGGTGGTTTTTAGTCAGTAGAAGTCTGACAGTCCCTCTCGCTCTGCCCAAAAGCGGGAGGGGTTATTTGATTAGTTAGTTTATAGATAATGGTACGGAACCCTTCATGTGCGAGTCCGACTCGTATTTAACCAGTTTTAGTCATCATGATTCTCCTGCCTTTATCCCATTTTATTTGGGGTCGGCTTTGTCTTTCATACTTCTCTACTACCCGTCATGTCAGCAATCACCAATTATAAAAATATTATAATAATTAAATCCGTCCATCTCCCTACAGACGGGCCAATAGTAAAGCCAGACTCGGACAAGACAGCGACGGCGGGCTGGTTCATCGGCGTCATGTTAGCGCTCGCGTTCTTGTTGCTCGTGCTGGTGCTGGTGTGCGTCGTGCGACGTAACCGCGGCGGCAAGTACGACGTGCACGACCGGGAGCTGGCGCACGGCCGCAGGGACTACGCCGAGGGAGGCTTCCACGAGTATACGCATCCGTGAGTACAGCTTTTTTTAATGTATTTAAACTTCATGTACATAGGCGGACTTAATGCCACAAGTCATTCTCCACCAGTCCTTCTGATCAAGCAGAATCCCGAATGCTTGACACCCAGAATCGTTCCGAGGATATCGCGTATGGGAGGACGGATTATGCTGATAAGCTGTTGTTATTGATGAAAATGTTCTACTTCTTATCCTGCATTCTTAGTCCCAATACTGGCGTGTCAGCAGTGCATGAACGGATATTTGACATATTTGATTCGGCAGTATTATCAAACCTTTTTTTTTAATGGGCTTGTTCCTGGCCTTAATCTTGTCCTAAGGACAGAGATGGTGTCGACGAAAGAACGAACTTAATCAGAAGCAACCTGTTTACTCGCGACTTAATAGATTGGGGTCATATGTATTCGGGAACACCGACACGGGCTGGGAATTCCACTCCTTCATTTGCATGTGTGGGACAGCGAGGTATGAGTAATAACCTGCAGTACGTATGTACGTATTGTCATTAAAACCGAACTCGATTTCTACATTATTCGGTCCATGAAAATCGATTTTTTTGGAGTAAATTGAGGTTAAGAAATATAACATACAGGGTATGTTATATTTTGTTGTGATGTTAGAATACTAACCACTGAAATAGTTGACCAGATGTAGGGTATTTAGTCAGTAAATACTTCTAAGTCCCACTTAGATCCCAAAGCAATGCTCAAAATGTACGTTTGTACAAAATTTATTCAAACGCAAAATCTTATTAACTCCAGTCTGGACAACAAGTCCCGCCACTCCATGAGCAGCGGCACGAAGCCCGGCCCTGAAAGTGATACCGACTCCATGGCAGAGTACGGCGAAGGAGAAACAGGTACGTTTGTTAAATAGTCTTTAATGTGTGGCTCTTCTTTATTGGCGCTAACACGATGGCTGATCGACGCTGATCAGAAAAATGTATTTAGGAAAAGTTATTTTTGTTAGTCTGAGAAAACTTGAAAATATACAGGGTGTAAATTAACCCTTCACACATACGTCAACCAAGCATTCTGTACATCAAACTAAGTACCTCTACGCAAAAAATTTTGCTGGGAAAGGACTTTTTTTTTGGGGGCAAAAATCACATTTTACGGTAAAACTCAATGTAGCACTCTTAAAACATTGTGCTAGTGGATGCTTTGAATAGTAAAGGGGTTATGGAGGTAATATAAGTAAAGTTATAACCTAAAATACTAGTATTTACAAAAAACAGCTGTGCAAAATTTGGAACTTTGACCCCCAATATCTCCGAAACTAGGGGGTTCCCAGGTATGGTCTAGAACCAAAAAATTATCGCAATGGTGGGGAGACAAGTGCCCTTCATTTGCGTTAAGGGTACTTTTACACCCTTTATTTTCCTTGGGTACTAAGTTTCATCACTTCTTCTTACCAGTTCACACACTAGGAAACACTGGGAAGTGGCGAAGGGCGGACTTTTTCGGGGACTAAAAGTCCGCCCTTTTGTTGTACAGTTTGACGTTGAAAAAGTTTTGAGTATTAGTCTACTTTAAAATGGGCGGCATATAATCTTTGACACCCGGTTAGGCTCAGATAAAACATAAATCATAGACCTTTGGAAACTCTTTCTATTACTACTTTTGTAAAGGAATTTAGTTACATTTTTCATCTATGATACTTGGCTAAAGGTTAGGCCCACTTGCATCACAAATCACTTAACAGGTTTACACAACAAATTATTGAATAGGTTTAGCTAGAAATTTAATTACAATAAAAACAGTGATACTTACGATTAAAAACAGGTATCAGTGTTGATCAGTCAGCGTGTGCAAGTATCTTTTACCAACTTTTACTTCTTGCTTTGATTTTGACTAGAACTTAGCTTGTGTCATAGAAAAAAACAGTTTTATAGAAAAAAAATGGTTTTTTTTATTTTGATTTAATTGTTAATTTTACTAGATAAAATTGTCCTTATTAAACTGCACGCATTTTTTACGTTTTACTTTGATTGCACGTTAGCTTCGATTTTTATTTTACTGATCAAAAAAGTATTTTAATACAAGACAATATTATGGTATAAAGCGGAATAAAACCCTTCATGTTTCAAATTTTTTTGAAATGTGACTAACAACACGGAAAGTGCTGCTATTAAATCAATGGAAAGGATTTAAAAAATCAGATGGTGGCGTTATTTTGGCCGCACACCAACTAATGCGTGTACATCATCTACATAAAAACACTTTTTTGATCAGTACAGAAACCATTTTGTTTCCAATTTTGACTCCGCATGTGTGTCGTCGTGGCTGTAAGCATAAAGCATGTGTTTCCAGCGGGTATGAACGAGGACGGGTCCTTCATCGGCCAGTACGGCCGCAAGCGACGCCCTCCGCCCTCAGGACAGACTGATTCCGCCTCGCAGGCCTTCGCCACCCTCGTCTAAACCCTGCCTCAACCTCTCCCTTGCACCCTTTGATTCAAGCTTGTGTATACTGAGATCACGATATTCTATAGATTTTAGGTCACAGGAATTGTATTAAAAATAAGACTAATTTGAAATGCAATTAGCTTTTAATTCGCCATCCGCTTTACATTTTTTTTCAAGTATTATTGTCGTATCTCAGTAAACAAAGCCAAGCCTTTGCAAAATAAGTACGCTCCAAATATAGCTACGTTATTGTAAGCTTGTAATGTAACGTAGTGCCATTGCATCACAATAATGCAACATAAAACAGTCCGGTACTGGCAGCCAATCACCGTAGGCAACTTTTTTTTACTTCGTTCTGATTGGTCGACAATTGACGGTGACGTCGCCCGCCTAAATTTTGTTCTTTATTACGTTTTGATCTGAGAATTTGTTGTGAATCTTTTTTTTTATTGATCTGAGCAGTATACTGCTAGTTTTGTTAGGCACAATTTTTTGTCTTGTACGTGAAAATAGTAGTTTAAAAAATCAAAATCAAGGGCGTCCAGTCTTTATTGCACTATTTCAGAAATAGTTTAAAATAAAGACTTTATCACTGAGTATTTCATTACCCTTCGCAAGTAATGACCGCAGCTTAGATTAGTTTATAAGTACAGAATAATTTGTATGTAAGTAACGTTTAGGTTGTAAAGAAACAAATGATATTACTTGGAGTGAATATTACCTACTTAAATGTTTATTAGCGTGCTTTGTTATAAGTTTTGCATTTGTTTTAATGTTATTATTTCCTCGTTCCGTCCCTTTCCTCTTTTTCTTTGCCTGCACGAGCGCCGTTTTTGTTTCGATTTGTAAGGTATGATTTTATTTTTGCTTTTTTTTTCGTTTCTGCGTCTTTTTGCTATTTTTTTTTTAATTTTTATTTTGTTACCCAAGAATTTAGTTTGTGACGATTTTTTTTTTAATTTTGTAACTACGTACAACGTGGAGACGATGATACGACAAAAAATGAAAACACGGACCATACTTGTTCATAGGAATAATTGTATACCATTAAAAAAATCCTAACATCAAAACTAAAAAAAAAAAAAAACAAACAAACTAAATGGCTTAGAACTTGTAACAAAATAGAACGCCATTTAAAAACATGGGTTCACTAACCTCTGTTGTAGCGAGCGACAACGTAGCGTATCGTCGTGTAGCGACATGATCTTTTGGGTCAGTGGGTCGTCTTATGGGGAATAATCACTGAATCACAGATTCCTCATATTTTTGCCCTTATCCCATTTTATTCGGGGTCGGTGCAACACTGATTCACAGATTATTAACCGAATAATCAGGCACCTCTCGCCCACGTGTTATTTATGAATCACAATCAGGATCACTCACTGTTCAATCACTTACTAAGTACGTACCTACTTAGCTAAGTAAAATACACGAACACAATAAAAACTTACGCCTAAATTCGCACAGTTCACTGAACTATTTAATTTAACTAGGATACCTATTCATTGTTCGTGTTCTGTCACTAAAATAATGCGTCCAATTTCATACTTATTGTAATAACCGTTGCTAACTACCTACTTCGACGTCCCGGTCCCTGACACACGATGACACGAGTGGCCGGTGGCGGGTAGGTACCTACATCAAGGTGGCGTCGCGGCGCCCGGGCTCCGCTTGCACTCGTGCGCTTACAAAGCGATGACGCGTGCAACGTCACAGGACTGTCGCGACAGACTGAACGGTGACCGTGACCTAACTTCGTAGCGTAGTTCTTTGCAAGTTTGGACAAGAAAGTGAAGTAATACACTAGCCTAATATGTTGTAATATTTTTTTGTAACATTTATTGTACCATTGTTTGTTTTCCCCAAATAAATAAATAAATAAACAAACGAAACTAGATATCTCTTTCGCACACACTAAATGTTCTAATAGTGAGAGTGCATAGCAACTTCCGCATGCGTTATTTTTTATCTAAGTCTAATGACATGCGTTATGGCTCTTATTGTACAGGTTTAAGGTATAATTTGCAATAAATTAAGTGTTAAAACTAATTTGGCTAAAGTTTTTAAGTAGCGAGTTGGCAACCGCACCGATGCGGGGTCGTTAACCTGACAGTGCTTCCGTATTAACAGATACATCATGTAGTAAATGTTAAAAATGAAAAATAATTTCCTGTGACTAAACTACTTGATGTTATTCAAATGTTTTTTTGTATATACACTGGGAACATACTTAGGTATACGTAGTTTAATTTATTGTCGTATCATCGGCACCACCCTGTATATTTGAAGATTTTTTAATTAGAATGTTGAAGACAACAAAAATACTGTAACCGGTTGTTAAGACAAAGTCCAGCAATTATCTAACTATTTATTATCTTGGGAGGATATTTTGGGCATCTACTTTAGTATAAAATCCAAATCTCAAAAGTGCATCAAATATTGAAGGTATATTAACAGAATGTACATCTCGCAGGTCGCTTCACGGAGGACGGGTCGTTCATCGGGCAGTACGTGCCGGGCGCGCGCGTGCTGCCGCCCCCCCCCGCGCCGCCCGCGCCGCCCACCTACGTGTAGGTGTCGGCTCGACTATCGCGGTACTAATATCACGTATCGTTCTTTACACTTATCCTACCTCTGACGCTGCAACTTTATCTTCATTGGTATAAGACTTTTGACAGAATATAAACCTTTAGCCTCCATATAAGAAGTTGAGATGCAATCAGAGGTATAATGGCTGTAAAAGAACTTAGTATATGCTTTCAGCGCGGGATAAGGGTGACGGCAAAAGTACTAAAGTTGAAAGTTGTCTAGCACATCTAGAAGTGATAAAAAACTGAACACCTTTTTCACCGCGCTGTTGCATGTTAAAGGTCTAACTATAATGGTATTATATTGCTATTTCTTTCACCCTTGTTCTAAATAAGCAAGTGTGAAAGAGAAAAGCAACATTTTGTCGCTTTAGACTAAAATGACATCACGATTTCTCAGTGTCCGCACGCGTCGAGTTTTATTTAGGATTTTAATTCGCAATATTGTGTTGTAAAAAGTATTAACATACTTGGTTTCATGATGTCATTATGTGACATTTTTGTTAAAATATCGAAGTCACGACCATCTCGATGTCACAAGCTTAACGGCTTATTTAAAATTGTTTTGAGATGCGAAAGTAATATCTATGATCTAGTAATGCACTGCCATTCTTCTTAAATGTATTAGATGGTAGGAGAGTAGATGGACACACTCGAGTGAATCACTGAAGGGAAAAGGGTCAATTATCTCGAGAAGAAGTAAACATCTGTGCCTAAAAGTAATGTCAGTAAAGATTTCCTACAGTGAAATTGCTTAGTGAGTTCCAACTATTTTCCCAAACGCTTGAAATAATTCAGTGAACTATCGGCAGTATAATTTGACAGTGACTGTATTTAGTTGAAATTTATTAGTGTGTAAGCATTAGTGTAAGCTGATAACTAAGCCTACCTTTCTGTTTCGGCCGTCTGTTAGTGTCAATAGACTGGTTTGAAGGTTTTATTGACTATTTCCCCTGAGATCGTAGCGATCCTCTCAAAGTCTGTTGAACATTTCGTTATTTATGAGACTGATTTTAAGTAATGAGAAATAGTCAAACTGAAACTAACGTTCGGGTTTTGGGGCTGTTTTAGTCGCTCAATACTTTCAGAGCACCTTACGATCTTCAACAGCTCTTGTAGGCACTTACTGATTAGATCTTATGTAACTGTATTATCACTTCCATGATCTGAAATTACCTATCTTCGTAATTGCCCACAGACATAGAATTTTCAACCATCGAATGAAGGATTTAAAAAGCCGCAGTTGAAGAAAGAATCTAACTTCTGTCTGGCCTAAACAAAAGATCTCTTTAAGTCAAATAATGACCCCGAACTAAGCCATCTGTGCGAGTAAGCTTTCCAAAACCTGAACGTTAATATCTCGGCTTGTGTTAGTAAGTAGGCGATGTTACGGCTCGATATCAATTACGTGTAGTTTACCAAACAGTAGCTGGTGAAGACTTGAGATAAGAAAAGCTATTTTTGTCACAAAAATAAGGTAATTAGCTCTGGACTCCGGTGGTCATGCGCGCTTAATGCGAACTTATCAGGCTTCGTAGATTTGGCTTAAGGATTTAAATTTAAGTAAGGGTTAAGATTGGGTTAACATGCAGCGGGTCGGTATACGCGATGTAGCGTAGCAGCCAATGGTCAGTTCGCAAGCCAAAATTATTCGAGTATAACTTATTTTTATATCAAATGCATATCTTTCTTAATAACTCTTTGACACGCTATGGACCATAAATAATTTTATTTTACTAATCAGACCTTTGACTGTTATTAAAATTCAAATATATCTTTGTCATTCTAAAATGTACAGATACATTTAAGCGTTGACCAAGCTTGTTCAATTAATAGATGTCGTCTTCCATTGCAGTGTTGTTCAATATTGCAGATGTGCTTAGGAAATCTATTTAATATTTTAGTTAAACCATTAAGAACTCTTCTTTACGTTGTCCTTCTAAGACTATTATTCTCTTATGAATTGGGTGTATCTGCAAAATTTTAGAACACAGGTAATGGAAACGGCAAATGTGTATCTAAAAAAAATCTATATTTTATTACGAAAAATTAAATTAAATATTTTTATATAAATGCGCAGTTTGACCACCGGGGCATATCGTGGTGCTTTGCAGAGTTAAAGAGAAGCGGTTCGGTGTTGTGATCGTCTGTTGTAGCGCGGAGATGTCGATGGTTTCCTCTCCTCTCCCCACCCCCTCCCACCCTCCCCCGCACTCCTCTGTCTATCCTCCTTACGTCACTTTATCCCACCTTTGTGTCAGTTCACGCAACTATACGCATTGTGGTCTTCGTGAATGAACACATATTTGCTAATAATGCTAGTAAGAAGTTGTAAGCTAAGATTGAGAGACGACTTTAGAATGGAGTCCAATTGAATGTCATCAAAGAGACGTAATTCAAATTCATCCACTTTGCATATTACCAGTAATGTAACTTATGTAAACACATTTAGATGTAGATCATCAATATTATCAACTTGTATAAAAGCCGCTTGAAATGTGTGCCTGTTGTGTGCTGACATGTCTGACTGTAACATAGTAGGCGTAATGATATTCGGAAAGAATCTCGATTATTAGGAGTTACAAAAATCTCAATTTATCCCTCAACACTTGGAATTTTATCCATCTATCATCGATACACTAGTATCGTGATCGATTAAGTTTATTGTATAGAACGTATATCACTCTGATATTATAGTTATCCGTGACCATGCATTGGTACATCTCGTAAATCTCGAATGAATTTAAGGTACGGGGCGACCCGGCAGTAAAATGTCTCTCTTGCGTAGTAATAAGTCCTCTTTATAGGCTTTTTTCGTATTTGAATTTTTCATATTTGACTATTATTGAAGTTTGCACCGATCACATTGAAGTTACTGCCCAAGTTAATGTTTCTGATTTTGGACAATTGCGGCTCGAGACTGTTGTTTCCGATACTAGGGTTGCATAACGCCAAAAAGTATGATTCGACGTATTCATGATCGTGAGCAATCGTGTGGAGCCGCATGACACAATATCTCATTGTATCGTGTCTAGATTAAGGCTAGGGATTCGTGTTAACTAATGTTAGGTAGCTAACGCGTTCGCTTACTGCATCTGTACATGTATATTTATTCTTTGCCTTATCTGTACCTATTATTGTATCCAGTTGTACTCGTACACTGGCGGGCATATTGTGCACACGTGCGCTAAGAACCGTCGATTTATTTTATTATAATTTATTTATTTGTGTATACTTACTTCTCCGCCTGAAAGGTGTCGGGTCTTAATTGAGTACATTCCAGACGGTCTAACCATGTTGATTTTTCAAATCGTTTTAATTAGTCTCCCCAATGATGCGTCGGTCAGATGTAATCTGAACTATGTTTATAAAACTTTGGACCGGCAGCTGAGACAAGCATCGTAGTTTACTTAATTATTTAAATAATTAAACCTCTCACATATTTATTTCCCCTCGTTATTACGTATAGTTTGTCCAAGGTAACATGTGCGAATGCCCACATTTTGATCGTTCTCATTTAGAGCTTATACTGTAACTATTGGTACCTTATACATTGCATATTTATATTTGATGGCACTGTTATTGTAACCCCTTTAAGTTATTTGTTAAGGAGTCTTTATCATGTCTATTGTCTAGTAAGAATTTAATATATATCTATTAATATTAATTGATTATAGTAGGAGACTTGTTCTATTCGCGTCTGTTTTGTCGCTTTTTATACCCGTTAACGATTTGAAAATTCTTTGTCTTGATGAAAAAAAAAATTGTTACGATTCGAAATGACAATTTTGATATTAGATTGTTAGTCACCGGTTTACGGTGGATATTCACTGCCTTCCCTACTAAATTACACTGTGTTCATTTTATTTTACACGTACATATAAAGAATACTTGCCTTACGTAAAATTATGAATGAAAATGTGATTTTCATTGATCCAGTTTCACCCTGACAGCACAATGTCTGCATTTATTTAGTGTCACAATATTACCGTGAATTGTATCAATGTAGGTCCCCAACATAATCTTACATCGCCGTACTAAATAGTTGATGTTAGCAGTTGAATGTGTTGTTGTGTAACTCAATTCGGTCGCAAGTGTAACGAACTTCTGAAAAATTTGAAATATTATTATAATTTATGGAAATGTAATAGACCTAATGTTAATAGAAGCTGGTTATATTGAAAGCATTGCTGACTACTTAGATGAAATAGTTGAATCATTAGAGAAAACTGTGTTCATATTAGTCAGTCACTTGTATTAAAACTTCGATCCTTTGTCGTTACATTCACCGAGCCTTTTGGCAGGGCGTTTATCAAGGGAACAGTATTATAAAAATCATGCTTTCAGTATGTCCGGCTCACTGAATATTTAGTAGTAGCCGAAGTATTCGCGAAATACGAACTGGTAGATTCTAATTGTTGTGAGGTACATGCAGTGTTATCTATATGTTGACGATGCTTGGTTCTCACCATTATTGACGGCAGGTTGCATTCAACTTGGGAATATTATGTTAAAGGCGCTAGACGCCTTCCCATTGTTACTGGGAAAATGGAAGCATCAAGAACAATTTAATTATATTTGCTAAGCAAGCTTTTTTATCTACATTGGACTATTTTGTTGGTTAGATAATAGTTTGCATTTATTATATAAAAAATGTTTAGAAATCATGACAAAAGTGTAGGTAAAGACTTGTGAAAAAATTCTGATCTGACCTGTACGTTTCTGTTCACGAATTATCGTAAATTACATTTTAGTTCGCATTAAGTAACTGTAATTTATTGTAACTATGATGAATATTTTTTTATGTTGCATAGAAAATAAATATTAAGAAATTAATTTTGGTGTTCATTATTTATTTCATTCCTTCACTATTTCCTATTTCCATACGAAATGATCTAAAACTGTTTTTATTGAAAACACACATACATGTCATGGTAATGAATGGAACTCAAATGGTATGTTAATTTCTTCTTGAACTGAAGGCGTCAGTTGACTGTCTCGTTGGTCTAATGGCTCGATTTCCAAGTCGGGCACAAAATGTAACTGGGTTTTTTCATCAGGAATTCCCCAGTAGAAAACACGGCGTCTGGGTTTATGACAAAAAGATCGCCCCCTTATCTTATCTTTATGGGGTTCAGGTTTCCGCACTTAGTCCTTGAAGTAGACCATTGTGCGTGAGCCATGGTGGCCGTTTACTCCAACCAGTCCAACTCCCTCCAGAAGCAGATCAGACTTTCCGGTCTCCTCAGGACATCCGTAAGGGGTCTTGGTGTTCCAAAGGTCTCCTCACGAATCTTGGTAACGCCTGTGCACTCGAGGAGCACATGTGCCACCGTTTCCTCCGCCTCCATGCATGCTCTGACAGGGGCCTGTTGTGGATCGCCCACTATCACATGGAAATAAAATATTACTAGCGAATTTGGCTGTGCTATTAGGTACACACCCTCCCAAACCCTTCTGGGATTACAGGTACTTCTGATATTATGTTATTGTATTAAAGCGGAGAAGTAGGAAAATCGTTATTTCCACTGCCCTCCATATCAGCAGTAGACAAAACAGAGCAAGAACAATAGGCACAAAAGGGACGTATACAACCGGGATAAGCCCAGTTGCCTAGCACCAGACACATTAATGGATCCTAAGTTGTGAGCTGTTATATTTGTTTCCCATAAAAGATATGGCGAAAACGCTTGAACGCACGGAAATGTGAATGTTATGTTTTTCCTACTCCTCCCCTATTATTTTCTGATCAATTTCGTTGCGGGATCCAAGACAGTTAAATCGTTTTCTTAGGACTTCGTCCAGGTTCATTGTTTCGGTGCTTCAAGTCTCGCGACATCATAGTTTGGTACATTTTTTACCAGAAAATGACGTCACTAGCCCCCAGCACTCACGATCTTTGACAAGTTTCATTTTCGTATTTTTTTATTAATTTGATAAAACAAGAAATACGTAAGTATCCAATATTTTTCGATAATCGAACAGACGGACTATACAGAATCATGTTTTTTTTGTCTGTCAACTACCCTATCCACATCACGAAAACTTAAATTGAAAATACATTTTATGAAATTCCCGCACTACGAGCAAACGTTGACAACACGCTTAGTTTGTTTGTGTTGGAGCTTGCGTTTAAGATAGTTCTCACGGTAGCTAAGGCCTAAGGATCTTCCCCGCACTAATCGCACCGATCGATCGATCGATTGCGGGTAACAGCTCACACATCAAGAAACATGCATAAAATCCTAATAAAAGATACAAGTTTTACTGAAAACGAATCTTTATATTTTTGTCTTATACAAGAGACCGCATTGTCAACATTTTCCGTATGGTTGCATAGGAAAGTGTTGACAATGCGGCCTCGAACGGTGAACAGGAACTGTCTCAACTAAACTGTGCATCAACTGGCGACTATGAAACTCGCGCGTGAAGTTGATACCTTCCGGTACCACCACCAACCAACCAGTATGACAAAATAGTATGATAGTATGACCACGAGGAAACAGCCGCTCCATACTGCTCTTGATACACTAATCTAATTACTTCAACACTATTGTTAATAACAAAACTATGAACTGTAAACTAGTCTAAAATAAAGTACGGTACTTTTTTTTTGGGTGGGAAATCATCAATTGACTCCTCCCGCTCTGGGCTGAGCGGAAATTGTAGTCAGTAGAAGTCAGACACTCCCGTCTGACTTCTTCTTTTCCTTAGCCCTTAGTGTCCGGGGCCGCGGTATCTCTATCAAGCAACCCGCAGCCGCGGCAGGTTTTTTTTATAGCACTAAAAATATCACATACATTTTTACCCGACTACGGCGAAGCCAAAAGGAAGGGTAATGATTTTGGCAGTCTTTGTATGTTTTCAGCTTCTCTTACTTAACACAGTGAAATACTAATACTTAACTAGGCTCTGCATCCTATCAAAATAGCAGCTATTTTTCACCGCCTGGGTGAGCATCGACGGATGGTCCTTACTGCTACGACATACAAGCGGTGTCAATCAACGCGAATGGGACGACACTCCTAGGATCCTTGGTATTAAATCAATTACTAGAAAAGTGGAACTGTATCGTTGTGAGCTGGTGGCTAAATGGTTGAAATCGGTCTATCCGTGAATGGGTGACCATCCATAACATACCGTGTTACCTTCTTGCCTCCCCGGCTGTAGGTAGTAGATATTTACCAGTCTTTCAGATAGTCAGATGGCCGAAAATCTGGCAATCAGTCTTACCAAGGGGTATCGACTATCGTACATCAAACCTAATTGGAAAACGACTAGGCAGTTGATGATGACGAACGGTAATTCATGTACCTAAGTAGAAGTAAAATGTAGAATAGACTAGTAGCTATGTAGTATTCAATGGAGTATCCTCATCATCATAGTCAGTGAATTTAAGTTTTATTTACCAGAGTTAGGATGGGTAGGTTCCCCATGATATTCATTCTAATATTTTAAATGAGAAATTAACTCCATTTAAGAATTATAATATCTGTTCACGTATTTGTGGCTAATCGAATTTCGATCAAATAGCACACGAATACTCCATGACTTGGCTGTCATCAGACTCTTTGTCCCGATAGAACGTTACCATAGTATAGTATCCGATCTTCGAACCAACTATTGTCCCTTTTTTTTCCGGGATAGGAAACCAAATAACCCCTCCCGCTCTGGGCAGAGCGAAAGGGAGTGTCGGCCGTCTACTGACTAAAAAACACCCATGTTCCTTCTTAGCCCTTTGTGTCGAGGCCGCGGTATCTCTTACAACGCTGACATCTCTTTGAGGCGCGTGAGGAACACGAACGCGCCGTCGACACGGCCTGTCGTCGTCATAAGACGGACGGGCGGCGAGCTAGCCCATTACTCACCGTCCACAGGCCCGCGTCTACGGTGGCCGGAAGCCATCACGAGGCCCCCAACGCCCGCAGCTTCTCCCGCGGCTGCTGGGACGAGAGGTTCTCTCCCTCTCACGTTTCGCCACCTCCTTCGCTAGCATCACTGCTTCGCAGAAGGAGGCGACAGCGTCCCATTTCCTCTCGCCCCGGACCATATTATGGCTGGCTGGCACCAGGGCCAGACGCGAGAGCTCACCTCCGCCGATCGCCGGGGCAGACCTCCACAGCGTGCTCTCCACCGTGTCTTCCGGCCAACTATTGTCTCTATGACTTTCGTAAAAATATGAATTAGAGTACCTAAAAAAAAAGTTGTACAAAACATAACATCACGCTTGTAATCCCCGAAGGGTTTGGCAGAGGTGTACCTACCTAATAGTCCCGCAATATATCTATATATGCTTAAAAGAAGTCAATAAGGTCCCATTATTTATATCCAGAAAACTCAATACCCCGTCAACCATACTGGCTCAGTCGGGAACTTTGTTTAACATATAATGTGGTGTACCGATTTTGCTAGTAGTATATTCTGTATATTACATTGCGTTTAGACTAAACAATACTTCAATGTCAGGTAAAATATAAACCTCAGTAATACGCGCCATTCATTCATAACGTGCTAACAATACTTACAAAAACAACCTGCGGTTTATGAACGCAGCCTTTTCACTTGTAAAAGGAGCTTACCAATATACGTCAGCCAAGAATTATGATGAATATTCAAACAGGCGATGATACTTTTTGCTTCTGGACCCTTCAGCCATAATTTACTGTCGCATCATTCCTTTTGCACGTGCTAATCCTGTCAGCCAACAAGATTTATTGATAAAACGGCGCCATTAACTTTGAGCAGCAGTTAATCTAATCAGCAGATGCTAAATTTGACCGGCCATAACATTGTATGTAAGCTGATTGTAAAGCATCCCACGTCTCTCGGATGATTTGCTATCAATGGAAACATGCAAAATGTTGATCGTTCATTATATCGACGAGATATCAGACGAACCGTATGGGGTTGTCTGCGTCACCTCTATTTTATCAAAATTTAAGTTCAAAATCCTTTGTGGTGGGACTTTTTGAAGCGCAAAACAAAGCTGTGTATTGAGTAAAGAGCCAGTATGTAGGCAGTCTGTGTCCGACCGTCGACAGGGCGGGACATCATCGAGCGATTTGTATTTGTTGTCAAACGAGACGACCGAGTTCGCGAGTTGTGAAGTGACTTTTTAATAAATTATGAACGTGCGTGCTGCAAGTTTATTTTAATAGGTTCACGCCATTAATTCCAGGTAAGATAAGGCCGTTCTTATAATCCATAATATCATATCGCGAAATCCAACCAGGATGACAGAGGTCGGTAAATAAAAGATCGTTGATCCCACTTAAAACTTAATTGTTCAATCGATTCGGAATTCGAGTGGCGATCGTCTTTATTAATTACCCACATATGTACTAATATTGACTGATTACTGCATTTCTAATTACTTAGTTAATTGAATTTGAGATGAGTTTAATTACTGAATAACTAAAATTTTAACTCCAGAACATATATTAAAAAGGTGCGTTGAAAAAAACGGGAGATTAAAGAAAGCATAAAAACGTAAACATTGCTATCTGGCAAATGTAAACATCACGGGTTGTTATTAATAGAGCCCTAACTATGGGATCATATGTTAGGAGTACATGCACGGTGCACCGTGACTCGAGTTAAGGCTGCCTGTAAACTTGCTACTGCAAGCAAGTCGAGGGTGTAACGATAAAATTGTAAAACCGGGTTTTGTGATCTATCTGACAACGTTGTAATCGTTAAATGAAACGATTTTAGTCCTGTCACTTGCCTACACGACAAGTAATTTATGCGATTTATTTCTTCGTTCTTTTTGCGTAAGGTTGGTTCGGACTTAACGATGTTTTAATCGTTACCTATGTAGTTCATACGATTAATTACTACCAGATGAAGCTTTTACTGAGGATTGCATGATTTAGGTCCATAACAGGGCGGTGATATCTGAATTTTCATCTGTAGAACCTCGAAACTATGCACTAGCATAGGTACGGTTCAAATCAGACTTTTTTCCAGAATTCTAACTTAAAATTATCTTTCATCCATCGAAGAAAGACACATCAACAAATATTTACTTCACTTATATGACTTGCTGATGATTTTCACGATTTAACTAATTTGTGTAAATTAAAAATTAACACAGCAAATCTACGATGATGAGTATATCTACGATAATAAATAAATCTTTATTATTATTATTACTTTATGAAACATGGATTAGATTTCCCCAAATTGTCCAGCTACTTTACTTTTGAGCTACCTACTTAATTGTAAGATTATAAAATAATATAATTATAAGATTATAATTTGCACCTGATGGAATCTTCCTGCGGTAGAAAACGCAAACAATGGTTTCCTATTAAAAAAAACCTCCTTACAAACTTTCAAAAATCCTTTCGTACTGTTCACTTTCGATATAATAGGAACTGTAGTTTTTTTTTTTTTTGCTGATAGGCCAAGAAGTCATTTAGGCATTGCGTTAAGTAGATGCGTTTTTAATGCCGCAACTTCCTTGTCGCACCATGAACAGGCTGCCTTAGTCCGCGGCCGGACGGGGGCGGCCGCAGACCGACAGCCGGACTTTATTTTTTTACTTTTTACACTGTTACCTGTTCCCTGAACGGGTATCGTATCGACTGGCCCGCTGTCCGCTGGTTAGCTTAACAAGTGCACCCGCCAGAGGTGCCCTATCTTTGGGCAACACTCTTTTATTATACCACTTCTGATTTATTAATGAGATCGGGTGCTTATTTATTTTTCGCAATCAATCAATTTTGAACCTAATGCTTTAGCTATGTAGATTACCAGCTATCAAAGAAATTTCACTTTCAAATTGTAGTCATTTGAGGTGCTGGCGTCTCTAAATAATAAATGCTCTCACAAAAGTTTAATCCGATTTGAATTAAATCCGATCGCATTTGTTCCGATGTAGTCTAATAATGTCTGTCTCTCTGTGAATTTGTCGTAAAATAAAACCTAAATAGATTTACAATAATGCATAAGGGAACTCTAAAATTTGAATAAATATCAGGTTCAATTGTTCCGGGTCTGGGTATTTGTGTATGTGAGTTTAAATGTTTGTGAACGCACCCACGATACAGGAGAAATTCCTAGTGTGGGGCAACGTTTTAAAAAAAAAAAAAAAAAAAATTAATAAGATAAAAGTTTTATGTTTCATTCTGCAAAAAAAAGAACTCCGATTGTGACTACATTCGGGTGTTTCGCGAACAGCCACGGTCATTCGCACGTCTTATCACAGGATGCAACCGTCTCATTCACTGAATCTGTCTGTCGGAACTAAAATACTTATTACCCTTTTAGCGTTATTTTTATTCCAGATTCAATACTCAAGCTGAATATTAAAACTTAAATAATTGAAATGGACTTCATCGATCGATTTGACATTAACAATTTTTGATTATTATCCATAGAACAAGTTATACTAATTTGAACTGATTTCGATGAATGACCATGATCTAGGTTGGGAACATTTGGGACATAGTGTATCCTGGTATTACGTTTCTATTTCCTGTGGGCTGTAAAGTTTTGTATATTATAAATATAAAGGGTGTAAAAGTACCCTTAACGCAAACGAAGGGCACTTGTTCTCCCCACCACTGCGGTATTTTTTTGGTTCTAGACCATACCTGGGAACCCCCTGGTTACGGATATATTCGGGGTCAAAGTTCCAAATTTTGCACAGCTGTTTTTGTAAATGCTAGTTTTTCAGGTTATAACTTTACTTAAATTACCTCCATGACCCGTTTACTATTCAAAGCATCCACTAGCACAATGTTTTAAGAGGGCTACATTGAGTTTTACCGTAAAATGTGATTTTTGACACAAAAAACGCATTTTTTTTTGCGTAGGGGTACTTAGTTTGATGTACAGAATGCTTGGTTGACGTATGTGTGAAGGGTTAAATTACACCCTGTATATCATAGTTTGTTCGGTAAATAAGTGTTACATCTTGGTAGTTTTCACTCTATGAACTAGTCATCGCCGAGTCGAGATGATGAGAAACAATAACAGTAACTTGTAGTTACGTTAATCAATAAATTAAAATCTTCTTGACAATAATGGTCAATTCACAAGCGTACCAACACGCTCTAGTCTAAAATGACCTAAATGACTGACAATTTGTTAGTCAGTCGAGCCACTAATAAATTACCACTTGGAGTTAATAATATCTGCTTATATGGTACACCGCAAAAATGTAAGTACACCTATTCACTGGCTTTTGCGGTAAGGTATTACCCAGAATAGTTATGTTTCATTTCATTTGATGACAAGTACATTTTATGCAGGTACCTAAGTACGCACGATTTTACGATTTTTCCTGACATGACTTATCTCAAAATCGCAAGCTATATTTGTTTACCAAGTTAGAAGTTTACTCTTTACAAACAGTATTAATAACAAAATAACGTTTTGCCGATACGGTTATATTATGTTTGGTTAGGTTTAGATTAACAGTTCTCTTTATGCGCAGACATGCACTCAGTGTCAAGCAAGACAAATATTTGAAGTGCTCTTCGTCAGTCTTCGTTTGCGAAAGCTAGCTAGCTTTGTCGTTTAAGTATACTGTTATTCCTTTAGGCCGTGTGTAAGAGCAGAATAGTTCACAATATTTGAAACAATTTTTACTTGCTTCAATTACAATTGAATAATATAAATAAATGGCATATCCTTCGAAAAATCTGTAAAATTATTATAAATGAGCGGAACGGATGTTGCTGCCTTCACTGTATCCCAGATTCACAGATTTTACTAATTCAAAACATTTTCCTGTTTCCTTTCTTTCCTATAGATGTGTCCATTAATTAATAAGAGATCAACTGTATCGTAAATAGATAATTCTAAATACAACGTAAATAGATAAAGACAAGTGTAGTACATTAAGTGTGGTGTATTCAGATAGTGATTATCATCTATGTATCAGATGACATCTACGTCATATAACTGACCTGCATAATGCCTAGCACGTGGCATGTCATACTGCGAACTATAATTAGAAAATGCAACATAACATCACGCCTATTTGCTCTAAAGCGTTGGACAGAGAAGTACCTTTTTGTTTAAATTTCGGGGGTAACCTTCAAAAGGCGACCGGTACTAAAGGATAAGACTGGAGAGTGTGACATTTCTACCTCATTAAAACCACCCCTGTCGTCAAATTCTGCCCATAGGAGGAGCAACCGTTTCCTCTTAAAATACTGTGAAACGGACTGAAACGCCTGTTAGATCCCTGAGAATAGCGTGCACGGTCGGACGTGACCACTGAGCCGCCGTCATCCCTTTGAATACTCGGTGCAGGCATAGCATAAAGTCCCCAATCCCCACTGTCGAATTCGACCCCCCAAGTCCCGCCTGCATTAAGTTGAGCAGTACTTCGGCGTGCCAAACGTCAAGACTGTTGTACACCTTGACACCTCCTACCAGGATCGGCTCTCTAACGATCCCGTTCGGCAGCCACCTTCTGGACCATCCAGTCTCACAGAACGAAGGTACCTCCCCCCGATACACAGAATCCACCAGTATAGCCCCAACTACGGTATGTACTCCTCTGTCCGGCATGTATAACTACTTATAGAAAGTTCCGTGTAATAGAGGGCGAGTCTATGATCATCCACCAGCCACAAATCCAAAATCCGCTAGTACCTACTTACTCAGAAAACCAAAATCCAATAACACTGCTCGACCTGAGAATCGAATGCATGCACATTATAATTAGCTAATCAATTAAGTTTAATTATTTATAATTATTTTGTTTTATCTAAGGTACCGGACCCCACTAATTTGGGGTTATCATGCGAATAAATATTGTGATTTCGTTACAACACATTTAGATACTTAAATGGCGCCCGAAATATTAGTATTTTATAATTTTATCTTGTAAACATTACTCGACCTTATGATAAAGATGCTCTATTTTACGAAATGTAAATACGCATTTTTTCTAGAACACGAGATTTGTAGGATTGTTTGGTAAACTTTGTACTATTTAATTGGGCAATAAAAATTAAATATCTAGTCAAAGTCACAACAGGTCAAAGTGTGACTCCCCCTTAGTCACTTAAGAAGATTTCGTGTGGGAAGGTTAACAACGCTTAAAACAACAACATAATAAAACAAAGTTTCCGAGAGAATGGATGACATATATGTGAAAAAAACCACAGATTTTAAGGTACCTACTGAAGCAAAAGCAACGTAATAGCACGTGTTAATTTTGTAGTAATTTCATTTCCCTTGATTAATTTAAACACAGGAGATCCCAATTTATTGTTTGTTTAAATCTAGTGCATAGATAGCCAACCCTTTTTTTTTTTTTTTTTTACCCATGTTCCTTCTTCGCCCTCTATGTCGAGGCCGCGATGACCAGAGGACTACCCGCAGCCCCGACAGGTAGATAGCCAACCCTTTGAATGCGATCGGGGTAAGTAACTAGTCGTGTCCGTTATCTTTTCTGCCTATTAAATCTTGATAATATCCTAAGGCATAAAATAGTTAACCGGAATGTAATCTATTCATGATTGGGTACGAGCTCTATTTGCGGCATTAAATTCACTACCACGTTTTATATTCAGCAATAATTTACAGAGGTACCTTTTGATACCAATAACTTTTAATCTAGATTAGGTTTTGGTGTCACAGGGGGTCCCTGTCTGACTACAATCAGCTGTAATAACTACCTTTATGGAACTTTTAAAAAAGTCTTACAAGTATAATAGCTTTACAAATTGTAACATAACATAGTCAAAATTGTTGTGCACCCCTACTCCTAGAGCTATTGGACTCTTCTTTTTTGTTAACACCTTTTGTACGTATAATTTGACACCGGGAGCGAGTAAAAAAACTAGTAGACATTACTTTTTGACAGGGGATATTTAATGAAGTTGTAGCTTTTTTAGTTTCGACGGGCGTTTCTCACGATAATACCATTGTAGGAGCACGTCCCAAACGGTCTCAATCAATTATGTTAACTGTGATAATTTTGTTTTTCTTTACTTTTTTTTCTTTGTGGCCGAGGAGAGGTTTTGTATGGTCGACAAACAAATTATACGCCACTTACACGCTTATTATTGGTCCGCGTTGGACCGCTTTAATGGAATTATGACATATTTTAGGTGATAGCCTTCGGACTGTTAATTGGACACTCGGGAACGAACGTTGGAACCGGACTCATCCTGAGTTTACGACTCGACATTTTTTATTGAGTTTTAATCGAGATGATGAAATACGATAACTTGTTGAATTCATCTTTTTTACTATTTTATTGGAGTTTGAGTAAATCACGATTAAAATTTGGAGCTTTTAATGGATATTAGAGGGTTAACAACCTAACAGTATTAGATGTTGAAAAGGTGCGAGACAATACAGCGTATTGCGGTGTAGGTCCTAATGTATTTGTTTACTTCAGGACAGAAGCTATTGAGATAAATCCCACGACCGCTAACATTAGCACGTCATACACACATTAGCATATCTAAATTCCATACGGAATTACCGATTAGTATTACACGACACATCTTTTATTTACACAATCGCATATAAAACTTCAGAATTTTATTGAAGAACTGTTAGTCTCCTTTTTATTGCGGTAGAATACCCATCAAGGGCCAAGCCAGCTCTTCAGATTGGTACAAAACTTTCAACGTGATCAAAAACCAAAACAAAGTTCCAAAAAAGCAGGTCTCAAAATTTTCGAGGACATCAAAGGCATAATATTATCTACTGGTGAGAAAGTTGTATTTGACAATACAAGTTGAAGAAAAAAGTTCCTATATCTCAAAATATTGTCGACCAGAACCTATGGCACTGTTTGATTTGCAACGTATCTGCAGTGTTTAGCCAAAGGTTGCAAACTAAAGACATCATACGAGCGAACACGAGCGTCAAATTGAGCGTTATTGTTACTGTATTTTTTTTAAATCTATGAATGCATGATGTAATAAATAGTTTCAATTTTTTTTTTTTTATATACTAAAATAATTCATCCAACTTCTACCACACCTAAAAGCTTAGTTTCCGATCCTCAGCATGTGGCGATCGGCTTCGATGGGCGCTCGACTGTGTGCCGGACTGGCGCTGGCCATGTCGCTGGCACTCGGCGCCGGTCGTCGCGACTACAGGGACCCCGAGGCGAGGCACCACTCCGACCTCTCGCTGTGGATCGACGAGCGACAAGTCCGAATGTTTAGCGGTAAGAATTTTGACCAGGACGTGATTCCTGATCTTAAGGGGACAACAGGACCAGTCGGGGCTGCGGGTTGTTGTAAGAGATACCGCGGCCTCGACATAAAGGGCTAAGAAGGGACATGGGTGGTTTTTAGTCAGTAGAAGTCTGACACTCCCACATGATTTACTGCAGTAAACAAAATCAAAGAAATATGATTTTCTTCAGGATGAACGGTAGTGATATAGTGTGTTGAAACCGTAATACAACTAATTTTACTCGATAGATAAAAATCGCGATGATACCTCTAAAAATTTATTTTAACGAAAAGTAAAAAACCATACTAAAATACATGTGATCGTTCTGATTTTTTGGAAAATAATTCTACAAGCAACATCCTAAGGTCATAGTGTTTTATTTTTTAGTCCAATCAATAGTTTCGTTTGTAAATCGCATATTCTTATTCCCAAACATAATTTAATATGGTGATAAAAAATCGAACCCTACGAAATTACGAGTACGCATTGCGGGGATGCGTTTCGCGGTTGCGGGGAGCGACGCAAGCTCCACCCACTCTCTCAACGTCGCTGGCATTTAGTGTCGCCTTAACATAACATTACACCTGTAATCCCCGAAGAGCCAGAGGAATAGGTACCTAATAGTACATCTTCTCTCTTCGATCTTCTTCTCTTATTAATGCTTAATTTTTTGTCTGATCAAATGCTAGCACCTTGAACAGCTCTGTCGTAAACTTCAGGACTGACACTCAGCCTTCATATCAGACCGGTATACACTTACAATACATCACGTCTGTTTCCTCCAACGCATTAAGTTTGGATTGCATCAATTATAAATTATCTATGATACCCATGTAAGGCCTGTATCAGGGTGTGCCTAATGGCATCAACCGGGACAGGTCTAGAGTCCGGCCTGATACGAGAAATTCCTGATAGAAACATAATGTTCACGAGAGTCATGCGTGTGAATAAATTGTTAAGAGTTGCGTACAATTAATATAATTAACCGTTTAAATGTAGATTGGTCATTTTGTCTGTAAAAATAGCAGTAAAATATTAGTAGGTATCCCTATACTTAATATTACTGAAGTATTAGTATCCCTATACTTAATATTCCTGAAATATTTTGTATCCTCCACGATTACTATTACGAGCAGAGTTACCTGCAAAAACAGGTAAACCTGCTGTTATTCGGTGCTTAGGTAACTGTAAATGAGATCATGTGAGCAATAGAAAATTCCGAAAAGCGAAATACAATATTACTACCTTAGCTTTAATGCCGAAAATATCGTCCTAGTTTTACACCTACGACCCAGCCAACATAATTATGCTTTCAATGCCTTATAGCCTTTTTTTTTTTGGCGGGTGAAATATCAGCAAATAACCCCTCCCGATCTTTGGCAGAGCGAAAGGGAGTGTCAGACTTCTACTGACTAAAAACCACCCATGTTCCTTCTTAGCCCTATATGTCAAGGCCGCGGTATATCTAACAACATCCCGCAGCCCCGACGGGCGGCGGCCCTTGCGGGCCCCTCTCACGTTGCTGACATCTCTTTGAAGCGCGCGTGGAACACGAACGCGCCGTCGACACGGCCTGTCGTCGTCATAAGACGGACGGACGGCGAGCTAGCCCATCACTCACCATCCACAGGCCCGCGTCTACGGTGACCGGAAGCCATCACGTGGCCCCAGACGCCCGGAGCGCCTCACGCGGCGGCTGGGACGAGAGCGCGTTCCGCCACCTCCTTCGCTAGCATCACTGCTTCGCAGAAGGAGGCGACGACGTCCCATTCCTCCTCGCCCCGAACCTTGGCTTGCACCAGGGCCGGACGCGAGAGGTAGCCGCCATAACCAAACTATTGGGGTCGGCTCCCAATCCAACCAGATGCAGCTGCATACCAGTATTTTACATAGAGCGTCTGCCTATCAGGCCTCCACAACCGTTGAGTCTGGTTGCCAGTTTTTATAATAATAAATAGACCTACTCTTAACCTCAATCTTGTCCTGAGAACGGAGATGAGGTTGACGGTGGAACGAGCTAAACCAGACTAACATATCTATGTAACTAACCAATTTACATATTTCATTCCAGGTATATCAATGCAAGTATTCGCAATAATTAACGGGCACGTGTCCCCGTACGTGTTGGACCCGAACTTCTCCAACAAACTGCCGGTCATACCTTCAGAAGTCGGCTATGTGAACTTCACGTGGAAGTCCAAGAAGAGATACTACTACGACTTCGATATTCTGACGTCGTCAGACCTGACTATTCTGAAGCCGCCTGTGCTGTCGATTAAGACTAGAGGACGGGTGCCTAAAGCATCTAAAGGTAGATAGATTAATTATAAATTTTCATAGTTCCTAATAATTTTCGTTACAATATGGCTCCTGTTAAATTACTGCTGCCACTAACAAGTCTCTCAGAATCAACAGATATTTATTTTCGTCACAGTAAAGTTGCTTTTGGGCTGCCGGAAGTAAAACTTTATAAAATAGAAAGCCTTCTCTTGAACTCAATCCTGTCCTGAGGACAGAGATAAAAACTATTGTAAAAGTACAGAAGTAGTTGTTGTGTACTTGGGATTAACAAGGCAGATGTGAGTGGCAACGCCGGGAGGGGACGCCCTAGAAAGACATACACAGTTCTTATTGGTGCCGTTCTTCAGAAAGGACAGGTGCGTAGTACTAGTAACCAGCATGCGTGTATGACCTGATGTATGAATGTGAACGAGGCAAAAGGAGTCTGTAAGGATCGTAGCAGGCGGCGTTCTGTGGTTTCTGCCTACCCCCATGAGAAATGGGCGTGAGTTAATGTATGTATGTGTGAAAGTCATATGACGCTGGTAGACGACAAATGACCCAACAAGTCATGTCATTAGGTCATACTAATATATTTGTCGGTCACAAATAATTTGGCCAGACAACATGTATATCGTTTCCTTTTTTGGCAACAAACACTATCCGGTTCACATAAAGGCAAATATTGTCCAAAAATAAATAACATTTTTGTTCCACAGAATTCAGTATAATACTGCCATGTGTGGGCAATAACAGCGGTGTGGCCACATTTGAAATAGGGCTAGTGCTTAAAAATGGGCGCGGATTACCGCTAAAAGGCACCCCACTAAGGTTACACCTAAAGAAGGAATGCGCACATAGAGGTGTGTATTTAGAAAGGACAGGTATTGTATCGCCAACGCATTTTTAACACTTAAACGCCTGTGTTTTTGCAGCTGTCTTGTCCGCATGTATTTTTTTTAAACTAGCAACTAATCAATTTAACCTTTAAATACATTTAACAGCACCAAAAACACAGACGTAACGCTTTTAACTTGATTTTAAAATAACTTATAATTATTTCTTCTACGCAAACACTGCAAAGTATCTATTAGAGTCCCTTAGCTTATTAATTTAATTTCTCATGCTTAGCGTTTGGAAAAACAAAGACACGAACTTGAGTACCAGAACCAAAGCACTAAACATAGCTTTTCATCTATTTCGTGCTCATAATGTTATGCTTAGGTACCTGTCCTATTGCTGGCGATTGGCGGGAAACGAGTAGAACTTCAGCGATCAACTATTATTATCTCTTTTACTGACACGGGACTTGCAATCTTTTGCTGGTTTCTTGAGCGAAAAAGTAGCGGAAAGTTTTTCGCTTCTCGTTAGCGGTTGGACTAATGCCTTATCCTACTAATAATACATTTATGTGCAGTTGGTATGAGCACCTCAGTGTTTGTGCCCCATACGTGCGGTCAGAACAATACAGCGATTGACGTTTTTATTAGCGTTTTGTATTCGATTTTATAATAAATTAAACAATCGATAATTTAAATAAAACCGCTGGAAGTTGCAGTCCTACTCTGTAGTCCTATGAGTAAACTAAAATTTAAGTTTCCGCTGAGAAATGAAACATTGTTTTTAGTAAGTTATTATTCGTGCATAACCGCAAATCTAATCTCCCTCTAAATTATTTCAAATTCTGTCGGAACGACGTCTTTCTGCACTGCTTCTAGTTCTTTATTACTTATTACATAAGTAGATATTACAATATTAAAGTGTATAGTATACAGCACGCTTATCGTAGTACTACCCAGAGAAAGAGAGAGATAGAGACTAGAGAAAAATAGAGGAAAAACAATAACTCTTCAATCGCTTTACTGCATCCCAGCGCCACTCCATTCATCCATTAGTTACTATACTATAACTAACTATATTATATAGATATGTCAGTGTGTTTGTGCGTGAAGCCTGCGATGAGCTCCAGGTGCCTACCATATTAACCGAATACATTATTTTCCGGGTCCCTCGAGAGCGCTGGCGGCTGAATACGGTGCCTCTGCTCACGCCATTTTGCGTTTTTTAGGTTCGTATCATATCATCATCGCTTGCTTTTTAACTAATCATTATTTGAAGGTAATTCATATTTAATTGCAAAAAGTGCTGCAGCAATAGGGGATCGGACTGAGTCGAAACTATATGGTTCTAATTAGTCCGTCAGTTAGACTATCGAAAAATATTGGATAAGAACGTGTTTTTTGTTTTATCAAATTAATAAAAAAATTACGAAGATAAAGACGCGTCAAAGATCATGAGTGGGGGGTTTTGACGTCTTTTGTAGGTAAAAAATGTACTAACATGTGACGTTCTCGAGGAGTTCACGAGTTTTCGAAGCACTGTATCGTCTTCATGTTTTGTTTATGTGATAAAATAATAAATACGTATCCAATATTTTTTAGATATCTATCTGACGGACTAATTAGTTGTTTTTTGTCCGATCCCCTGCATTATTCTGTTGCCTTTCATTAATTTTACAAGCCTGTTTACACATTATGTTTTCAGTTATTCAGTTTATATACTCCCTACAATTTAAAATCTCACAGTAGCCTATACGAAACTAAGGTTACAAAAAAGTGATCTAAAACAAAATGTGTAACGCATCCATTCTACATTAGAAATTCACAGCTTTAGCCAGAATCTGTCTAGTAGTTTACTCTTATCTTTAAAAATTAGATAAAATAATAATTACTTTTCCAAAGAATATGTTTCATAATCAATTGTGCCTACAAAACAGGTCCAGATCCAGAATGCGACAAAAAATGTGCGAACCAAGGCTGGTGCAATAACGAGAAGATCTGTCAATGTCCGGAAGGGTATATGGGTCAGGACTGTAGGACTGCGCTATGTTACCCGCAGTGCATGAACGGAGGGAACTGCACCGCGCCTGGAGTGTGCTCATGTCCGCCTGGGTACCAGGGACGGAACTGTGAAGGAGGTGGGTACCCCTTTTTTTGTAGGCTGGGAAATCATCAAATGACTACTCCCACTCTGGCCGAAGTGAGAGTGCCAGACTTCTACTGACTAAAAACCACCCATGTTCCTTCTTAGCCCTTTGTGTCCGGGGCCACGGTATATTTTTTGAACAATCATTATTTGGCTATTTAGGATCTTGGAAAAGGACAGTTCTTTTGAATCGGTTTAAAGTGGACCACTGGTCGGTTGTTATTTCCCGCTCATACCGTCATCTTCTACGAGGCTGAGAAGCTCGAAAGATGAACTGCTACTCTTTATTCTGCGACGACACGGTTGGCGCAGTGGTTGAGCGATTGACTGCTGCGCAGCATGTCGCGGGTTCGATTCCCGCACGGAACAAATATTTGTACGACCTACAAGTATTTGTTCCGAGTCTGGGTGTTTTTCTATCTATAATATGTATGTATTTACAAAAAAAAAATGTATATAAGTAGTTTATCAGCCATCTCGTTACCATAACACAAGCATTAGGTTGCTTAGCTTGGGACTAGATGGCATTGTGTGAAATGTCCAAGGATATTTATTTATTATTTATTTATTTATTCTATGGGTCTGTATTGAGAATTTTGAAAAGCATACACTAATGACCTCGTACGATATCTTATAAAACTGTACGAAAATCCCAGTCAATTATCCTTCTGTATGTACTTTAGTTTCAGTGATTTAGAAGTACGTTTAAGGATACACGCACAATGGCCCAATCAAGAGGCTAAGTGCTGATAAAAGTCCATTTATTTTATTTATTTTATCTATAATATGTATGTATTTAGAAATATATAAGTATGTTTATCAGTTGTCTAGTACCCATAACACAAGCTCTGCTTAGCTTGGGACTAGATGGCGTTGTGTGATAGTTATGGAATATTATTATTATTATTATTTAAACTAAAGGATTATCTTCTAAATAATATCATTATACCGGGTGTACATTTCGGTGGAATATGTTTCACAATAAGGAGCTGAAATGCACCCGTCAGTTTGCGAAAGGCTGAGTGTCTTTACACCCTGTATTTCTAATAAGAATCTACTATTACTATGATAACAAACACATAACCCTCCTTTTGGGCTTCGGCGCAGTCGGGTAATAATAAACTAGAATCGGTTTCATGCGAAATGTGTTAGTACAACGAGTAGGTAATTATTTTATAGAAAACGAGAAAATATATGTTTTACATAATTTATTAATTTAACAAAAATATACAATGGGATTTTTTCTAGATAAACAATATAATATAATCCTAGACTCCTTCACGATATTATTGGTCGGTAACTATAGTAACAGCTAAGGAAATAATACTTTTCATTAGTAAATCTATTCTATTGCTGTCGACGTTTTATAAATGCTTCATAAAACACGTTTCTCCCGTTATTCTGATTATTCCATAGTTTTTTTTGTTAATACAGTATTTGCTCTGACATTCACCGTTGAAATGACTGGCTTATTTTGTATGAAAATAACAACTACGCCTATCTAAAACCACCCAGACACAGATCATTTGTTCTGTGTCTGGGTGTAATTTACCTATAATATGTATGTATTTAGAAATATATAAGTATGTTTATCAGTTGTCTAGTACCCATAACACAAGCTCTGCTTAGCTTGGGACTAGATGGCGTTGTGTGATAGTTGTGGAATATTATATATTTTATTTATTATTATCTGTAAGAAAAGTGCAAACTGTGAAATTTCAGCTTTTCAGTTTCGGGACGAGAAAATAAAATTACGCCGTTGTTATTTAAGAAACTAAAGCGCAACCTACTTTATTTGCTGACTGTACCTTTATTCGGTAAATTAACGACATTATTAACTAAGTTCAGTTGAACTACTAAAAGTCATGATTGTTTTAATGTATTTAGTAATCTAAACTAGCAATTGTTACCTCTGAGCAAGTGTTTAGAGACTCCTGTCTATAAAAATCAAAAATTTCTTGACTGAATTCTTCCAGAACTTGATTTCGTGAGATACATTAATTGTATTAAGTGTTAGTACTCACGTGCATTATTTTCTTTCTTAATTCAGTTAGTTATACAGGAGCCAATACTTCACCAATCTTCTTCTAGTTTTTCATCTGGCAAATCCTCTTTTAATCTAAACCTTTTTCGAGATAGCAATAGCAGCTTTACATCCAGCCATAATAACTTCAGTCATGGCTTTATAAAATGGAGCCTGTTCAGCGCCATGGTCTATCCCTGTGTCATGGTGTTCCTGCTCCTCATTTCTGAAGGCGACGATGGTATCTAGGATCTCCTTGTCGATGTTAGGGTCCTCCATGAGAACTCGTAGCTGGTCGTTATAGTGGTCCACTATGACGGTCTCTACGGCCACTGTGCAAGCCATTGCTGCCTCCTTGCCCAGGAGAGCTGTGCCTGTAATTAATAAAAGATTTGAAAAGTGGCGAACTGAATAAATATTGTCATGAAATGAACTAATTGGATTAATGGTCTCGTTGGACTGTATTACGTTACTCCGAAGTTCGAAACAACGATGTACGGTATACAGAAAGTTTGTGAGTCAGCATGTACGCTATGACGAAGTACGGTATTCAGAATGTTCGTTACTCCGATGTACGTTACTCCGAAAGTTTGCTACCACGAAGTACTGTATTCAGAACGTTCGTCACTGTTTGCTACTACGAAGTACTGTATTCAGAACGTTCGTCACTCCGATGTTCGTTACTCCGAAAGTTTGCTACTACGAAGTGCTGTATTCAGAATGTTCATTATCGCGAAGTAAGGGAACTTCGAAAGTTTGCTATGACCAATTACACAATAATAATTGAGAATATCGAATAATCGAGTATTATGAATGATGATTAGGGTGCAAATAGGTTTTACAAGTCACTTTTTATTTTAATTAGATTATTATTATTATTTTAGATTCCTTCCTCGGATGTGGTCTGTGGTAGATTGCGTAAACACGAATACACCAACGACACAGAATTCAATTGAAAATTGCAAACCGTTGAAACAGTCTGGCCAAGTACAAGTCGGACTTGCACATGAAGGGTTCCATACCATGTAGCGGCGATTGGCGGCGGCGACCTCTCGCGTCCGGCCCTGGTGCAAGCTATGGTCCGGGGCGAGGAGGAATGGGACGCCGTCGCCTCCTTCTGCGAAGCAGTGATGCTAGCGAAGGAGGTGGCGGTCTCGCCAAGCTCGATCTTAGGCGGGATGTTAAACCAAAATTACATCCCGCCTGTAATTATCGAAGGGTCAGGCAGAGATACACCGCCGCGGGAGACGCTCCGGGCGTCGGGGGCCACGTGATGGCTTCCGGCCCCCGTCTCTTCCATTCTGCGAAGCAGTGATGCTAGCGAAGGAGGTGGCAGAACGCGAGAGGGAGAGAACCTCTCGTCCTAGCCGCCGCGGGAGGCGCTCCGGGCGTCGGGGGCCACGTGATGGCTTCCAGCCACCGTAGACGCGGGCCTGTGGACGGTGAGTGATGGGCTAGCTCGCCGTCCGTCCGTCTTACGACGACGACAGGCCGTGTCGACGGCGCGTTCGTGTTCCACGCGCGCCTCAAAGAGATGTCAGCAACATGGGAGGCCCGAAAGGGCGTCTTCACGTCACGTTTAGTATAAAACAAAGTCGCCGTCTGTCCCTATGTATGCTTAGATCTTGAAAACTACGCAACGGATTTTGATGCGGTTTTTTTAAAAAAATAGAGTGATTCAAGATGAATGTAGTACTTTCCACCGGTGCGAAGTAGGGGCGGGTCGCTAGTATAAAATAAACCAGAAACACTCACCAGCACCCAACATAAACCCAGCGACATTCCATATCGGCGTTAGCGCGGTCGGTCGAACCCTGTATTCGTTGATGAGCTCCTCGAACTTGGCGCGATGCTTCTTCTCCTGTTCCCACATATGCTGGATAAGCGGACCCTCAGCCGTGGTTCCTAGGACTGCCATCTGTCCGGCGTAGATACGATCTGCGCCTAACTCCCCGGCATGGTCCACGCGGATGATCGAGTCTAGCTGGAATGGGAAAAGAGTTAGGTTAAAATAGTGCTTGTAATATAGGAAGATTTTACCTTTAAATAAGCAATTTTTGTATATATGACGATTTTCATGTAATTGTGGTTTCGGAGGCGAAAAAAAAATAGGTTTCATTTTTGAAACCGTTGTTTAAAAAAAAAACCGGTCACCCAGGTACTAAGATATAATTCTTGTAGTATTTTATCGTTCTAGTTTAGAGGTAGGCGACATTACAAAATTGTATCTTGTACCTTTTCAAGAAGAGCGCTGACTCGCATAAATCAAGTGTGAGCCACATATTATACTGCCTTATGCACTTCCACAGCGCAAGCAAGGTGCGATGTTTATGTTACTAAGAAGAGAAAGATTATTTAAAATTGAAATACCCTTTTCTTGCAGTTGGGTAAAAACATGCTATCTACATTTGTTCTACTTACATGAGGATTCTTCTTCCAATACGGCCTGCCACTAGACGACACTGTACTGTGCGCGCAGCGTATCTGTTGCAGTAACAGCGGTCGCAGCATCTTGCTTCACTTCTGAAATCAGTAAATAAAAGATTGTTTAACAAGAGCCTTTGTTACAGGTATATGTGCACAAAAATGTTTGAATGGAGGCAAATGTATACAGAAGGACACATGTGAATGTCCCAAAGGGTATTATGGATTGCGCTGTGAATTTTGTAAGTATCTTCAATGATCAAGCACTCCTAACTTTTACATAATTAATGATATGTCTATGGCCCCATGTTATTACTGGGCAAATCTTTTAAGTCGAAGGTTTTTGAAGCTTCTGATGGGAATTCATAATTTTGCCCCATGATAATCATTAAAAGATATGACAAAAGGAAGTAAACGATATAACGTGACGGTAGACAGGGGACAATGGAAGATAAAACCGTTTTGCGCCACATGTGACAAGGTCAAGAAGGGTATGATTACTTTTAAATGATGACTGGGTATGATTGGGTACGGAAGGCGGAGAACAGCGTGTCGTCGCGTAACTTGGGAGAAGCATAGACCCAGTAAAGTGCCACAGGCCGAATTTTATTGTATGGCAACTCAGCAGCCACACAGGTTTTCTTGATGAACTTGTTCCCATACTAAAAGACATTTAACACAACATGTGTTTCCAGCAAAATGCGTAATCCCGTGCCTGAACGGCGGGCGTTGTAAAGGCGTGAACAAGTGCCGGTGTCCAGTAGGACTCGGCGGCAACCACTGCGAGGTGGGCCGGCGCGTGGGCGACTGCACGTGTCGCGGCGAGTCGTGCTCCGGCCCGCACACCTGTCGGCACGGCCGCTGTGTCAATGGCTCCTGTGTGTGCGAACCGGGCTGGAGGGGACGCTGGTGCCATCGGTCCACAGGTATGGGAATCGAGGACTATAGAATTAGGCCGAAGTGAACATCCTCATTGTAGTTGCATTGATGGAAAACCTCAATACCACTTTGCTCTTTCCCTAGCTCCAATTTTTATGAGCAATGGTGATACTTTAATTTGGCTAACTGTGATTTACATACCTAATGAATCTGTCTCTAATCTTGTGTGTTATCTTGGTGATGTAGATTATGTGAAGGGCCAGCGTTTTAAATGTCTTATGTCTTTTCGATGTTCAAGTTTAATTATAAATGACTTGAGATCTTGAAAGTAGTCAGTTTTAATGCAATTATGGATTAACAGTGAATACTTTGATTAATATGATTGGCAAACAACTCCCCAATCACTAAATCTATTTAAGTCAATAAGGAACCTGAACCACTATTTTTGTTTCTTTTTCGCAGGATCATCAGAAGAGTCTGGCGAATACAAGAGGCCACGATGAAACAAAAACAAACAGTTGACGAAACTACTTAATAATGATGTGATTTCTTTAATTTTATGAAAAATAAAAATATACATTATACATATTTTGTAACATTGATAAATTAGTCATTTAGATGATAAGCTCTACACCACCTAGTTTATGTATTTTGATTTAGTATTATGAAATAATATAAAATATTAGATGTATTTTGAACTTGTTTTATTTTGGAATTCTAGCTATGAAATAGTAACATAAACACATCATCATACCAGCAGCACTTTTTAAATGTCAGTGGCTATCATAGTGTCCATCGTTAACTGTAAAATTGACATGGTTTACTACAAAATGGAACCATTTGACAGTAATTGATGGACAGTATGATAGCCACTGACATTTAAAAATATACACAATAGCCCTGCTGTAATCCCCGACGGGTAAGGAAGAGGTGTACCCATAGGTACACCCAAAAATATGACCAGTTATCTTTAAATCCCATACAATAGACAAATTCAGAGTCTGTGGCTGCTACTGAGAAAATCTTGATGGAAAAACTCAATAATGCTTTGCTAACCTGGGAATCAGACCCCAGACACACAGCAGTTGCGCTTGCGACCACAACCACTACACCAACGAGGTCACAATAACAGTCGGCTTTTATTTTACAATTGGTTAAGCTTCTTTGTAAAATAAGCTTTATTTTGATAACACTAAGGTATCTTTCTACATGTTAGGTGACTGCCGCCAACAAGACTTGTCAAAATCATAGAAATCTTTTATTTATAACTTAGAGATAAACATAAGGTTGCTGCTGTTAAAGATAAAACAATGACAAAAAAAGTTTAAAAATACTTACAAAATAAGTCAGATTTAATCATGTACAAATATCAACATAAAAACCTTGAGTTTTGGCATTAAGTCCGCTTATGTTTCACTTTTGTACATGAAGTTTAAATAAATAAACAATTCGAATTTGCAGTCAGTGGGTCGTCTTAGGGGTGAATTAAAAGTTATAATAAGTTACCGGATAATTTATGATGGTATAGCCCTTTGCCCAGCAGTGGGATGACGCAGGCTAACAGTATCAGTAAGTTATGATACTACTTGTTAATCTAATAATTAAATGCAATTTTTATAGGTGTACAGAGTTGACTTGGCCAGGCATAGCAAAAACACGAAATTAATGAAGACGGACGGCCTAACCTCAATGATAGAAAATAATGCAGGTGTAACACTGTAATATACTTTCAACTAATGCCATTTTTCTTACACTTGTCTTGAATTTTATGCCGTAAACAAAGGGAAGAGGGAATTATTTAAAGCCCAAATGGGCCAACTTACAACTTTGCCCTATTACTGACGGGAACGTACCAAATAGTTTTTAATCCAATAATAGTTTTAACTTTTTGTACTACTTGAATTTTAATGTAATTGTAGTAAGAAATACACTAACTCACCGTTTTTATTTAGTAAATACACGGAGATATGTTACGCAATCTTCAAATGTTATGAAAATAACAAAATCAACACGCGAATTCACAAAACTTGTTTACAATCATGAAACGTCAAAATAAGTTACTGAAAAACTCACTAGATGGCACTACAGTATGACGTGAAATGATCAATTTCTAAAATAAGCTAGTGATTTTTCCTGAACATCACACAACTTGGGACATCAAAATAAATAAATAGCATTATTTGGTCGCCAAAATTGGTGAGTATCTTTTACAAAATAAGCTTTTATTTACTTACAAAGCTACGAATCCTTTCCCCCCTCAGGCAGAGGGGAGATTTCCCTTTCCATGCGAAAACCACACCGCGCAGACTCGTACAAAATGGCGACCCCTAGAAACGAAGTTTATACGGTCCACATACCGCGCTTACCGATCGATACTAATGGAGGACTTGAATTTTTCGGGGACTCTCGTGCACTCCGTAAAATTGGTGGATTCAGTGTCTGGCCGAGTGCAAATATCTTAAAAAGTGTTGTTTTGGACGGGTTACATCACAGCAAGTTTGCAAGACTTCTAATTGGATTGCAAAATGTGCTTCAAATCACGCAGGTGCGTACGCAGCCGTAGTTTCACCATTCTGTCTGAGCCTGCTCGAACGCGCGACTCCCCTTCATGATGGCCATTCATTTTGGCTTATCCTTTACGCCGCCGCAAAGAGCTTGCGCCATGTCATGTCATGCGTCTTCGAAACTGACCCGTCGCGGGGCACCATGCACCGTATAAACAAAACATCAAACAAAATGCGTCATTGGTGTATGCGACTGCATTTATTCGCGCGTAAAAGGCTGAAAAATGTATGTTGCAGTTAAAATTATGCACACGTAAATAAAGATGGATTCCTGAAAACATAAATTCATGCATTGAATTGTATTCCGAGACTTGTATGATACATTTTCTAGTTAGATATTCGGTGGATGTGGGAAGCTCGAGTATTGATTTTTCTCAGCTAGGTGCCTACACAATAGAATAGTCCAACATTTTGTATTCCGCTTCGTCGGCTTCGTAATCTGAATTTATCTGGAGTCGCCAAATGATGATGCTGCTATAAGTTGTGGACGAAAAAGCAGTTTCCCGACCATATTTGACAAATTCCTACAGAGTTAGCATAGCTTCCAATAAGAAAATTCGTTCCGAATTTTCCAACTCTATTCTGATAAGTTGAAGAAGAGGAAAGGCGACATTTTCTTCAGGATATTTTTGCCATTACACTAACTTAGCCAAAATCAAAACAGATTAATCATGTAGGTTAAATAGTTACAATTTCCTATCCCACAAAAATGTTTGTTCCAAAATCAATAAAGCTTGAATAGTGAACAGTAACATTATTTATTCAGACAGACATTGTAAGCTAGACTTTTATGGTCAGGGTTGGCTTATGAAATATTAGGAGTAGATTTTAGGCTTCCTAATTGGTCTACTAGAAAATAGGGATGTGAGATTGGTGTCAGTAGGGATGTCATTGACCTCTATTGATTTTCCAAACCAAGCTGTGTCCATTCATAATGGTGTTACTTTTTTTTAAGTCAGGCATAGCTTTACATGACATTCATAAAATGATTAATTATGTAGAATGGTATAAAGCCAACTGTACTAAATATGTATGTACTTATGTGTGTTTATCTTCAATGACCTAATTTTGGGAATAAATCAATAAAATGCTAGTCATATGAACTGGACATACTGATTGAATTAGTAATAATTTTGTATCTTATAATCTTGCAAAAATCACATAAATTGATTCAATAGAGGAAAATAAATCCAAAACTTCTATCTACAGAATAGTTTAAGTGTAATTAAATAGGCATTTTTTTACATTAAAACTGTTTCAAATCTCGGTAATTCAACATTACATTTGTTGTAAAATAGAAGCAACCAAATCACTATGCATTCCTAATAGAATACCAAGTTATGTAAACTCTTGTAAATAAACAACAAGCTGAGTATTGATCTTGTTAGAGGCAGCTACAACTCAGAAGGCCATGCCCTTTAGTTTCTAAGTAAACAGAGAATGCTTGAACAATTTATTAGTCCCAATTAATTACCTATGGGTCTATTACGTCATTCTTAATTCTACATTTTGTACCGGTCAATCTTAAGGTGATGCAGGAACAAGAAGGGTTAATATTTCCAATTGAATAATACACATAATATTCCAAAATTCAATCCAATCAATTACCATTCATTACTACTTTTACCGATGTTTTTTTCTGGTTTAAAAGCTTTAATAAAATAATGTCTGATCTAAATTACATTTTTATGCGGTGAAGACAAGGTTATATTGCCACTGCATTTCTTTGCAATATGAGTATATCAGCAATCCCTTATCTTAAGCGTTTATTTTCAAGGTAAAGACATAAAATAAAATAATAATAACATAGGAAATGGCTATTTTGGTTTAGAATCTAAAGAAGCCAGACCACAGAATATAGTCCTTATGAAACTATAATTGAAATCAGATGGTGACTGATGATGACTGATAGGATGCTATCATCCAGTTTTTACTGAATGGTGATGTTAAATTAAAAAAATACTGTTAAAATTGTCAAATTATCATAGCAGTACCAAACAGAATTAAGTAGTATCTCTTTCATTTATCATGAACCTAAAACCTAGACTTTAGTAACGACGAGAAAGCGAGCCAGAGGCGATTCTCAAGTCTCGTGACGCGTTCTTCGTCATCGGTCAAGTCTTAAACCGGCCGGAAGACTGGTCTGTTATCTATCAAATAACATTAAAAAACTGTCCCACAGGTCATAAAACTATTGAAGAGTGCAGATCGTGTGACTTGAGCACGCCGCGACAAAGGTGCACAACCCAATGGTTCGGCATCTGAGCGGGCAAGACGACGACCCTGACTACGTCATGAATTCAGCTGTCAGCTCTGAATCCATGGATATGGAAGGAGAGGTAAGATATGAACGATAAGAAGACGATTCATGATTTAGGTGTGGGCTGTTGAATCATCGCTGCTAAAACGGGCGTGACCCAACGCGACGTTTTCGATGTCCACAAGCTGCAGATTAATATAATTAGATATAGCTAATTTGTGTATCGCATTCCAGTGAGAGGATATGTGGTCTATGGACTCAATTGAGTTTTGTTGTCTAGGCGTAGAGGTGGCAAGTTGGGAATATTGTGTTGAGGCAGACCGTGTAGGTGGCGCGAGACAATCCGAAACCAAATAGCTAAAAATCATAGAGGCAGCTATTGCCCAGCATTTCGAAGATTTAGGTAGATACCAGTGTAGTAAGATAAATCATAAAAAAACGAAAATTTTCCGATCGAGTCGGCTTCGGCTTGGCCTTCCGTGATAAAAGGCCAATTCAACTAGACACGTCTTACAGTAGGTACGTCCTTGGAAGTCTGTTAGCTCGCTATCTTCTTTAGTATGTATAGTAAGAAAATCGATAGCAAAGGTTACACAGTCGTTGTCGGAACTACTCGCTGAATATCTTCTTCTAAAATCGTATTCAAAAATGGCTTGCAAGTTTTACCAACGTATGTGAAATTCTGCAAAACAACATTATTTATGTAGTAGTCATAGTACTTACTAATACAGCGGTAGTTAAGCATTAGGTACGTAATATCACTGATAGCTAGCTATTGATTAGGTAGGTATAATGACTCGGGAGCAGACAGTCGTACTAACGACCCATGCTGCACTCGCTTCTGTATTTCAATAAGCCTGAAATTGTGCGTGCATGTATGACTAGATGTTTGTATGAACGTGATCGAAGCTCCAGTTAAAAATGTTTATAAACAATGTTAGGACGTTTATGGCGTTCTGTAGTTTCTACCTAGTCCCTTGGCAAATCGACGCGACGTGAGGGTACATGTATGTTCGGTCTGCGTCAATGTTCATAATAATAATATTATCACACTACCATTCGTATTAAATATCGAAATACCAGTTATACATATTAAGATCCCTAGAGACAGCAAAATACCTACAATAACCTAATTCAACGTTGTTTCGAATCCCGAGCGGCCCAGACTTGCCACAGACAGACTCACGTAACATACAGCTGCAGTTCAACAAACGTAGTATGTAGAACAAATTCGCGAAAATACAATTTCCACGAACATACCTGTTTGTACACTATGAGAAATATTTACCAAACGATAACTGAAATTCAATATCTAGACGAGAATCTGAGATGATTGTGGACCGGTAGAGAATTCAACTTTTTTGGAATTTAATATTTTTCAAATTCAACATAGTACCTACTTCAGAATGGATTTAGGGTTGCACAAGCCGACTATTTTTCTATACAAACGGGAAAGCTGCATATTTTTTTCTTCCATTTTCTCGCTATCCGTAGTCAATATCATTCAACTACATAAATATATCTTTTCTGTTTATTATTTATGGCAATTGGCGCTGAGCATCCACAAATATAGCTGTTCGATAACTTACGGCGCGGATAGCTCAGACATTGAGAGATTGCCTAGATGTCGATCCCGCATAGAAAACATATTTGCGTGCGTGCTGGATTTGTTTGTAAACGCCAACTTAGAAAGCATACAGGCAGAGAAGTAATTCAAGTTCAAGTTACAGAAATTATCTGCAAACTACTGTTTTTATTCGTTTTTCTCCTGGATGTTATTGATGTTAACAGTGCAAATAATTCGCAGGACATGTCACAAGTGGACGGATGCGGGCTGAGCGGGGCGTCTGACGACGATGAGGATTGCGCGTCTTCACCCGCCGGTTCCAACTACGAAGATAGCGCCGATCTCATCAAGAATGCCATGAGCGATGAAGTTACCAAACAGTTGGCGGCCGCTGGTGAGTGTTGTTCATGGTATCACGCTCACAGGCAGACTAAGGGTCGACGGAACGACTTGCCTGGCGGAAAATGCAGATATCAGATGCAGGAGCATGTTATGCTCATGTTCATGGGGTATTTAAGATTTATGAGTTTAGTTTGTTTCAACTACGAAGACACGCGAACTTTTAACAGTAGTCAAGCACCCAATTGTACAGACTGGCGGTTCGCTTGCTTGCTAGGTCTTCTATGTTTTCAAATATCATCAACCAACAGGTCCGGTGGGCATGGCCGCTGCTGCCGCTATAGCGTCCTCCAAGAAACGCAAGCGGCCGCACTCCTTCGAGACCAACCCCTCCGTCAGGAAAAGACATCAGAATAGATTGCTTAGGAAACTCAGAGTAAGTTACTTTTATTATCTCTATTTTTTTTTTTAATCTATATTTGTGTCAGTGTTTTTTTACTAGACTAGTATTGGGACAAAGCCATGTCGCATAGAGCCAGAAGTAACCAAAGCCTTCACAAGGATTTCCTGTAGTAGACCTCTGTTAAACATGGGTGCTGAACTCTGTTAAGCTTGATCCTCGGCTGCTCTCATCCAATACTACAGAGCACTGATTTAGGTTGGGTCTTAGTACTATCCAAACAAACCCTAAGATATCTTATTTAACAACAGCAAACCATCGAAGAGTTCGCTACGTAGGGCAGCAAGCCGTGGTGCTGGTAGCGACGCCGGGCAAGCCCAACACACCTGGGTCTTAGTACCATCCAAACAAACCCTAAGATATCTTATTTAACAACAGCAAACCATCGAAGAGTTCGCTACCCGCGTAGGGCAGCAAGCCGTGGTGCTGGTAGCGACGCCGGGCAAGCCCAACACACCTGGGTCTTAGTACCATCCAAACAAACCCTAAGATATCTTATTTAACAACAGCAAACCATCGAAGAGTTCGCTACCCGCGTAGGGCAGCAAGCCGTGGTGCTGGTAGCGACGCCGGGCAAGCCCAACACACCTGGGTCTTAGTACCATCCAAACAAACCCTAAGATATCTTATTTAACAACAGCAAACCATCGAAGAGTTCGCTACCCGCGTAGGGCAGCAAGCCGTGGTGCTGGTAGCGACGCCGGGCAAGCCCAACACACCTGGGTCTTAGTACCATCCAAACAAACCCTAAGATATCTTATTTAACAACAGCAAACCATCGAAGAGTTCGCTACCCGCGTAGGGCAGCAAGCCGTGGTGCTGGTAGCGACGCCGGGCAAGCCCAACACACCTGGGTCTTAGTACCATCCAAACAAACCCTAAGATATCTTATTTAACAACAGCAAACCATCGAAGAGTTCGCTACCCGCGTAGGGCAGCAAGCCCTGGTGCTGGTAGCGACGCCGGGCAAGCCCAACACACCTGGGTCTTAGTACCATCCAAACAAACCCTAAGATATCTTATTTAACAACAGCAAACCATCGAAGAGTTCGCTACCCGCGTAGGGCAGCAAGCCGTGGTGCTGGTAGCGACGCCGGGCAAGCCCAACACACCTGGGTCTTAGTACCATCCACACAAACCCTAAGATATCTTATTTAACAACAGCAAACCATCGAAGAGTTCGCTACCCGCGTAGGGCAGCAAGCCGTGGTGCTGGTAGCGACGCCGGGCAAGCCCAACACACCTGGGTCTTAGTACCATCCAAACAAACCCTAAGATATCTTATTTAACAACAGCAAACCATCGAAGAGTTCGCTACCCGCGTAGGGCAGCAAGCCGTGGTGCTGGTAGCGACGCCGGGCAAGCCCAACACACCTGGGTCTTGGTACCATCCAAACAAACCCTAAGATATCTTATTTAACAACAGCAAACCATCGAAGAGTTCGCTACCCGCGTAGGGCAGCAAGCCGTGGTGCTGGTAGCGACGCCGGGCAAGCCCAACACACCTGGGTCTTAGTACCATCCAAACAAACCCTAAGATATCTTATTTAACAACAGCAAACCATCGAAGAGTTCGCTACCCGCGTAGGGCAGCAAGCCGTGGTGCTGGTAGCGACGCCGGGCAAGCCCAACACACCTGGGTCTTAGTACCATCCAAACAAACCCTAAGATATCTTATTTAACAACAGCAAACCATCGAAGAGTTCGCTACCCGCGTAGGGCAGCAAGCCGTGGTGCTGGTAGCGACGCCGGGCAAGCCCAACACACCTGGGTCTTAGTACCATCCAAACAAACCCTAAGATATCTTATTTAACAACAGCAAACCATCGAAGAGTTCGCTGCCCGCGTAGGGCAGCAAGCCGTGGTGCTGGTAGCGACGCCGGGCAAGCCCAACACACCTGGGTCTTAGTACCATCCAAACAAACCCTAAGATATCTTATTTAACAACAGCAAACCATCGAAGAGTTCGCTACCCGCGTAGGGCAGCAAGCCGTGGTGCTGGTAGCGACGCCGGGCAAGCCCAACACACCTGGGTCTTAGTACCATCCAAACAAACCCTAAGATATCTTATTTAACAACAGCAAACCATCGAAGAGTTCGCTACCCGCGTAGGGCAGCAAGCCGTGGTGCTGGTAGCGACGCCGGGCAAGCCCAACACACCTGGGTCTTAGTACCATCCAAACAAACCCTAAGATATCTTATTTAACAACAGCAAACCATCGAAGAGTTCGCTACCCGCGTAGGGCAGCAAGCCGTGGTGCTGGTAGCGACGCCGGGCAAGCCCGACACACCTGGGTCTTAGTACCATCCAAACAAACCCTAAGATATCTTATTTAACAACAGCAAACCATCGAAGAGTTCGCTACCCGCGTAGGGCAGCAAGCCGTGGTGCTGGTAGCGACGCCGGGCAAGCCCAACACACCTGGGTCTTAGTACCATCCAAACAAACCCTAAGATATCTTATTTAACAACAGCAAACCATCGAAGAGTTCGCTACCCGCGTAGGGCAGCAAGCCGTGGTGCTGGTAGCGACGCCGGGCAAGCCCAACACACCTGGGTCTTAGTACCATCCAAACAAACCCTAAGATATCTTATTTAACAACAGCAAACCATCGAAGAGTTCGCTACCCGCGTAGGGCAGCAAGCCGTGGTGCTGGTAGCGACGCCGGGCAAGCCCAACACACCTGGGTCTTAGTACCATCCAAACAAACCCTAAGATATCTTATTTAACAACAGCAAACCATCGAAGAGTTCGCTACCCGCGTAGGGCAGCAAGCCGTGGTGCTGGTAGCGACGCCGGGCAAGCCCAACACACCTGGGTCTTAGTACCATCCAAACAAACCCTAAGATATCTTATTTAACAACAGCAAACCATCGAAGAGTTCGCTACCCGCGTAGGGCAGCAAGCCGTGGTGCTGGTAGCGACGCCGGGCAAGCCCGACACACCTGGGTCTTAGTACCATCCAAACAAACCCTAAGATATCTTATTTAACAACAGCAAACCATCGAAGAGTTCGCTACCCGCGTAGGGCAGCAAGCCGTGGTGCTGGTAGCGACGCCGGGCAAGCCCAACACACCTGGGTCTTAGTACCATCCAAACAAACCCTAAGATATCTTATTTAACAACAGCAAACCATCGAAGAGTTCGCTACCCGCGTAGGGCAGCAAGCCGTGGTGCTGGTAGCGACGCCGGGCAAGCCCAACACACCTGGGTCTTAGTACCATCCAAACAAACCCTAAGATATCTTATTTAACAACAGCAAACCATCGAAGAGTTCGCTACCCGCGTAGGGCAGCAAGCCGTGGTGCTGGTAGCGACGCCGGGCAAGCCCAACACACCTGGGTCTTAGTACCATCCAAACAAACCCTAAGATATCTTATTTAACAACAGCAAACCATCGAAGAGTTCGCTACCCGCGTAGGGCAGCAAGCCGTGGTGCTGGTAGCGACGCCGGGCAAGCCCAACACACCTGGGTCTTAGTACCATCCAAACAAACCCTAAGATATCTTATTTAACAACAGCAAACCATCGAAGAGTTCGCTACCCGCGTAGGGCAGCAAGCCGTGGTGCTGGTAGCGACGCCGGGCAAGCCCGACACACCTGGGTCTTAGTACCATCCAAACAAACCCTAAGATATCTTATTTAACAACAGCAAACCATCGAAGAGTTCGCTACCCGCGTAGGGCAGCAAGCCGTGGTGCTGGTAGCGACGCCGGGCAAGCCCAACACACCTGGGTCTTAGTACCATCCAAACAAACCCTAAGATATCTTATTTAACAACAGCAAACCATCGAAGAGTTCGCTACCCGCGTAGGGCAGCAAGCCGTGGTGCTGGTAGCGACGCCGGGCAAGCCCAACACACCTGGGTCTTAGTACCATCCAAACAAACCCTAAGATATCTTATTTAACAACAGCAAACCATCGAAGAGTTCGCTACCCGCGTAGGGCAGCAAGCCGTGGTGCTGGTAGCGACGCCGGGCAAGCCCAACACACCTGGGTCTTAGTACCATCCAAACAAACCCTAAGATATCTTATTTAACAACAGCAAACCATCGAAGAGTTCGCTACCCGCGTAGGGCAGCAAGCCGTGGTGCTGGTAGCGACGCCGGGCAAGCCCAACACACCTGGGTCTTAGTACCATCCAAACAAACCCTAAGATATCTTATTTAACAACAGCAAACCATCGAAGAGTTCGCTACCCGCGTAGGGCAGCAAGCCGTGGTGCTGGTAGCGACGCCGGGCAAGCCCAACACACCTGGGTCTTAGTACCATCCAAACAAACCCTAAGATATCTTATTTAACAACAGCAAACCATCGAAGAGTTCGCTACCCGCGTAGGGCAGCAAGCCGTGGTGCTGGTAGCGACGCCGGGCAAGCCCAACACACCTGGGTCTTAGTACCATCCAAACAAACCCTAAGATATCTTATTTAACAACAGCAAACCATCGAAGAGTTCGCTACCCGCGTAGGGCAGCAAGCCGTGGTGCTGGTAGCGACGCCGGGCAAGCCCAACACACCTGGGTCTTAGTACCATCCAAACAAACCCTAAGATATCTTATTTAACAACAGCAAACCATCGAAGAGTTCGCTACCCGCGTAGGGCAGCAAGCCGTGGTGCTGGTAGCGACGCCGGGCAAGCCCAACACACCTGGGTCTTAGTACCATCCAAACAAACCCTAAGATATCTTATTTAACAACAGCAAACCATCGAAGAGTTCGCTACCCGCGTAGGGCAGCAAGCCGTGGTGCTGGTAGCGACGCCGGGCAAGCCCAACACACCTGGGTCTTAGTACCATCCAAACAAACCCTAAGATATCTTATTTAACAACAGCAAACCATCGAAGAGTTCGCTACCCGCGTAGGGCAGCAAGCCGTGGTGCTGGTAGCGACGCCGGGCAAGCCCAACACACCTGGGTCTTAGTACCATCCAAACAAACCCTAAGATATCTTATTTAACAACAGCAAACCATCGAAGAGTTCGCTACCCGCGTAGGGCAGCAAGCCGTGGTGCTGGTAGCGACGCCGGGCAAGCCCAACACACCTGGGTCTTAGTACCATCCAAACAAACCCTAAGATATCTTATTTAACAACAGCAAACCATCGAAGAGTTCGCTACCCGCGTAGGGCAGCAAGCCGTGGTGCTGGTAGCGACGCCGGGCAAGCCCAACACACCTGGGTCTTAGTACCATCCAAACAAACCCTAAGATATCTTATTTAACAACAGCAAACCATCGAAGAGTTCGCTACCCGCGTAGGGCAGCAAGCCGTGGTGCTGGTAGCGACGCCGGGCAAGCCCAACACACCTGGGTCTTAGTACCATCCAAACAAACCCTAAGATATCTTATTTAACAACAGCAAACCATCGAAGAGTTCGCTACCCGCGTAGGGCAGCAAGCCGTGGTGCTGGTAGCGACGCCGGGCAAGCCCAACACACCTGGGTCTTAGTACCATCCAAACAAACCCTAAGATATCTTATTTAACAACAGCAAACCATCGAAGAGTTCGCTACCCGCGTAGGGCAGCAAGCCGTGGTGCTGGTAGCGACGCCGGGCAAGCCCAACACGTCGTACCGCGTGTTCGGCGCCAAGCCGCTGGAGGACGTAGTGCGTAACCTGCGCTGTATGATCATGGAGGAGCTGGAGAACGCGCTTGCGCAACAGGTAAGTCGCGTTCCTGCATCTGGGGGGACTTGATGGTGTGTTCTTGTATGACAGAGGACTGAAAAAAAAACAAAACTGGTTGAATTTTGTATTTTAACATAATACGTGTTGAAGTATAAAACTCGATCAAAGTACATATCATAAAAACGATTTCATGACCTCCTCTTCTCTTTAACTTTAAAGTCAGCTAAAATCTTTTATTGTTGTAAAAGATTATTTGGAATCATTAGGGAACCAATACCATCAAATCCTTCAACATATTTGAATCTTATCTTAAATGCTTACTTTGCTAACTTTTAACATGTTTATAATTGAATGGATGATGAATTGATGACTGAAAGATGTCATATAATTTCACTTATAGAATTTAAGATCTATGTTATTAGATTTTTGTACATTGTAAGCTAAAAATTGCACCCCATGTGGGGTATGTTAAACTGTTACCACGATATATTAGCCATTGGCACTAATATCATGATCTATGTTGGCTTCATTGAGTTAAGATTATCACACCGCCAGAGGGAGACCTAAAGCAAACTCGTGTTGGTGTTATTAATATCCATTCAATGTAAAAAAAGATTTGAAAATTCACTTAAGTTATTTTAATGTTTAATTCTTTTCTGCAAATAAAAGCTTGCTATCCTTGTTCCCCACTTAAGCCTCATTTAGAACATCGCAAACTAAAACTTGTTTTATCAATATGTTCTCTGTAATCTTCAGTGAAGCTAAATATTTCAGAAATAAATATAGCATTCATGAGGTTGACTGTCTAGTGATTATATAAGCACAATATCTCAGGAACTGGGTCGGAAAAGTATTTGCTATCCGCCCGAATGGTTTCGTTTCGATCGGTATTACAATACAAATGGTTAAAAAACTTTTGATGTTTTTAGAAATATCCAATTCCTCAATTAATTCAGGCGAAAATCTAAATGAGACTTTATCAAACATACACGTTGACTCTTTGGTTTACCAAAAAATGGCGTGAGCTGATTCATACAAAAGTGAAATTGCTATTGTACAAAATGATTTGGAGACAAGGGGCGGGATTCTATCGATGCAGCCTTGAGAGATATACCCATATCTTCACACCACTCTTTTTGGTGGAAACCGGTCCTAAACGTTAATCATAATTGAATAACATAAACAAACAATATACATGTCCCAAGATACTCATAAAATCAGAATCGTAAAATCCCTAGAATTTTCACATCGTTTTTCTCTATTACCCTGCTGATTTTTATAGGTCTTAACGACTAAACTCAAACCCTAACTAAACAGTGAACGTGTATGTTGCACAATAGTTACTGTATATCACGAGCGCCCGCCAATCACAACTTGAACCTCTCGTAGAGTCAAGTCGACAAAGGTAGACAGATGCATAGCCTCGGGGAGAAGTTACTACTACACTCATCGACGTGGAATCGACGGCTTAAAACACTGTTTATGTCAGTGCAATTAAAACAAAAGTGTTCACCTTGTTACACGACGCATGTTGAGAAGCTCAAGGCGAATACACATTAATTAATATTGTCAATGCCTCATTTATTGCCCTATTTCCTTTGGGGCTAGATCTCGTCTTCCTTTGCAAGTCTTAATTATAATTTAAACCTTACGTTAGGGCCCGGATTTCACCAATGCGGAGCGAAGAGGAGACGTGCGGAAATCAACCAATCACATTCGTAGAAAACCCCATCGCAGTTCTTATCTCTGTTGTTGATTGATTGAATCTTGCACACCACTCCACTTTTCTCCGTTTTAATGGAGTCTGGGCCTTATACGTATGTTGTGATAATGGTGTAGCGATCGTGAGTGTGTGTAGTGCGTAGTATGTGTCGTATGGGTACGAAGTATATAACGAGTCAGTTCGGGCTGGGCGGCGGCCCGCAGGCGCCGGCTCCGCCGCTGGACGACCCGTCGCTGTTCGAGCTGCCTCCCCTCATCATCGACGGCATCCCCACGCCAGTCGAGAAGATGACGCAGGCGCAGTTGCGGGCCTTCATACCGCTCATGCTCAAGTATTCTATGGGTGAGATACACTTATGTTTTCACGAATACTGCGTCAGTTTTCAATGACCAGACAAATTTTTAAATTATGATCTAGACATCAAACCGAAGGTACAGTTTACATGTGATTGTCGAAAACAATAATAGCTTTTTTTTTTAATGTCGTGGGCCTGCGCCTAGTTCCCGAACCAAAGCACTTGTGAGCTTGCGTGCATCGCCTAACCTATTACAAACCCGCTACTTATCTCTGTTGTTGAACTCAATTGTACTGTTGTAATATCCACACGTTCTATTTTTTTAGTATTTGACAGGAATTCAATCTTATTTTTTTATTATATCCAAAATAATATCGCTTCTGAACCATTTCTGAAAATTTGACCGGTCATTGAAAACTAACCCTGTGTATTTACCTACCCACCCTACCTAAAGTTTGGATTGATAGACGGAAGGGAGACCTTGACTCTGCAGTTGCTCTTAATCATTCTTATTGTAATATAACAAGAAGTTGCAGTTCATAATTGCAGAGTAACTAAGGTTATTCAAAACGAACATAACATACATAAAATCCCTAAAAATCCAACAAATCCAAACCGTTCTTGATGTTGCTGCTATTATTATTAATCCAAACAAATGAATTACGACGTAGTATGTATGTACAGTGCGCGGTAAGCCGGGTTGGGGTCGCGAGTCCACTCGACCCCCGTGGTGGCCCAAGGACCTGCCGTGGGCTAACGTTCGCATGGATGCTCGCACTGAGGACGAGAAGCAAAAGGTAAAGGTAAACATACTCTTGATCACCATCATTCAACCAAAAGACCTCCACTGAGGGACATAGACGTCCCCAAAACATCTCCAGATCGACCGGTCTTGCGCTTATCGAGGAACTTCCTGCGACCTTTGACAGATAAACGGTTCATCTTATGGAAAAGCAAAGGTACGTTCACTGAGAACTTTTCGGCTTCCAACTGCAAGGTCAAAATATTATGCTACTACAAAGGCCACGGTACTTTACGCCGTGTTACTACCAAAAGTTACTTTAGGACACACACAGTGATTAGGAAGATTCTACAGTTTTTTCCACCAGATCTCTACAGGGAACTCACAGGTAAATTAAGGTATAATAAAATAATTAATGTTTTCGTTTCGTCTTTGGGTGGGTACCAGCGACAAAATATGACTGTTGAATCAACTGACCTGACGGGTGGTTTATGTAAGGCTAAAGTTAATGACTAATAATACAGGTATGAATATTTTCAGATGTCGTGGACGCACGCACTGCGTCAGATCGTGATCAACTGCTACAAGTACCACGGCCGAGAAGATCTGCTTCCCGCATTCTCTGAAGATGATGACAAACCTCAAACACAGCCCGTAAGTCGGTTTACTACTACACTTGTTGATATAGGCCTGTGAGTACTGTCACAGACCCTAGTTTGTCCTAGGCTTGGTAAAGTTAGAACTGCGACACATCCAAGTTTTTGCAGTTTAAATGCCTTATTTCATCAGTATATCTAAACTGTTTTTCTAAAGGCTCGACTTAATGCCATAAGGCTGATTTTAATCGTTCGTTAATTGCGAATGTTGCCTTGAGAATAGGGTGTCGAAAACTATGTCTAGACTTAAATAGCGTTAGCGTGTAATGTGTCCTTCATTTTAATAACGCCATAGCAACCATTCGATTTAACGGCGATAGCTACTGAACACTCATCAAAGGTTCTTAAAAATGGTGTGTTATTATGTAATAACAGCCAATCGCTAAACTTCACTAAATAGTAATAAATGTACAAACAATACAATAAATTAAGTTATCGCAACAATCCAGCATATTAACATTATCGTATACGTCAGCTAGATTTGACAGTACCAGGAATCGAATTGACGTCCTTATGTTCGTCCGATTGTAGACCAGTCAAGGCCATTTACAACTTAATTAACTCAAGTTTATCTACTTAGCCTTCAGCTTCAAATCATAACGCCAGACTAAGTTAGGATTATGTTTCGTAAAACCGCTTTTTGATTTTCATTCGTCATCTTTCACTCGAAATGAAATGTCTAGGCACAAAATGAATCAAAGATAAACATTTTATTAGGTGATAATGATTTGGATTTCGGCACTCGGCTCTCACATTTCACTCGCCTACCGAATGATGAAATCACCTTAATTACAACCTTTCATTATGAATTTTCTCGTTCATCACTAAGAAGAAGCGAAGATTGGGCGTTTTAAAGTTTGTTATTTAATTTTTACTCATTCTCACCTTCATTTGAATAATTAACATTCGTTTTGTTCAATCCTTGGAACTGTGAACTTGAAATAAAATAAAAATGAAGCTCCTACAAAAATATCCAAGAATATAAATTATTTAGCTCATACAATAATTGTTTCCAAAAGGTAATAAAAACGTTAGTCGTGGCTCCCCGGAGGCGTCAAGTGCGTCACAACGACGACATTCAGGTCGTCAAACAATAAGTAACGCCCACACTACTTTTTAGTTACAAACTTATTAGTGAATCGTTACGTCATACATTTTTATTACACGTCAATTGCTACTCGAATATAAACTTATGTAGACGAGGTATTCCCCTGAGGAAAACAATGTTTAGTTGTACATAAAAAAATGGAAACTAAATACGGTTTTAAACAAAATACGACGATGGATAGGGGTCTGTATGTATTTACAATATTGGAGAAAATGATAGCAGGTCAATAAGATTTCGACGCAAAAAAAAAGCATATTGTTCGTTATCCAGCATTTGACTCAGTATGATGATTGATAAGATTCAGTTAATTGAAACCCCACCACACTATACAGGTGTCCCAGAACTCAACGTCAAGCCGAAACGGGGTGACAGGATTGATCATAACCATCACAAGAAAAATCTGAAAAAAAATCTATCCCATGCAGTTTGAAAATTATGGGCATTTTAAGAAAAACCTAGAAATTTGATCAAACTGTACCATTTTTCGGTTATTGTGGTTATTCTTTTTTATTTTTGTTCATTTGAACTTTGGAAACGTAATCCTAAATAACATTTCTAGAGTCCCAATAAAAATAATGACACAATTGCCTCAAGTTTCCGAGAATTGAGACTATTTGTTAAACTACGAATTTAAAATTTTGAAGATTCGTCGACTTTGACATCCCTCCTTTAAAAAAAATGTACTAGAGTGCCTTGGCAAGTGGCATTAAAAGTTGGCGCATTTAATCAGAATTCTAAAATGGTACAATACTTGTTAGTTCCATACAATAAAAAAGAGTAAAAAAATTAAAACCTCAAGTAACCCGATTTTTGCTATCTCAGTTAAAATATTTTTGATTCGCACAAGCTCTAGGTAGGTTCTGAATTTTAAGGCAAAATGATGAGAGAGAGGGATAGTGGGTATGTTTGCCATGAGTGAGCGAGACAGATAGTGACGCCACTTTTACCAAAGTGAAAAAAAAGTTAGTAAAATTAGTAAAATATTGAAAAATCTTGATCTAGTTTAATTTAGGTTTGTTGGAATAAAAGTCAGATAGAGAAATAACATTTTTTATTATAATAAATGTTCAAATTGTTTACCATCAGCCTCAATACAAGCCCTACATCTTCTTAAAAAAGATCTACTTATTAGTCGGGCATATCTTCGAGAGTTAATCTCCTCAGCTGCTTGAGAAATGCGTTCACGCAGGTCGGCTACGTCCTCAATGGGCTTTGAGTAAACTTTTTCTTTCAAAACTCCCCAATAGAAAAAATCCAGGGGATTTAAATCTGGTGAACGGGCGGGCCACGAGATAGTTGTTTCTCATTATGCCTCTGACATGTGGTTTCAACAAGATGACTGCCCAGCGCATTTCGCAGTGCAAGTAAGAGATTTCCTTGACCAGGAATATCCGGGAAGGTGGATTGGACGTTCAGGCACTATCTCGTGGCCCGCCCGTTCACCAGATTTAAATCCCCTGGATTTTTTCTATTGGGGAGTGTGCAAGTCTGCCCTAGGCTTTATGTTTTGAAGCCTCTTTTTTTTATACCTTTTGTCTATTTTTTGATACTTATTGTTTATGTATTTCTGATTGACTTATTACACTTTTGTTTTCACTACCAAGAACCAGCGATTTTTATTTCGGTAGTTAATAGGGAGTTTTGAAAGAAAAAGTTTACTCAAAGCCCATTGAGGACGTAGCCGACCTGCGTGAACGCATTTCTCAAGCAGCTGAGGAGATTAACTCTCGAAGATATGCCCGACTAATAAGTAGATCTTTTTTAAGAAGATGTAGGGCTAGTATTGAGGCTGATGGTAAACAATTTGAACATTTATTGTAATAAAAAATGTTATTTCTCTATCTGACTTTTATTCCAACAAACCTAAATTAAACTAGATCAAGATTTTTCAATATTTTACTAATTTTACTAACTTTTTTTTCACTTTGGTAAAAGTGGCGTCACTATCTGTCTCGCTCACTCATGGCAAACATACCCACTATCCCTCTCTCTCATCATTTTGCCTTAAAATTCAGAACCTACCTAGAGCTTGTGCGAATCAAAAATATTTTAACTGAGATAGCAAAAATCGGGTTACTTGAGGTTTTAATTTTTTTACTCTTTTTTATTGCATGGAACTAACAAGTATTGTACCATTTTAGAATTCTGATTAAATGCGCCAACTTTTAATGCCACTTGCCAAGGCACTCTAGTACATTTTTTTTAAAGGAGGGATGTCAAAGTCGACGAATCTTCAAAATTTTAAATTCGTAGCTTAACAAATAGTCTCAATTCTCGGAAACTTGAGGCAATTGTGTCATTATTTTTTATTGGGATTCTAGAAATGTTATTTAGGATTACGTTTCCAAAGTTCAAATGAACAAAAATAAAAAAGAATAACCACAATAACCGAAAAATGGTACAGTTTGATCAAATTTCTAGGTTTTTCTTAAAATGCCCATTATTTTCAAACTGCATGGGATAGATTTTTTTTCAGATTTTTCTCGTGATGGTTATGATATATCCTGTCACCCCGTTTCGGCTTGACGTTGAGTTCTGGGACACCCTGTATATATTACTATATAATTGAAACCCCACCACACTATATATATTACTATATTATTATTAACGACATATTTAGACATCCATTGGATAGTAATTAACGTGAAAGCGGCCACAATACTTATTTCATCTTTCCTTATTGCTACAGCTATTTTTTAAATTTTTAGAAGTGAATCTAAATTATATTTCCTGTTTATTAATGCTATCTCACGGAATGCTGCCTGGATATGGTAACCCTTTTCATTTTATATTTATAACTTATTTTCTACTACAAATAAACATCGCAACGAAAACTACACGTGCAAACACATCCATTGCTTGTTCCGTTCGCGTCACGTACGTCACACATAGGTATCGGCTTGCATGCCGAACGCGGGCAACAACTCGTCCAGCGGCTCGTCGTCGGGCGCCGGCCGCAGCAACCAGCAGCAGCAGCAGGCGGTGCTGACGTCACAGCAAGTCTGCATCGACCAGATGACCCTCGCTGACGTTGATGTACGGATGTGTGGCACACTCGTTTAGATCCCCTGAAAAAGCTGGCATTTGAAGTGTTTCCTTGTTTAATTAACGCAGTTATTGCGATATGTCATGTTAATGCATAACATCTATGGCCTACCACAATTTGTCATGCATCACCTAAAGGTTGACTAGTTGAAATGAACTGGAACTTTGTTACTTTGGAATGAAGTCTGCTGCTACATGTTGCTAATAAATTCATGCAGATAATGTGTCATTCCTGACTTATAATGTTGCACAAATGCGTGTGAATGCACTTAGGAAAGCTATCTCCTCTATTTTAAGGCGTAAAAAAAACAATTGCATAGGTTCGTCCTCCTTAAACCAAATGAGGAAATGGTGTGTTTGACGTTTTTGGTATGATAACTAAGAACACTGTCTACTACTCGCCACAGATGTCCCAATACGCGCCAGCAGTACTCCAGACCATCACGAACCCGGACGGCAGCGTGTCTCTCATCCAGATGGACCCCAACACGCCACACATCATCACACTACCAGACGGTACCACTGCGCAAGTGGTACGTAACATGGTAATATCACCTTCTTTCATCATTATAATAATGTCCTGTCATGACTGTGACCGTCATTAAATTCTACCCTGGACATCACATTTGGATGTCGACTGGGCGTAAGTTTAAGGCCGGTACAGTACTTCACCGAAGGACAGTTTTCGCATACAATGCGTTCCATATAAATGACGAGCGCGACCGACGACGCGCGACGTACGTACCGATAAGGGACAGTCCGGTGGCACATTGTATTAGGCTACGCCTAAGTGCCTAGACATTCATGTTTATTATGTTGCTCACATTCATATCGCATGATCATGCAAGCACTTGATGGTCTTGAAACGCACGCAGTAGAAACACTTGCAAACGATCCATCATGGTGATTTTTGCGAGTAATTTTTGCAAGTAAGTCATTTCACTTCAGTAAATTCCATATTCCAATCATCCTAGCTGTTAATTTTACCAAAACACCACATTTTCTATTTCTTTAAGTCGAATGGATTGTCAAAACAACGTTTTTATGTAACACCAAAGATATATTCTTCTTCACAGATTCACTCGACCGAGGGCGGCGCACACTTGCAGGCGCTGGAGGGCGACGGCTCGGTGTCCGTGGATCTCAACGCCGTCGCTGAGGCCACGCTCAACCACGACGGACAGATCATACTCACTGGAGAGGATGGACATGGTACGTGTACATCATAATAATATGTTCCTGACCTGATTTTGATAAAGGGACATAGATAGGACATAGAGATATACAGAGACCATTTCGACTTTCGATATAGAGCGCAAGTTTGAGCAAAAACACAGTTAAACTCCTTTTGTCATAGCCCAATTCACAAGGCTAGATTCAAAAATCGAATGTAAATTACAGTATGATGGCATATACAGATTCTAACCAAACAAACAAACATTTATCGTTCACTGTACATACAGCTAAAAGTAGAACTCGATGCTGGAGTTAGTAGGTTGCTATAGATACAACCTAGAAGTGTTCTACACGAAAATGAATAGACATCTGTGGCATTTAAAGCTTCTTAGACCACATTGATTTTTAGTTTCGGCACTGTATCAGGATAATATGCGATTTGACTTTCCGAGTTGTTGCCAAGATTACTTGCAGGTGCAACTGTAACTTACCAGTCTGTGTTGTTCCATTCCAGCGTACCCGGTGTCAGTATCAGGCGTGATCACAGTTCCTGTCTCCGCGTCAGTGTACCAGTCCATGATATCGTCCATGCAGACGCAAGATGGCGGCGTGTGCGTCACGCCCCTGGTACAGGTGCGGCCCAAGCTCGAACCTATCGACCGAGACGATGTCACCGCTTAGCCGCTCATGCTAGCCTAGTACTCACGAACACCAATATGTACACACGCGCCTAAATTCAGTAGAAATATACTGGAATAACGATTCTTCTTATCGTTTGGGCAGTAAGGTCTAACAAACCTATACACCCTAGTGGCAGAGTTTCTAAACCGCCTCAAGGGCTTTTCCATTTTATTATCAGACCATTAGTAATTGCAATTAATACATTAGGCAAAACTACTTTAAAAGGTTTAAGTGTATACATATTGGTACTTGTGACACGTCTTAGCGCCATGAGACACGTTTTAGTTTGCGTATACCGCCTACATTTGCTTGCTACGCTAGAATACATCGTGGTCGAGATAGGGATCGTTGCAGAGGCATTCTGTAGTTTACTTACAAGCTATGATGACAATTTTTAGTTTGTTGACCTTTTAAAAACCCAGCACTTCATTATCCTTGTGTTTTGTGTAGTGAAGAGTGCAGTAAAGAATGAACTACCGTGTTGATAGCAATAAGTTTGCCAGGACCCAAATTATTCCTACAAGCATGTTTCAATTTCCTGTAGGAGTTTTTTTGGACCATACATACGAGTAGTACATACAGACATAAAATATTTAGAACAAGCAAATAATTTATTTACACAGTTCCACATTATTTTGTCTATATTTGACTAATAGAAATCAAACTTTTAGGTAAAGCACTTCAGTTCCTCTGAAAATTACTCCAAAGAACCTTAAGCTTAATTTAGAAATTCTAAGGTCAAAAGTATATAAGTTAATTTATGAATATGTAGTCTAAAGGTAAATAGACCCTAATTTGATACATGTCTTGAACGTTGGAGATACTGTTCCAACCAGTCGCATCATGAAAATGCTGGTATTCAGGTACAACCAGTAAGACTGGAAGCCAACCCCAACATATTTGGGAAAAGGCTAAGCAGATAGAGGTTAGTATTCCTATGAGATTTTTGTCTAAAAACACTATGATTCGAAAATAGTATAATAAATAGTATTAATTTAAATAATATAAATTCGTCCACGAATGCAATATAAATAAAACATGTTGCCAAAAATAATATTTACCCAAAGAAAGAGTATGTACCTATAGATAAATTATAAATAGCGGAACTTAGTTTAAGAAGGCGTGCCATTGAGAGTTTGGTTAATAAATAAAATGTCCTAGTGACTTGTGATATTTTTGTATATAGAGGATAAACGAGTGCGTTTGTCGATCTCTGAGTGCTTAATAAGCTTTTATTGTTTATAGTTTAGTTCAATTATTTAAACGAAAATAGGCCTTATCAGTAGTGACATACTGTAAACGATGTGGCCTTTGTTTCTACCTGTAACTACTGGTTAGTTTAGTGACAAATGCGCTGTACGAAATGTTCTTTTGAATATTCTATAGTATAAAGTACACCGATATTTTTCTGGCTAATTATGATAGACTATATATGTATAATTGCTTGTTTTATTCCAATGCCTGATGAAATTGAAAGTATTATTTTGCGAGGATCTTGCGACATCTTGCTTATTTTAAAACGTGATTGTTTATGTTTTAATTTGCCAAATAGGAAATTAGTTGCCAAAGTGTAATGTTATGTGAGCTAACTACTGCCAAATATGCATGGTTTTCGTGTATTTATTTATTGCCTTTTTGTCGTTAAATACGCTTTTAAAATTTTTTATTGACCATTTTTAGAAACACTACGCAACAGCAAATTCAATGTGCACTAAACGATATTCAACGCTCAGTTAGCACTGGAAGTTGAAAATCACACTACAATAATATTTGGGCATTGATTTAAGGGTTTTTTATTATTATGAATTGAAGAAGTGAATCTATCGCATTCTACCATAAAGTATTATTATTTATATAATGAAATGGGGAACAAATTTATGCCATTATAAAAACTTATAAAACTAGTAAATTTTGAAAGCGTATTTACAGCAACCAACCTAGTATGTATTAATTTAGTCACGTATTTTATTTTGCACATAGTGCTTGTTTTATGCCTCGTTATATTTCGTTGCCTATGATATAAGCTGACATTGTAAATATATGTCGAGAATTTAAAATGTGTGTGTGCGTGTGTGTGTGAGATTCGTAAAGTTGCCAATCAGTGTTAAGTTAAGCTAGAAGAGCTGTAGTGATATGCTACTAAAATTGTGTAAAATTAAAACATTATTACGACAATTTAGGATAACCATGTTAATTTATTTTATGTTGATCCAATCATGGACAAGACTAAACAATTTTTCTTTCATGGGAATTTATTGCCTTTTAAAAAGTTATTATCTAGACATTTTTATTTTTCTGGTGAACAGGCAGTCTGAAAATTGACAAAGTCACAAATAATTATAAGCTGTCAAATATTTTTATGTTTTAATGAATTTATTAGTATTCCTCAAATTATGAAAATATAGCTCTTTACTATAGAGCGCATGGTACACTAAAATGTTGATTATGAATTGCAATTATAAATATTGTAGTGTTTTGGAAGCCTACCCCAACGTGGTTGGAAAGAAGCTAGGCAGATAATGATGTAGTTTTAGAATAAATATTTGACAGCTAGTTTATGACATTGCCATCTTTCATTAGTGCACACTGCACACACTTAAATTGTCGTAAATGTTCATAGAAAACTATATTTTTATAAAAATGAAGGAGTTGTTTATTTTATGTTGTGCATGATTTAAAAAGGGATATTTTATGATTTTGACTGACTATAAAAAGTTTGACTACGATCGCGAAAGAATTGAAAATATTTTTTATATTCTCAATAATACTAAGACATATTTTGTATTTATTATAAGGTGTATTTATTGCAATTAGCCATAATACTGCCATCATAATAGCGTGCCAAAGACTACGCAATTTTAGTACATCACTTATTGAAATTACACATTAATTTCAGTTCAAATTTTATTTTGTTATGGTTTGTGCCTCAGAATATATTTAAATTGTGATTTAACTTGTGTAAAGCATTGTATATGGTTATATTTTATTAAACAGTTTGTATATTTGGAAATAGTACAATTTCTGAGGCATAACTTGTACATTTTATTTTCAGTTGAAGCTTGTTATGTTTTGTGTTGTAGTATTTATAGTTTACTCTAATGCAACACCGTTTTAGTCTTAATTTATTTTTTTCCAGTATTACACTATAGTAGAATCCAAGACTCATGGCTGTGGTGTGTGTAGAAACTAAGACTCATGTCATAAAACGTGTAAGTAATTTAAAGGGGAAGCGCCAGACTTTAGTCGCGAAACTCAAAGGCAACCGCAACCGTGACAAATATTTATACAGAATTATAATCTATTACATTTGTTTGTTAGTATTAACTGGGTTGTGAAGGTCAGATCTATGTAAAAGACTGGTATTCAGCTGCATCCGACTGTTGTTGTCGAGTTGGGAAAAAGCTAGGCAGATGATGATCATCAACTACATTTGCCTATCAAGTTATTCAAATATCGCCTTTTGATATTACTATTAAAAACTTTTACAACATCTACGTAAAGCATCTGAATTACCATTTCGTAAAACCGTCATTCAATAGTGATAAGAACTTGGAAAGCTTTATACTTTCACGAGATATCTTTAGATCAATATGCAATCTGATACTTAAATGACAATTGCGAAAAAACGTTTATACAACCCGAATCTATTTATGTCGCTAGTAAACAGGCTTCTTTTAAGTTAGCTCGTTCCATCGTCGTTGTCGTTAGGACAAGATTGAGTTGAGTCATCTTATATAAAAAAATGTATCGTGGGCTACAATCGCACCCTCACCTAAAAAAGAAATCCTATACTTAGTTGAGTTTCATCGCACTCCCACGTTCTATGACCACGACTGCCATGAACTATGACATTCAATATTTTCAGTGTTGTCTACGAGTAGGAATGGTTTTATCTTTTGTTTTACGTGTGCGAGTGCCGCCGCAATAAATACGTGAATGTATTCGTGTTGTTTTATTTGCACGAGCCGACGCTTGGGCACTGTGTGTGATGTACTCATGTGTCTTACGATGTCTGCATGACAGGTGTGTATTCAGAGTTTTTATTTTTGAGTTGCTGCTTCTTTTTTAATTCGTTCAGTTCTGTCACAGTTATTTTGATCTTTGAGTTTGTATAATGTCATATTATGTGGTCATAATCAGTGTTTCGGTTGCTACCATTGACATGTTTGTTAAAATACAGTTGATCATGAGGTTGCGATTGTCAGAGATAAAATTACTGTGAAATGACTGAACTCGTTTCGCAATGGAAGTCCAAAACTGACGTAACGAACATATCGTCCTCCTGATTCGCAAATTACCGACAGTTAGGAATCACGTTTGTTGCGCTGTTGTTGGTCGGCCATGTTAAATTTGATCATCAAAAGATAGATTACTAGATGAGATGTGTAAAGCTAAATGTTTCTTCTTTCCCATTTTCTGACCTGACAGTGGGTTCAGTCTAAGGACGGAACCTGTTTTCATTCTGTCAGTATAGATTATCAGGTTAATCCGCAGGGCCCAGCGATAATCCAGCGGGCTGCCTTACAAATATTGACGTATAATAAACGTGCGAAATTTTGATACTTGTTGGGCAGTGGCTACTTCGAGTAACACAAGATTCACGCCGGCCCTCACGCGTTATTGGCATTTCATATCTAAATTTTCGTCCCCCATTATCCACGGTGTGAAACAATGAATGAATTCAAAGCGCTGTGTAACGTATGCTAAAGTTTCAACACCAGGTGGAGCAGAACGGCGAGGGGCTGGAGGCGATCTCCATGGGCGGCGGCGTGGCGCAGGTGATGCTGCAGGGCGGCGGGGAGGCGCAGGTGCTGCAGGTGCTCAGCCTCAAGGACGCCACCGTGCTCAGCAAGGCCATGGTCAGTACCGACTAATGGGACTAGCCCGCTATACTATTCCCAAACCATTGTAACTCCTGAAAGTCAGAATCAACAGTAGTGACCATCAGGAAAGCGCCTGCTTACCTATGCGTAGGCATAACTGACTGCTAACGCCGAATGTAGAGTCAGCGTTAGGAAGCTGGGCAAACGCAAGCAGGATGCACTAAAACTTAAAACTAGACGACACGCGATTTGTGAATTTTGCCCTGAACAAACGGGACACGGGCGTCTAAACAATTAATGGATTTCAAAATCTACAGAACATTGATTACTGTTATAAGTTTTACTTCACTCTAGCATTGATCTTGAGACACCCTTTGTCTCAAGGATTTGTTGTATCATGGATAACTCAACTAGTCGATAAACTATATTGCCGAACTTGTGTATTCTCTCGTGTTATATTTGTCTAGTAAATAATCGTAATTTATAATCACTTATCTATGTAATCGATGCCATGCCAATGCTTACGGAACTCAATATTTCAGTACTGTCCCGACATAATCATTATATTTATCTTCACTGATAACTACTTATCTGGAGTATTAGCGCGGCCTTATTCCGTCGTTTATATTAATAGTGTTGTTGTAACAGCAGGTCAAAGCCGAGCGCGACGCAGTCGTGACGGACTCCTAGCTACTAACTCTGGTGGCGCCAAGCTCGCCGCCCGAAGCTGCCCGCGACTGCCCCGACCTCATGGGCGACGTAGCGTAACTCTGCCACACTCCTCCACTATCGACCTAACACGATTGTTACTCATATTTGACTTCACACGCTAATCCAAATGCGATATACTAGTTCCAAAATTAATACGCACTAAAGGTGACTCGATTGCACCACCCGATTCGGAACGACGAGTGCTCAGCTGTTATTGTTATTCTAGAATTTATGAACTCGAGTGTTACCGCCCCAGTGAAGTCGTAAACAATCAAGTAAAGACGCCTCTAGCGCAAGTACAGCGCATTACTACCCTTCAATTGCGACGCTAAGTGAGCGCGTTTTTGCAGAAACAGCATGTTAACGATTATCTATGTCTAGTGATTTTGGATTTACTTTGAATTCTAGAATTAAACTTAACCATTAGGCTTAAAATTTTGCCATGAAATGGGATTTAAATTATTTTACCTTCGATGTATGTAACTTATTTATTTATTGATATGAAAAATAAGACTAATTTATTTTAGATGCAAATCTGCTATGGTGGGGAAAAGATTTGTGCAATATATACCAGCCAGCCGCGTTTATTTTGTATATATTACTTCTTGTAGTATTCAAGGCAACGTGCAAGGAGTTTCATATAAATATATACGTAACGTAATAATCATATACATTCCTGTAATTTTATTGATGCGAGTTTGTTGTGTACATTTGTTATGTTTAATTTAACTTATGTTTGTTACCTACAACCTATTTATTTATTCTAGTCTAAACGAAGTCAAGGAAACCTATTCTAGTCTGAGTGAAATATATTTAAGAACTTTACCAAAACTTTTCTAAATGTAAGTTTTGTAAAATAAATGTTATTTAACTTGTCCTCTGTAATGTAAATTGGTTAAAAGAACAATATTATAATTCCTGCGCAGGGTCACTACATAGATGGCATTAGTACTTATTGGTGTTTGAAAACGTAGAAATGTGAAGACTTAATTCAGTTTGGTGATGTAGGTACAAATCTAGCACTTATGGGCCTACCACCACCTCTTAGGCCTGAAACTGCGTAAAGCGGACGGCCGCGCGGTTGTATACAAAAGTGCTACGTTTGTACCCGCGCGGGCAGATATAGCGGGAAGGTGAATGTGCGACGGACGCCCGCTTAACGCAGTTTTAGACCTTATAGCAGTGTTATTCTAACCTTACTTCATGGTTTGGTAGAGTCCCTGGTTTCTGAAAGACTTTATTAACTCAAAAAATAGTTACACGCACACATGCACTTGAAATAGTAAGTCAGCGCGACAGAACGGACCGGCCAGCCGAGCTTAAATGAAAGTGGTTTAGCTAATTTTTTGGTTCATAATATCCTCTCAGGAGCCTTCAGTAAACGTAGTGTTCCTAGTCAATATTGTCCAACATTCAACACCAAGATTTCTTATTTTTTCAATATACCTATGCATCTTAGGGTTTCCAATGTAATTCAAGTAAATGTTAAGATTTATAGTCGGGACTAATATGTAAGGTAGAGGTCATAGTAAAGTACAAAGGAAGTAAATTACGATGTGCGAAATGAATTACTTTCGTTTTTTAAGACAAGCTGGAGAATAGTATTTACTTTTATTTTATAGATTTGTTTGATTCTGTCCATATTTTATTTTTGTTTATTTTTATTTTACCAAAGAACGTTCATGTTTTGTCCTCTATTTTATGATAGTATGATAATAGCACAATTTTGTTGTTAAGTACAATTTGTGATTGTAAATAATGGTATGACTGTGTGAATATGGCAATCATTAAAGTATTTACGTACATTTTCTTGTTTTTTTGTTTTTCTGTATAGACCTCAGAGTAATAATGAGCACGTCTCGTCTTTTATTACACTGTGGTCTATTCATACTTTACATACAAGTACCTAAAGGTACGATATTTTTTAATTTTTATTATTCTTACGTTCAACCTCCGATTTGCCGACGACATAGTCTTTTTTGCCCCCACTGCCCTGTAACTACAGACTAAGCTCCAAAAAACTGAGTACGGCCAGCTCTAGGGTGGGTCTAACTATGAATCGGTCAAAAACCAACCTTATGACCAACAGCACTAAGCGTAGGGTCGAAATAGATGTACCCAGAACCTAGCCCAGTAACTTGACTGGAGTGGAATAATTCTGAGAACGGCCAATAGGGTATTTCAACAAAAAAAACTTATTAGTCCGTCTGTTAGATTATCGAAAAATATTGGATACCTACGTGATTTTTGTTTTATCAAATTAATAAAAATTGACGGAAATAAAACGTCAAAGATTATGAGGGGGCTTGTGATGTCACTTGGTGGGTAAAAAAGGACTGACCTTGTGACGTCACACGACCTTTTGTTTTTTTAGGGGGTGGGAAATCATCAAATAACTCCTCCCGCACTTGGGCAGAGCGAAAAGGAGTGTCAGACTTCTACTGACTAATAACCACCCACGTTCCTTCTTAGCCCTATATGTCAAGGCCGCGGTATCTCTTACAACATCCCGCAGCCCCGACGACCCTATCACCATCCTTCAGGAAACCAGTACACTTAGAAAAAACAAACACAGATATCCGTCATTCCGAACGCGCCGCCGCGGTCCGTCGTCGTAGCGAAATTCCGTTTCAAGCCCCCCCCGACCCTTGCTAGAGCCAGCCCGCGATGCCGAGCCAGTAGTTTTAAACCAGCCCCTAAATAATCTCACTCAGATCCAGCTTGTCCCCTTGCTGCCCTCCCCCAGTGACGTCCTAAGCCGAGGTCCGTACCCCACAGGGGGAGCCCTTAGCGATTTGTCACTTAGTTTGTAAGCTTTGCCCCTGGCTGGAAGCCTTAAACTCAAGGCATCCACAGGGATTGTCCGGTTTTAAGCAGAAGCCAGCCTCATAGACTGAACTGCGAGATGCCACTATCAAAAAAAAAAAAGACGGGGGTCGGCCCTTGCCCCCTTTCCATGTTGCTGACCTCTCTTTGACGCGCGCGAGTAATACGAACGCGCTGTCGACACGGCCTGTCGTCGTCATAAGACGGACGGACGGCGAGCCAGCCGATTCACTCACCGTCCACAGGCCCGCGTCTACGGTGCCGGAAGCCGTCACGTGGCCTCCGACGCCCGGAGCGTCTCCTGCGGCGGCTGAGACGTGAGGTTCTCTCCCTCTCTCGTTCCACCACCTCCTTCGCTAGCATCACTGCTTCGCGCAGAAGGAGGCGACGGCGTCCCATTCCTCCTCGCCCCGGACCATAGCTTGCACCAGGGCCGGACGCGAGAGGTCGCCACCGCCGATCGCCGCTACGAGAACACGGCGGAGCTCAGCCCAAGCGGGGCAGACCTTCACGGTGTAGTGCAACGATCCCTGAGTTGGTATAAGTCAAAAGTTTTGCCGCTAATTTGTCACCAAATATCAGTATTTGTCGGTCACTGGTTCAAAAGATATAAGGGTTTATAGGTGGCAGATCTGGAAAACCTCCCCAGCATGGCCAAATTTATATCTCAAAAACTAGGGCACCTAGCGAAGATCTGTTTTCTCCTTTATTTTGTCGCCAATTTTTCCAAATCAGTTGTCAAATATCAGAATTTGACGATCACTGGTTCAAAAGATATCCGCCTCATTGCCACCATCATTGTCATGCATACTTGAGCCAGGCCCTAACATTGGACGATGACGCGCCAGGCGCGTCATGGGCTTGCAGCAAGAGTGACGCACTTATAGCGTCATTGGCACCGTGATGTTTTATGCGTACCTAAAATACGAAACATCACAGGGGCAATTAGATCTATAGTTTCTAAGTTTTGTTTAATTTAAAATGTGCTTGTTTTTTGCTTTTCAGTCTTTTCAGTCGGGTTTTTTAGTTTTTTAACTACTTTTTTTATTTCTAACTTTTTAGTTCTTTAGTGTTTGTTTTTTCGTTGGTCGCGTAAAATACTTCGCAGATGATTTAACTTTTGTGTTTGTTTATAGAATTTGTGACTTTGAATTAATTTTAAACATATAGGTGTCATATATTTTTGTAATCTCCTTTTAAAACCCTTTATTTTGATACCCTACTCGATGGTAATGGTTTTTTTTTTTTTTTTTTCAAATCCACGTTTTGGCCCCCAAAACCAGCAATTATCTTTGTTTTTTTTTTAATTTTAATGTAGCCAGTGCACTCGCGCCATCAAGACGAATCTAACGACGTATATTTCATTCAAATCCCTTCATCCGTTTAGGAGTTGAGGGAAGAAACATACATACACGCCAAACACATAACCCTCCTTTTGGGCTTCGCCGCAGTCGGGTAAAAATAGTGTTTAAGTAAATATAACGCGCCACGTGCGTCATGGGCCTCCCGTCATGTTTGCTTCAGGCGCGTCATTGGCCATGATTCGGACATAAGGGTTTATGGGTGAGCCGATATGGAGTCTCCCCAGTAGGACCAAATTTATATCTCAAAACCCACTAGACCGAAGAGTTCACGAAAAATTGCCAATAAAAAATATTTCTATCATTATGTGTATTACACTTTTAGTTTTATCGGTCAAAGTCCTTACAAATGTCCGAGAGAGATAAATTCTCAATTAAATACATGTTTTTTTTATGTTTTGCCCTCTAACCTAGTAATTACTAGGTTCGACAATACTAATCAATAGAAAAGCATTGTCTACCAATACTGTGGTGTTATAACTCATTATCACAGGGACATATTTATGACTCTTGCTATTTGATCAAATTCATTTTTTTTGTTCAATAATAAATGTAACTGATACAAGTAAACAAGTTTCTTTTAAAAAAATCCTCATCTACTTTATTCATAAAATAATATGCACTTACAAAAAGAAAATTGATGTAATGCTATTATATTTTTATTGATAATACTAATAAGCACATTGCTATGAACGGACAAGGAATTGTATAAAAGGAGAGAACAGATAACATAGAAAAATGAAACAACGTTCATAATTATATCATATCATATTCTTCTAATGCTTGCACATTAGATAAGCAAATTGATTTTTTTAATGGTTGACCAAGAATGCTACTAACTGAAGATGCAGCTTCCCACAGTTAAAAGTAAATAAAAACTCGACAACAAAACTATTATACAATTTTTCTACAGCTTAATTTGATATTTAACGGTGACCTTACATGTCGTAAACATTCTCTAAAGCTAGTTCTGGTTTGTCGTAGCCAAGCTCCTCTGGTGTTTCAATGCCAAGTTCAGATAATGTGGGTTTAATTTCCTGGATGATGTAGGGGTAGATTTCATTGACTTTAGGGCCGCACTTGTCTTTGCAGGCCTCAATGAACCTGACAGCAAGCGCATAGTCATTGACTCTCCTGCATGCGTGCAATGCTGCCTTGATGATCCTTGGGTCAGGTACAAGGTCCATACCGCACAGGTCGTTCATACCCTTGCGGATTTCCCACCCGTCAATATCGGTTCTGTTGAAGAAGGACTCATATCTGAAAACAAAAATAAAAGCATGTAAGTGTCTTTCAAGATATCATTATTATGGAGAGGCCTTTGCCCAGCAGTAAGACAGAATCAGTGGATAAATAGAATATTCTTTATTGGTCTGTGTCTAAGTGCAGGCTTCAACAGCCACACATAAACATCTAGCTAAGAGGCTAAATAGTAGTTGGTACTTATTGGATGTACAAAACTAATGGAATTTATGAAACAGGAAAACTACTTGATATAGTGACCACAATGCTAGTATCAAGCTGGATATTAGTTCAAATACTTAGGTCATTTTAATGATATGTGCTGAAGTGACATAACCTTTCCAATTCATTTTTTTTTCTTAGTTAATTTTACATTTGAAAGAAAAAAAAAAACAATTACCTAAAAAGATAATGTTATTAACATCACGAAATCTGGGACAACAGGTAGGTACAATGATTTGTGTCAGTTATTGGTCAGAGGTGATTTATTACGACTTTATCAGATCTAACAATAGGACAGAATGAATATGCTTCTCTCTTAAGGTGGAAGCTCACATCTGGCCCGCGAAATTCTAATTTTCTTACGTTTTTGGCAATTTGCAGGCCAGTGCTTGGTTGTATGTTTATGAAAATTTGATTTGCGACTGTAAGACGTATGAAGTTACCGAATTATAACCATCAAAATTACTAACTACTAAAGAACGACGACTAAATTACTAAAGAATGACTTTTACATGCAAAAATCAATCTTGACATGAAAATGAACTTGGAGGGTTGTATTGATAATTTTGATGGTTATAATTCGGTAACTTCATACGTCTTACAGTCGCAAATCAAATTTTCATAAACATACAACTAAGCACTGGCCTGCAAATTGCCAAAAACGTAAGAAAATTAGAATTTCGCGTGCCAGATGTGAGCTTCCACCTTAACTATTTACTGAATGGATCACAATAGAACAGCAGTGGTGATGTGGCATAGAAAACAAATATCAATATTTTCAATTTCCTCGAGTAATTAACCAAAATGATAGGCAAAGTAGCACTTAACCCAAAAACAAGGAAAACAATGATTTGATCGAGGTTATAAAAATTACGATCATTTCACATCACACCCAAAATGAAAATCTGCCGCAATTTACTATTAGGGATACAGAAAATACCACCAAGCCAGACGTACAATGGAATAGCACTCAAACATGCTGAAAACTAGATCACCGACAAGATTACTACAATTTTCAGTTACATAACGTCAAAAGTTCCGACAAGGGACTTACTTTGTATCAAATTCCTCATCGGATTCGACAACCGCGTGCGACCGCCGGACGGGCACAGCGGTGACCCTGGCTGCCGGCACCAGGGACCTTCTAAAGATATTGACCAGTGCACCAGAAGTTGATTTCAGCATTTTGATCAGACGTTACACGGGAACTTTGGCAAGGATAACAAATGGCTGCTCAACTATAGACTAAAAAACCTGAGTTGAGTACTGCCAGTCTGCCAGTTGCGACGCGGAATGTGACGTTTTTAGTGATGCGCTTAATTATTGATTTTATTAAAGTTCACATAAAGGTTTCATAGACTATTCTTAGTGTTTTATTATTATTGGAATCTATTACGAAAATTAATTATTTTGAAACGAAATTAAATTAATTTAATCAGAGTAATTTAATATCGTTTCAAAAGGATTAATAAAAAAAATAAGGAATAAGGAATGACGTTATACGAGAACGTTGCAGTATAAAAGATGTAGTGACAAAAATTTAAAAGGGAATGCGTGGACGAGCTAGCAAAACGACACCTGGTACGATCCTTACATACTCCTTGTATGTAAGGATCGTACCGGGTGTCGTTTTGTGGTTTCTGCCTACCCCCATGGGAAAAGAGCGTGAGTTTAATGTATGTGTAAGTCAAAAGGATTTATTTTTAAATGTTTGGTATCTTCTAATCTATAAATAAATATTTGATGTGGTTAAGTTTATTCGACAATGAAGAGGAATCGTGAACTGAGTACATTCGTACTCTTAGAGAAACAAAAAGAACATGATACACTTTTTAAGATATTTACGCAGAAACGAATAAAACTTTTGCACATATAATAAAACCAGTTCAACGTACAGTAGTAGAGATATCAACGTACACTTGTAAAGAGAGATCGACGTGCACTTGTAGAGAGAGATGGACGTACACTTGTAGAGGGATTGATGTTCACTTGTAGAGAAATCGACGTACACTTGTAGAGAGATCGACGTACACTTGTAGTGAGATCGACGTACACTTGTAGAGAGATCGACGTGCACTTGTAGAGAGACCGACTTACACTTGGAGAGTGATTGACGTACACTTGTAGAGAGATCGACGTACACTTGGAGAGAGACCGACGTACACTAGCAGAGAGATCGACGTACACTTGGAGAGAGACCGACGTACACTAGCAGAGAGATCGACGTACACTTGTAGAGAGACCGATGTACACTAGCAGAGAGATCGACGTATACTTGTAGAGAGCTTGACGTACTTTTGTAGCGAGACCGATGCACACTTATAGAGCAATTGACGTACACTTTTAGAGAGATCGACGTACACTTTTGGAGAGATCGACGTACTTTTTGTAGAGATTTCGACGTATACTTGTAGAGAGATTGACGTACACTTGTAGAGAGACCGATGTACACTAGTAGAGACATCGACGTACACTTGTAGAGAGATCGACGTACCCTTGGAGAGAAAGATTGACGTACCAATACTTGTAGAGAGATCGACGTACACTTGGAGAAAGATCGACGTACACTTGTAGAGAGATCGATGTACACTAGCAGGGAGATCGACGTACACTTGTAGAGAGATCGACGTACACTTGGAGAGAGACTGACGTACACTTGTAGGGAGACCGATGTACACTAGCAGACAGATCGACGTATACTTGTAGAGAGCTTGACGTACTTTTGTAGAGAGACCGATGTACACTGGTAGAGAGGTCGACGTACACTTTAGAGAGATCGACGTACACTTGTAGAGAGATCGACGTACATTTGTAGAGATTTTGACGAATACTTGTCGAGAGATCGACGTACACTTGGAGAGAGATTATATAGTCTTTACCGAATGCTCTCTGTCTCTCCTGAGATGTCTCGAGAGACAGGGTGGATAGTAAGCGAGGAACACAGAAGTTAGGCGAACACTACAATGTGTCGGCGAGTGTAGAATAAAGAAAGTTGTTATAATGTTTTCATACAGAGTATATTGTTTTCGACATCATAAATAAAACGATCCAAATATATCATAATACTTTATTCATATAGAATGTGTTGCCAGTTAACAAAAGAAATATACTGTTTACTATGAAAACAACAAGTAAAAAATTATTAGTTATTATGTCTAGTAATACAAAACAGGCTTATACTTATGATATAAACTATTTGATATTACCTCTATCAATCTTGGTATTCACAATTACCTATGTAAGATATAAGGCGCTTTGGTCCTTTACATTTTTCTTCTTCTCTTTTTCTTATGGGCAGTAATGCTTTCTTGTCCACTATCTTCTTCTGAGCTGTTGGAAGAACTGCTATCGCTATCACTACTAGAAGAACTACTATTAGATGAGCTGTCCGAAGCTACACCAGTGCCTTGGCTTAGGTCCATGACACTAGCGATCTTGTACAGCTCAGGTTCTTTGGTCTCCAACACTTTGATCCACTTTTTGGAGAGTTTGGGGCGGCCGCGCACGGTTTTGTGCCAAACCACCGGGAAGTTGGTGCGGCTGCAGAAGTTTTGAGTGACAGCCATTGTGTCATCTAAGTTCAGGACGACATGCCACCAGCCTCCTGGCACAAATACAGTCTCACCCGGTTTCTGCAGAATCTCAACCTGCAAGATAAAATAACATAAATTGTAATGATTTCAAAGTGTATCTGCAAATGAGACATAGAAAATCTGCCTTTTCCAAGTAATTTCTGAATACCATTAAGTGTGGAAATCCAACATTACACAAACAATACAGAAACAGAAAATGCTTAATATATAATGAAAAAAACTAATAATACATACTGGTTTAAACTCTTTGGGCCATGTATCTAATTGAGTCTTAGGATAAATAAGTTTGAACCATGTGACAGCTTCGTCTCTTTGTTTTCCACCCATAGCTCCAGTCACCTTGATCAGTTCTCTAGGAGTCTGGGTCGGGAATAAGCACCATCTCTTATGACCAAAAACCAAAGCGTTCCAAGCACTTGTTCCAAGGGGGTCTATATGGATGCCAGTCCCAGAACGCTGCGGTCCCATAACAAACCAACGGTAGGGTGGTCTCCTTTCTTCACCGCAATACTTAAACAAATCATCCCTAAAATACAAAGGGGCTTCATAATCTTCCAAAATTTTCTTTCTCCTCACATGCTCACCAAAACTGCTATCAAAAATATAAAGCGGACTGTCATCAGTCGTTGTCCTCATGTACTCTACATAATACTTCATTTTCATCTTAACACTGTAACCCTCATTGTCTTCACCACACTTAAATTTCTGGTTCCTATACTTTTTGGCAAGTCTCTCTGACGTCCATTTATGGTTAGCTTTCCAATTAGTCTGTACATTAGTTATGACTACAGGTTTGTATATTTTTTCATATTTCTCTATAAATTCTTCGGGTGTCACCTCAGTTTCACTAATTCTGTCAACATTATCATTACATTTTAGAAATTCGTCAAAGTTTGTGACATACTTCAAGGCTGTCCATTGATACTTGTCTGCTAGTTCTGTAACATAAAAAGTTGTGTTATATGCTGTGTTTCAGATGAAAGAGGAAGAAAAGAAAAAAAGTATGCTGTGCTGTAGCTGTTGTGTTATATCAATATGCCACTACTGTGCAAAGGTAGTTTCTTATTTTAAACATGAGTTATTTCATAAAAAATCAAATATAATAATGAAACTAGCCATAACTGGAGATTTAGTTAGTAAAATCTTGGTTAACATCCTCATTTGAAATACTTTGATATTTGTCTAGTAGCATCAGCTCATAAATGTTAGGTTATAATATCAGGTATTGTGTAAGTATAATGATTCATTATACCTATTCCAATAGCTTCTTTTTCCTTCTAAGAAATAAGTTGAAAATGTTTTATAGTGATTGAATGAGGTTCATACTGTTACTTCAATTGAATTTTTAGCACATTAGGGCAGCAGAACGAGGAAGATAATGAAATGCAAACAAACTAACAATACAAAATTTTGTAGAAGGTGGAAGGGCCATTAGCAATAAAATGGTATATATATTAAGTATATAATTTCTTTCAGGCAAATAATTGGTTTGTGGCACCCTGACACAGACCAAAAACCCCACAACCGATTTCGTAGAAGCTGATGAGGCGAGCTGGAAAAAACCAACAACTAGTGACCCGTATTAGCCCAATATATAATGAAATAAAAGTCTAGGGAGAGGCCTTCAACAAGAAGTTAGATGATGTTACTGTATAATGTAATTTTGTGAGCATTAAAGAATAAGAATGAGCTTGTGGCCTAATAATAACTGCCAATTGTGTTAATATTTAGGTTAAACTGTGATTGCCTAGGTTGGTCTGTGGATGTAGAACATACCGAGTTACCTCTGGGTCAAGCATGGGGAAAGCATGTTAAGCTGTTGGTTCCGGCTGCCAAATACAGCTCTTTGGCAGTTGTTACAAGTAGTCAGTGACCTGTTGGCCTGACAACCAATCTTACCAAAAGTATTGTATTACCTAGTATTAACTGGGTTGTGGAAGTCCAGTTAGACTGGAAGCCAAACCAAACATAGTTGGGAAAAGGCTGGACCCAAAGATGAAAGTCTAAGCAATCATCATTAAATTTAATGCAAATATAATAGAACTGAAGTTTTTGTATTGTAGAACTAGAGACCTATTATTATTTTATTAATCATTGCCCTGGGAGATGCAGAAATTACTGTTTGAGATACAAGAACTCATGCATAAATAATTAGGCATGCATGCAACATCATTCCTAGCTAGCATTACTTGAAGTTTTTTTACAACTATTAGTTCGTTGGTTTTACATGAGATAAGACACCCAGGCGATTCTTGATATTTCATTCTGCAAAATGTGATGCTATGTAAGATAGTAATTAGCATCAAGGCTACAAGCTCGAAAGCTATCGTGATAACCGAATGCCACGCTAACGGAAATCATTCTAGAATCGGTCGGCTTGATACTGATAGCCTTAAACGGCTCCCAAGATGACTCATTAAGGTAAAGAGTCCTCATCAATACAAATATTTTAACTAAAAATGCTGCTTTCCGAAAGTGTGCCAATCACCATGAAGCTTAGGGTACCGTTCACTTACCGGGTCTCGCTTTCCTTTTAACTTCCTTTATACGCTTTTTGGCTTTATGAGACAATTTGTGCTCATTGTCCATTCTATATACAATAAACAGTAATAAATCTAATAGATGCGTTATGTGCCTAAATTGATAAAATAAACTATTGAACAGAACAGCGTTGAATCAAATTCACAAATTGACAAATTGATTGACAGGCAGCTGATGCTAAGGTAAGGCAGGCAGCCTTTTCTTGTTGTCTATGTTTCTTTCTAGTGATGCGGTCACTTAGTCAATTTTATAATCAACACATTGTTAATCAAAATGTTATTTCTGAATGATTTTACAGTTCTACTAAGTGATTCAACGCGCTGAACTAGGTGTGTGATGAATTCCACAAAAATAACATGAACCATTCCTGAAATTTAGTTTTATTTAATTCAGAAAATCAAAGTGTTAAATAACAATTTTTTACAGCTGGCAATGAAACATTTTCGTTTCGACGCATTGGCAAACTCACAAACTGATAATTTTAGAAATTCGCGTATTTAACCGAAATAATTTGAACAATTCTGGTTTTTTCGGTTTTCATTTACTTTAACATTTACAATTTTCAAATCAATCGCGTTTTTTCGAAACTGATAATTTAAAGTGATTGATTTGACTCTTGTAGTGAAACAAATTTCAAACGTTCCAGTCTGAAGTGTGTAGCTAGCTCGATATAACTGTCAATCTGGGTGTAGAAATTTATTTTGTAATTTTCACCGGTTCTCATGTGTAATCTCTCAATGTGTTAGACTATTTTTGAACAAAGGTTCTTTGAGAAATAATGTTATTTAGTGTATGTGGTGCCTAAATTTGTGCGAAAATGGATGACGGTACAGTGATGATTCAGTCCGGAATTAACATCAACATAAAAAGAACAGATGGTAAGTGCTAACGTACCTACAATATCTACAATTAGTGTGTGTTTTCACTTATTTCGTCGGTGAAGTAGTATTTGTCGGCGTTGCATTAATCTGCGGTCGATGACTTGAGGGTATCTTAGGAATCATTTGCTGGTCTTGGGAGCTGCTTTTCCCTGAAGGCATTGGCATTACAATGATCTACATCCGTTAGCCAATTACCTGGTACCATAATACTCATGAAAGTGAAAACGGTTTGTCTGATTTGTTCCTAACCAATTTTGGGAACATACGTTTTTCCAGAATAAGAATTGCACAAATTCAGTTCTAGTAGGAGCTATATGAATCATCAACACTTGCGCTTCATAATCCAACAGAATATTTAAAATAACATCCGTGACCTAGTCTTCTTATATTTTTTTTTAAAGTTTTGTATAACTGATTATTAATTAGAAGGAATTGGTTTATCCTTTGGAGTACACTCGAGTTTTCTCTTTTAAAACCTCTTCACACATCTTATTACAAAATAAAACTAGATTAATTAAATGTAAATAACATATTAATCAGTATCACTTTGTTAATATTCAGTCAGTCATGAAGCAACTTGTTTTATCACCCATATTAATTCATGTTTAAAATATATGATCACTAACGTCTAAAGTTTGGTACACAGTTCCAATTAGTTTGAGTTTTGTTACATATGGAGAATACCCAGTAAGGAACACCAGCCTAAGACAACCCACTGACCCAGCTTTTCTTAGAATAAAAAGAATACCCCTATTACTGTCCTATTGCTGGGCAAAAGTCTCTTCTTATAAAGAGGTGGAACAAACATTGTTCACAACTCAAATTAATTACTCGCTATACCCCGTGACCTTTGTCTGTTTGAAATTATTAAAAAAATATTGCTTCTAAACTTGTTTACTTAAAATTTTTTGCATGGAGACCTAACTCTTTTTCTACTATAAAAGTAGCTTAATTTACTCCTTATGAAATAAGTAATCAGCATTTTTTCATAAGGTTTAGGTTGCCATTCTTAAGTCTAACAAAAATTTGCACTTTAAAGCTTAATATTTCACAAATGAATCTCTTAATGGAAAAAGTTTTTTGAGCAAACTTGCAATATTTTTTAAAGACCTACCTAAAGAGCTTTGCTCGAAGTTCTCTGGAACGTTTCCTTACCAGCGTGCGAAGATAACCAAAAGAGAGTGGCACAATGGGTTCTGGTCCCACCACCGCTATGCTTGAGCCCCTTCGAGTGAGCTCATCCGCTGCATCGTTGCTTCGGGAGTCGCCATGTCCTTTAATCCATTGAATGGTTATATTATTGAGGTCACCCACCTGGTTCAGGCATTGGTGGCACTCGTGTTTTAGCCCGGAATTGACTGTGTGGCTCCTTAATGCCAGCAGCACCGTCATGCTGTCAGAGAGTATACAGATGGATTGATTGTTTACCTCCCGAGCCTAGATGGCTGATGCCGCCAGGGAGATTTCCGTGCATTCTGCCTAAAAGACAGTGTTGTGTGGGCCCCTAAAGGTATGGCTAAGTGGATATTGAGATCCTCCGAGAAGACTCCGGCTCCAGTGCCAGTGCCTGTTTTGGATCCATCCGTGGGATGCGGATGGGATGGGTGATGGAATTTATCATTCATTTGCATAAGTCTCTTTATTCTCATAGCTCTCCGAGAGACCAAGAGTTTTGTCTCAGAAAAATAAATCGTTTCAGCGGCAACACATCATCAAAGCAAGAGACCAAATGCTAAGCTTGCGCATGCAAGCACTTTCAAGAAATTCAATAAGGTATTTTTACAAACAGCTTTCTTATTTTATCCACATTACAATAAATATTATGATTATAACCATTCTATGAATAAATTCTCAATGTGTATTGCAGTGATGCAATAAATGGTTATTCATAGATGCCATGTAAGTAATAATACCATAAAGTTTTGAAGTGATTTTTTAAATTGCTATAGTTGGTCATCTTTCCCTGCAGGGAAAGACTGGCTGCTCCAGGCAAAGGACAGAGGAAAATGGGACAAGCTGGAGGAGGCCTTCACCCTAAGAGGGGTCCAACTTAAAGATTAAAGATTGACTTTACTAACATTACTAACAACTAGCCTATAAAAAAGACCACTAACAATCTTACTAACGACATTTGGATTGTAAAATAAGTTAACAAGTTGGAAATAAAGGGCTTTATTATTATTATTATTATTATTATTATAGTTGGTCATCATTATGATCATCAGCTATAAGACGTCCACTGCTGGACAAAGGCCTCCCCCATAGAATGCCATACAGAACGGCAGCCTGCCATTTGCATCCACCGGTTGCCCGCAACTCTCACGATGTCGTCGGTCCACCTGGTGGGAGGCCTACCAACGCTGCGTCTTCCGGTTCGTGGTCACCACTCGAGAGAACCTTTCTTCCCCATCAGTTGTCGGTTCCTTGAGCGATGTGGCCTGCCCATTACCACTTCAACTTACATACTCTGAGAGCTATAGCGGTGACCCTGGTTCTTCGGTGGATTTCCTCATTTCGGATTTCGGATCCTATCGCACAAAGAAACTCCGAGCGTAGCTCTCTCCATGGCTCGTTGCGTGACTCTGAGCTTCTCTAAGAGGCCAGCAGTTAAGGACCATGTCTCTGAGCCATAAGTCATCACTGGCAATACACACTGATTATAGACCCTTGTCTTAAGACACTGCAGAATTTTAGACGAAAAGATGTCGCGTAGTTTCCCGAACTCTGCCCATCCGAGTTGGATTCTTCGGGCGACCTCTTTGTCGAAGTTAGATCTACTTAGTTTAACAGTTTGTCCAAGGCAGGCATAACTTTCGACAACTTCGAGAGTATTGCTCCCAACAATTACCGGTACGGGTGGAATACGAACATTCGACATAACTTTCGTCTGGTCCATGTTCATTTTAAGACCCACCTGTTGAGAAACGTTACTGTGGTCCCTGAGCATTGTGTTAATATCTTCAAGCGATTCAACCATAATGACTATATCATCGGCAAAACGAAGGTGAGTGATGTATTCGCCATTGATGTTGATGCCAAACCCGTCCCAGTCCAAGAGCTTAAAAACATCCTCCAATGCGTTCGTGAACAGTTTCGGAGAAATAACGTCTCCCTGTCTCACGTCTCTTAGCAATTGGATTGGCGTGCTCTCATCCTGTAATCGGATCGACATAGTGGCGTTTCTATACAAACACTTCAGCATTTCGATATACCTATAGTCAATACGGCACTGCTGAAGAGTCTGTAACACCGCCCAGGTTTCGATGGAATCGAAGGCCTTGTCATGGTCCACAAAAGTTAGACATAGTGGCCGATTATACTCCTCAGTCTTCTGTATAATATGGCGGGAGTGTATGGATGTAGTCTATGGTGCTGAAGCCTTTTCGGAAACCGGCTTGTTCGGGACGCTGGAAGTCATCAAACTGCGTTCGAAAGGGTTCGTAATGACCCTCGAGAACAGCTTTGTAAACATGGCTCGGGAGTGAGATAGGTCTATAATTCTTCAATAGGGTGTTGTCACCTTTTTTAAAGAAGAGCACCACCAGACTCCTGTGCCATGCGTCTGGCGTAGTACCTTCGAGATGTATAGTATTTGTTGATCAGGAAAAATAAAAAAATCTACAACATCTTATCGTTAACTTTTAAACTTAAATAAATTGACTCTTCTTGCTGAATTCTACTCTCATGGCTGGCGCCTAACATAAAAATATTTCCGCATTTTCATGCCGAGTTCCTATGAAAAACTTCATTCTTAAAAACCATAGCTGGCTGAGGAGTTTAAAATAATTTTAAATACAATGATGGCGTTGGGGCGGCGACTGCGCGACCTTGTTGCGTACCGCCAGCGCCATATACGGCAACCAGCGCACGCGCCGACCGCTACTATAGCGCGGGACGATTGGGTTGCCATTAATTGCTTATTACTAGTTCACTATGAAAATAGCTGTTACTGATCTTTCTTTCAAATTTATAAAATCATTAAAATATAATTTATTTTGGTCCCTGTCTTCAAATTCGAACTTTGCAATACTAATCAATTTCCTGGTAACACCTTACTACACACATCAACACGGTCTAGGGATATTTCATACTCAATTAAATAACTCGAAAAGTACTGGCCGCATTGGAATCTTTTATACACCGATTTGTTTGTAATTTATCTCAGACTAATTCCAAATTAAAATTTTTGAAAATTCTTTTGTTTCGGTGGCATAAAAATGTCTAGATGTGTAGGAGAGGGAATTTTCATTTGTGCGAAATTAAGAAAACAATATGAATTACGTTTAGTTACAGTTTTATTTCATTTTTAAACTAAAGATAAAGTTAAAATTGAGGTATTGTAGCCATGCAACACCAACATTTGACGAGGGCGGAGATGTTACGAGCTGTGGGTATGCTGAAAGCTGGGTCTGTTCAGCGTAATGTTGCTGAGGCCATAGGGACCCACCAAAATGTAATTTCTAGATTGTGGACACGCTATCGTGCCACAGGTGAAGTAGCGGAGAGGCACCGGGGGCCAAGTCGTATCACTACCCCCAGACAAGACCAATTTTTGCAAATTACTGCGCGAGCTCAACCAAATGCAACGGCGACTCAATTGGTCCAAAGGCTGCGAGTGGAACACCAAATGCTTGTGAGTGACCAAACTGTAAGAAGGCGACTGCATGAAAGCAATCTACGCTCTCGTAGACCACTCCGGGTCCCACCTTTACGAAGAGGCAATCGTGGACGACGATTAGAATGGGTTCGGAACCACGTGGACTGGGGCCGTGAGCAATGGTCCAATGTGCTGTTCACGGATGAATCCAGGTTCGGCTTCCATCCAGATTCACGAAGGACGCGTGTTTAGCGAGTTCCTGGACGATGGAGCCGTCTTCAGAACCCTCAGGAAGTTCACCCATACCAAGGAGGAACAATTATGGTTTGGGCAGGAATTCGTCTTGGAGGACGGACGGATCTCGTTTGGGTGCGGGGCAATATGACGGCAGAACGATACGTCCAACAGGTACTGGGGCCCGTAATCTTCCCCCACAGAACACAAATGGGGCAAGATTTCCTGCTCATGCACGACAATGCCCGGGCACACACGGCGAGAACGGTAGCAGCTTGGTTACATACACACAATGTTAGGGCCTTAGACTGGCCTGCACAATCGCCAGATCTAAATCCCATTGAGCATGCGTGGGATATGCTGCAAAGAAGAGCTCTGAAGGAAGTTCCTGAAAATCTGGCTACAAAAGATCAACTTTTTGCGCACCTCAGAGGGACATGGGACAATATTCCGCAGCAAGACATTGACAACCTTGTTCTGAGCATGCCGAATCGTTGCCGATGTGTTATGAACATCATGGGCGCTTTCTCAGACTACTAACTTCAAGTTTATAAACACAAATTAAATGATTTTTCTATTTTTTTTTCAGTTTTTACTCACAAATTAAAAGTTAATTCTACGGTTTCCGTCTATGCTTCATTTTTTTTCCATAAAATCCTGAAATTTTAATCGAAGTACCTTAACCATTATTAAAAAATGGTAGAATATTAAATAACGTATCTTTTATGACATATAATAATTAACACATGGATAGTAATTCGATTTTTTAAAAATATCCCTAGACCGTGTTGATGTGTGTATAATACTTTTGCTAAACTTATCTATCAATTTTCCGCCGGTCATAGGTCACGTAATCCGTAACGGGAGTCTAGCAAACTCTTAAAAAAACTTCTTACTCACAATGTGGGTTAAATAAATGTTATTCAATGACCAAACCTAAATGTGCCCACATTTAGGTTTGGTCATTGAATAACATTCGTAAGCGCCAACCGCCATTTCTTGGTTGGTTTAGAAACTAGAAACGATTTATGGGATTATTATATGATATTATGGGACGATTTATGTCTTTGACATACAGAATAATTTAGGTTCTTAATTGTTGTTGAATTTTGGGCCACACAGTATAACTATAATTTTTCAAGGAAGTATGTTTAATCCGAAGGATATGATTCTTTCGGATTCACTTGCAAGTGAATTTTTGAATATTACATCTACTAGGTCCCTCAAATCGCTCGTTTTATATCGAAATCCCCGACTACTCTCATCCAGCCGCGCTGCGAATATTATTTCTTAACCAAACCTGAAGGCGTCGTAACTCTTAACTTCTACACTTGGTTTACAGAAGATAATAGTAAATCCAAAATTATATATTATGCATTAGCGATACTGTCGAGTTCAATGCGATGAGCATACTGCACCACAGGAAGCCATCAATATTGCCCGTGTGCCACACTAAATAGCAAGCAAGGCAATAAATAGGCAAGGTTACGTTACGACCAACTAGTCCAACTGGCACTTTGCATGAACGAATTTTTGAAGGTGGATCTCGCAGTCTTCAGGTCGAAGTTGCGAATTGTGACGTCTCAGTTTTAGATAAGGTTTGCATTGGCTAGCATTATCTGCCGGGTATTGAGATAAGAAGTACTTAATAAAATCGGACAAACAGACAATCGGTCTACACATATATCTTTACTAGCTGACCCACGCAACTTCGTCTGCGTCCCAATAATATAAAAAATGGTTACAGTGAGTTAATCTTAATAGATAGATATATGCTATCGCGGACTTTTTTGTAGACCTTTTAAAGAGGAACATTTCTTTTATACATCATATCTGCATAACTTAAACCATTTTCGCAGCGCACGCAACGGAAGCTCTCAATAAGGAATACCATTTCCCGTTTATGCAACATTTTTTATTTATGCTCCACTCCTTTTGGTCATAGCGTGATGTTATATAGCCTAAAGCCTTCCTCGATAAATGGACTATCCAACACAAAAATAATTTTTCAATTCCAACCAGTAGATCCTGAGATCTTAGCGTTCAAACAAACAAACAAACTCTTCAGCTTAATAATATTAGTATTTAGATAGATGATGCAATCGGTCCACGGAACTTCGATTCAGTTACGAGTTGAGTTGATCTTACAGCGGGCTTTCGCATTCCAACATTAATTAAAACTATAGTCTAAATACTAGACCGTTTCATAATTGATATTGCAGGAAACAATCATACAGTAGGTAAGAAATCATGAGAGAATATGTTCATTTTATGCTCACGTTCGTGTCAGACCATTTCCTGGTCGCCCACAAGTAGCCTATCCAAGGTTGCGCCATCGATCTGAGGGCCTCTACAAATAAAAATAAACTTCTGTGTTCTGTTTGTGTGATTTTGGCATTTTTGGGGACTTGCGTGAAATTAAGTGCGGATTTTTGAAACTTGTATTAAATTACAGTTGATTCAAAATCTTGTTTTGTGTCTTGTGAGGCTTTCTAGCCGAATAAACTTCAGACACTTAGTTTAGTTAATGTTTCTTTAGGCCCATTAAAAACATACAGGACTGGAGAAAACGAAGTTCATTAATATTCCTTTTTGTTAAGGATTTCAATCTCGTCCGAGAAAGCAACCGTCTGTTTTAATTACTATGAGCAATGAGAATCCTCAATTCTAAGTTTAAATGGTAGTCGTTAAGGTTTCTTTGAAACGGTTGGCTTTACTTGAAGATCAAAGTGAAAAGCACTGACATGTGGGCTGTGTTTTTACACCCTCTTTTGGGGGGGGGGGGTAGGAAATCATATTACCCCTCCCGCTCTGAGCGAAAGGGAGTGTCAGACTTCTACTGAGTATAAACCACCCATGTTCGTTGCCCTTGTGCAGAGGCCGCGGTATCTCTTTTGAACAACCCTCAGCCCCGACGGGCGTTGGCCCTGACATCTCACCGTCACGTGGCCCCCGATGCCCGGAGCGGCTGGGACGAGTGGTTCTCTACCTAACACGTTCCACCACCTCCTTCGCTAGTATCACTGCTTCGCAGAAGGAGGCGGCGGCGGCCCATTCCCTCTCGGCCGGACCATGGCGAGCACCTGGGCCGGACGCGACAGGTCGCCAGTGTTTTTACACCCTTCTTTTAAAATGGTTCTGATAATGTCGACTGTGAATTAATTTTCTTTAAGAAACATTCGATGCGAAACTTCCAAACTCCTATGTTTATATAAAAAAGCTTCGTCTTACACCGTTTACATAATGTAATATTATGCCGTGTTTTTTATTATCATATATCAGCAACAAAATAAGGCATCAAGGTCCCTGATTGGTACGCGTGGCAACGTTGCGAACAAGTAGTGAGTCACTACACAACGGCTTCCCTCGCTCGGCGGCTGACCGACATACGAAACGAGAAACCCGACGTAACAGTACTATCAACGTTTTTATACTTTAATCATAGACATTGATATTATAAATCTCTATTGAACTTGTACCATGTCTCGTCGTATTGCGAAGTTTATAACATTACCCCTTCTCCCCTACTAAATTTTAATAGTAGTGATTGGTGAAGAGCAGGGGTTTTCAAGATCAGAAATCAGAATTATATCCTCCCAAGTTTCTCCTTCCAAGTTTCATTTACCATTTTCTCTGTGGGTGTCGCATAGTGTAGTCCTGTTGTTATAATGCTATGCGCCGACGCCATTCAATCTATTCTAACTACTAACTCCACGAATCATATTTTATGCTAGGTGACTAGTGAATGCGTTTCATATTGCTTCACTGCTTGTGAAGGATTAGGAGATAATAATTCTTGTGGCTGTCAACAAGCGTGCTGTAGCCAATTAAATGTGATAGTAAACGTGTGATATTTCTTCGAGTAAGAGGTTTTGAGTAAATTGTGGCATAGTATACAGAAGACGAAGCAGTATTGGCTTGGTTGATCTTACTCACTAGGATCTCTTTGATCTTGCTATAGTAGATCAAATAATTTATGATCGAACACAGCTGTTGTTCACAGGCGAAATATGTGGGTATGCATATATCGTTCCACGATTTTCCATTTGACGTCGCAGATAGCTCTGTTTGATTTTTCTGATTGACTGGACTACGGTGACTGTACGATCTCCCAACGGCAATATTTAATTTATTCCATGTTTTTTCAATATCAGCCTGTAGCCTGATTTTGCACATGGTTAATGGTAGTAGGCTCGGCCGTTATTACATGAGACTTAAACATAACTGGCGATAGGTGTGTGTACTATAGATACTCCTATGCTCAATCCATTGAGATAGCTTGACTTAACGTGACTGAGTGCCTGTTATTTAATTGTAATTGAAAACTCATTGACAAGTTCATCTGAACTATTTAGATGAGTAACTCAATGAGTTGCATCAAGAAGTAGCTGATCCAGTAACCTACACGTGTTGCGTCAATACAATACGTGAGTGATATTGTCCTGTGCTCCAATCAGCGGCCCGCAGCGACCAGACGAATTGATTCCTCACGGTAATTCACGAATTGGACGCAACTCAGCGAAGTTCGGCTGATGATGTTGACCTCATTGGTAATAGACTTTTTATTCGTTAATCACCTGACTAATTACTAGATTCTAGAATAACAACGGTAATTTATTTAGGGTCATTGTTTTCAATTGCTCTTGAAATAGTGACGATAATTTTTTCTTGTTGATGATAAAGTCAACAAAAACTTAACGCTTGGAGTGGTCGATTTATCTTCGCAGACTGTTAAGCTGTTACGGCAATTATGATCATTCAATGAAACAGCATTGGGTTTCCAGGGACGGGCTGGCTCAAGTCGCATGTTAGCCGATCAGCTGGTAATTACCGCAGCGTTTCATTCCGTTAATTGCAACCACTGATTCAAATAGAGATAAAAACCCACTTTCGATTGTGCTGATGTCATCAGTAACTCATGTAGGCGTAGTTACTACTGATAGGTTCAATAAGCGGTAGTCTTGCGCCTCGTGGCCTAGAGACGTCCAAAGTTATTATAAATTACTAAAAAACAAGACCAAGCATTGCCAGTTTCTTAGTCCGTTAAAAATGAAGCACAATCTATCTTAGAAGATCTTAATTTGTCACGATAGCGTTGGAGTCAATTAGTAGACTCTAATTAAGGAAATGATGTCAGAGAGAGATAGTAAAAATAACGAGATTGCCAAACAAATCCGAAGTTCTTTAGAAAGTAGCCCATCAAATACTTTTCCTGTAATCGATAAGCAATTGGGGGTGGGCAAATCAGGGCGAGTCTCTTTCAGGTCAATAGGAAATCAACTTGGAATTAAACTAGTGTGTAATGAACTCATGATGAACTGGTTTTTACGAAGTTACGATTATTTGATTAAACCTAGTTCACCAGCCATTAATGTTATTGTTCGATTTTTGGGACAGTAACAACCTTCATTATTTTCAAACTTTGTAAAACACTTTTGTAAATGTTTGAAAGTAGTTTTAGTTCTTGTCAGTCTGTGGCCTCCCTATTTTTATCGTGAATATCTTCGGCAAAGTCTTCGATCCCGAGCAGCACTTGCCTATAGTGACACAATACTTAGTTAACAAAAGATGTGCCTAGACGATCGTCGACAATAGAAAGACTTGCCTCTTTCAACTTTCTCTAACATTGTCATAATGCTACTTAGTATATTGAATAAAAAAATATCCAACACGTAGAGCGGTTTGCGGTAATACTCAGTATTTATTGGATCTGCTGTTTGTAACTTGCGGCTTTCTTCCAACATCGTGTTTTATTCGATATCTTGGTCCTACCTATTCAAGTTCGAACTGACCGTAAGAGGTTGTATTGGTAATGTTATTTGTATTCTTTTGGATATCGACGACTTAATATGCTCTAATTTCATTTTATGAACAGATGTTCAGATTCTCATGTTTTAGGTTACTAAACTTGATACTCTTGGCTATGTTTTACGTCTTTGTAACTAGCCTTCGACACCCACGGTTTAAGATGTACGTCGGTTGTTCTATGGTCACCGAAGAGCAGTACTTGGCGGGCATTGCGTTAATATGGTCCCAAATTTTCAATTATTTCATGTGGTTCAACGATTTTTTCTATTAATTTTCGCATTTCTATGGAGATTCGGTAAGATAATCCAATTTCTTTTATGAAGTTTATTTAAATCTTTGTTATTAATAAAAGAATTGTATCTACTGTATGAATCGTACGTAACTGACCTACAAGGTCGAGAAGACCGATCGGTATGGCGATGTATAAATGGCATTCAGTCATTTGAAATGCTCACAGCCTTAATCTTAAATGGCAGTCTTCATATTCAAATATTTGTCGATGAACTCATGCGTTTGAATTATTAAATACAATCTATAATGGGCGATGATTACTTTTCTTTAATCATTTGTTGCTTGATTAAGAATCTGACATGATTTGTAAATCTAACAGTAGCTGCATGTTGTCCGAACGGCATCACATCAAAAGTAATTTGAAACTATCTAACATGGTTTTGGTCACATTAGTTGTTATTACATCATTTAAACCACATTATTACTCATTCTTATTTATATTTCCTGGTCTAGATTTGCTTGAGAATAAGCTTGTTTCAATCATGGTCTAATATTAATTCTTCGTTCCTAACACATGTGCGTGACGTATCTAGACTTCAGTTCATCGACACAAGTCATTATCCTCAATTGGCTGAAGCTGTTTGCAGGAACAATTATTATCTTGAGGACTTTTGTCCTCCTATTTATTGGCGTTGAATCATCGTTTTTCGTCTTGTTAGCAAGATTTATTTGTCTCTTTGTATATTCTAGATCCTACGACTTCACGTGTTCCATTTTTGTCACATTGCGATGAGATGTTTTACACGACTATTTTAAATCTCTTCCTATTTTATTTAGATTTGGGTTAAGCAATGAATATCTAAGATTTATTTGCACAATAACCACCCATTATTGCACATTCAAGTTTATTGAATGGCGTTGGATTTATCAATCGATTGATTAACGATCAAATTTATTGCAATTCTCAGTGAACTGACATCAGTTTCCTTTCTAACTGCACAGTTTGTGTTCACTGAGCTTTTGTTGGACACTCAAATTAATCACAATTAGGAATCAGCTCTCTGATCGTGATTGATGGTATTTGTACATATTTAATGAACTATGCAATAGACAATTAAAAGGCGTTGAGTTCTTCACAAAATTGAATCTTATTCGTGATCCTTCTTAATGAATATGAGAAGGGTTTTCTTTAAAACAATCGTGCAGCTTTCGGCATAAAACCGCTTAAAGTGTCTGCGTATTTGCAAACTTCTCTTCGAGTAGATTATTCCTACTGGATTGTATGATATTTATAGTTCCAAGACTACTTCTCTTGTATTACTCAAAGCTCACGCCATCTTTCAAGCCAGTCGACCATCTGAGCCAGGGTTTCGCAAGGCTCTCGCGTCGTGGGCGGCGTGTGGGTCGCGAAGTGGTTCCGTCTACTGATGTCATCGTGCGGCCTCTCGTTCGCAGGACTTGATGCCCATAACTCGCGGTTGACGTTTAATTTAAACCTCTTTCAATTTCGTTTCAGATAAATGTGTTATATTGGTACTGGCAGCCTATAGTTTAATTGTGGCTCGATTCAGAACAAAACAGGTATTGTTTAGCGTTATCTAAACATTATTGTGTTGTGGTCTTTAGTTAAGTAATCCACAACCATTGTTTTCTGTTATAAAACGGTTCAGTGAATAAACAAACATTCAATCACCAATTCCTCAAGTATTTACGCAATTTATCTCATCTTCGAAGAACAAAACTTGCTGAAAATCAAACAGCTCTTTGGATTTGTTCCAATCCACTGGCTTCTTATATTGCTTTAAAAGCGGGATTTTCTGTACCTGTCAGGACCAAATGGAGAAAAACATTGGCGTCTTGGTGTGATTGATTTAACTTTATGACTTCAATAAAATTGTACTCATTAGAAAATGTTATTTTTCACCATGGCTGTTAAAATCTTCATAAATATGACAACGAATTCTATTAATAACGATGATGTTTACCAAAACGGGCAAAGAAAGCGTACATAATAAAATTGAACTATTGAACTATTGTCATTTCGAAAGGTACAAGATCTTTAGATTTCATCATGTTACGGACGATTGGTTTCGACTTATTCGGATAAATGTGTTGTCTTCAACAAAATTGGTGTGATTGCCAAATTAACATATTGTTGACTACGATTTACTGTGACATCTGTTGTATATGTATTAGCTCATTATTTTGGTATTATCCGTATTTGTGGTTTTCCATCGAATTAATCTGGATATTTGGATATTATACTGGGTTTGTTCGTTGCTATTGAAGAGAGTTCAAGGTGCTGGCATTTCCCCGTCGGGGCCGCGGGTTGTACACTAGTTATCGCGGCCTCGACTTATAGGGCTATGAAGGAACATGGGTGGTTTTTAGTCAGTAGAAGTCTGACATTCCCTTTCGCTCTGCCCAAGAGCGGGAGGGGTTATTTGATGATTTTCCACCCGCCAAAAAAAAAAAGTGCTGGCATTGGCTGAAATGTTTGTTCACTTTTACCTATTCTATCAGATTGGTCACCTCGTTTTCTAGGATATTGTTATAATACTTATAACACTTATATATATTATAGATATTGGGAAAATATTTTTGGATATTATTATAATACTTACAAAAATATCCAAATATATTTTCCCCATATCCAGTGCCAGTAGTTTCTATTTCATTTCTATTTGCGTGCCTACAATATGACGTGGGCTATAAGCCGCCTGATATGTTGTGCTATTTTGTTTTATTGCTTTTGTAAAGGGTTCGATGTCTGAGGTCTTTACCATGCTTTGAAATTTCGACCTTGTGTCACTATTTCATGTTTACTACATTTTGCTTATCTAGTCCATCATTTCAATCTTTGTTGTTATCTGACATGTATATCATAATATGTTTGCTGTAAATTAATGTGCATTATACTGTGTGTCATGGTCGACAGAAAAAAATATACGTTATGCGCTATTTATTTGTCGAGTAGGTATGTAATTGCAGATCTTTTTACACTGTTTGTTTATCCTCATGGCGCTTTTTTGCTCCAAATGACAATACAAGATTACCGTTACTTGATGTGACTAGAATTATTTAAAAATGTGCTAAGTTTAGGCATTGGGTCTTGTATAAACTATATAGCGGACCACTACCTACCGTTGGCAGCATTTCTACGTAACTATTGATTATTATTATTATCAGTACCTCTGTAAACGGAATATTTACTAACTATTTGTTTCGACTTTCCGATTATTCCACCATGATCACGGATAAACCATGTTTTCAGTGTTAATGATAATGTTAGTGAGCCATGTGACCATGTCAGTTTAAAAACTTCTATTAATTTTATTTGATGGACTTTGTCTAGTTTGAGACGACTGTTTTTCCATTCACCAAAATGAGGTAAACCCTATTGTCTACGATGGACATAAGAAGGAACTTTGTTTACTGTTTGTGTCGACACTTGCGTGAGAAATAAACAGTTGATCCATTTCTCTGCAGTTCCCAAAACATTGGAAACAATGCAGTTTTTAACTCAATTTTACACGATTTGAATAATGATGCTCCATCTACACTTGTAATGCGCTCGTATTATGAAAATGCCCAAGAAAATGATGGTAATCTTATGATTTATGAACTGTTGAGCCAGCTACCAATAAAAGATGCGACCTTCAGAGGCTAACACACTTTTCGGGACCGTACGCTTTAAGAACTTCTAAGTTTGGTACAATTATGTGCCAAAATAATTACTTGCAATTATGTTAAATGGTCAGTAATCTTCAGAAGACTTGATCATTGTTTTGGCGGTACGGTTGGTGCAGTGGCTGAGCGATTGGACTGCTGCGCTGCGTGTCGCGGGTTCGATCCCCGCACGGAACAAATATTTGTATGGCCTACAGATAGTTGTTTCGGGTCTGGGTATTTGTGTATGTGATTTTAAATGTTTGTGAACGCACCCACGATACAGAAGAAATTCGAATGTGGGGCAAAGTCTAAAAGTCTTAAGTTATTTAAAGATTTGAGCAATGTTGCCACCTTTTTTGCTGGTGTGTGAATTTTATGAGGAAGTACATTGTTTTCGAATACCGTTGCTTATTTATGATTGATGCTTCTAATTCCATTATTCGTCAGCCTTTGATAATGGCCGTCTTAAAATTATTTCGCAAATAAGTATTTCTAACTTGACATAAGACTTGAAAGCAATTTTTATTATCAGAATCACCTGAGGGTGCAATGCTGTCGAGCATTGCACCCTCAATTATCATATAGTGTTGACTGGGATAAACAAGACGAAATATTTAGATAGAAAAATATTCGGAATGTGGTCTTCATTTTTCTTCTCCAGTTAAAATTAATTTATCCTAGATGTTGTTCAATGAACTTGCTCTAGTTACACTAATCCAAATGTTGCGGTGTGTCATTCATTATCATTTCAGAGAAATTGAATCAACAAGTTGCTGTTTTTAAATGGAACTCTTCGAGAATGAATTGTTTTAAAAGTCTTTATTTATATTATGCGGCTTTTAAATCATTCGGTTTTAGTTGCACGTCTTAATAAATGACTTGGGCCCAGCAAGAGGTTACTTTGGTCTTGGCGCCTGTATCGTTTTAAGTCTTTTGATGTGCAGGTACTGGGGTGGGACAAATTGGATGCTCCAGCATGTGGATACTGGCAGAAAATGACACCATCACACAATTCACACATCTTGCCTGGAGGTAAAACCACGTAAAACCATGAATAACAACCGTCAGATAAATCATTCACTTTGTTTTGAACAGTCCACCAGATTCCAGGTTCCAGGAATCCTTATCAACTACTACATTAGCGTATAAAGTGACGTGTTTATGTATAGTGTTGAGTTTTATTTATTAGCTGCTCCACAACATCAGCAATCTGTGCAGTCTGTGGGCTTGCGCGGGCGCCGGCCGTCTAGCCGGTTTGCGCCGGATCGTCTGACTCACAAAGTCACTATGTAATGGAAAGACGACAGAAGGTGCAGTGGTGTCCAAACATAAAATTGCAAAAACGAACTCTAAGATGTTTTTGATACATCATTGGTTTAGTTTAGAGTGATGTAGATAGGGAGATATAAACGGCGCATTTCTTTTTAAGATGGCCTTTAATATCCTTTTTTACTCATGGTATATCATCAAATGACCCCACCGGCCACCCGGTCTAGGCGGATTGCAAGGGAGTGTCAGACTTGTACTGAATAATACCCACCCATGTTCCTTCTCAGCTCTTTGTGTTCCGGGGCCGCGGTATCCCTTTCGAACAGTCTCGCAGCTCCAAACCTTGAAATCCCTGTGAAGTGTGCTTGTAATCTAGAATCGCGTTTGTTTGTTTAGACCTCATGCAGACCTTCTCTAACTTCACTTATCGTGAAGTAACCTTCTAACGAGCACTGAAAAATAATAACTAAAATATGTGCCATTGATTTGCGACAGGTTTCCTTTGCATTTATGAATAGTTTACGTAAGAGTGGATAAACAATGGCTTTGGTTCTACTTATTAAGATCGCCTGCACCATGTGAAGCATGATTTCGCGCATGATTACTAATGACGTGTTAAAGCTAAGGACTTGAAGCGATAAATGTTTTGTAACATTTATCTTAGTGATTACTTATGCTAATTGAAGTGTAAACATCGTTCTAATTGGTTTATCTAAACGCGGATACCAGTGTGAAACGACCAAGAGATCAGCTTGAAGAGCCGTTGGTTTGAACAGTTTCAATAGTTTTTGTGTCTACATACTACTACTATATTTGCGTCGTAAATAAATAAACTTTTAGTACACGTACTCCTTACAATTTGCTTAATATGAAAATTGAGCTGTTCCATTCTTGCGTATAATTTAATCCTGTGTAACACGGGTCTTCCCAGTTCCACCCACCTTTGGCTCATATAGCAGTCGGACTGGCCACGACTCCAAGAGGTCTTTGAACTCGCTGGCATTCGTCAGGGAACCCAACAGCTATAGGCTTACGCGGTTAGACTGAGTACCAGTTTATGAAAATCCTACGTCTGTTCACATATTTGTAATTGTTTTAAGGAAGTTATAGTTGCTTGCCTTGGAGAAATATTAGATTGCATATTATGCATTAGTTATGTATAAGTCACGATGTGTACGTTTGTCAAGACTCGTTTGTCTGATGTTTGTTTAAGGATTATCTGATTCGTAAGTTATTCGAAGATTTTAATCTGGATGCACCTAGAACCAACGCTTGTATTTTGTCTCATTCCTTCTTGAAGTAAACCTGATTAAGATAAAGTCAGCCTAATGCCAGTGAAGACCAGAAGGTCTGATCAAACAAAAACATGGAACCACCAAAAAAAAACCCATACTTACAAACTGTTTATAAAAAGCAGAACAAAATATCGTAGCGTTTAATGAAGCATCCAAGATTTATATTGTTCGCTTTAGAGCGAAAGTTTATAGCAGAGCGGAACGTTTGTCTGGAAATAATGATGTATTAAACATCGTCTTCACTATGTGGGCCACGGTCGACTCGCGAAATTACCGCTGAACTCATTACCGGTAGCCGTGATTGTACTTTTACTTGTGTTTAACATACTTGGGTGCAGACTGGTGAATGTCAAAGAATTTTATATTGCGATCCTCTTAAATATTTTCGAACACCTGAAGGTGTCTTGTATTTCATCTCTTGCAAGGACGAAATGGGGCGTCTTAAAGCTCGTCCGGTTTACGATATTGTCAAAGTAGCGGAATCCTCCTGGATGAGAGACGAACAAAATCGGGCGTGGCAGAAAAAGAGGGAGCCCTAAATACCCAGCAGTGGGTAATTCCGGGCTGATTGATGATGATGATGCTCGAAGAGTGGAAACCGCTCATGGTTCCTTGGATATTATACTCGGAAGCCCGTCGAGTTTCTGCATTCCTTCGCGTTCAGCCTACTGAACAAATAACTACTTAAAATATTTGTCTACACAAATATCTGCCCTTATTTGAGTAACCGAATCTCGTTAAATACTTCTATTTATTTAAAGATAAATACTTCTACTAATTACTCTCGTCTCTTATTACGGATCGTCTTCGAACCCATTCCAGAATAGACTTAACTAGAGGATATTCTGAAACAATCACCAACTTGGTGAAACTGAATTAAATCTTAACTTTGCCGCTAAGCAATGGTCGCTCTATCAAGTTTCGAAGCACTTAGTTGTTACTTGTTTTTTCGCTTTTCGATTCGCTGTTCCGAATGTATTCGAAACGTTATAGTTATGTTTACTTACTATTGTTTACATAAGGGTAACGGTATTGGCTTGCCGCCATAACTTCTGATTAAACAGTTTGCTTTGTTTTTGACGCAATCGGATTTTTTAAATAGTTTTCATGACAATAACCATAGTAGTTCTCATCGCACTGATTATTATGAAGCCACCTGTGTATAACTACACAGGTGGCTTCATAATAATCGTGCATAATAATGCGTTATTTTGCGGGAAAAGAACTGACCAATAAAGAAAATATAACCATGCTCGCTTTAAGGTCAGAAACATGGAATTATTTGACGAAATCTTCGCGTTTATCTCTTCTCTTTTTCTTAACTTCATGGAAGGCAATTCATGTTCCAGTTTTGTCTTTGAAGCGGCCCTGATTGCAATATTCTCTAATTTCATGAACTCATTTCCTTGTATCAGGTTTCGATGCCCCAATTCTGTCTGTAAGTAACATTAACCGAAACCACTCTAATGCTTTAATCTCCTATCTAAAGTAGACTTTACAGAAGCTTCAACTTTGACCTCGTTTTAATTCTTATGATGAAACCGATCCAAGCCATCTAGATTCTGGTTTGATTTGGTGGAATTATCTTCGAACGCAAAATGGCATACTAATGTTGTATTTCAATAAAGAAAATTTCCTAAAAATTCCGATTTTGTTAACTTCGCAGCAATACTAAAAAAGATCCCTGCTCCAGAAATTGTGATGCCGAAGTTTTGCGGCGAGAGTCGCTATTGACCCTAGGTAGGACTAGCTGTTTGTAGTCAGCCCATATACGGAGTAGCTTCGCGTACTGTCGTCAAGATCTTTGACCTGTGTCGTCGCTAGTTTGACGCTAATACCTCGTTTATTAAGCTTGTTAGATCTTGTTAGAGAAGTATTTGTTGGTTTGCATGCAAATGAATGTTACAATGTTTGTTTGAGTTCAATAAGATGAGAAAAGAGAAACTTTTTGATTGTTTTGGGAGATCGCAACATTTTGGGATTTGTCTGGAATTAATCCATGAATCTTCCACACAGGGTTTGAACTTTAAAATATAGCAAATCCGACCTCTCGTTTTATTCAAAGCTTGCCAAGTTAATCAAAGTGTACGTGAAATTACTCTTCTCTGTCAAAGAAAAGTAGATAAAAGTAAAATACTTGTAACAGCTTTGAAACTCAACACTGAAGTCACGAACGCCGACTAAAGATTCATTACACGAAGAAATTTCTTTGCCTTCCAAGTAAAGCAACCACAATTGTTCATTGAAACTCTATCTATTAAAATTATACGTATATGAATGATTGCATTCACGCTTCTCTAGTAATTGCACGCCGCTTCGCCGTCTCTCCCTTGTTGCGATCTTGACCGTGGGAATAAGTACTGTGAGCTGGTTTCTTTTCTACTTTTACCTGTCATGTAAATATAGGTTACAATGTTACATCGTGTTGCTTTGTGGCTGTTTTGTTTAATTTGAGATATTGTTTTAGGTTTTTAAATTTGACTTGATTGTGTGAGAGACGTGTTCATTTGTGAAATTCCTTTCTAAACTTTCTTCTACATACTCTATAATTTATTCTCGTAAATTGATAGTGTTCCCCTCCAGCATAAAAGTGACTGTTTCCCACTTCCTAGTTCTGAGATCATTCGTTTACCATTAGGTATTTATTATTCCAACACCAGGAACTAAAAATGAAATGCATTCGTTTTCAAGCATGTGACAAGCTTGACGCCTCTGTGTTGGATTAGTCACAGTTTTAGTCTCGCGATAAGCATATAATACCACATGCTGGTTTCTTTTTTTATATTACAACTTCGCAGCGTTGATTCTTTTGAATGCAATCCGAGCTGCCAAATTAATATTATATTGCTGAAGAATCTCTGTTCATATGCAACACCCACATTGAGTTTCAAACCATACTTTCGACAGCTTCTTTCGCTTTATCCATTATGATTTTAATTACTTTTCATAATATTAATGTAATTTATTCTTATGCTCATGAGTCAGTCTTCAGGAAACTCTTTCGCTTGAAAGCAAATTCATAATCAAGCTACATCAAATACTCTCTAATTTAACTTTCCATAAAATCTAATCTTGGCTCGGATTTTACGAGCATGTTAATAAGCCGGAATGGGCTAAGCAGAAAACCAGAAACTGAAACGAAATAAGCTCACATAAGGAAACCCACCCGATTTATAATTAGCTAAGCGATGTGTTAACGGGTCAATGACACGGCGGCCTGATGCCATACGAAATCGTCACTGGCCAGGCGACCAGCACATAATGACCTCTCATTTCTTCTAATATACGAACAATTAAAGTTTTTCAGAATTTGGTCACAGGTACGCTTTTGGCAGTACGCCACGTATTCCATGGTTTAGTTGGAGTTTCCTAGGATTTATTTAAGGATCGATCGCTGATCATCGATCTTGGACTACCGTTAGACACTTGAGTATTCAGTGCGTAAGGTAATGTAGTGTTACCTAGTGAACGGGAACAGTACTCTTACCGGTAATTCGACGATACGGGCACTATTAGCTCTACGATGATGGTTTCCAGTTAACATTTATATAATATGTCAACGTAAAGAAACCAATTCATACCCATCGCATCCTTATTAGCTTATTAATTAGCATGATTAGTAACCTGATCAACGTCACGTAAAACGTCATGCGTTGTTCAATTGATGCGATAAACAATACTGAACACATAATACTCGTAAAAGAAACAGCTTTTTTTGGCTCTCGTGTTACAGTCCACTGCTCCTCTATCATGCTAATTAGCTATTAAATGCTTGTTGGCTGTATTACACTTGTAACAGTAACGACTGTGTGGTGAGTTGTTTCTATTGTGGGATGAACATTTCATTTTTGATGTTGCTTATCTGATTCTTCTTAATGCGGTATATCATTCTCACCATGTTTATTTATCATGGGTACGAATTTGAGTCTAAATTATCACTCCGTCTCGAACCAAGGCTGGCTTTTAAAATAACCCTTACTTGGCATTCGGGCAATAAAAACGTGCGTCAAGTCATTGATTTTTAATATTATTTCCTTGTGGCATATTTTAATTCTAACCCAAACACGAATAATCGCTATGACGCGAATACGACGCAAATCTTCGCGTGACTCATAATCTTCAACAGCTATCACAATTTCTACGTCAGCCCCAGAAACTGCAGAGCTTATCTTTTCCTAACACGGCACAGCGTTAACGATTTCTTCGTCAAGAGTTTATGCGACAGGTGAAGAAGGAACAATGGCTATGTATTAATTACTGTCATCTTCGAACCGAATGCTTTCAATTAGTGACGTGTTGCGTGCACCTTCTCATGCGATGTACTCATAATATCTAGTTTTTGCAATATCTTGCGTCTGTGATTTAAGTATGTGGCTAATTGATTTTTGTATTACTCGGTTATAAATAGGTCAGGTTAACAGCTTAATTTAATGAATGTTTGTATGTGGAATTTGTAACCTTTTGTGTTTTCTTGCTTTATTTTGGACTAGCTGTTGCCAGCGGCTTCACCCGCTACAACCCACGGGAATATAAAGTCGGGATAAAAACGATCCTATTTGTTAATCCAGCTTATAAACTATCTGTGTACCGAATTTCATCCAAATCCGTGCAGTAGTTTTTGCGTGAAGAAGTAACAAACATAAACACTCACACACTCACAAACTTTCGCCTTTATAATATTAGTGTGATGTTCACATCATCTACATCAAAAATTCTTTGTTTTGTATCTGTCTAGAATTCTACTACAGTAGCAACGAATACGCCATCAACGAAATTATCTAAATCAGCGGACGGTTACAGAGTAAGCTATTATAAGTAGAAGCACGTGCAGATGCCATCCATCAAAGTTCAAATATAAACCAATTGACCTTGACACAGTAATCGCGTAACTGCCATACTTCAATTGGGTCAGATGCTAGCCCGTGATAAATTGAAACTACACGCCCTCTACAACTTGGACTATTAAATTGATTACGTATTAATGAGCAACTTCACTTCGTTCCCAGACATTAGTTCTCAGACAAATAAGTAGATATCTAAAACATGTGAGCAAGTTGTATTTATTTATCCACAGTATTTATCGCTGTAGGAAGTGAAAATCGATTAATGATGCTTATATAGAACCAGAGTTCTTCGATATTATAAAGACTTGCCTTGTCTCATCGCGTTTAGATCAACTACAGTTATTGTAAGTATGCATAAAATTACGTGCGTTTCATATCCATGTGTGCTCGATACTAACTTGTTACCAAAAGTATGGACTGGAGCAGAAATCCTTCGATATTGGAAGTGGTCCTCCTTTTCTTGATGTGAATTTGCGTTTTTGTTTTTTTTTTCAAACAAATTGCGTTGTCCTGTCATCCTGTGTGAGACCAATAAATACATTTTCTTTCTTTCTTTCTTTCTTGCATACACGAAATGAATGGGAATTTTGGCGACTTCCGGAATATTCTCTGCACTACTAATAGTAGTCTGGCCCAGGAGTATGAAATTGCTAGTGTCTCTCCCCAAGCGTTTCCTGGCACTTTGCCAGATTCTTTTTTGCTAAGCAAAGAGGATGCAAGCTTGCAACCACTTCCTTAATTAAAGCTATGGCTAGTTTTGCGCGAAATTGTTAACAGTTCCAATTAGTGTCTAGTTATTGGCAATTTTAAAGCCATTGTTTGGTTTTTTTGCACCGAGTATCAATATCCTGTCTTGTTCGTCAATAACATTCTGATAGTATCAGCTGTTTGATATGTTTGTTGATAGTTGACTATTTAAATACGATACGCCGGTGTTGAATCACAATTACAATAGGAATAACTTTCATATTGACAGATTAACAACATTAATTTGGTTATTTATGTGTTACTGTTGTAGAGCAGATGATTTTATCAATTGAAGGAACAGAATTAAGCTTATTATAGCTGTGCCGTCATGTCGTTCCCGATTCTTTAATTACTCTCTTTTCAAGACGTGAACAACCGTTTTATTTCCACCAGTAGTCTCTAGCGACTACACAGCAAACATCGTAGTATTTTTCTCAACGCGAAATAAATAACACGATAGACATTTATCTCGAGAATATACCGTCACTATCATCGATATCATTTAAACGTTCTGATTTATAGACAGTCTTTGTTTGTTTCTTTTCTCATACCGGCCTTGTCATTGCATGGCGATAGCACGTCGCGACGGCAGTATGAAAGCCTCTGATATCCGGATGTTCGCACTTTCGCAGTTACTCCAAAGAGCTACGATGCGAACTAGTTTTTACTGTTGCCTTTTTATTGATTGCTATCGTTTAAGATTAAGCCAATTAGGCTTCAGAAAAACTAGCCTCTTTTTTTCTACTTGATTATTTTTAGTTTTGGCGCATGAGGTTTCAATCGGAGTCGATTGTTTTTATCACGTTTTAAAACCAATCAGTTTTGGTTTTATAATGCCTTTTGGGTTCTATTCTTTTGAGTTTAAATGTAGATGGTTATAAGAGTAGAGGAAGACCAAAGAAACGATGGATGGACTGTGTGAAGGATGATATGGCTAGGAAGGAGGTGACTACTCACAAGAAAAAGACATGTTGCGCCGACCACTAATAAATTGGGATAAGAGCAGGAGAATGATGATCACTCTTTTGGAATGTCACCCACAGTTAAATGATAATTTTATACGCCTTTTGGTATTCCAATTTTTGTGTCATGTGTTTTCCTATGGCTATTTAATTAGTGTCCTTAGATGTTTCGTGTGTGTTTCCAACAATTTTGAAAAAAAAAAAAAAAAAAAAAAAATATTAAATGCCTTCTTTCCGTGTATTACACAGTCCTTTGATTTTATTTCTTTGAAGTAAACCCTTGTTTACCATACATTAGTGTGCACAAGGCACAAGACAGTAATTTGGAGCTCCATTCTCGAGGCCAATTTTCGCAAGGCACCCCAAAATTGTTAGCCGTTTTGCAACGTAACCCATTTGTGCATTAACGAAGGTGTTGGCTAATATTTGCATATTACACCCACTTAATGTAAGTTATTACGATACTTGTGAACTTAATGTCTATATCCCCATGTGTTGTTTAGGACCTTGTGTATTATTAAGTTAGCTTTTGTAGTCGGTTGATGGTAATAGGTTCCCATGTAATAGGTTACATGGACTTATAACTGGTGATATACTGGTAACTGGTGGTAACGGGGGAGTTTGTTCCGCCACTTCTTCATTCCAGCTAAAACACTAGGAAGTGTCGAAGGGTGGGGGACCGTTTGGCGCGTTTTGGGGGACTGTCTCTTGTAAATAAGTAAAATAAAGTAAATTTTGACGTTCGATTAGTGCTGATTATCAACCTAGTTTGAATAAATGAGTTTTAATTTGTTTTGATTTTGATACGGGTTTTATATAGGTTCCTTCGGGGATTACAAGCGTGGTTTAATATGTGTTTCTCGAAATCGTGCTATTCAATATTATATTGAATAGCACGATTTCGAGGTGTCGTGACAATATCCATCCAAAGCGTGCCTATGATTGAAATTAATCATGGTCTATCGGTACCTATAGTAAATATGACTGCGGCAATTCAGAATGACAATGCTACATTGCTAATTGTGATAAGTGGCGCCATGTGTGACAGTGGTTGTAAAGTTTCAAAATATTATTAAACTTGGAAGCTTTCATAGCATATCATATTATGCGCTACTGTTATTCCCGATAGATGTGCACCATTGTTCCTATTTATTCATATTTTACCAGTTATGTTTGAGTCCCATGTAATAATGGGTGAACCCTACGGCTGTCGCTTTTCTTTTTTTTTTTTTTTATTTCAGATAGGCTCGCGTTTATTAATTAGTTTTATATTTATCTATGGATAAATATAAAACTAATTAATTTTATTGGATTTGAAATTACAAACAAGACTGATGAATCAAACTGGATCTAGACGGACTAACTGATGACTACGCAGCTTGGTCTCAGACCTTAGCCTGTTCCGTCAAGAAATACATAATTTAAAAAAAATCCTACTAATCCTACGTCGTTGATAGAACGAAAGAAACAAAATAAAATACAACGTCAAGCGTTGTATATTTTTATCTGTGTGAAACAAAGAGAGTCATTACAATATTTAAACATTAATTAGTGGAATTGAAAAAGTCATTCTATTCTTTGCAAGACTAAACAGCGTTAAACACTAAATCAATCTGTATATCAGATTGGACAACGCACAAAACACGCCACACTAATAAAATATTGATTGATTTAACGCAACAAATGAAATTATCAGGTGAGAGTGAAATCGGCCGATGTTCGAACTTCTGGCGGCCTTGATAACTGCGGTTATCACTAGGGACGTTTTATGGGAAATACGAACAAGGGGGTCGTATTTTGAACAACAAAAGCGACTGAACTATCGAACCCAAGCATTTCGAACTTTAATAATTAGAATATTTTAAATAACAATATTTTATTTAGGTGCTTTATAGTACTTGGGGGTGCGTGTGCCACCCCCCGGTGTATGTACTTGTATCGCCCGGGCCCCCGAACCTTTCTAGTCCTTAGTAGAACAGTGGGTTTTTTTGTGGGTTATTTTTTTTTTTTCATATTAGTCTGATAATCAGCACTTTTCGAACGTCAAAATTTACTTTACTCTACTTATTTACAAGAGACAGTCCCCCAAAATGGCACCCTTCGGCACATCCTAGTGTTTTAGCTGGAAAGAAAAAGAATGCCACATAACCCTCCGCTTGCCCCAGACGCAGGATATCCATAAGGATTTTCACACAAAAAGTAAATGCTGTAGGTACTATAAGGTTACACAAAATTGAACCGTTACCCTGATCTTAGGAAGCATTACAGGAAGCGCCAACGAATGTTGACAATGCTCAAGCTACAAAACGTTGCTCTAATCGTAAAGTTGCGTCAATATGGGAATGGCAAGTACCCAAATTACTTTTACTTGTAGACAGTTACTTTAATCCTTTGAAGGGTAACCATTTGTAGGGACTATAAAATAAACGATGGGATCCCTGCAAAGATATGCAGGCTAAACTATTAGCTTTTGTAGCTTACTGTTAAAACCATAATTAAATTCGTTGAACAGTAAATCCGATGCACAGCCAACGCTTGTTCACAAACGTGACCGATGGACGTATCGCAAAGCATATTTCCAATAACGGTGTTTTTTTGCTTGCTTTATTTCGGCGATTCGTTCCACTTTCGTTGGGTCTACCGAGCGTAACCATGGTGACGGTAGTGTGTTCAATATCAGAAGCTACGTTCTGCAAAATGGGGAGTGAATATAAAGAATGTTTTTTTTAAGTATCTGTATGTAGTTGAATTTACTTGTAGCAGTCTGTTCACTGTTGCTCTAAACGTGGCAGCTGTCAGTCAACTCCTGATAATAATCTTTTTCTCCGGCATTCTTGAAAAGTTTTTTCGCTGACATTTTTATTTTGAAGACATTTATTTTAGTAAGTATTTGTTTTAAAAAATAATGGAAGATATATAGAAAGGATTGTAGGATGATTGAAGGAATCATTTTCAAAACCATCAAGATACATTTTATTGATCTTTCATAAAAGCAACATGAACACACATCTGAACCACGTGTTTTTTGTTTATTGTCGTCTTAATTTACAAAACTGGCCGCGTTATGGGTTTGCGTAATAATAAATGAATATTCTACAACACTTTTTAAGGGATATTTCTTTGTTATTCACAGAAACATAATATGACCCTTAAAAGAAGTTGACACCATGAAAGCCCTAAAATATTTGTTAAATTATGCACGTTGTCTGCAAAGCCTTATTTTGTTGCTGTCACCGAGTTCATCATAACTATTGATAGCTTTGTTCCATTCGCCGCTGAGAATAGGACTTCGTTTTGCCCTTTTCATCTGGTCGTTGCCCTTTTCGTCGGGTCGTTGTCGTTTTACCCGTTAATCATCAACTTACAGCACTCCAGTGGTATGATTCGAAAATCTCAATAAGGCTCCTATGTACCCTACATATCCGACCACCGATGTTTTTCCAGCAGCACCACTCTCATTCATCTCGATTTTCGGTAACCCTCATCCAGCTTCAACCAGCTACTCTGCGTAGATCGTCACTTCACTTAACCTGACCACTTCGCAAGGCGTTAGCCTACGTTAGGACCCAAATACAAAAATTCAATTTCAGTGCAGTCTACAGAATCGGCACTAAAAGAATTATGTCTATATTGCCTACACATGTGATAGCATGAATTCTTGCGATTGACAGTGTAATGTGTCGTTGTATATGTCTGCGGTATTCCGCTCGGATAATTTATTACTGGCTCAGTTGATGCGGACGACCTTATCACAATGCTCTGCGAACACAATGTAGGTAAGCATAATCTGTTCTGCGTACATGGCTTTTGTTCGGTTTTTGTATAAAAATCCGCTTTCTAGGTACGTTTGGAGGTGACGATTGGTTTTTGTGATTGTTATAGGTACAGCACTTGTGAATCACGCAACATTCTGGCTAGTTACAAGTGAAACAAAACTTTGTTATGTTTTGTACGAAGCATTAATCGTGCAATGGTACTAGAGTTATTAACACACATGAAACCATGAGGGGTTTTCCATCGACAAATTGGGAATTGTCGTATTTGGATCTCCTAAATGTATGTAAATTCAGCACAATTAATCTGTGGCTAAAGGAGAATGGGCAAAATCGTACGGCACTTGGTCTATCAGCGGCCAGGAACATTTTATTTTTTTTTGGTTTAATATCACCCTACAATAACGGGTTCAAGAAGTTTTATATCTGTAGTGTCATTATTAATGGAACTAAATACATTTTTATTTTAGATATGTAAGCCTGTGATTTAGCGTATTAATTACTAAGATTTAGTCTTAAAAATAAGGAAATAAAATAAAATGACTTGTTTACTTCAATACATTTATTTTACATACATTTACATACATAAACTCACGCCCTTTTCCCATGAGGGTAGGCAGAAACCACAGAACGCCACTTGCTACGATCCTTACATACTCCTTTTGCCTCGTCCACATTCATACATTTAATGTACAATAATAGCACTGAGTTCTGATGCCGGTAATAAAATATCCTCGTCTTGATGTCTAGCCCATGCCAGATACCACACTACACACATAACGTGTGCGCAACAACCGATTGTGCGCCTTCCACTCAAACAACTGCAATAATAATGAGCAATTGCTTCTCTATTTTGTCTTTGTCGGTTAATTACAATATAAGAATAATATATTCTGGACCTTACATGTCTAGATTGTATTCGCACACGTAATAACCAAATATCTTCTTCTTCAATAAAATCTCTGAGCTGACTTATTTGTCGCTCCCGGTATACTTCGATATTGTATAAGCCTTCAATTAAGTGTTCAGCGTAGTAGCTGCGAGCCAACTTGATTTGGTATGTGCCAAGTGCAAACAGAATTAGGTCTTCTTCAGAAAAAACCGGAAAGTCTTCAAAAATAGGTTGGTCGCTGCTGAGTCTTTCAAATGATGCCCTCTGTCTATTTATGTTATGACGGATAACATAGTCCGCTAAGAGGTTCGGTATTTCAAAACGTTCATTAATTATATTTACGAACGATGATGCATGAATACTATCTTGTATTGGTGTTTGGAACGCATTGATGAGTGCCGCTGCGTTTTGAAAGTCCTCAAACATGTGACTTAAGGCGCGATTAAAATATTCTTGCCTAAACAATTTGAAATCTCGCTTGAACCTGCCATTTATAACTTCCACTACCCAGCGGCATAGAGTTACCAGCCTAGTTCTATTGGCCTGTTCAGTAGTAAGCTGGTCTGCACCGCGGTCTTTGGTTTCTGGCATATAGGCACTGTAGTTGCATCGCTCCAAATCGCCACAGACGTCTCTAAACCCACGATCTAAAATGAATATGTCGCCAGCCCGGTAAAACCAGTGAAATGTGCCTTCTTCGTCATTTATAATTCTTTCCAAAATACTGGCATCTGAGTCGGTAGCAGCATAGGGCCCGCAAACATCAATTATATGCCCATCGGAACACACCATTAAGAACGGTTTTAATAGATTTTCGTATTTGTGTAGACTGTAGGTCTGTCGCTGGAACGAAAAGTTGGAGCTCTTCTGTATATAAATATATGTTCCATCCATGATTGTTACTGCCTTCCTTTCTTCTGGAGAAGACTCGGGATTTCCAAATAACGCGTTTGGTACAATAAGATTACGGTCAGCGACCATTCTTCTATTTAAATGGTCGAGTCCCAGGTGTCGTGGCTTAAAATCCAGAGATATAGCATCACGCGCGGTTTTTAAATGCCTTTCTAGAGTCCTTCTACTTATGTTAAAGAGCGTGGCTAATCTCTCGTTGCTATCACCAGTTCGCAACTTCATTAAATAAATGGCTAGTTTTGTTTTGGCGTTTGACTCAGACAAAGAAGGCGTTTGTTCCAAGATTGTATTGAATTGATCTCTGCTAACGCCCAATCGAATATGAATCTCATTAGGATCCATATTTGCAATATCTTCAAAGTCCAGAATATTTTTATTTAAAACAGCTTTTTTAAAAAGCTTTAGTATTTGCACAAAATGAGAGCTGTTAAAATCATGTCTGAGATTTGGACTATCAATGAGCTCTTCCCAATCATTTGATGTTAAATGTGCATCACATATTCTGGCACTGTCTGGTATGAATAAGTTAGAATGTAACATAAGAGTAATCCTTACATTCTCAGGCATTCGACGACGTGAAACACTACGGCATCTGTCAAACATACAGTTTGCCGAGGTGCTAGGCACTCGTGAATATTCTTCCACTTGAAGAACACATTCGTGCGGGGCAGGGTTATTGTTTGGCTGCACAGCCCGTTGAGCTCGTTGCCAACAGGGTCGACAAACGTATTCTCGGCCGTTGTATTCAACCTGAAAAGGAAAATAGTTTATAACATAGTATTTAAAACTCACAGCAGTTTCAGTTAAATCATGTGTTGTATAGTAGAACATGCCGAGCTCTTTTTCAACGTGACGAATGAGTCATGCTCATACGCATTGTTAATGAGTGGTTGGCCTCTATTATATTTCGAAGCTAGATAACGTTGGCTCTGTTTCCATATGCACCATGTGTGTAAAAGAGAGAGAAGATCTGTTTTGACTATAACTTAAGTATTGTTAGAAAAGAACCATACGCATAAGGAAATAACATAATTCACTAAAAGGACGTACATAAAAATACAATCAAAACTGTAACGTGGACTTTCAATAAAGAGCCCACACTTCACCCAACGATGTGTCGCATATGCACATCGTGACACAATATTATGAGGCCATCACCGCTATAGGGTGCGTAAAATACTTACTTGCTGTGGAGCTATAGCTTCAATAATATATTGAGCATTGGCAGCATTTTCCTCAAAAAGAGCATGGGTTATTTCTAACCTTCTTCTATTAACCACTGATCGATTGCACAAAACACATATAGGTCGATTTTCTGCCATTTTTCAATAATGTTCCGTTGGCGTACACAAGTCCAGAGTCCAAGTACACAAGCACAAACGTACAGAAGTTCAGAGTTAATAGCCAGGTTATCAGGTTAGGAAGAAACACAGTCCAGAGGGTAGCCAGGGTCAAAACGTTTGAAAAAGAATCCGTAGATGAGCGCACAGTACACAACGTCACAAGGGTAAGCGAAGGACTGCGCCGAGTGACGCACACGCACCCCACACCTCGGCTCTTTTGTTTGCACTCGAAGCTGATTGGGCCGTTCGAACTCAGGTAGTCCATGTAGTAAACCCATTGTTGAGCTGAGTCTTGTAAACGGTATGCTGACAACGTTTTGAAATACTTTTGAAGACATAAACTAATGTTAATAAGTATTTTATAAAATGGGTTTGCACATTTTCTTGCACTTATTATCTAAGTATTTTACCTATATGTATTTTTTTTTCTAAATGAGCTGCAATGTTACGTTCATAGTAAAAGTTAGTCCTTAGTAATAGTACTTTCATTTAATACCTATTTCGTTGTTGGCCGCTCATAGACCATTTTGCTCTTTCTCCTTTGTCGACTGGATTTATCTCACTATTTTCGGCTCTTATATTTTTGACTGTTATGGTAGGGTCTTCATTTTCTTTTTCATTAACACCTTCTTTTTTCATCATATAATTCAGATAATTATTTGTAGTATGTTCTGTTTTATCTGTATCATTATTTCTATCATTCAGATGTTCATTAATCTGTAAATTATAATTGTCTACGTCGTCACTTCAATGCAACGTACGATACACGTTGATTATGTCGGTCGTCACAGGTCGACAGCCTTGACCCGATAATAATATTTCAGCGTTTACATCATACTGGTCGTTGGCCTATTATTCAATAATACTTACCTTGTTTGCTTATGACTGTGCGCTAACTGTTTTGACTTTCAACGGTTTCTTTTAAAATTGTTTTTCTTAGTTTGGTATTGGCTCTCAGTCCATCCTTAGGTTCTCTGTTAGCTATCGCTCAAGGGTTGAACCGCGGGTATCAAGTTAGTTTATCTTGTAAAGGGTTTTAGTAAAATTTAATTGTTTGTGTTATAGAGCATATTATATTTTTTGTATATTAGATATCTTTTTCTCTTGTGTGTTAGCATCTCAATGTTACCACCGGTCTTAATACATCATGCAACTGTCTGCTAGGTCTTCAACTACCACTTGTCCTATCCTTATTATCCGTAGAGGCGATGACTCGCAACAATCGAGTATGGCAATAACTCGATGCAAAGTGCTTTTAAATTACCATAAACGATCTGATCGATAAGAAATAGCTAGTCTAGGTAGACAAATCTCAACAATCGTGTTGATGTAAGCAATCTTGTATCCAAAACGTTAACGTACACGAGAAGGTCGACTTTCGTTGTTGACCTGATTTTTTAACCGACTTCCAAAAAGGAGGAGATTCTCATTTTTTTAACGCCTTTATTAGCCGTTAATAATCAGTGCGACAATCAATCTCAATAACTTGTCAGTAGTGTGAGGTATTTTTGACGAATATTCGCATTCATATTTCGGACTCAGTCTGAAATAAGAATGCGAATTTTCGTAAACGGGAAACGCTCCTGCGATGTAATTTCTTAAGGTACTGCCAGAATAAACCTGATAAAAGTACCTTCGCAATGCAGCATTTAAATACAACCAGACGCCTAATAAAAAACCACTTGATTCTGAAAAAGGTCGGAAAACGAAATTAAAACTCCCTATTGTTTACATGATACGTTTTGAAATTGTTGGTCGTTTTGTTTATACTCACGCTAATAAAGGGGCGCGTCGGGATCACAGGCAACTGGGGAAGGTCGGTAACCTTGCCCCGACTCTATAATTAGCTCTTTGTTTCCTTTGACTTTTCACTGTCATTTATTATTGCCCGTGGAAGTTGTGAGGGTATTGGGAGGGCTATAGCTCTATTCTCTTTGCCAATTTTTTCCGAATGACGCCATGTTTTTCGACGGTTATTATTATTAATTTTACAAAATCTCGTCCTCCTGTATCAAAAACGTAAAAAAACTGGCCAAGTGCAAGTCGGACTTACACAATATGAAGGGTTCCGGTACAATTGGAGTAGATATTGAGAGATTTTCCATGTTATTTTAGCACCATAGACGTCTTATAGGTTTTCCTGTAATCTATGTGTTGAACTAATATCTGTATTTTTTTTAAATGTTATATTCATTATTTTCGGACAGACAGACACAAGTGTCTCCTATAATTTTCATTTTGAGGTACGGAACCCTAACCCTGTGACTATGTCGAGGGTTCTTTTATTGAATTATGTAGGTTTATTCGCGTTTTATGTTCAGGTATGATGTGTGCCAAAAATCCGCAGCGGTGACTGAGAGTCACGCCGATATTACCTTTCTGTGATACCTTGTGGGTAAAGTGATATCCTTGATATTTCGTGTGGTGCCACGGTAAATGTTTTTGGATCGTTGAAATTAATACTACACTCGTACGAACTTCAACATTTTATGATCTTATTGAGTTGTGTTTAAAATGGGAAGTTCAAATATTTTGAAAAGATACAGCTGAAATTAAAAACGAATATTGATTCAGTACATATAGACTAAACTCATATGAAGAAAAACACCAACTTCCTATATTTTTATAAACCGGGCAGCCACACAAGGCAGTTTGTTTAATGCGTCTAGTCACCCCCCACCCTTTGTCCCAGACGACCCTGCCCTCTGTGGACGTATACACAGATGCACTGTCGATGTATTTAATTAGTCTGTGACTTAACAGTTACTGTATCATGTCGCCCTGGTACGTGTTGTGTAATAGACTCCCTTGTTCTGTGACCCTGAGTCTTACTATTCATCTATAGATTGTTATACGACGGTTAGTTAGAATCCCGTAAGTCTGACAAGTATGGGGTAGTGTGTTACCCAGTGCAGGTTTGTGGAGCTCCATCTCGTTAGACAGGAAAACAAGTTCATTGCAGTTGGGAAAAATCTGACATGTAATGATGAGGAACGGACAGCTATCGGGGAGAATAATATTTTCGCCTGTTAAACTGCACTTCCAAAGATGTTACAAAGTTTCGGGCTACCTTCCTGAAACGTTAATATTTCAATTTAAGACAAGACATTAAGAAAGTGCATATTGCAAGATAGTATATCCTTGCATGACCAAAACTGATTACATACTCGTACTTCCCAAGCGAGATGCTCATAATTTATCGTCGGACTTTGCACCAAAATTGTGGCACTAGCAATTTCCATAAGTTTTGGAATCATATTTTGGATAGTCATGTCTGATGAGTTCACATTTCACCCTGATAATAACCAAAACCATCAACCACCCACGCCGTACCAATGTACCCGGTTACAAACGGCTGTTGGCCTCCCTATTAACACAGCACCAAACGCCCCAAATTCTAATAGACCCCAAACAACTCGAAGACACCGTAATAAAACTCTCGGAATCTATAATTGAAGCCTACAAAAAAACAATTTAACAGAGCCAAAAATTCCAGACTACCAGAAGACTGGGACGCATACAAGATGACACAATACTCCTTCAAAAAACAAGTCAGGAATGCCAGCAGAGCAGCCTGGCGGAAATTCTGTGAAGAAATTGAATCGAACAGCGAAGCCGCGCGTGTGAGAAAGATCCTATCTACCGATCAAGATCGCACCCTCGGGTCGCTGAAAACCCCAGACAACACATACACCAAGTCGGACCACGAAACTAGTAAAGTCCTTTTGGAAACGCACTTCCCAGACTGCAATCTCTCCGAGGACAGAACCTGGGCAAGTGAACCAACGCACACACCAAATGACCAAGACTGGGCCAGAGCCCGCACCATAGTAACTGTTGAAAGAGTAGAATGGGCAATAAAGACTTTTAAACCATATAAATCCGCAGGCTTAGGCAAAATTTTCCCCGCCCTGCTACAATGGGGAGTAGACGTTTTAACGCCATGGCTGACCATCATCTACCAAGCCTGTATAGCACAGAAATATATACCGCTTGCATGGCGAGAGGTGAAAGTCATTTTCATCCCCAAACCAGGCAAACCAGACTACACACAACCCAAGGCGTATAGGCCACCACCATTGCGAGGATCGGCCGGAGGACACGGTGGAGCACACAGTGGAGGTGTGCCCCGCTTGGGCGGAGCCCCGCCGTGTTCTCGTAGCGGCGATCGGCGGCGGCGACCTCTCGCGCCCGGCCCTGGTGCAAGCCATGGTCCGGGGCGAGGAGGAATGGAGCCGCCGCCTCCTTCTGCGAAGCAGTGATGCTGGCGAAGGAGGTGGCGGAACGCGAGAGGGAGAGAACCTCTCGTTCCAGCTGCCGCGGGAGGCGCTCCGGGCGTCGGGGGTCCCGCGATGACCTCCGGCCACCGTAGACGCGGGCCTGTGGACGGTGAGTGATGGGCTAACTCGCCGTCCGTCCGTCTCACGACGAAAACAGGCCGTGTCGACGGCGCGTTCGTGTTCCACGCGCGCCTCAAAGAGATGTCAGCAACATGGGAGGGGCCCGAAAGGGCCGACGCCTGTCGGGGCCCCGGGTAGTCCAACGGTTATCGCGGCCTCGACATAGAGGGCGAAGAAGGAACATGGGTGGTTTTTAGTCAGTAGAAGTCTGACACTCCCTTTCGCTCTGCCCAAGAGCGGGAGGGGTTATTCGATGATTTTACATCCACCAAAAAAAAAAAAAAAAAGGCGTATAGGCCAATAAGCCTAACATCTTTTCTACTGAAAACCCTCGAGAGACTCTGTGATCGACACATTCGGGACGGACCTCTCCGGGAGCGGCCACTTCACAAACAACAACACGCGTATTCGACAGGCAAATCAACAGAATCTGCGCTGCATAGTGTGATCTCCAAGATCGAATGTGCAGTGGACCACAAATGCTCTTCACTAGCTGTCTTTTTTGACATAGAAGGCGCTTTTGACAAAACCATCTTCCACAGCATCAACGCAGCCCTCGAGAAACACGGTGTGGACTCGACCCTGCGAGGATGGATCACAAACATGCTCAGACTGAGAGCCGTCCAAGTTACGGTAAACGGCACCACCAGAGCAATAGTGGCGAAGGGCTGCCCCCAAGGCGGTGTCCTCTCGCCGCTATTATGGAACCTCGTAGTAGACAGCCTCATCAAACGCCTCAATAGCAGAGGCTACTACACGGTAGGCTATGCTGATGATCTGACCATAATAATAAACGGCACACACGAAAACACGCTATGCAACCTTATGCACCAAGCCCTAAGAATAGTAGAAGACTGGTGCAAGGAGTACAAACTAGCAGTGAACCCTACCAAAACGGAACTCGTTCTCTTCACAAAGAAAAGGAAGCTAGCAACGTTACATTTGCCAAGCTTCTTTGGGACAACCCTAAGCCTATCGACTGAAACCAAATACCTGGGTATATTTTTGGACAAACAGCTGAACTGGGCAAAACACACTGATTACATCATCACGAAAGCCAGTATAGCCCTATGGCAATGCAACAGACTCCTCGGGAGAAATTGGGGCATAAGTCCCAAAATCACCTACTGGCTATACACCACAGTTATCCGACCAATTATTACATACGGGTCTTTAGTTTGGTGGCCCAGGACCAACCTAAGTACAGCCCAAAAAGACCTCGAGAAACTACAAAGATTTGCCTGCGTAGCAATCACCGGCAGCATGAGAACTTCCCCCACTGCCGCCTTACAGGTGATGCTGGGCCTACCTCCCCTACACCTCGTCGTACGTAAGAGAGGAAGCGGCCATAGCGACCTTCAGACTTGAAGTATCCGGCACCCTAAGAAATGATTCTAGAATCAAACACACACGCATCAAAGAAGGTGCAATCAAAGAACAACCGTTAATGGCATCACCCATCGACAAAACCCTGACCTACTGCTTTCAAAAACACTACAACATAGAGCTCATAGAGGAGTGGTGTGACTACTCAGGTACAAGAGAGCTAAGGATTTACACTGATGGATCAAAAACCGAAAATGGGACAGGCGTCGGGGTGTTCTCCGACGACCTAAACATTAAGATATCCAAACCACTTGGAACGCTCAACTCAGTTTATCAAGCAGAGTGTGTAGGTATTATCCAAGCGGCACACGCTATAGAGGCCAGGGAGGTTACGGATACTAATATTCGAATACTCTCCGACAGTGCCTCAGTCCTTCAATCCCTAAAGAGCAATCAGATCACGTCGAGACTGATACTAGAATGCCACAAGGCACTAGAACGTATCACGGTACTAAATCACAACACGGTAACACTACAATGGATAAGAGGTCACAGTGGATCACTTGGAAACGATGCGGCTGACGAACTTGCCAGAAGAGGATCCAGCACAAAACCGTACGGACCCGAACCCATTGTGCCCATCCCTTTCAAGGAGCTAAGAAGCTGGTTAAAAGACCACACTCGCATACAAGCGGAGGAACGGTGGACCTTGACACCAGGATGTAGGCAATCCAAGGATGCTATGCCATCCCTGGATACAAAGCTGACCTGGCGCCTTCTGCGCCTGGACAGAGACAGCCTGCGTCTGGTGGCGGGGACCATCACTGGACACTGTTCACTAAATAAACACTTCCACAACCTAGGTATCACTGACAGCCCCCTGTGCAGAGCATGCATGGAGGCAGAGGAAACGGTGGCGCATGTGCTCCTTGAGTGTACAGGCGTTACCAAGATTCGTGAGGAGACCCTTGGTACACCAAGATCCCTTGCGGATGCCCTGAGGAGACCGGGAAGTCTGATCTGCTTCTGGAGGGAGGTGGGCTGGTTGGAGTAATCGGCCACCATGGCTCACGCACAATGGTCCACTTCAAGGACTAAGTGCGGAAACCTGAACCCCATAAAGAAGAAGAAGAAGAACCAAAACCATTATTTGAAGAACTTATTTTTGCCAATTTTTCCAATCTATATGTTTATCAAAAATCTATTCATGGTTTTACTACAGCAACTGTTTTAACTTAACAATGGTTTGGCGCTGTTTTGCACTCATGCATTTGTTAGCACAGCCTTTTCAAAAGGTCTTTCTCATTACTATCCTGCCTTTTGTAATTACATTAAATAAGATTTTAATGGAAGAATGTTACGACACTTTAGGGTTTGCCGCAAATTGATAAATACGTTTATCTGTGCTTAATTTGCCCTGTTGTTAATAAGAAAATAAATTAAATCTTTTTTACCGAAACAAGTCCACCTGCCGTACTCAAAGACATTTAATGATTACTTACGCCGTCACTTAGTAAAGGTTTGACATATTTTTGTATGAAAAAACTGTCAAAACCATTACTAAGTGATTGCCTAAGGAATCATTAAAGCTTTCTGAGTGCGGCAGTACGTCTTTGAAAACAGTTAGGTACTACTTTTAGAAGGACCTTGCAATAATAGTTTATTTTCACTATTTCCAGGCCGGGTCCATTCGGCGATCGTCTCCGGGGTCAACATGGAGACGAGGTCGGTCACAGTGGAATGGTACGAGCGTGGCGAGACCAAGGGCAAGGAAGTGGAGATCGACGCTATCCTGGCCCTCAACCCGGAACTTGCAGCCGGACCCCCCAGACACCACACACCACACCTACAGCCGATGCCTAACAAACTCGCCAGGGTAAGACAACACCTCTTCACAACTTCTCCGCTCGTGGCACTTCTATAAGAAGTAGGTCTATGTTAGAGGTCGTATTATTGTATTCCTTTTCGTCAAGCGTGATCGTCGATTAGTGGAAAACATGTTGATATTGCTTGCATTAGAATGTCTTAGTAACATCTCTTAGGGGCTTATATGCGCCTAGTACAAAGTAAAACATGTTAGTATTTTTATTAGTATACATTTTTCGTCAAGCGTGATCGGTTAGTAATAAATATGCTTGCAAATGAATGAAAGTTAAAAACAACTCTTTCGAACAATGCGTGTCTAGTACTTAGTTTGGACATTGAAACGAATATAATTATATTCGTTTTTCATTCAACTCATATTGTACGCAAATCGTGATGATTAGTTCTATGCTTGAATTAATTATGTGTTACTAATATCATCATCTAAGTCGGTGATATAACCAAATGATTTCATCCATTCATACACCCAACCGTGTACTAATTTGTAATTAACGCATTGCATCATGACTGTTTTGAAATTAATATTTATAGCAATGAGTACATTATGCACGTAGGTAATGCAGGAACGTGGCAGCCTTGCTTTCATTCCAGTCCAATTTATTTTAGCCCCGTTAACTCTATTATAAACGTCAGTGCAATAAATTCTAGTTGTTAAGGTCTGTTCATATTGCTTGGCACGGATCGGCGACTTCAAGTTGCGAAACATAACGTAGCCTATTTCATGTGAAGGTGATTCTGATTACTAATCTTCCGAACCGCAGTACATTCACGATACCTTGAAAATTATTATCCATCTTTGTACCGTACTGAATTATTGTTCAGTTAGTTTTCTGGGAATAGCTACCCTAGCATAGAGTAGGTGGAAAGTAGAAATTTGCTCTAAAAAACCGTAAAAGAAATGCAACGTGAAAAATTTCGATGTGACCAGACCTTAAAGCATTTCCTCACGGCAACAACAAAGGTCAAATCGACCTAATTTTTGCTGAAAGCCTGCAGTCGCCATTTGCTTGCTTTCGCCTACAGTTTGTGCCTCTAATCGATTGTTAACTTTAGCGATAAAGCTAAATGAAAGCTAGCAGTTAGTTTTATCGATTAGTAAGGGCGTCCGAATCGCGTACCAAGCCGCGATCACTCTCATTGTTTGGGTCGTGGAGAACAGTTGCTAATAGACGCCAAGCCACAGTTGTGTCGACATATCCGCGTAAGGCGAATGTGCCCTCTGCCAATGCCACCACCACACCTGTCACATCTTATCATTATAACATTCCTCATGAAATTTTCTAAATCGCTTATATAGCATAGCCAACTTTTGCTGAGAGTGCAGTGACAAAAAAAAAACTAAATCCTGTCAATGCGTGACAAAAATTGCAACGGTATCACGGCTGTCGAACAACCGCTGGAGAAAATGTAGACATGTTCCCATACATCTACAAGTGGCAGGTGACTATTTGTAGCTAGCACAGTAGCGATCATAGCTTGACGAAATGTTTTTTTTTTCTGTAAAATGCACCGTTGCCAAGGCGACGCAGTATGTTAGAGCACGCCGCTGTGTAATCACGATAAAGCTCGAACACTGTTTAGAAATAGGTAAACACAGAACAGTGGTAGTTATGTGACGTTTACCTAGATAATATCGATGTTCACGAAAACACCAGCTGATGGTCGCGTGTCAAGTAGTGGCCGGCTCTCGGTCCCACGATGATTGATGGTTAGACGTATAGACGACCTTCCAACCAGTATGGGTACGTTTGACGCATGCCGGACACCGGTCGCATCGATTTTCCACAAGCCGTGCAAGCATTTCAGTTTCACTTTCAACTCGGAGTCCATTAGGGACGCACCTCGTTTGTGACTATTGTTTATAATAAGCAGGCGAAGGGCGAAGCGCTGAAAACGTTGAGTAAGTTGTTGCACCGTGTTTTGTCATGTATCATTGGCACGTGTATGTTTGACATGGCCGCGAAGGACCCGTCCGGCTCGTCGTCGGACGACGGAGGCTTCCTGCGGGAGAGCGCCGAGGGCGACGTCGCGGCCGACTCCGGACACACGCTGCCCGTGCGCAACTCACGATCGGTACAGTCTACGCACTTACTAAACGCATCATTCGCACGCTGGAGCTCAACGCGCACGCATCTCTTGCTGCGCCGCTCCGATACCACCTTATTTTTTTATTTTAACACTTTTTTTTTATTACTTTGCTCCACGATCTATGATTTGCACACGAACGGCTTGTTATGGTGTTTTGTTTGACTGTAATGGATTGTGCTTTTGTCACGCCTGTTATAAACTCAGTCGACGATGCGATACGGTTTGCGTAGCGGCTTCGGCGTAACAAAAACTCAGTCCACTCGTTATAATGTAGTAGTTTGAATAATGTCAATGTACTGTATATTTGTTGCACTCATTCATTGAACTTTTTAACCGACTCGATTTTGTAAAAGTTAAACTAGTAATCTAATTTTTATCTGTTTTGCAGAGATGCAAATAAAGTGTTTATGCCTCATTTATCAGGTGTTTACATTAAGTCTAATTTGGTCATTGTCAATGACATCAACTGATGATTCATCTTCCCACGCTGTTCTGACTCTGACCTGTCTTATCGGCTCTTAACGGAAATTTTCTTACGTTTGTTGTAATTAATGACCAATTGCATTCGCCTGTTTCAGGGTAATTGAATCAGCTTAAGCTTTTTGGTTTTATGTATGAGAGCTACTACACAACTAAATGGTTTGGATTTGCGAAATAATCTGAATTCGGTGGATTGAATGATTCTTTTTGCCATATTTATTTTTTTTCTTTCAGGATTACTGATGAAATAATATGATTATGTATGAGAACAGTTTTATTTTGCGTGTTTTGCATAATTTTAAACTTCATTCCTCAATAAACAATGACACTAAATTGAGCTTACTCTTAAAGACGAAACACTAGATGTACCTAGTAATTATTATAACAAAATCCTGTATAGAAACTTATCTACTAACAACTACGAAATATATTAGAAATCTTTCACTTGCACTTTTCAAATTAATCTTTTGAATGATAGAATAATCAATAGACACCCGCATATTGATACTGATATTGAAGAAAGTCGTACCATGCAAAGAGAATACATAATGACCTACCAAGTTAAGACACATAACGAATTCCCTGCAAGGATGGACAACACAATAAAATTATTAATAAAGAATCTTCCGCAGATGGTGCCTACGATCTCGTAAATTCGAAATACGTAGGTATTGAGAATTTTAAGTGATTGTTCGCAGATGTCGCAATTTCACTCTCAACTGCATCCTTGTTTAGTAAGACCACACTGACCTGAGTGTATATTCTGGGGATATTTCAAGTCCTTAATCTCTAGAGAAGGTTAGTGATATCTGTGCCAGTTCCTTATTCTTAGTATGCGTGATAATAATTTCGTGAATAATAAAATTGGAACTTCTTTTTCTGAACTCCTTGCTCGATTAGTTGATCCAGGTGACAACTCGAAACTTGATACGAATTGAAATGGTATAGTGTTCTATTCCCACGACTTATTTCAGCCTTAGTAAATTACTAGTTTTCAATTCAGAACTAATTTGTGTCACATTAATAAATTAAATCGACGTGGACGTTAATAGAGGGTTCATTCAAAGTAGTGACGTAGGTAATACAGAATATGTACTAAGTGAGCAGAATAAGGTTTACTGAAAAATCAATAGGTAGTCAATGAAGTGATGACTGTGTTTAATAGACTCTTTGGTTTCTGGTAAGCCACGAGACATCTCTAGGCGTATATTTCCTGAAATTACGGTTATATGAATTGCTCATTTGCGTTAGTAGCAACACTAGCAACACTTTGATCCACCTAATGAAAAGCTGACGAAGTAAGGTGACCACCATTAAATTCTAAGGCCTCATTTACGGAGACGCGGGGCGTCGCGCGGCGCGTTGTGTGTTTTTAATTCAAGCACATGGCGATGTATGAAAACGGTAACGATTTTATACGACGATTTTACTAGAAGCGATTTTTTGCCCGTTAGTTTAAAATGCAGCATTTGTTGCGGTGGACCCGCCTCTCTGTAAATGAATAAAATAGCACGCGGCCAGCATTCTGCACGCGCCGCGCAACGCCCCGCGCCTCCGTAAACAAGCCCCTACAGACATGATACAAGAAAGATCATATTAGAATAGCATCTCTATACATACAATAATCAGTAAATCACATGAAGACACAAGATGAGACAATAGCATCCATTAATAAACTTTAATACTAGGATTAAAGATATAAAGCTGTCCACGCAGCGACTATACACGTGGAGCCATTACTATTAATTGTTCGTAATAATTGTAACAGACATCTCGTTGTTACGGTAGTCAACTTGCGTCCTAGTACTCGAGGAATACGGATAAGACGACACCGGATTTCGTACAAAGATCCCACTTGATCTCCTATGTGGTTTGATGAGTGTCGTATCATTGTTTGTATAATCTAAGAGTGTAGCAAATGCTACGTTATATCTCAAACAATAAGTCATCAGCATATCAGCCCAGAATCTTCCACTACTGCGTATAGGCCTCCTCTTTTTCTCTGCCACACTTTCCGGTTCTTCGAGTCCCTTATAAAGGTGTTTTCCGCGATTTTGACGATGTCGTCGATATCGTTTCTTTAGCATAACCTTGGTCACCACTTAACCAAGCCTTGCTTCATAGGCCATCTCTGCGTCTAGCCAGATATCTTGTCCTACCGATGATTTTTTCTATTGTTCTTTTTTGCTTATTAAAAATATTGACGATTTGGATTAAACATTCTCTTTAAAAGTAAGACAGACATGACAGACCCATTGAACAAACCAACCACACAAACAATAAACATGATCCTCGTGTCAGAAATGAAACGTTTAATAGTCCAAGTCGTGTCCAAAGAATGCAGACACAGTACTGTTTATGGGTGAATGTCAGTTCGCATCCTCTGAATAACTAGTTTTATGATAGCTATGACTTTTCAAAGTTGATGTTTCTGTAATATTTATAATATCAAACATTTCGAATACAAGTCGCACAGTCTGGATGAAGTCTTGTAACGGTCATTAAAGTAATTGAATAAAAAATGTAAGTCAGGATAGTAGGTCGAAAAAGCCGAGAAACGAAATGTTGATTTAATGTTATGAAAAAAATTACATTAACGAATATCTTATCAACGTGTTGCATTTAGATATGACAATGTTTGTTCCGGTATGAATCAATTAGAGAGATTACCAGGTATTTAACTTGAAAACATCGAAGTCACTGTACACATGGTATGTACTGAATACGTTCACCACATGATAAAAGTGAGCGGGAGAAATGATTTGATAATCATAAGATATTTGGAAAGCATAATGGAATGATGACTTGATAGGACACTAAATTCCGGTGAATATCAAAATACACCCTTGGATCCCATCACAACAAAAACCAATAGAAACTTATCACAGTTATCACACAAACTGTGCTCTTAGGTTCGGATGAAAACGTTTGTGAATATCTCCAAACTTAGGAAGTCATTAAATGAAATATATGGGCATTGTAGCTGTTGTTAAAAAATAAATATAAGAAAATGTTATGAAAAGACAAGGTTAAAGATGTTTTTATAGTCCAAGGATGCTTAAGGAATCATTTCTACTCAAATAAGAAATTTTATGAAAGCTAAATACGAAAAGTCCATACTTCCTGCTTTTAAGAAATTAAAATCACAAATTTCTTTAAGATTAAAAAATGAAAACCTTGATTTCGCTTCCATCAACGTTTTTACATAACAGTTTAACGATTTAGTGGTCTACCGTCGCCTGGGAAATTGCCTGTGTGGTACCCACTCCGCTGGAAGAGATTAGAGTCCTGGCGTTACCGCGGGACCCAGTTGGGCGCCATTCATTGCCTCGCCATCCGACCGTGATAAATTGCTTCCCGCTACCCGCTAATTGCTTCGTACTTATTTCCGGAATGGAGATAAGTTATCTGTGTTCGAAGACGATTTGTAGGAGTAATCGTTGAGTAGGTTTAACAAGCAAGCCTTAGTTAGGAAGGAAGTAAAGAATTATATGCCTTGGATAATTTTCGGTGTAATTGAAAAATATGTTCTAATTTTATGATTGTTTCTGCCTTTCATTGAAGTTTTTCATCATCATTCTGTATTCTATCTCCCATCTGAGATTCATTATGTTTATTGCTCAGATGAAAATCTTCATCGAAACCCGTGTCGTTACTTTTTTATCTGTCTGGTTTACATTGGTTTGTTTTATTTATCTTGAACGGAGCGACCGTTTTCGTTTCCCAAATCCGATCCAATTTATCATTTGATGTGCTACAAATGTTTGTTTTCAATATAGTAGGTTTTAGAATCCAAGACGTGATTCGGAAGTAAGGCTGAAAACAAATTTGCTCCGTTATTAATTGCCAGAAATACATAATAGGATTCAGCTCATTTGATTCGTAGAACTACTGGTTTATGTCATCTTTGCTGTCATACTTCTCCGAAGTCTAAACTCATAAATAAGAGCAAATAAAGATACAAATCTCCGCTGAAGTCAGATAGGCAGGAAGAACGCCATCAAAGTGGGTTTATACTGCATTTCGCGAAGGAAACGCCCGTCAGGTGCTGTGAATAAGGAAGTACGGAGCATCGTACCATTGGCCTCAATACATTTGTAGGTCTGCTTTGGGTGTGCTTCGATACTACGAAGTGCTGAAGATAAAAATGTCCTTTGAGATAAAGAAAGATAGGGGAAGTTGCGGTTTAAACTTAACGCTTAAACCTGGATTTGTCTTGATCATTAACGAATATAGGAGTCACTAGCTTAACTGGACAAAATAAGAAGTCTTCAATGTTTTGCCCCATTACTTGTTTTGAGGGCAAAATAATATGCCCAAGAGCGGGAGGTGTTATTCGATGATTTTACACCCACCAAAAAAAAAAAATGGCAAAATAATATTACCGAAGCCTTGGTAAAAAAAGGTTATAATGTTACAACTACAATTAAATAAATCGTTAGTCCTAATGCTGGCATGTGGGTAGGTTATCATGACAAAGGCTTTTGTGAATGTTTGCTTTTGCCGTATCACCATAGTATCCCTTTCATTAGGCGATAGTGTTGGTCGATACTCACAATCACTAAGTTAGACACTTTGCTCGGTGGAGTAAAAACTCGGTTAGTGGGCCACGGATTAGCATTAATCAAGGGTAGTTTGAGCTATTAACTGATGGAGAAATGTGTAAAGTAGCTTTAAATAATTTGGCGAACTACCTTGAAACATGATCGTTAAATGTTTTGTGATTTAGCTTATTACTCTTGGATTTTGTATAAAACCTTCTGACAGAACGTTACATATAAGTTAGTCTGAATCGTCCCACTAAGTCTGGTCTCTCCTCCTGTTTTCTAGTTTTTTCGCTCCAAGCCCTTTGTAAACCTCACGACGTTTGTTTTCTCCAACTCTCCTCGTAATCTAATTATGATTAATGTTACTACTGGAAATGGTTATATTGAAATAAAAAAATCCCCTGAGCCTCAAGGTTCACTGTGCTTTTACTACAGGAAGTAGTGGAAATGTGTCCAAATTGATGCCAACATTGTATTTTTATGGAAAAAGCAATTAGTTTTTCGATGCCGCTATCAGAATACCCATCGAAGTTCAATGTAACTTCCTATCGATTCATAGGATTCACGTGTGTGTCGAAAAAGTTTACAAGGACCATTTATAAAGATGTCGGCAACAATACCTGGAGGGCGGAGCAATATCCCCTTATCCCAAAAAGTACAAACCATTTCTTCCACGTTAATATTCTTATGTCACAACAAAAATTGAAAGATGGGAACGAATTACAGTTTTAAAACAGAATTGCCCGCATAAACGAACACTTTTCCAGATTACGAGAAGTCTTTTCGAAAGCTGCTTTTTTGTATGAAAATGTTAATGCGGGTGTAGAAAACCATAACACTATCTTGAAAGTCGATTGTTACTACTGTTATGTTATTTTGAAAGCTTTAATGTATTTTAGAATGAATTCTCGTTTTGGTCGTTTTATTTTGATTGGAAGATTCAGCTTCTGTCTTGCTGAAAAATAGTTATACGATGTTTACACAAGTTACCGATTATAATATGTGAATATTTTCTCAAATCTTTTACAATCTTTGGATTGAGGGCTGCAAATTACTTTGTAAATATACAGTACCTTTTTCTTTTATTTATTCCTGTCCTGCAGCTTTTTACGATTATTTTGCAAGTAAAAACAATTTAGTGCGAAGATGATTAATGTGTGGTTTCTGTTTTAGGATATGACGCGGCAATCCATACCGGTGGCTACAAAAGGTGAGTCCTACTTATTTTCTTGTTAATGTCAACACCGACAAAGTTTTTGCCGGATGGAAATTACTGTTGTGTTTGACGACTAGGTGCTATAATTTATAAACATTGTTGCAATGGATTTGCTTTAATTCTAAAATAATAAAACTTTTCCAGTTAAATTACTTGGCATACCATTTGATACCATACGATTCCATTGCATAATCAGTTTAAGAAATGACTTCACCCTAAAGGATATTATTATCTTATCTTTCAAATAACTCTCATTTCAAGACAAACAGTGAGTCTTCACTACAACAATGTTTATAGTAAGAAATCCGTGTTTACTGGTTTCGCAACATCTTCACCAAAAGGACGAACAAATCTTGCTTGTATTGAGTCATACAACTGTTTTGATGTCTGTGAATCATGCTGCAAAATGTGCAATAAGTCCTATATTCTGGCCACGTGTTGCCTAAGGTTTTCACCCAATCAGAACAAAGGGCTTACAAAATGTCTTCAACTGTCAAAAAAATTGAATCTTGCTCATCCGTTGAATAAAATAAAACTCGAAACGGAACTTTTACGTCATTAAATGTTGATATTTTACGTCAATATTTAATCTGCTATTTCGCAACACAGTTTAAAAGTTAAATGACCTTGAAGTAACGGAATAATAATTAAAGCAATTATTTCGCCCAAAAAAGGAATCTCCAAAACAGTTGATGTCATCACACTTGCGTGAACCTCCTTTTAAAGTGTGTAAACTGGCATGAAACAAAAATAATGTCTCCACGTCTCCACAGAGAAGTAAGACGTTCTAATGGGGCGAACGTTGCCCTAACGGTCGGTCTCAATCTTAATAGCGATCTTGAACTGGCATGACGTGAGTCTCGCAAGACTTTATCACATACTTCAGTTCCATTTTAGCTGATGATTCGTATTGTTCGTGATTTTCTTTGCGACATCTTCTGGTATTTTTGGAGTGGTGAGCTTGGTGGAGTGTGTCGAGGCGTAGGCATTTTGTGTCGTTTTCGTGCTGAAATTTCCGAGGTTTCTAAATTCCAACGATGTGATTTTAGACAGGTTTAAATTTGCTTTTGTTACGGTCCCTCGGACGGATCAGGACATGATGTGCTAAATATGTAAAATCTTCTGAACGTTGCTTTACATACATTTTTACCTTAAAATTGTCCTCATAAAATTCCGTGAACATAACAATTATTATGATTGTGTCCACAAATATTGGTCGTAACACCAGCTTTGTTCACGTCACGCGATGATTCACGTCGTCCTTATCTACTGCATTACATTGCGTTTACCTAGAGAATGCCTGACTACTGTCAAAATTATAGGTCTGCTATTATGTTTTTTTTTTATTAGATTCCTGCCTGTAGGAATGCTGCCTGCATTTTTGTAAATGCATTTTAAATATATTTGGTCAAAACAAAGCTGTTGTGTGTTTAAGTGATGACAAAGAAAACCAGTTTTACTTGTCGGGTTGACATGAGTGATCTTTGATAGCTTATCTTTGTCTGCAGCTGCGCTGGGGCTAGACGTGGTTTCTAACAAATATAAACTATTTTATTTTGGTTTTGGAATTGTCTTTGAGACCTCTGATGTCGTCGTCTATATCCTCTTATCTACACACTCGTCTAAACCTCCTTTGACCTCTATTCTTACACATAATTCTTGAAATTGGGGTTTTGTAAACTCTCAAAAATTCTCCTTCTCTTTGATACGCAAACTTTCACTTTTTGTATCACTGAATTTTCACCCCTGATTCTAAACACAAAAAAAGGAATTTATCGTCATCGTCATGTCGGAGGAACTGCAATCTGCAATCACCCAATCAATCTTTATGCTATCTTCACCATCGTTTCAAAAGAAGAAAGAGTAAATAATAGTTATACATATCTAACATCTGATATCCTTATCACAGTAGAGTGAGACAGCTAGATTTTTCGTTGTGCATGAGCGTCGCTGCGTCTGGCTGGCGGGTTCAATGGTCGTGGGTCATTGGTTACAGGTGGGGCACGCGAAATAATTGTCACTAAGGTTCTGTTTGTTTTCCACGTTACTAAGAATTCCTGTGGTATCCAGGTGGAGTTTTTAGTATAGCCAATGTTCCTTTAGCAAAACAAACGCAGACTGAGGAGACATCGAAAACAGACGATGCTTCATACTGAAAAATGAAGTATATAATTATCAACCTTGTAATGCCTGCCTACACCTATAGTAGAGCCACATGCCGCCAGTTGTTTATGTCTCATGTAGAGGCCATCAGCTGAGCAGAATTCCAGGCTGACATATTCCTGATGTAAAAAATGCAAAAAAGCAGCCTGTGCAGAGAAAGACACCCTTTTTTGCGCTTTTAATTTTACTAAACATTGGTTTCTAAAACTTGAAAAGCCCATAAACGTAATTTCACCCCAGACAACGCTTCTGATCCCTATATGTGTAGGTAGATACTTACTTATAGAAAAGTTGTATTAACACAAAACCTCGGTTAAATCCTTATCGGGTACGCTGTCCCAAGCTGATCACTATTTATTGGCCACGGCTCTAAACCCAAACTCCTCTAATATTGCACCTTTGCAATTTATAGACCCCGAGAGGGTTGTGTACCATGGCTCTCAACCTTCGGGGAAACATCTGAACTTCAGCATGAAGTGACACACACACATACATACAACCTGCTAAGCTCCTTCCTTAGATAGTATTTTTGCTTTCATACATCTTAGCAAATACTCACACCCGCTAAAAGTACTACGCTCCTGAACTTTCTGAAGAGCGTCATCAATAAGGCCAGTGAGGAGAGCGTATAAACATCCATCACTCAGCAAGGAGGTAATAAAAATAAGTAGATCGTTGAACCAAAAAATTACTCTAATTAATTAAATTAAAAAAAGTGGCACGGGAAAGAGATTCTTGTAAAATTCAGGAGCAAATGCCGACTGAGTTGTAAGCCTTCATGTACGTGACTTCTTGTCCGCACGTCCGGTGAATTCCGCTTGGAATAATTTTCTAGTCTTTTGGAAGGCAGGCTTTTTTTTTTGGCCGGTGTAACAACATCGACTAAGCCCTCCCGCTCTTGGGCAGAGCGAAAGGGAGTGTCAGACTTCTACTGACTAAAAACCACCCATGTTCCTTCTTAGCCCTCTATGTCGAGGCCGCGATAACTAGTGTACAACCCGCGGCCAGGCTTTAGCGCCTTGAGGAACATTCAGTAATATATTTTCGTTCTATACCGTAATGGCTGTACGGCTTTTATTCAAGCTTGACACAGGCAATGACCTAGATAACCAAAAAGGATATAGTCCATCCAATATTATCGAGAATTCACTCCACACTTTCGTGGGATGATCACCGATATTGCCGAGGGCGAGAGCTAATGTCATGTAGATATTCGGAAAACAACATTGTTCCGTAGCACAGAAAAAATAAACATATTCAAAAGATATCATTTATTTATCTAGGTTTATTTCAGCGGTTCTATCAAAATTTACCCAATCTTCTTTGTTCCTAATAGTCACGGGGGCATTGAACTGATAATAATTGTGTCACCTGCGACGCGGGCGCGTTTATTTTTGTTATTAAACAATCAGCGGCTTTAGTAGGACAAAGTATTTTAACTGATATGTCTGCTTTGTTTTTAGTTGTTCTGAAATAATAATAACTACGTGAAAGTTTGTCTGATAATTACAGTAGTATTAGACCTTTAATATACTGTCTGACCTCTGGGCAAAGGCCTCTTTCCTTTCCTTCCATCGGTGTCATTCTAAGGTACTTTTTACCATTTTTCAACGAAGACACCCAGGTCGTCCCACCATCTACTCATGACTTGGACAGAGGAATGATAAATTCATGAAATTGTTAGTCGACCCGTTAATGGTGAGGGCTGATGATGCAAATAAGACCTATGAATGACAAGCATGTCCTGTGGTCACCTGTGTCAGTATTACTTTCATATAAGTGTGTCAAAAGCCTTGCATAATGCTTAACGTACCTTTTCGTTTCAACGTAAACACATAATTACTCTCCTGCCCAGAAGAAAGCATGCTGTGCTGACCCCCAATTACTGGGATAGCTAATTATGGGGGGTCGGCGCAACATGTCTCACACCCTAGACATGACACAATCTCAGCAGTAATCTCCAAACTCACTTCAAATAATGACTTATAAATAAATAAATGACGCATCTCCACCAAAATCAATATTTTCATAATCCAACATAATCCAGATACCTTTCACTACATTGACGTAATGTGTGTTATCCTTATCTGTTTGTCTGTAAACCAATCATGTTCATGGCTCATGCTCTTAATGTTTTCAGTAATCTGAGTAGGAAGCGAAGTATGAATTGTTTAGTACCACTCTAAGCGGTAGGTGCAACGTTGAACTAATTTACGGCTTGCCACAAACTAAAGTTATGGAGGCAGTATCCATCCGTACTAATATTATAAAAGCCAAAACAGAACTGTCTGTATTGTCAGTTACCTTTTCACATCTCACAGGGCGATAGAGCCTAGAGAAATAGGACATTCATCTTCGGACAATACAACAACAAGTATAATTACCGTCGAACTTCACTTACAGGTAAGTTCGTTTGTATATTAAATTATATCTCGAGACTATATTTTTTATTCCCGAAAGATAAATTCCCGAATGATGATCGTAAAGTTAGCCTGACTAGTTAGTGACTATATTTATTTTCCTAATGAGACCCTTCGAGCTTCGAATTTCGGATCTCGAGATTTTCGTATTCAAGTCTCGTTCAAAATTAACGTGTCCTTCGAGATTCCCGAGGGTTGGTTTTGTCCCCTCAGCGTGAGATGCGTCGTCACTGCTGACATTTTGTAATATTTTTTCTTGCATTTTGATGAGCCGAAAGCTATTGCTATAATGAATAAATAGCTCTAACTAACATCCATCTGAACATGTGTTTGAAACAATAAAGTGTAGAATATTATAAAACTGTCTTCGGAATAATGGAACGTTAATTAAATAAGTAACAAATGACGCACGACGAAATTCGATCTTCGTTAGACTTCATTCCATATTCGGCGCGTCCTTGTCTGAACCTGACCTACACTCACCTGTAAATCTATCACTACAGTATAAAATATTAAGGTCATTGGCCGTCTAATAAGTAGAAAATAAATGGTTACCCCAATCGCGTGCCAGCTAAAACATGCCCCCGAGTTGCGTCAATCGATTGCGCAAGATTTATTTGGCAGCCAACGCGATCTAAAATGTCCGAATTGACTGTCACACTTGAGAAGAGTGCAGTGCAGTTTTGTCAATTCGTTAATTTCGTTCGTTTGGAAGAGGAGATTATTTTCCCATAAATTTTCAAGTGAATGTTTTACCTTCATAACGTTTAATGAGGTACCATTCTGCAATGGCACAATTAATACAAAACACATCCACAGAATCTGTATCTCTACTTAGTACTCGTACAAGGCTTGGTACAAGAAGTTGGATACTGTAGTTTTCAAGGTAATCGATTCACTTGATCATTATACCAAATAATGATTTTCTTACCGTTATCTGTATTTCATCATTTAAGTTACTTTACTACTGGTGGCAGATAAAATAAACATTCACTAGAATTGTCAGTTTCTGCTAACATGTAGGTAGTTATCCTTATTATTGCCCCATGTGCGATTTCCTCCTGCCAATCTCCCAAAAAATATTCATACAGTAATGTATCCTTATATATTAATGAATTTAAACAGTAACACTTGAGCTAAGGTAGGGTCATTGTCGAAACGTTACCGCTCTTGACATTGTACTCTCGCGAAGGTCGTTAGTGTAATTGTAACGCATTGTTGACCGACTTTGTGAACCAGCTTTGTAATCATGCAGATTGGATCATTATCTACCAGCTTTGATTGAAGTTTGCCATTAAAAACTACTTTGGTATTCATAATTGTGTGAATGATAAGAATGCAAACTTTTTTGGCGTTAGTTCACGTTTGGCAATGACATGATCAGCCTAAAAAAATTCACAGACCTCAGGTAAGGGGCTGAGCCGTAATCCCCTAAGCAGACCTAGATTGCGGGCTTGTAGAATGTCACATGTTTTGTTGGTTCTAAGACAATTTACTTCATCTTTTTGAGGCGTTAAGTTATAAAAATGCAACTTCTTGCAAGCTTAGAACAACTAATCCAGGAAGAATACCTTCTCAATGTTTTATGCCTTATTTTTTTTTGGCGGGGTGAAAATCATCAAATTACCCCTCCCGCTCTTGGGCAGAGCGAAAGGGAGTGTCAGACTTCTACTGACTAAAAACCACCCATGTTCCTTCTTAGCCCTCTATGTCGAGGCCGCGAAAACTAGTGTACAACCCGCGGCCCAATGTTTTATGCCTGACTTGGGTAATGCATAATTCAGAAAAGTGACACACATTACTACTTTACTAGGCCTGTAGTCCTTCCGCTGTTAACGACGTGAGTTGCAACATAGGACAGCAATAAAAATGGCTAGCGACACCGTGGTATAGAGGCGTAGAGGTTTTGTCTTTGGTTTATAGGCCATATAGCAAAAGCAGTACAAACATCAATCTTTTTAAAATTACCTTATATCATGGAACCTTATTAGAACCCCACTCGCCCGTAATTGCTCGATATAAAATCAAACATACTTAGCTACAAAGCTTTATACTTTCTCTCGTATTTTGGTCTAATATTGTCGCAAGCCAAATCTTGGCCATCTCCGTATTGCATAATGCATTACTTTATTCCGATACAAATGAAAATAAGATCTCATTCATCCGATACACCATCAATCATAGCTATCGTGTGATAGATCTCGGAAGAAAATCTCAAGAGCCAATTTGCATGCAAATACTCCATTATTGACGTGCATTTACTGGTAGCAATTTATCTGTCAAAATATTCGAAATCGTCACGATTTCGTGACCGTTCATAAAGGTCTAGTAAAATAGAGCAGTCATTCATCAGAATCCAGAATTGTTCGTTAATTAATATCACAATTAGCGTCAGCCGGTACAATAGCGTGCTATGCCTATGCAAGTGTGCAGCTATGTCGGGCGCCGGTGGTGGTTCACACAATTAGTGGACGTGTTATAATATATTTATCGTTCCCACCCCGCATGAGAATGCCACTGACAAGTGCATTGCACTGGCTTTTAATGATTTTGTAGATTTTTGTAGATACGGTTCGGTGTCATTGTACGACTCGTTTGTTTAGACCTAGTATGCCATACATTTATGAATGCTATGTAGAGTTGACGAAAGCTATTTGATGCCAACCCTTCAAATTTTTTTTCATCAGCAAGATAGGATTAGACAATGATCCTGATACGCTCCTAAAAGGACCCAGGCTGTTCAAAATCAAGTTTAAGAATGCTGAACGTGGGAAATCCCATTTTTGGTAAGGCAAAAACTGCAAACATACCTGACAAATCGTATTTTTGGATATAAAGTTTAAAGTTTGCATCCGGCCTGACCAAGTGATCAGTGATAAGTAAGCATTCATAACAAAAAAAATATGAATCCAAAACTTTCTAATCTTCATAATTTTCCACATCGATTACCAAAGGTTGACCTTGTATTAGGAGGGCTCTTAGAATTCGTCGCACTAAAATAGCTGCCTGATGAAATTTGAAGCACGCCTCGAACCTATGTTAACCCTTTTATAGCGGAAAGCTTTCTATACGACGGATTGAGAGCATCTTAATATCACCCTAGAACGTGAGGTTATTCTTGCAAAGGTCATCTTAACTTTATGTCATACAGTGCTATTCTGGACTTGACCTTTGCCTTTATCAAGTGCTATTTCCCCAGTTTCTTCCACCGCAGGAAGTTCAGACCTAACATATGGCTTCCTAAAGCGACGTATATAGCATTTTTCTTTGTTTATCTTCGTAATAACACATGGTGGTGGCGTGTCGCTATTAAGCCGCTTATTCGGGGTTGTATGAATTTTACATGGGGCGGTCAACGTGAGTCCGTTAGTTCCATCGCTATAAGTGTGGGCCGGAGCAGTGGCGCGCGGGCAGTGCGCGACCGGCCGTGTACCACAACACTGGCTGGCACCGGTGTTTCAAATTCAAATTTAACCAATAACACAAATGGATTACACACAATAGTGCTGTTAACCTGACCTTGGTTGAAAAACTACTATTTTTGTTATATTTTCATCGATATGCCAGTGCGATGCGTTCAGCCGAATCTTCAGGCGCGGCGGGCGACCGTAGGCCGTAAGTTCAACCCCCTTGTCTGTTTGTGATGGTGTTTGTGCAATACTAACCCTAAAAACATTGTGTTAAGGTCGGATTTCGTTGTGAATTGTTGGGGGAGTCCCGGGAATTGTTTTCGAACTGCAAGTGTCGCATACTGATGGTGTTGTAGATGGATAAGTTTCCCTTTTCGGAAAGTCTTGACTGGAGGTTTATTATGCTAATTGTTGATGCTGTTGACATTACCAAGTTTGGTTTCTGTACGACCTTCTGGGGGATAAAGGCTGAGCTATAAATAAACTTTGTCTTTGTCATGTCGATCGATTTAAGTAAATAAGCCGATTAATAAATAAGTGTTCACCGACTTCCGATTCATTGTTCGAATAACTTCGTTACATTTCTGATGGACAGCCTAATAATTTACTGATCAATAACTCAAAGCAACTTTGTATTGAACTGATCCAATAAAAAACTTGGTGTAATTGACATCTTGCAAGTCTTCTTCTTTAAGAATCTCCTTAAGGTTTCTGAATTCTAATACCTTGAGTCTCATTGTGTAAATACAGCCCATCCTGCTCATTAAAACGTATTAGGGAGTCAATTCAAACTTCCACGTTAATGCTGGAATTGGTATGTAACTATGTATGTTACAAAATTAAGAAATGCGAATATGAAATAAAAAATTTAGGATGTGAGTTTCAAGCCTCAAATTCGTTCATGAATAATGGCAGTTGGTCTACCAAAAGTTCATAACTGAACTTTGCTGTGTACAACTAAAACTATCCGCAACATTCAATAGTAGTAGGTATCTACTTTAGCTTCAGAAGTACACGCTATAAACCAAAAAGTTCCTAATTGCATCTTGAAACGCGATAGACAAGGTTCATTGATCACCCAATCTTTTTATTCCCCATCCCACGTGCAATGAGTGGTACACTGTTTATGAATTTATGATGTTATTATAAAGTAAAGGATAACGCACCGTGAATCATTTGCGTAGGCGCTGGGTAACGACCCGCGAGACGTGTCGCGACCCCTTATGTCCATTAATATTTTATCCACTTCAAATACACACACTTAAAATGGAAGGAGTGTAGAGAAGCCGGAAGTGGGACAGAGCAGGGTAGAACAAGAAACAGACGTGGTACTCGTCAACTAGGTGTATAACTGCTTCAATTGATAACAGGGTAATCCTGTTTTTTTATATTTCTATGGGGTAATCGCTATTGTTCCAGTGTCTTGGATATCGTTTGGACACGCTGTTAGGCGTGATATTATTTAGATGAGATCGTCTCGTCAACCATCGGATAAAGCACACGCTTGAAAAATAACAATTCTAATCCAGTATTTTTGTAGTTTCTGTTTTCTATAATTTCCTGCACTGTTTTCATAAAATCACCGAAGATTCGTTGAAAGCTTGCGAATTTGGCTTGTTATTACACAAAGGAAGTTATCATGAGCTCTCAGAAGAAGAAAAAGACTTTACTGACTAATAATCAAGAGTGCTAGGTTAGGTCAAGTGAGAAATTTTAGTACGGTCACAAAAGTAGTGTGATCCATCACTGGGTTAATCAAAATTTTGCATGCTCGGTCATTCTCTAATGCGATTCGTTGCACCCAGTCTTCATGTTACCGGTTCATTAGAATTATGTCGTTTATTACTCGTTTAGCAGCAATTGAATAATGAGGCTTGACCTGACAGTTATTGGCAAATATTTATTATATTGCAAGTGGCCTGTTAGCGTCGCCGGACACTTCAACTTTTCTTTGCAATCTGCGTCCATGTAGTAGCATCGTTCGGCCAGAGTGAATGGCTTCAGAGAAGTATCTTTTCAAAACCAAGCCTTTTGCACTGTCTAGATACAAAGGGTAGGGCTTAAACGATCCAAATCAAAGGCCTTCTCAGGGTCGGTAAAAAGTAATATTCTATTGGAGATAACGAAGATGGAAAAGGCAAGGATTCAAAGAGTTTATAACTTTTCTGTTCTGCTTCGTTTTTAATATATGGAACCGCTTAGATGGTCATTACTAGCTACATGTGCCCTCTAGTAAATACTGTATAGGTAAGATACAGATTTCTGTAGAGTGGACATAACTATAATTAATGCAATCTTCATATTGAGCTCATCAATCACTATGAACTCAGCTGATCGCTTAACCTATGATCTAAATAGCGTATTGGCACCGCTTCCCGTTCTAATTAACGCATGAGAGATAATTGTCAAGTGTGTTCAAACGAACAAGCGTGAAACGTGCCTTAACTGAACATTTTGAGTACTAAATCTGTTTAAATTTTGAGTTAGCTACAGGTTATTATATATGAACTACGATGAGAGCGGCTATCTAGCTCACATCGTACTTAGTTCATAAAGTGTAACTAAGCTAACTAATCTTGAGAGTCTTCTATGAGAACCTGGCTATTTATCTAATGAAATAATTTAAATTTGACACAGCCGTGTGGTGGAAACGCGTGTCCGCTAGCCTTATAACGTTCGAACTGAACCAAATATCTAGTCTAGTTTAATATCTAGATTTGGTCCTAGTTAAGTCTAGTTCTATTGGTTGTACAAACATTAGTATCTCAGAAATAATCATTCCTAGTACTGTTATGATGGCTTTACTCAACAAATGCTCCAATAGCGGTTCCTTCGTTTCTCAGCGGCCATTGACAGCTGTCATGTTGCAAAGCAGTTTCCACTAACGACGTCTACTTAATTCCGGTCTTCCGCAAGGCATTACATAAGTCCTCTTCGCGTTTCATGTAGAAAAACATTACATACATACGATGCTTGGTTATCGAACGTAGTATCAAGCACGCGTCGCTGATAAACACGGCTGATAACGAACACAGCGCTGTAGACTAGGAAATCCCGATTATTTAAAGTAAAGGAACGATGTCAGGATGTTAGGGTTGTTTTCGTGTTCAAGCAGAATTAAATACCTGGTATTTAATTAAATATGCTACTTAACAATCACACTGGCAATCATTAACGTGTCATGGTGGCAAACCACATTAGACCAAACTTGACTTGGCTAAACCACTTTTGAGAAACAGTCTGAATGGTGTTTATTCTCTCATAGATAGAAAAAAAAACAAATTACGTTGGGAAAAGGCTACGCAGATAATGATGAGTTTGATAGAAGCGTTAAATAAACATCTATGTATACGTATATTAGGTACTGCTTACAAAACTGTTAGAGGTCTCATATCAAAACAAACGTACACTGAAAATTACTATGATTGTAAAAGTTCGTGTTCATAGCAGCTTTTATGGTCAGCTACCATGAACATTACGCGTGTTGGCTCGTAAACTAATAACCACTGGTTACATCGTCAGATATTTAATAAGTTTAATGTTTGTAAACATTAGCTTTAAAAATAATTGAGGTAATGCGTAATGGATCATTTCCTCCACCACGAAGTTGGTTCCTGAAACTTGTTGGTTGATAAAAGCATTTTCTGGTTACGGAATAAAAGAGGTAACAGGCTTTTTGAGTAATGTTGCTCCCCTTTTCTTATTGCGATTTTCTCGCGTCATGTTGTCCGGAACCCTTTTGCATCTTACTTTTTAAATTCCTTATAAATCAAAGTTTTGTCTATACTGATAATGTTATTGGAATAATGTTTTCCTCAGTTTCGAGGTTTAAATACAACCATAATAGTTGATCTTGATCTACATTACAAAATGTCACATAGCAAACTCGCCATTTGGCCGAGACACAGTCCGAAAATCCACTCGGGTGAATTCGTTGGCAACAGCTGCCTTCGAAATATGCAACGTGGAAGCAGATCCCAATTGATCAATGCATCGTCCCGTTGTCAAGAGAACCGTTGTTATGCGCCACTATTTTTTTTTCTGCCCCATATCCAGGCAAAGGCACAATGTTCTACAGGTTAGGCCATGTGACAGTTGACGTCATGTCGTTGTTAGGCGACCGTATTGTTATATTAACAGATGTCGAACTGCAAAATTTTGAGCATTTCAAATAATCTATAGAAATCGTATGTGGTGGTACGAGGATGTATATACTGAGCGAATGTAACAAAAATGATGTTCAGGGAACGTGCAGTAAGGAGGTTGATAAAGCTCCTAGCAATGAGGTAATAACCAGTCAAGAGGTTATGCGAATCGATGACCCAGATCATAAATATTGATGTACGAAATTTTCGTGAATCAGTTGGGTTTCGGAACGTTGCAAGAGTGCATGGGAGTTTCACAGTGTTTAGCCTAAAATAGAAAAGTTTATTTGTGTGCTAAAAAACAAAAATTCCATCTTATGAAATTTTAATTAAGCAAGCTGCATTTTTGAACAATCTTGTAGCGAAGGCCGAGGTCATAACTATATTTTAGTCATAAGTTAATTTTATTAAAAATGTTTTAAGTAAGCTGTTTCATATGCAAAATATGAAGTTTATGCAACGTGTAAGGAGTTCAGGAGTTACTTCGTGTTTTGTAGCCTATTTTAATTTGCGTGTCCTTAAGTTGAGCAAAAACAGTATTTTAGCGAAATACCCAGGTGGGCTTTTAGATTGGACTGGCTCAATCAGTTTTTACGGTTAAAAACAGTCGTTTTGCTAAATTACCGTTCATAGTTAGGCGTTACTTTCTAGTAATTGGTGTCGTGGGTGGCTGATATATTATCCAGAAAACATGTAATAGAATATTGACTGCCGTACACAAGCTTTTGTTAAAGTTAAATGCTCATCATTTAAATTGATCGACTGTGTTTTTATTTTTACTTGTCACCCCTTGGGCGACCAACTTAGGGAAAATGCACAGCTGATACAACAGAATGTCAAGTTCAACCTCAAAATTTCCGTCATTACGAAACTTATTCACCCTTCCTAACACCCCACTGCCAAGTTCAGAACCCCAAACTGTCACAAGTCACAACTATCGATTAGTCACATGGAAGCTCGTGACGTCATTTCGCAGTAAATGTTTCATTAGACGTGGGGACAATAATGGGCCCTATTATTTTCCAATTTTAGTCGATTGTCCAATGGATTGAAAGACGCAATCGATCTGGCGGTATCGAGTAGTTTTTCATGCCAGTACACCGTAAGCCGTTGGCTTGCCTAAGTTTTCTTCCATATTAGGTGGCTGATCACCTAGTATTCTTGTAGTAACTGTGATTTGGGTTTTGTTGTGGCTGTTTGATAGAATTCGTCAGATTTTTATAATGACAAAAAATAACCTGAGATTCTTCATTGAGGTTTGCGGTTATGTGTTTACGAGTCTTCTCAGGTTAAATGTTTGTGATGCACTTTCTAAGCTGTTGTGCTGAGTGTGATGTTTGTTGTTAACAAGACTGATAAAACGATAATTGAAAAGTAAAAAGATTCCAGTGTCTAAAAACAATTAAGTGTAGTTCGAAATAGAATGGCAATTCGTAAACTCTACAGTCAAATAAAACGAGTCTGCGCGCCCTTTAAACCTTACCGGGTCACCGATACCGACCACTTTCGATGCAAATGTCGATTAAAATAGTATGTGAACTATTTCGGTTTACCAATAAGGTGATATGTGTTTTCACCTTCACACACGGCCGTGCCTGGCGTGTGCGTCACGGTTCATTGCCTTGACTACGGAAAGAGATCCTAATATGGCGGGCGGCGCAGGATTGCCTTGCGCCGACGCAAACTGAACTCATTCCGAACAATCAGTCTATCAGAGCAGCACATATCATGTAATAGATAAATAGACGAATGATATAAACAAACATCGAAAAAATGTGCTGTTCGTGGTTAAGATGTCGAAGGCGCGTCGCCGATTCGACGGAAAACAATGAACCGATGGAAGCTTTTGAGAAATCTGAAACGCCCGCTGAAGAGGCGTCCGAAGAGGAACAAAAGACGAAGTCACGTAAGGCCTGTTCATATCGCACCTCTATTGCGTTCCTACATCTCATAACGTTACGCTTTTTGCACATTTTTGGACATTTTCTTTTCCTTCTAGATTTAAGTATTACGTCAGTATGATTCACAGACATTTTAGGCATTGTATGGACGAATATAGACAAAGTAATGTCTTTGCATGACGAGTGTTTTGCTTGCGATGTTTTAGTCGAATATTGCGTGACTTCAAATTTTTATGAGCTACTTTTAAGGCTTGAAATATTGCCTGTTAATAACGTTGTTAAAAGTTAATCGTATCCGAAATAGTTTTGGACCAGATTCTGATTTGTGTAGTAGAAAACCTTGTAAAATATTAAGACACAAGGCCTTCTTACGTATAATCCTTTACTAAACACTGAAACGGGCTAAGGATTAACACACATTTCTATAGTTTTGCATATCATTAGCCATTTGTATTGTATGCGAAATATCTGCATGCCATTTATGACAACGTGGGCGATAATGCAATATTTCAAGCACACAGGCTTTCTTTTAAGGATTAATCAACCTGCTATATATTATTATAAACAACAAGCATTCTTTTTACACGTTTTGAGAAGATATAAGTAATATTTTGTAGTAAATGATTGATGTCAAAGTAGAAAAACATCTCATGCTCGATTTCTTTGCGTGTTAGCAGAAGACGTCAGATATCAGTTAGGCTGCTAACTCTAAAATTACGATTAAGTATCTTAAATATACCTTGGTTTTGTAAACCAACCCATTATATTCTGGTTGAATCTTTATAGTACTTAAGTAGTAAACGTGTGCATTTGTTAGTGTTTTCTTTTGCTGTACTTCGCTTACTCTGGTTCTACAGCAGATTGCTCCGAATTCAAGAGCACCTCTTCAGTTCCGTATTTAACAAGTTTGTCGTTGTCAACAGCGCCGTCCCGAGTAACACGGAACAACCAGATGCGGCTGTCGAACGCGGCCGGCGCTTACACGAACGGTCACGGCGGCGACACGACCGGCCGGCGCGGTGCCGAGAACGTGCCGCCGCCGATGCAACCGGCACAGACCACGGTTACCAATACTAGGATTACGCAGCAGGTAAGAAGAATCTCTCAAAACTAAGGAAAACACAAAAATCGTACAATAAAATATTCACAAACATATGCACTCATGAAACGTCAGAAGACAGGCGGTTCGAGTTGTCCTAGAACCGAAGATTTGAAGACCGGTGACATCTGCCAACGCGCTTTGGACCCCCTTACATAGAGAAGACCTATGTACTGGCTATGGGAGCATTATACGCTGAATATGCTTAAGGGGGGACACAAGTTTATGGACCACTGGAAACCAAGCCTGGAAAGGTACACCACATCACAGCTGCCTCGCACCACAGGAACGCGCGCGGTCACATAGTAAGACCAGCATTGGAATAGAGCAAAGTCTTCTTTCTGCTCGATTCCAATACTGGTTCTACTCTGGACCATCATCACCATCATCATTCTCTTGCACTTATCCCAATTCGGTCGGGGTCGTCTTCATATATACTTATGTATACTTCATGTATACTTCTCTACTTGGTTCTATTCTGGAATATTGACGGAATATACAGGTAAGATTGCTTCGCCATCGCCAGGATCTCTCCGGAGTAGGGTTGCCATATCAAAAATATGGCAACCTGGACAAGACAAATGAAGACCCCGGATTTTAGAGCCCTAAACAGAGACATGTTATCACTTCAAGCGTGTCGTTTCGTCGGTTGATCGCGGCGTGCGGGTACAGTTCGTGTGTCGCTGGTGGCCCAAGACTTGCATTTTTTAAACCCGGACTACAAATGAAACCCCGCCCGGGCGCTCCCCGGACGCCCGCTAAACTAGGACAAATCCGGGGAAACCCGGACGGATGACAACCCTACTCCGGAGTTTGGATCGGTCTGATAAAACCAACGACCGTGTAAAGTAGTAAGACGAACGCTGTATAATTTTGTTATTTTTGTAAGAGTTCAACGATCTCAAATTGAATGAATCAAGACATACCGTCATCCATATTATACTCAAATCCTTCCTGATCACCAGATGTTCTTAAAGAACCAATACGTAGATGAAAATGAACCCTCATCCCTGTCCTAAACCCATCCCTACCTATACCCTGGTCGTTCCCCAGCCGCCCCCATCAGGCGGTCGTACCCGCGCCGGCAGTACTCCGAGCGCCGCGTCAGTACCGCAGGGGCTGCAACAGAACTCCCCCTACATGCCGCATCTGCAACGAAGGATGCATAATGCTAAAGAGGTTCCTGTTTTCATTTCCTATATCCCACGTTTTTATCCTTGTTTAGGGCGGATTTTAGCAATACTATTGAGCGCGATCAGTACATTTTGAGCTGTATTCAAGAGCAGTCAGAGTCATAATTGTTATGAAATGTTCAAAATTATAGTACAAACATGTGACTGTTTAATTATGTAAATATTAAAATTAATTTTTTGATGACGTTGTTATCGATGCTTGTTGGAAGAAACTCTTTGATCAAACCATACTTTTTGTAGGACAAATATTTTTTCGAATAATTTAGATAATTGTTATCAGATTTACTCAGGTACACCTCTACCTAATACTTCGGGGATATTTTTTTGAAAATCATCAATTATTTTATTTCCGCTACCCCTATTACCTACCACAATCGAAAGTTCGAAAGTTTACGTACAGGAAATTGTTAGACGTCTCAACAAAATGAAGCTGCTCACGGAAAATTAGCTTGATAGTTATCAAGGGCAAAAATGGGCCGTGGATCCTGGACTATGTTCCTAACTTGGTAGTTCGCTGTATCATCGCCCTTTATGAATGACGCTAGGATATCGGAGACATTGTGGGCGTGGCTAAAAATATCGAAACATCGGAGCCCAATAGCAGCTGTCAGCCCCTTAACAGATCTTGTACGCCGTTTAGACGAGCTGACCGCGGTTAAGAATCTAACTGGTGAAATCTGCTCTTACTCCTTCTTTCGCCCTTGTAGGGTAGTTTGGTCACTACAAGGTGCTACAAGTGTATGTAGGAAAGCCGGAGGTAGACGTTCAAACAAACTTTGGAAAGTACACACTTTAAAAAAAATGCGATTATTGCAAATTCGTTTGTTTTATGTATTATTAGTATTCATGTGCACATTGATTTGATTTAAATTTAATATAGTGTCTGCATTATAATTATGTGCCAAAATTTTCACATTGTACATCGTAAGTACCTTCATCAACCTTAAGTAACAACTCGTCTCCCCGGTCAGTTCACAGCGACGAGCGTGGCGGGTAGCGGCGGCGCGGCCCGTCCGGCGGCCGTGTCGTCCACGGTGTCGGTGCCGCACGCTGTAGCGTCGGGCGCCGTGCGAAGGTCCAACGTCGTCAAGGAGGTGGAGCGGCTCAAGGAGAACCGCGAGAAGCGGCGCCAGAGACAGGCTGAGCTTAAGGAGGAGAAGGTATAAAAAAAAACCTTAAAAGTTCTATTTTATTCAATATTAAAGTAGATTTTACACTATATTTACGCCTGAATTCCTAACTTTTTTTAAGCAAATGTCTGAGGGTAGATAGAAATTGTTGACTTCTTCTTACTGCCAAAATCAGAACCCCTACTTTGACTTTTTTAGCATTTGTGTAAGGTAGTCAGATCGAAGTGGTTGACTTCTTCAACTACTTCGATCTAGTCCTATAGCATTACATTACATTTACAAAGCATATAATTTAATTGAATCTTGATCAAAATGAGCTTAAATGTAAAGTGATTAGGAAAATGAAGATGCTGAATCTCGGTGGCATAATAAACGTTTCAATTATACTGTGACGCATAATACCACTGCTGGTTTTCAATAAAACTGTGGTGCTGTCCCAATCTAAGATACGACTTGGGCCATGAAATAATATTTTTTTGGCTGCTTTGGATTCGATGAACTTCCATATATTTGAGATTAATTTAGACAATTCAACAAAAAGACAGACTTTTCTTGTATTTATATGAATTTTAGCTAAATTGTATTTTTCTTGAATTCCCAGGAAGCCCTAATGAACATAGACCCCGGCAACCCGAACTGGGAGTTCCTAGCCATGATCCGCGAGTACCAGAACAGCATCGAGTTCCGGCCGCTGACCGGCAACGAGCCCGTGGAAGACCATCAGATCACCGTCTGCGTCCGGAAGAGGCCGCTTAATAAGAAGGAGAGTGCTAAGAAGGAGGTATGTGTTCAATGTTTTTTATCACTCGAAATAGTTTTTTGTGAAGAAATCAGTCTGGAAACTGCTAAAAGAACATGAATGCACAGAAACAGCCCTTTGAATAAATGAAAGGATGTTATTTAGTTACTTGCATTCTATAGTGTATAAAGTTCTGTTCTAACTTTGTTTAACTGAAGTTAGTTGCGAGTGACGGTCTGCGCAGGTGTAACAGTTCAAACTTCATGGCCGCTCGGAACGTCTAACATACAGCTGCATAGAACGCAATTAAAGATATCAGCGGGGCACAGAGGACGCATCGTCTTGACTATATAATGAACAGACCGTCACTTGCAGATAACTTCCGAGCCTGCTAGATTACCTAAACTAAGACTAATTTTGAGCCATGGTGGGACACAAACATACTGGTTCAAAAGATCAAAGATTTATAGTTACCCAAATTGCATGTTTGCGGAATTAGAATCTTGTCTCGCCCAGTCTCTTCATACCACGAAAATGTGCCAACGTTTATAAAACATTAGAAATATTCTTTTCGAGTTCACTTTGTGGCACATTCGAATCTACATATTATTATTATGTTACTTTTTTAGAAGGCGCTGGTGTCTATGATACAAAGATCTTCATTAGTACAGGCACCAACGATACTCTATTATCTATAATGTTCATTTTTATTTGGAAAATTGTTTTTGTGAACCTAAACTGTGTATCTTTTCTGAATAATAAAAAAAAACATTTATTTTATCCTCTTTACTGATATACTCCTGCGGTACATTCCAGGTGGACGTAATCAGCGTGCCGACAAAGGACCAGATGATCGTGCATGAGCCCAAGAACAAGGTCGACCTCACAAAGTACCTCGAGAACCAGAAGTTCCGCTTCGACTACGCCTTCGACGACACCTGCACCAATGAAGTTGTTTACAAGTCAGTATTGCATCTACTGTGTAATGTTGTGATGATGATGATGACTGAATTATTAGTGTTTTGGTATTCCGAGTTTGGATGTAAAGCGATGGTCTTCTTTTTGTCGTTAGTGCCTTACCTGGTGACAGAGTTTTTAGCCACCGATGGGAATATGGGATTCGTCGAAAATAGGGTAGTTGACAAAAAAACTAATTAGTTCGACAGATAGATTTCCAAAAAATATTGGACACATATTTTTCTTTTTGCATGCAAATAATAAATGAAGACGCGATACGGTGCTTCGAAAAGTCGTGTGACATCACAGCGTGACATTTTTTTAGCACGAAGTGACGTCGCTTATGACGTCATACGTTCAATTTAGTTTTTTTTTTTATTAATTTGATGTAACAAAAAATACGTACCTATCCAATATGTTTTGATATTCTAACAGACGCTAAACAATCATATTTTTTTTAGTCAGGAAATATCCCTATAGGACCCAAATTAGCTTTTACGAAGGTGCGGTTTCTTCATCCAATCCTAAAATGCTGTGTAATGGAAAATATGTAAAAATATTGTTATGATATTTGCAGATATACGGCAAAGCCGCTAGTGCAGACGATATTCGAGGGCGGCATGGCGACGTGCTTCGCTTACGGACAGACCGGCTCCGGCAAGACGCATACCATGGGTGGCGACTTCCAGGTAATATATCGTTCTGATACTTCCTTCCACTCCTCCGCGGGAGGGGTCGTTTGATAATTTATACCATACCTACTCTAAAAAGCTTATTTTATTTACGCAAAACAGTGAATAAAAAGGCCTTTTATTCACTGTTTTGTTTTTATTCACTATTTTGGTGTTTGAATTTGGAACACAAAAATATATCTGGTCTCTATTTCAATGCTTACACAAACTCCTTGCGCTAAGATTCGAAATTCAAAACTCTTTGGTGCAAATAAATTCTCGAGATTTGATTGGTCGATATTTGCGACGGAGGAAGAAAGAGTTTGGCATTAGATTAATAAATATTGTTTCACAAGTTGACCACCCTAATGATAATAATAAGAAAATTACGCTTAATTTCAGTCGCAATATTGCTCTAATTTTAATGTCCATTTCAATTAATGTAACAATTCTTATTTCTTGATTAAATTTCTATTTCCGCTTAAATTATGTCTTTTCTCGTAGTCATGGTATAAAATATAGTATGCAACTCCTGAATAAAGTACGAATTTATATCGAGGGCCATGAATCACTCGCGTCGTTCAGGATTTTAACAGTTGAATCACTCGCTGCGCTCGTGATTCAATCATTAGAATCCTTCACTTGCTCGTGACTCATCTACGGCCCTCGCTTTAAATCCGTCCTTTATTCACTAGTTGCATAATATACTATTCTCACCCACCAACAAAGGTATCGTCATAGTATTTTCGAAACTTCTCCGTTTTTTGTTCGATAGCACAAGTTATACCAGAAGTGGTAAGGTTAGCCAAAAGTCTATGTTAGTAGTAAGGCTTAATCGTTACTTGTAGAGGTTTTGGAAAATGGGAATTTAAATGAATGTTAGTAAAACTCATACCATATTTTTAGGGTATGCGAGAGAAGTAATTAAGTTACAGAACGCGTTACTACCATAACAAGATTCCTTTACTGCTGACACGCTATTGACGTTTTTCGTTTCTACTACTTCGTGTAACATTGTTCATTAAAGACTATACAACTTATGCATAATGTCGTGTTCCAGGGCAAAACTCAAGACTGCAAGAAGGGTATCTACGCGATGGCGGCACGTGACGTGTTCGCGTACCTCAAGTCTCCCAAGTACAAGCCACTCAACCTCATTGTTTCCGCGTCCTTCTTCGAAATATACTCCGGCAAGGTAACATACTACTGTACATTGTTCTCTAAACCTGAAAGATCAGCGTTCTAACTTAGCTAAGTTAAGATAAGGGTTCTAGATTGTGTTGCTTGTGCAACGTATTATAATTTGATTAGTTTTTGTTGACAAACTTCCTGTGATTAATTATAAGACCACAATAAACAGACCGCAGGCGCAGATGTGACTATCTATGGAGCTGTCGATACAATAGAATCAATGTGCAATAGTGTCTATACTATTGTATTGACAGTTCCGTAGTCGACACAGTCTAGTTCTACACAGTCAATTATTTTGTCTGGACTAAGCTTCCAACCATTTAAACAGGGAACATTAATGAGATAACTTTTAAAAAGTAAAAATACTACACTCGCAACCCCGCATTACAGATTCTTCTCTTCGATCTTCAGGTACTTAAAGACGTCTATTCATTCAAAACAGTATTTTTTTGACTACTCTAATCCTTCTAATGTATCATGTACTGACTTGTCTTCCTTAAATGCAGGTGTTCGACCTACTAGCGGACAAGGCGAAGCTGCGAGTATTGGAGGATGGCAAGCAACAAGTGCAGATAGTGGGACTCACGGAGAAGGTTGTGGATAATGTGGACGAGGTGCTCAAGCTTATACAGCACGGGAACGCGGCGAGGACGTCCGGACAGGTAACAACTAATAGCATAATCAGCCTATAATGTTCCCACTGCTGGGGCTCGAGGCCTTCTCGCTATGGGAGGATATGGGATGTAATCCACCAACAAATACTGATATATAAAAGTAAAAGATGCCATTAGTACTACTATTACTAGTGTAGATAACACAAGGCGTGCATTTCGACATTTGTTAGTTGCTACAATCTTGGTCATCATCATCATCAGATAGCAATCTACAACTGGATATGGGTCTCTTTAATCTCATGCCACTCAGCTCAATTCTCGGCAACTCTTATCCAGTTACTACCAGCCACTGTGCGAAGATCATTGCTTCACCGAGCTTGAGGGCTAATCTTTATCATTTTCGGTATATTTTAATTTACTTTTTGACTTATACATGTCATCCGGCTCGAAGGACCATAAAAAAATAGGTTAATAATATCCTCAAGGTGATCGAGGATTGAAACACGGCGACTTCAATAAAGTGAACTGTATAATAAGTAAGAATTTACAGGAAGTAAAACAAACGGTTAACTAAATTCTAGTAGGCGAGAAATAAATATGGCAGCTAACGCTTGGTAGCGATGTCATTGACTGCGTGGCCTCCCGGAGGTTACCAACGCTTTCTTATGATAGTTGGTAACATTAGCCTCGTTTATTCCGTTCCAGACGTCAGCGAACTCGAACTCGTCCCGCTCGCACGCCGTGTTCCAGATAGTGGTCCGTTCGCCCGGCATGCACCGCGTGCACGGCAAGTTCTCGCTCATCGACCTGGCCGGCAACGAGCGCGGGGCTGATACCTCGTCCGCTAACCGCCAGACGCGTATGTACCAACGCTTACTACTTTATTTTTCTTTATAAAACTAGTTTTGACAATGTTCTTCGTCGATTACTCAGCTGTTGTAGATTGAGGACACTTATGCCTAATTTAATTAATTCTAGGGGACATCTAAAGAATTACATATCAAATGATAGTTTTGTGTTTTTAGCTATTAAAACTGCGTGTGTTGTTTAATGTTTGTGAAAACGAAAGCTTATAAGTAAAAAGATTATCTGTGTTAGTTTGAATACCATGTTTATTTGGCACATCTATAATATATCATCACATTCGGTCAATAATTTTACAAAACCGTCTAACAAATGTAGATTTTTTATAACCTTTGATACGGTTAGCCTAAATCTATAAATTTACCACAATCATTCATACAAACAAAACCATAGTAGGAAAGGGAACCCAATATTAAATGTTTATTCTTTTTCCGACAGGCATGGAAAGCGCAGAAATAAACAAATCCCTCCTCGCCCTAAAGGAATGCATCCGCGCGCTCGGCATGAAGGGCCAGAACCACTTGCCGTTCCGCGTGTCCAAGCTGACGCAAGTGCTGCGCGACAGTTTCATCGGCGACAAGTCCCGCACGTGCATGATCGCCATGATCTCGCCCGCCGTGTCGTCGTGCGAGCACTCGCTGAACACGCTGCGCTACGCCGACCGCGTCAAGGAGCTGGGCAGCTGCGACCCCGCGCGCCGCGCCGAGCCCGACGTCGACATGGAGCCCGCGCACGGCCTGCAGCAGCTCCGGTCGCTCAACGTGAGTCGCCTGCCTCAAACTATATGGACCCAGATCAAACTGAAACTATATTTTCCAGAAACGTTTAATTATTATATTCTAAAGACCATAGTTAATTAATATAGTTTATATTTTCAGTAGGACAGTGGGCTAATTTGGGTTAAGTAGTAGCTCGCATTTGTATTATTATAAGCAACTACCGGACGTCACGCGGTTTCACCCGCGTAGTTCCCGTTCCCGTGAGAATACAAAGATAAAAAGTAGCCTATGTTACTCAGGGTGAATGTAGCTTTCTGGTGGTGAAAGAATTTTTGAAATCGGCGTAGTAGTTTTTAAGTTTATTCATTACAAACATACACACACGCGAAAAAATTAGCCTTTCCTTGCAGTAGGGTAAAAATTTAAATTTTTCCTTTTTATAATATTAGTGTAGATTGATTTACAATCATCACCTCATTACTAAAAATTCTGAATAATTTTAGAAAGAAACCTTACTATTACTTAAGAAAGCCATATTGCAATACTAAAAAGGAATAGTGCTATTTGTTGTTAACTCCATTGGTAGCTGAAACAATGGCAGCTTCCAACACATCACATTGCTAGTCTGGAATTAGAGCAATTAGTAACAAAAATGTTGCTTCTGAAAGGAAACTAGAACACCGTCTACCCATACTCAGTAGGCTAATTTGATACTCAATAGAGGCAAGTTACGAAATTCAATGAACTGAACAAACATATTGTTTGTTCGGTTCTCTTCGTTATACCTCTTTGGTTTAGCTCACATGTAACGGCATGTAATTTTTTTTATAGGAGGGCGACATGTCAGCTGAAATGTACACGTTCCACGAGGCAATCGACGAAATGCAACGAGCGGAAGAGGAAGTATTAGACAATCACAAAGCCATCTCCGACTACCTGCAACACGCATTGCAACGTTGCAACCAGCTGCTCGGCATCACACGCGACGTGGACTACGATCAGGACGGTGAGTTGTTGCATGTCTACTGTATTGCTGTAACGGTGCATCGCTGTCTACCTGCAACACTGCAATCAGAGTATAAGGTAGCTCAAGGAAATGTCTACATTGTCAACGCGAGACAAAATAAGAGGCCTCGGTTGGTATCGTCATATTCCTATAGTGTAAAGGGCATGAACCTTTTTTTTTTGGGGGTGGGAAATCATCAAATAATCCCTCCCGCTCTTGGGCAGAGCGAAAGGGAGTGTTCGACTTTTACTGACTAAAAACCACCAACGTTACTTCTAAGCCCTTTATATCGAGGCCGCGGTATCTCTTACAACATCCCGCAGCCCCGACGGGAAGGGCATGACCCTTATGTTTTCACAGTACAGTGTTGTTGTCTTTTGCCCGTCAATACGAATCGCCATTTACTGGATGAATTTTTATGTTTATAGATTGTAAATAGATTAATTTGAGCGAAAGCACGTGTATATTTATCTTGTGCGCTACCGCGTGCTTGCATGTCTGTCTGTCCGCATGCGTGCGTTTTACATTACATGTTCGTCCGTATCTGCATATGCATGCGTGTTACAGGCGTGCACGTTCGCATCAAGCGGCTCCGTTTCCTGCCGAGCGCCAGTGTTGGTACGCGACGATCGCGCCGACTGTTAGGTTTGACTTACTGTTGCAACATACGTTGCTGCAGCATTCTCTTGTTACTGTAACACTGGTAGAGGTCGCGTTGCATTCTAAATTACGAAATTGGGTGCGTCCACTATTCTTGTACACCGTCAGTAAGACCACGTAAGGAAAAAGTTAAATAAAAAACTTCACCTTTCAAAACATGTTTGAATGAAATTAACACAATATTTGCACAAAACACAATAGTGCAGTCACCAGTTAGATTTTTGAGAGCACCATGTTTTTTTAGATACACATTCTGTCCAAAAACACTCACTGTTAAATTCAGGTGTCCCCTTTTACCGAACGGTGTATGTTTCTCATCATTTCATCCAGTTTATTCCTAAGAATACTTCATGTACTGTGGACTATACCATAAAACGAAAATGTTTCTTTATGAACCGCGCCGATCATCACACTGCCAATGCTGACGCTCTTAAGGCTGATTGGATTAATTTAATTGCTTCAAAATTATATCATAACATTCCGTGTGATCCGTTTGGACTTCTCATCGACAAAAATAAAGATTTTTATACAAAGTTTGTTATATATAATATATTTCAGCTTTAGGGCATGAATTTTTAAAAATCCTTATAATGCTGCATCCAAGCTTAGATCTAGTATTTGGGTGATTTCCAATTTTTGTGGATGGTTTTCAATTTTGGTGGTCACACTTCCTTATATATTTCAGCTTTGAACTATAATATCCGAAAGAGTTAACAAGATATTCTGAGCCTTCTTGAAGGTTCGTATAGCTTATATTCTTATAGGAACTAGCTACTAATTTTTTACGAAAACTAAAGAAAATTTTGCGTCACCAAAATTTAAAATCACCCACAAAAATTGGAAATCACACATTTGCTAAATCTCTAAATAAGTACTCATGAATAAAATTTTACAATTACGTTTAGAGTTCAACGAATCTTCATAATTATACATATACTTAACTAAACCAAAAAAAAAATACTTACCCTGTAAAAACCTATCCGTAATAATTTCTTGCTTCATGCTGATTTCATATTAATCTTACTAAACCTTTATACCTAACAATCAAACTGTCTCTTCACCTATATTTAAACTCCTCTTCTGCCCTCAGCATACGCGACCCAATGGGAGGAACTACTGAACGAGCAGCTAGCAGTACTGGCGCAGTCACGTGACCTCGTCGCAGAGTTCCGCTCCAAGATGCAGCAGGAGGAACACATCTCGCGCCACATCCAGCCTCCCCGCCAGCACTAGCTCCTGCCTCGCACAACGCAGCGTCGATACCGTACCCTCGGAACGTGGTTAGATACTATCCTATACCATTTTAAATGGATGACAACTATACAAAAACGTGTCTGTTTGTCCAAGAGTATGTTTTAAAAGTGACTTTGATGATAATATTGGATGGACGTCACATGAAACACGATGAAAGACAAAATAAGTAACACCTCTAGCACGGACATTCGAACATGAGCTACGTGTTTTCCACTAACGAACTTTTGAAATACCCTAAATTTGCTCGCCAGGTGCTGCTATTTCTAGACTTAATTTTGTCCATGACGATATCATAACTATGACCTGTTAGTTCGTGCTAGGGGTACTAGCTTAGATAGGCGATAGAAGAGTACCGTTTCGAATTACAGTAGGATTTCACCAAATGAAAGTTGGCCAACAATTGCTTATTCAAAGTTTGCATTTATGAAAAGTACCTTCTTTTGTCAGCACATGAACGAAAAATATAACAGACTGACCACTAGTCGTTTCAGTGTTCGCCTTAATTACGATAAAACATTAATTGTATAAAGATGCATGTCTTGAAAGTGTATCGAAGAGTTGAAGTGTTGTATGCTCCGGTTAGAAATGTACAAAAATAGATCATTTTGAAAGTGACTATAAAAATGAGATATTTTGAGGGCGGAGCTTAGAGGCGAATGTAATGTAACAATTTTAAATTTTGATAAATAATTAAGATAATAAGAATCTCGATGTTCGGTTGTTAGAAACCGAATTTTATCCCCTTTTTGTCGACGCTGCGTAGAGTGCGCGCGGTACCGTACCGTGTGACGCCGAGTTGTCGCTCAACACGTCACATCATCGCTATAACACAAATTACTGTGTATAAACAATCAGTATTGAGACAAATTCAATGTTTGGTGACCGTGTGTAGCTGGCCTACTGTAATCGCTTCAATTTTGATTTGCCCGCATTTCTGGAAATTTAGTGAGTTTTGACCACTTTGTCCGATATTATTGTAAAGCTTAGTATACCGAGGTATGTACCGTCGTGTTGAAAACGAGAGACTGTTTATTAGTAGTGTTTGAAGCACAAAAGATGGCCTTGCGGCCGGCAACTGTCCCACATGACTCGTAGACGCGCTATTTTGATGTGTATTTTTAACTCAATAACGTCCAAAATGGCTTGTCAGTATCAGTCGTGTTGCTGAGTGCGATGCGGTGTGAGACAAAACGTGCTATTACGAGTATTGATAGTAAAAATGTATGTTTAGTTTCTGTTTTAGTTTATACAGTACTAAAGTCTATGAAGGTCCGAGTTCACTTGTGGGCATTATACGTAATTTGTTTTGAGATTTTGCCCTAATACTTAGCTGATACTGTCCACGCGATTGCCAGTAAGTGAATTCCCTCATTTACTCATGCTAATGATAAAACGACGTGTTAGACATCGGTAGATACGATTTATCGATCGATACCTAACGTGTAATCAAATCATGTATTGTAAGGTGCGAGACATTACCCTATTAACGTTAAGTCACGTATTCTGGATGCATTTAACTTTTGCTGAAGGCCTATCGTCGAACTGTAGATATTTTTATATACCGGGAGGTGAAGTACAAACGTGGCAATGGGGCGGAACCAGTGATGTGAAGTCCTCATTGACGCGACTAGCTGGTGTAGCGGGAGTGTGCCGGATCTGAGGCTAGCTTGACTAAATAACGCTTCAATTCATCCGCTTGAAAGTTTCTAGCCTTAATTTTAAACTAGAGTTGTGAATCTAACTTCAATTTATTGTGTTAGGGGTCGTTTTTTAGACCAAACCCACACTTCTCCTGTAAACAGTTATAGTAGTGTCGAAAGGCGCAACCCAAGTTCATTTTATTCGATACCCTAGTTACGTCAATGTCTACATGAATGTATCTGTCAAATTCCTAACCTTTTATACCTAGATACATTCGTCTACATACTTGGCCATGCTTGGACAAGTATTGCTATCATATTTCGAGCTTTTTAGGATGGTTTCAGTTAAACTTGGCCACTTGCCCTATATGCCAAGAAATAAAAAGTTTGACGGATAAGTACTGTGTTGCTGTGATTTGTTTTCATGACAAAATTGTTAAGAATAATATGTTTGGCAAAACGAAGTACTCGGAATGTTGTGAAATAGTTGTTTTAAAATTAGATATTTTGAATGTAAAAGGAGTTTTAAAATACTTTGCGCACCGAATGAAGATTGCTTTTGTCTTGACCTATTAATAAATAATAGTAGGTGTTTCCTGTTGTAAAAATATATCTTCTTGATTTGACTTTACTTTCTTTAAACTCTTCTAAAGTAATAGTTAAAAACGGATCAAGACAAAATCAATATTTTAAAATAATAAACTAAAAAGAAAGTATTGATTGAGAATGTATAAATGTTGAGTATCATGTGATTGATTAACATATCTGTTGCATATAAAATCGCTTGTTATTTGCTCGTTGTAAACGTAACTATTGACCCAAACCCATATTTCCTATGTTATGTGACAATACAAGTGCTTCAAGTGTGAGTATTTACGGTGGAAAATGTACGTTCACTCACAAAACTACGTATTTTTAGAAGTAAACTAAATCAATTACCAATTTAAATGACTTTTTTTTCAAAGTTTCTCCCACATTTTGGTTTATCTTTTTTTCAATAGCTCTCTTCCCTTTTTTTCTTTTTAATACAATTTTTTGCCAACACTAGGTATTTCTCCTGTGTCCTGGGTACGTTTACAAATATTGAAACTCACATACACAAACAAAACAAAGTAGAAAAGCAAGCCAAGCCCCTTTATGTAGTAACTTATTTTTGATACGACTGCAGCTCTGCACAGTCAGCTATATTTACCCGACCGACTGCGGCGAAGCCCAAAAGGAGGGTTATTTGCTCAAGACCTGCGACACTGGTCAATCTATCAAAACTGACACGGTCATTCTGTGGATAAGTTATCATTAATTTCGAACAGAGGTCCCGGTTCCGGTAGCCATCCGTAAATCTTTGACAGTCCTTATGGGTAGCCAGATCCCTAGCCTTACTATAAGGTATCGTGTAGCAGTGCCGCCATGTAAGTTGCATCTGGTTAAGCTGGAAGCTGACCCCAACATAGCTGAGAAAAGGCCACTGTTGATGGTGAAGACTGATAATGGTAATATTTATTCACTTAACATATAGATACGGGAGAAAACTACATTTTTCTACCGCATAAATGGTCACACATGAAACACGAATAATTTTCCATCTATTACGTAAATGATTTGAGTATAGTTTGGCTAGAAATGTAACAGTTGGTTCTTTGAGTCGTCACATGGACATCTGTAGAGATAATATCGAGGGATGGAAAACATTCCATGTCTTGAGATTTCAATGTAAATACCATCTACTCTTTTGACAAGAGATATGATTAAGTTTAGTCATTATTTTGAGAATTGAAATATCTAGATAAAAAAAGATCCAAGCAGTTTTAATTACCGTTGGCATTTATCATCTCTTGATTATATCCTTGCAGTTGTCCATTATTTTTCAATGAAGGCAGTACTAAAGTTATATACGGCCGTGCCGCTTTATTGATCGACTACCGTGCCCCCAGATGTAGATTTTTTTACTACAAGCCTTGGCCTGATAATAGTGCTATATTGTCTAAAAATATCAAGTTATATCATGTCTTGACAAACACTTACGATTTATTTTATATTTTTAAAATCAGTATATCCTTTTTTTTACGTTACATACTCATAATTCCTATCTATGGTGCTTGAATACGTTAGGCCTCATGGTATAACTTGATAGATGATTGTCTATATGTTTTGCTCCGTTGTAGTGAAACCTCTATTTATCGCCTATCTGATACTAATTGTGGAAATATCTCTGCTATTTATTTAATAACTCAGGACTATGACGTATCTAATAGGCAGTGACTTGACTTTAATTAAAGTGAGCAGGAGCAAAGCTCTTTGCTAGTTTTAAACTCGAGTTTGTCTTTGTCTCACATTTTCCTGCGTTCCTACGGAAAATTAGTACTAACACGGCTTATTTTGTGATTTATGGTAAATTGTGTGATAATTTGTTTAGTTTAATTTACCGCAGGAATGCAGATTTGTGATTTTATTAATGACGACTGCCAGTCGCACCCAGGGCTGGTGAGATAAATCTCTGTACACAGATATTTACTGCTACCACTAATATTGTAATTTATTTTTAAACAAAAAAAAACATTGTCATCTCTTAAAAATCGTAAAAAACTCTTTTTTTATGTATTGATAATGAATAAAAATAGTAAAACTACTTAAAGACTATGTAACTATGTAAGTTTTGCAAGTCAGTACATTATAATATTTTTTCATTTCTTTTGTATGGGATTTTATTTATTATGTTGTGATAGTATATGCATCTATCTAGTGTTTGTGTTACTGTGACGCACGGTTAGACGCCTCACATCCTGAGGTGAAAAAGACACGCGTCACCGATGTTTCATTCCAGAATGGAAATGCACTGGAATGCAACATAGAACGGCCGCTCTGCGTGCGTAAATTTTTCGTTTTTAATTTATTAACCACGATATTATAATGTCTGCGAAAAAATAAATAAATGTGACCCGAATCTGTTTTGTGGTTTAATATCTGCTCATCTGGTGCTAGGTTCCGACTTGCTTTTAACCTTGATCCCTAGGGTATGAAGGATTGACAAATATTCGCTTTTATTTCAAGTTAATAACGTTAATATTGATTTCTTTTATCGTAAATTGTGGGAACTATCGTGGGTTGTTATGAATGAAAGTAAACAACGAAATCACTCGAGTATTTGCTTAAGATGAAGTCCACAACAGTTACGTATTTAGGTGCTAGTTACACTTACGTAAAAAAATTGTTTCAGTACCTGAAGATTGTCTTGTTTGAAATAAAATTACAAGTGACATTTGGGTTCATGTTGTTTATGTTGATGCTTGTGTGAATATCCGAGTGCAGTGACCACGCCCCCACGCCTCGGCGACTGCGACCCTCCCGAGGTAACTATGTATACTGTAGTTTACAACATTATTTAGATAGCGCTTATTAATTATACTTAATAAAAACAAAACGAATCGGCCCTCTGTATCAGAGTGGCTGCTGCGCCGATGTTTAATCGTACTGAACAAAATCTCTCTTACTATAATTATTATTATACGTTTTTTTAATAATTGTATTATCGTCGAGATTGTAACCGCGTTCGAATGAATTAGTTTTTGTATAGAAGCGTTGATTAAATGAACAAGTGTCGAATGCTGGTGCGGCGTATTCCCGCTCTAGTTGTCTAGTTAAATGCTTTATTATAAACTTTATTTTAACATCGCACATTATAAGAAATTAATCAAAATTGTTATGATGTTTTATTTTTGGTTTACCCGATCGAAATCACCCGTTTGATGAGTTATTTAGGTACTCACAATATTAAGATTTAGAAACCAACAATGATAGCTCTTTGAAAAGGTAAATAAGACACAAGAAATACTGAAAGTACTTAGTTATATTTAAGAGCAAGTTTGTACTGGTATCATGGAAATGCAAATAAATAGTCACACATAAATACTGGAAGACAACACAAAATACTTCCCTAGTACCAAACATGCACAAGTTACATTACATTACATTAAAAGGTTTTTTTGCAAATTGAATTCAGTTAATTTGCTTATTATTCAAGTTGATTTACTAGAAGGGAAGGGGGTTCGTTCCGTAGATAACCCCTGATCACAGGATAGTACATGTTATTATATGGGAAAACAATTAAAAAAAAAAACAAATATAAAAATATAATTTCATGATAGCTTTTTGTAGGTAAGTACCTATACATATTTTCAATTTATAATTATGGCAAAGAATAATAACTTTATTTTCAGAATCACTGAAAATCGAAAATAGCACGCTTGTGTCTCAACTTAGAGTTGAAATTTTTATTTATTTACTATTATGCTACATCTATACAAAACAAACTAATAATCTTAAGGCCAACTTGCACCACAAATCACTAATCAAGTTTAACACTAAACGAATTAAAACGTGCTGTTTTCTGTCAAGCGTTTGAAGATGGCAACTGATAGGTTTAGTATTAAATGGACGATTTGTGGTGTAATTGAGCCTTTATCTACCTCCACACCCGAATATTTGTGCAATCCTAATTAGAAATAATAAATAAATAAGTTATCAAATATCACAGCACAATTCTAGTGATTGTCTTAGTACACACGGCGGCACATCAAACTATACATTTCCAGTATAACATGGCCTCGCTTTGTATAGTTTTAATGTAATGAGAAATGAGAGATCCGCATAAACTGGTTTTGTATAACTTGATGGGATGCCGGTCGTACCCGGTACCGTTTCCACCGCAAATCTCTGAATGCGTTAAACGTCTCAAATCTATAACGACTGTTCAAATGATTAATAAAACTAATTAATTCATAATTAATAAATAATAGTCAGTATTAATTCATTATTAACAAGAACAAAGTAAACAACGTTGTTTCTGTCAAACCTTTGAAGAAGACAGAGTCGGAACGATTTTTTAAAATGTGTGTAGCGCTGAACGTGTGTGGTGGTGCAAACGGCCTTTAATGTGAAGAAATATAAAAAAAATGGTCAAGTCTAGATTTTTTCACCAATTTTTAAATCATTACTTACGTATTTCCTGTAAATGCTTTATCGTGTTATGTTCGTTTTTTTTGCATGAGTTGAGATTATTATCTTATTACGTAAATAATATGCGAGCAAAAGAAACGAATCGATTTTTATTAACACCATTAAGCTAATCACGAAAAAAACAGTTATTGATTTAATAGACGATATGTTTAACTGAGGTTCGTCAATGACTGGAAGCACCAGTGTGTTCTGTTGTCAATGTAATCTAAACTTTAATACATCATGTCAAGTTCTGTAATCATACATGTCAATAGTCCTGCATCTTGTTTACCACAAGCGCTCGCCTAACGAATCATGTTACATAATAAAAACATAGTTTATGTTAATACATATAAACTCAATTAGCATTAGTTGTTGTCTTTGGTTTATTTAATTTAGCTATACAACTGTCATGGCCCTATTACTTGAGCACTTATCTGACATAATATCTTGTCCAGGGTTGCCAACTGTACAAAAAAAATCCTCGTACTTAAGCAGCTAAAAACCTCGTATTTTGACTTTCAAACCTCGTACATTTATAATGCATCGAAAACGTCCTAAAACCAAAATTAATGCATAATTCACTACTAAATTTAGAACTTTTTACGCATTGAAATAAAGTATTGCAAGTTTCTTACAAAAAACAAACATCACTTTGTGTTGAAATGAAACAAACCATATTTATTAAAAAAATTACAACAAATGGAACACGTAAGGAACAGCAAAGAAATAAAGTAGAAATTTGTGTTAGGATAGACAATCATCGCGTAAATGCGGCAATGAAATTTTGGTGTAAGAAGTTCTTACAAGTTCTGATGGATGGCACTAGTTTTTACTATAATATATTATGTATTGATGCGAAATATTCGTATGGAAGTTCTATATTATCAAAATCTCGTACATAATTGTACGAGGTTGATAGTGTCCTCGTACCTCGTACGGAAGACCACGAATCTCGTATTTGTACGAGGAACCTCGTACGTTTGGCAACCCTGATCTTGTCTCCCAAGTATACAATGTCTTATAAGACGTTTAATTCTAAGCAAGTCGCGTGAGGAACTCATGATTAACGGCAACGGTACAATCCAAAATCAGTCGGCTAACCCGGTAAAAAAGACTGGTTTATAAAAGCACTTAAACTGCTAAGATATCGCTAATAAAACGCTCGACTAATACTTAACAACGTCTAATAGGTCAATGTATTTAAACACTTACCCCACCAGCCAATAGGCCATATAATCATAATAGGAAATCGGACTGACTCAAAAAAGTATGATTCTGTTTACCCCGTCAGTTAGATTATTGAAAAATATTGGATACAAATGTTTTTTTGTTTTATCAAATTAATAAAAATTGACGAAGATAAAACGCGTCAAAGATCATAAGGGGGCTTGTGATGTCGTCACTTGTAGGTAAAAAATGTAGTATTATGTGACGTCACACGAGTTTTCGAAGCACTCGTCTTCATTTTTTGTTTACGTGGCAAAAGAAAAAATATGTGTTTAATATTTTTTTCTATCTGACGGACTAATCAGATTTTTTTGTCCGATCCCCTATTATGTATTTTTTTGAACTTTTCATGAGCGAGAAACCATTCGAAACTATTCGATTGCTGGATCGCTTGGAAGCGACTACCTAGCATCGGAGGAGAGACAATGTCTTAGGGTGGTCTAAAACCGGTTTTAGGAGTCCCAAAAATCATCTCGAAGGCGAAGAATTAATATAAATGACTCCTGTACAAACTGCTATGTTTCCGTGAGTGTATAGGGCCACTGTAACCGCCTGCCAGCAGGGGTGTACAAACAATTGGAAGAAAACATTCCTATAACAACATTATTTACAATTTAAAATGCACCACGACATTATTTACACTAAATTCTATAATACAGGGTTAAACGCGGATAGACCAGTGTAGAAGTTTTTCGTTCAAGCCTTACATTTGAGAAAACGACGTACGTACACGGTCAAAATGTATGGAACAGGTGTTTTCTCATGGAAGCAAATTTACGCTTTAATGCCCCTGACACCGTGTATATAATAAAAATAAAAATTATAATTAAGGTCATATTTTCGATCAAAATGCTCGTTTAATTTCCGAAACCCAGATTTAGCCTGGATTAAGTACAAAAATGGCCTGGCGCTGTTACCGTCTTCGGTGGGAGTCGTCATCACAGCATGTCGTCTTCAAATCCTTCTCCAGTAAGTATTTGCGGGTCGCCGATGGCGGGGACCATGTGGGAATACTCGCTCGTCGCCCAGAGGTATAGGTTTAGCGTCCGTTCCGTACACTGGGCTATGAACCTGAAAGGGAGAGGTATAAGTAAAATGAAGTTTTTTGTTGGAAATTAGTAAATTATGAGATATTAGAAGCAGTATCGTCTCGCTACACACATCACGAGGCGAAAATTATTTTTAACCGTTTTTTACCGCAACGGGAATGCAGTTGTTATCCTGCCTAGTTACAACAATTTTAGATTCGTTTATATATCTGCGGTGTCTTGAATTCGATTTCAGCAAACAAATATAAAAAATGCCGGGTGGTGGCGCAGGCAGCTCCTGGAAGATCTCAGGGGAACCCTTTGTCCATTAGTGGGACAGTATAAAGATAATGAATTATAAGGTATTTGTTCAGTAGTCAAAGAAAAGTCTGGAAGAAGACGTTCTGCGTGACCCCAAATAAATTAGGATAAGTGTTCGAGAAGGATGATGATTTGACGTGATCAGTGAATAGGTTGACACATTAAATGTAGGTAGATTTAATCATGTGCCTATGCCAGCCAACAGCTGTCAACAATATTATGATAATTCGTCTAACAATGCAGTTATTGTGATGTCGATAAGAAATAGACCCAGTCATACAATCATGATAAACAAATATGAGAGAGTCAGCTAGCTGACTTCAAATGGCGCACATTAATCCTCCTACGTATTTACTTGAGCATATAAAAGCAAATTACGATGCAATGTTTGATACACGTATTTGTAATATATTCCGAATGGCCTTTCATTGATTGAAGGCTTATTGTATGTCTTATTATTCTGTTTAATCTTTGAAATACGGACAGATATTATTTATGTAGTTGAGCTGTTTGTAGACAAACTACCGATAAATAATTCAAACTATCCGGCGTGAAATGGCATCGATACACTCACTAAAACATTCTTACCAGACCAAGCGTTTACAGATTGGATGCTACATTTTAAAACAGTCGGCACTTATATTCGATTCGGTACTGGCAGCTGGCAGCATATTTTAATAATATATCCGGGTTACATTAGGCTAGTGCCGATCAGCAAACTACCCAACTAGCCACTTGCTGCCAGGCTGTGTTTAATCATGCCAATCGGAAAAATATAGCACACGAAACGATTTAAATAACGCTGAAGTAGCTCAGGCTAAGAGTCCAAATTACAATGCCGGTCCTTTTTAATTCCGTGTTCTAGAAAATAGTGACACAAAATCCCGTCTCACCTGACAAAAGGTCTGACATCGCCCTCATTGGCAGTTTGTAGATGTTGGTAGTACAGATGACGATGCTGCTTAGCGATGATCACTGGAGGGTAGCCGGCCTGCATCAGTAGCAAGTTCATCAGTAACCGGGACGTGCGGCCGTTACCGTCCACGAAGGGGTGGATATGGACCAGTTTGTAGTGGGCTAGCGCTGCGTATCTGGAATTATGGGAAATAGATGTTAGTCATATTCAAATACGCCTCAGGAATGACCTAGTTTTCCGATCTTTACGGAGCGGCTACATCAACATTATGAAGGCAGGACCGAGCGACGCAAGATGGCCCTTGAGCCGCCATATAGTTAGTGGTGGTTAATATCATATAGCAAAATAAAGCACCGTGCTTAATACACATAACATAAAGCAAATGCTATCATGGCTCTCGCAAGTTGCTATTTGCTTATTGCTTTTACATCGCACTCATGCATGCTGCCACTCACCGCGCTTGCTTTAAGTCACTTGACTTAAAGCAAGCGCGGTGAGTGGCATCATGATATGCCTACGCGTTTAAAAATCACGTGCTTTAATAAAGCTTATAAAGAAGCTAGCTTAAAATATAAAGCATTACGCATTAAGCAAGTGATTGCCTTAAAGCAACTTTAATCACCACTACATATAGTGTATAACGGGCATGGTCGCGATACATTATTTCTAGGGGCTGCTCTGTGTTTCCTTTTCAGTTCAGGGTATTAGTTTTAGTAAGTACAGTAGTGCTAGTAATTGAATGTACAATAAGCTATGTACAAGTTAAAGGAGCTATTTCTCTCATTTACCTGTATCCTTTTCTGTGCCCACAACTGTTTAACACTATGTATGTCAGTTAGTACTTCCTGACTACTGTCCTATGTAGCTGGATGCGACAGTATGTTCATACCATGACAACAACTACACAGGTGTTAGAACCAATTTGCTATAAGTCATTTTATGATCATAGTGATAACAAGTCATTACTAACATAGTAATATTCATCATCATCATCATCATCATTCTCCTGCTCTTATCCCAATTTATTTGGGGTCAGCGCAACATGTCTTCTTCTTCCATACTTCTCTATTACATAGTAACACTAAATAGCCAAAAAATAATAAAAAATAATAATAAAATAATAATATAAAAAAAAATATATATATAATAATAGAAAATATGTAAAAAATTGTATTTATGTAGTCTTGGAAAAGAAAGTGATACTGTGCAAGCTCAGTAACCCACAACACTTTTACTTTCTATTTGTTCACTGATGACTATCCTGTTATTAAATACGAAGCAAAATAATTGCTGGGATTCTAAATGACTATAAATAAATACATTGTTGGTCTAGCAGCATAAACCATCAGATTTAAGCATTGGTTCAGAGGTTGATGAAAGTGTTTGACCATCGGGAATATTTCAGTAGTACTCCAGAGTTGCCATCTCGGGACCCTGGATGAGGCTGACTCAGGAATGTAGAGATTGGTATTGTTGGATTGGAAAAGAAAAGCTTTTACCTGGTAGTGGGTGAGTTCAGTCTGTGGATGAAGTGCTTAGAGACCAGTCTTGATTTGTACCAGGTTGATAGCAGTATGCTTGCAACATACTACTGGGACTTACATTTAATGAAACAAGCAAATGTGAGGCTCACTCGTAAGTAGGCTGTATACACTTTTGCCTGATCCTTCAGAGACCACAGGTTTAATGTTATTGTAACACAAAATTGTTTACCTTACAGGATGCAGGTCCAAAGCATCTTCAGAATTCAACCATTCCAGAAACTGAATCGTTAGCTTTTGTATTTCAGACGGTCCTGGTGGGATGTGACCACCAACGTAAACTTGTGTTCTACGAAACTGACCTCCTTCAATGGGGTCCACATGACCCAACACTCGTTTATGAATCTCTAGTATATCATTCATTGTGATGGCCCGTAACCGGTACAATAATGTGGAGTTAATGTACTTCATTGCTGCGTCTAAACCTAAGATTTCATTATGCTCATCTATACTTTTTCCTGAAACTGCTATTCTAGTTTCTAAGACACTTCTGGTCTGTTGTAATGTCATAGTGTTCCCTTCTATAGCAACTGTGTGGTAGATATGTTGGAAGTATGCTTCTTTCTTTGCTCTTCTTAAAGCTGAGTTACTCTCAGGTATTGATGACAATGCATCCCTCTTATCATCTATTTTTCGCAACATCTCTCGGTCTAAGTTCTCCACAATGCTGGCGGTGCGTTGTCTATTCTCTAAGGCACCACTGTGCTCTGGATAATTAGTTAAAGCTAAGGTATACAGCTGGTCAGCCCTGACCACATCCTTTTTGGTGTCTTCCAAAAACTCTCCATAGTGGTTGAGAATATCAGCGTGTTTCGGTGATAGCGCGAATGCATGTTGAAACAATTTGAGTGCTTTCTCATCTTTGCCTACTTTTTTCATTTCCAACGCAGCGTTCAGGGAAACGACTGCTTCCGCATCGCGAGTTTTATCGAGCGATCTCAGCGGGGGTGGATCCGGATTTTGCTCAGAAATAGGTTCTAAATAGTTACCGTACAAACCATCTGGTATGGGCGAAAATGGCTTCGCGAATTTCACTTCGTAATTTACCAATTTGTGCAATGATATCACAACAGCGAACGTACACACCACGCTTGATAATATTAGCACAGCTTTACATCGATCTACGATCATTTTTGTGTTAATTTTCCATTTACAATTGCACTTCATGTTTTCAGTTTCGTTCGTCGTCCTACCTATAAGCAACATGATTGCGACGTTCACTGAAGCATATGTTCTCCGATAAAATCTTTCTAATGACTGTAAAAGTTTTAGATTTCATCGTGTATTGCAATTGTATTACTAAACTCTAATAAAATAAAACCACGTAAGGTCACTATTGACATTTTAGCTTGGTATTTTGGCAGAATGTGTCAAACAAACAGTGTCAAACTGACAAGTAATTAGGTGTTGCTACAGTAGACTCACAATTTTAATCGTTTGTGGTATAATGCCAGAATCTACAAAATATACTTAGTTGACGATAATTATAAAATAAACTTGAAGTAGTAGTAAAAAATAATATGTTTTCCCAATTTAATAATATTCGTGTTGGTATTTCAACACGAATATTATTAAATTACATAAATTAATAATTACAAAAATGTATTTCATATTACTTTCGTTTAAGAGTTTAATTCAGGGCAACACAAATATTAATGTCAATATATCAGTGATAGTTTTCAGAAATGCGTTTCGTTCTACGCATTTCATAATACCACGCCTGTTAAACTTGAAAGTTTAAACAGAAGTGTAGCTATTAGTACACTCGTACACACGCCAGTTATGTTTAAGTCCCATGTAACAGGGGGCAGCTTATTGCCATCAACCGACACCGAACCGACACAAATCCAGGCTCCGTGCCTGCTACTGAGATTTTCTCACTAGAAAAACCCAATAACACTTTGCCAGACCCGGGAATCGGACCCAGGAAGTCATATTCAGTGTGTGTGTGGCTAATGTTCGCTAGCAGAGCATTTGCAGAATAATAGGGATATTTACCGACTTAAAAATATGATTATAATTAGTCCGTCTGTTAGACTATCGAAAAATATTGGGTTCGTATTTTTGGTTTTATCAAAATCAATAAAAATTGACGAAGATAAAACTCGTCAAAGATTTGAGTGGGAGGTTGTGACGTCACTCACCGGTAAAATAAAATATGTCATACTGATGTCTTGGAAAATGACGTCACACGAGTTTTCATAGCATAGCAGCGTCTTCATTGTTTGTTTACGTGAAAAAATAAAAAATACGTGTCCAATATTTTTTGGAAATCTATTTGACGGACTAGGTAATCAGATTTTTTTTTGTTAACTACCTTAATATCCTATTCTTAAACTAGCTACATACTGCAATGGTTAAATCATACGCCAAACCAAATTGTTGCACTGGTGTTGGGGTCGCCCCGTAGATAGATTGTGAATTCACAGTTTAGCTTGAATAGTACTCTATGATGTGGGAAATCGAGTAGGTAGGTAGGTAATCTATTTAATTTTCATTCTCACCCTGAATTCATCCACTACTGGGTATAGGTCTCTCTGTGCATATTACCACATTTTGTGTCAGCTTCATCGTAATATCTTATGCCCATCTGATCTCCAAATCGAGAAGACTTTTTACTTAATTTAATATTATGAATTCATGACTTAGTGCCGCACTCAGATAGCTTTAATGATTACTTAGACCATTAATGTCTCGAGTACCGCACAGTTAGATAGTATTTAAGCTTAATGATACTAGCAATACTGGGCGTTTGTCTTCGAAGTTTAAGTAGATAGGATCTTGTTGTAGGTAGGTTTACCACGTGCTACCTCGGTTTGTAAGAATCCTAATTTCGTTTTAGGTAGCTCCGTGTAGGAACATGTCTCTCAAAGGATGAAGATAATAGCATTGCAATTGGTAGCTATCATCAATAATTTCCGCTAATTTACGAAGTTCATGGATAAAGTAAAGGTGTCCAGTTGTTTCATTACATTCTTTTATGTTGTTTGTGATAATAGCCGGTATGGGTAACTGAATCCATATAGCTGAAGTGGCTTTTAATTGAAGGAGTTTAGGAAGGGGAGGTACGAGGTACAAACAATTTCCGACCTGCACCTACCTATACAGAGTTGTAAATACTCGTAAGTAAATAACAAGGCAAGATTTCATAATAGTAATTTATTTTTAATTTTAATACTTTTTTCGTTCTCTCACGTCTCAAATAAATAATAATCCCACGTAGACACTCAGATCATTTACGAATAATAAGTAAACAGTAATCACTAACTTGTATTCACATTAATTGATTAAATACATTTTTTTTTCTAACTAAACTTAGTAATTTTAAAATTATATTACTTAAAATTAGCTAAACAAACCCTCTGCCAATAAGGCATAAGCTGCTTGACGGTTAAAAGTAATCATTTAAACACGTTCAATAACAATTAACTTGGTTAAATGCAATACTTTTAAGCCCAGTTTTCATGAACGCGCGATCCAGTAAAATGGCGATTTTACGATCGCAGCGTCTGTTGCTGACTAGACAATCGAGTCGTCACAATGATAAAACGTAGCGAGCATCGCCGCTAATGGCAAGTTCTGAAGACACATCAAACATTCTTAGAACGTACGTAGCGCTCTGCTACAAGCTACAATCGAATTTGATTCAACACCAAAAACGTCGTAAAAGTTGCGTGCTCGTAACTTCCTGCGTTCAAGGAGCATTTTAACGATTACTTGCGACAAAATGCTTGGCGAGAGTCTATACTACTTATTACTACACTTAGCGCTATACTATGGCAGTATTGCAGGAAATTAGAGAGCATACAACATGAGTTTCATAATATCAAGCAGCTTAGAGATGGGCCCGCTGCCTCCGACGGCTAACCGATGGAACAACGCTGTTAACGTTTGGCAAGATTAATTTGATTAGGTACTGCAATCTATACTGTTAGTTGCTGGCAAGTTAGTGTCAATTTTCCTATAAATTCGAAATTAGAATTTCAACTAACAACCTTGAAAAAGGCTTGTGTTAATAATCTTAATACTATAATCAATCGCTGCGTTTAGTCACGTCCTCTACCTACCTCACTTAATCTAAATACAATTTGGAACGATACTCTCACAAAGTTTCTCTAGGAAAAAAATCGTGCGACCAGCGCCTCACACACCTAAATCCTTGTCGAGTCACTCTTTACGAATTAATACTATGTTTTTAATAGAAGCGTACAATCGTACATTGTGAAAACAGACCTCACAGCCTGAATAGAACTAGGACAGTAATGCATTTATGAAATGGATCCCTAACTTTTATCGGTGGTATCATGCTATGTAAACTCATTTTAGATGTACTAATCCCTAAATACTACAGTCGTGACTGCTACAGTAATTCTTTCAGTTTTTAGATAGACAACAATCACATTTTCATATCAAATGATCAGTATTGAGAAACAAATCTTATCTTATCTCAATATATTACCAAAAACTTTACAAATCCAACTACGTAAAACAGACGTTAACATTTCAATTATTTTTTTAATAAAAAAAAAACTTATGAAATTCAAAACTTTTCTCAGTGGAAGTTTAAAATTTACACAGCATGCCAACGGAACTTTTTAGTGTATTTCTTTCTCCAATAGTTTCAGATGTTTCGATTAACGACACATGGAGTCGACGATGATCATGGTCGAGTATAATGAGCAGCCCAGGGCTATCATAGTGCCCATGGCTATACTGGAGTGGTATGTCCTAAAGGTCTTCAGGATACGAAGGTAGCGGGGACAGTGTGCGAGTTCACCTAGGATTAGGCGACCGACCTGTAACAAGAGAAACACATGATTTAGTAAAGAATCCTCGCGAAAACAATATAAATGGAGTATTTTGACAGTCGATTGGGGAATCTTTCTAGGAAGCAGTTGTGGCTTTCAGTAATAGATGACAAATGCAATCAACATACGAGTATTGTGTTCACGTGTGTAATGTAAGGTACTTAAGTGAAGTACTAAAGATAAGACAAAGATTTTGAAGCTAGAGCCTTGAAATTCAAGAGTGATTGTCAATGTCACGGGTAGAAACATGATTTCTTATAAAACAACGTCATTACTAGAATTTCCCAACAAATTAGAAGAAACCAAAGTTCCAAGAACGCCAATACATTGCAAAATCGAATTATTGCATCACAGTCAATCAATAACATTCTTTACTTATCACGACGTGTGCATATCATTACTTACTACGAACTAAATAATTTCTGCATCGGTGCAGAAAGCACGTGCAACAGTGATTCACATGCCACCTTGCAATGGCGTCGAGTTTCCGTTGTCAAGTGGATTGTTTTAATTTTTTTATGCTATTCTGAGTATTGCTTTATGAAAGTATGTCAGTTAGACTCTGGTGAAGCAAAGTGTTGGTGTTAGAGGCATCCTTAAACTTTGATTTTTCTACATTGATTCGTACTAATTAGTGAATAAATCACCTAAGTGAAGGGGTTCTTTAATTTATGACAATGACATGCCGAGTTTTTTGTTTGTCGTTTGTGAAAATATTAGAATTATTCTCATTGATCTCGTCCTAAGACAACAATAAAAATAAGATTCACAGAACAAATCTATCCTGATTAACTACTGCTACTTTGACTACCTACTTTAAAAAAATACCAGCAGAGATACTCTCGTTTTGCCCTAGGTAGGTTATAGAGTAAAACTGAAAGACACAATATTTTTTTTTAGCTTGAGAATGTTTCTAATAATAATGATCTTGAATTAGACTATTTAATTGGCATCACGAGAAATGGCGGCCCAGGAGGTCTGTGCAACCGCTAAACTATGAACTTTTTGAGAGGCGGTAAGGTTTCACTCTTTGTGATTTTATTTTTATTGCTTCAGTTATCAGTATCAGGTATTATGGTTACATGACAGTAGTATTGTATACTCACTTCTTGTCCGCCACCGGCTGCCTCCTCCATCTGTGTCTTGATATGTTTGGCGCGCAGCATGGGGTGCACGAGTCGCAGGCGCACGTACGACTCGATGCTGAATACGGCTAGCAGCAACGCTAGCTGGAACAAACAGAATAATGACGTTTAATATCAAGTTGAATTTGGAACTAAGAGACAATTTGTTTTATTTTTGTTGCGAATGGCATCTCGTAGTTCAACATAAGAGGTTGTCTGCTACTGAACTTTACTGTGGGTTCCTTGAGTATAAAGCCTCCAGCCAGCGCGAGGTAATTTAAATAAATGCCCAGCTTTATAAATGGATCAACATCTTCCCAATGTTTTTTTTTCCGTATGACTACAAAAAGCACACAAGTAAACAAATTGGATTGCCTTCTTGACCTAACCTGTCACGTTATCAATTAAATGATTAACAATCGCTTTTATAACAGTTATTTCCTTTCATCCGGTTCCGATATAATAAAATGGCTGTTAATTTTAATCTGTTCTTTATCCAGAATGAGTTCAAGTGAGTTAATCCGACCTTTAGATACAACCTTGCGTTTACTTAAGATTACACAGTATCTTGTATGGAATATAAAAAATAAAGTAAGTATTGATTTGATACAAAGAATCAAGGTTTTTTTTACAGTCTCCCTGCAGTTTATTTGCAATTAAGGTGGAAGCTCACATCTGGCCCGCGAAATTCTAATTTTCTTACGTTTTTGGCAATTTGCAGGCCAGTGCTTGGTTGTATGTTTATGAAAATTTGATTTGCGACTGTAAGACGTATGAAGTTACCGAATTATAACCATCAAAATTACTAACTACTAAAGAACGACGACTAAATTACTAAAGAATGACTTTTACATGCAAAAATCAATCTTGACATGAAAATGAACTTGGAGGGTTGTATTGATAATTTTGATGGTTATAATTCGGTAACTTCATACGTCTTACAGTCGCAAATCAAATTTTCATAAACATACAACCAAGCACTGGCCTGCAAATTGCCAAAAACGTAAGAAAATTAGAATTTCGCGGGCCAGATGTGAGCTTCCACCTTAATCATTATTGAGGTTCTACATATCGCGATTTCGAATCGTAGGTATACCTTATAGTGTAAGCTTTTAAAATAATACTAATAGTTGCAATGCCTAATAATCTCTGGTGCATTCTTAATTTAAATACACTTCTATTGCTAATCAGGTACCGTACATAACAAAATCAAAACTGACCGATGAGAAGCATCATTAATCATTATGGATCTGACAATAAATTGGCGAAGGCCATATTAGAGGAGTACAAAATATAATATGTTTGCTCAACCACCCTGACATTTTGAAGAATAATGCATTTACGAGTATTAAACATAGCACTTACGTCACATGGAAGGACATCATTGCCAATTTTCGTGCATTTTTTATTATTAAGTTTGTACCGCTGTTTAAAATCTTAATCATCATTAATCAAAGTTATTCGGTCAATAAAGTTTAATTAGATAAGGCAGGTCATTAACTGTCTACACATAATAATGAAAAATAACACTGTGTGAATAATACCTGCATTAAAAATAATACATTCCAATGACGTATATAAAGAATACGTACTTAGTTATATTTTTTGAACTATTAATAGAACTGAAACAGACTTGTCACATAGATGGCTTGCTAGTTACTAAGGGCCTATTTCACCAATTAAATTGAACGAGATCAACACAAACCACGAGATCAAACCAAAACAAAGCCAAACCGCGTTCGATATTGATAAAAACAGATTGTCAATAATCTGTAACAATTAGGGACGGCTCATGAACAATTAAGATGTACCTATCTAATCACGATCAGTTTAATGTGAAGGCCCTTATAACAAAAAAATACAATAATTATGTACATTGAGATGTACACTCTCGAGCTAAAATTACACAAATGTAACAACCCCGTTAATTAAAATAGACAATATATTAATTCCAGTGCCCAATAAATCGACCGATCGATCGAAGGTGTGAAGTAAGACCCTCAGATAACAGGACGTATTTATTGTGTCTCGAACATAATTGATTCATCGTTCAAGCAGAAAGGCATAACTCCTAAAGTAGCTGATTGAGTTTGATATAAAGTTAATTGTAATGGGCAAAGGGGAAGAAATTCCGTAGTTAAGTGCTAGTAAAACAAGTGTTCGGGTTACTGTAAGTAATATTTGTTCATTAGAGGCTGAAGTTACATTTTATAGCTTCAGCTTGGATTGGATAGGATGGTTTTTGTCGTTTTTAAACTCTGTATCAGTTCTCAGATCTTGAAGCTATTAATATAGGCAGTTATTTTCTGAGGATATTCAGGGGAAGTTAAATTGAACAGTGCCAACTTTAGGTTGTAACTTCGATGTTTTTGCTAAGGTAGTCACAGTAAAAGTGAAACATTTTTACTCCTTAATTGTGCAAATTTTCAATGATCAGCAGGGCTATTGCGTATCTTTCAAATGACAGTGGCTAACCTATTGTGCCTATCAATTGCTGTCAAATGGTTCCATTTTGTACTAAACCATAACCAATTTGACAGTTAATCCATAGACAATATGATAGCCACTGTCATTTAAAAGATACGCAATAGCCCTGCAGAACATAATAATTTCAAATAATGTCAATGACAGTCAGCCGAGCATAAGCTACACTTTACTTATTGGCGCCATTTAATATATGACCACGTTTTATTTACTAAGTTATTATATGGTTATAGTTTATTGCAAACCTGCGACCTTTTGCATATGTACTTATGTTTACAGCACTTAGTAGTAACTCAGTCAAGTGTGTATTTGGTCATTTGTTTGCACAGGCTGATATATAATGGAGGACCGTTTATCATGCATCGTTTTATACCTACCTGTGTGAGGAAAGCGTCTGGCTTTGTTAGCAAGTATTTTGTAACTCTATGGTTCACTGACATATGTGTCAATATGGGCTCAAATAAACTTATCAGTTGTCGGCAGCTATAGTCCTATATTTCTGGCGCAAACCTGGCAAGAATAGACCAACTCGCTTTCAATTGCGTATTTTGGTTTAGCACTAAAAAAACGAAGTAAAGAATTCAATTACATCACGAACTTTCTTGGAGTGAATTTCTCCAATCAAACTAATCGCAATTCGCACTTAAAACTGCGTCCAGGTTGTCATTGTCACCATAGGCTCTAGTATCACTTTCTAAGTGTCTTGATTGCAATCAATTTCGCTATTAATGTTTTTGAACTCAAAGTTGAGGTTTCGATGCTTACCTGTACCCAGGAGGTATGCTCGAACTGTGTGAGGCACTGCGTCCTGTAGTAGGCGAGCAGGGCCAGTAGACTGATCACAGCGTTGAAGGCGTAGTACACGGGGAACAGCACTGTCTGGACGCGGCCGAACTCGTGCCGGGGCAGGTTGAAGTACAGCACTATACCTGGGGGAGGAGATAGTCTGTGGTTAGTTAACAGCTAGACCAATATGTAGGAAAAGGTATAGTATAAGGGTGCCCTTCCACCAGAGATGTGCTATGCTACGTTGCTATGGATGCGTTTGATAACCAATAATCATATTCATTGGTGCACATAGCTTAGCACTGGTGGAAACGGATTCAATTAAGATATGTTTTTTATGATGCGTGCTATGGATGCGTGCCATGGATGCCTGCTATGAATGCGTGATGTGTAGAACAAAGTACCTACCTACAGCGCAGCTACTTTTCCGAGGCGCATCTTCATAGCACATCTTACTCGTACCGCTACATAGCTTAGTATCAGTGGAAACGATCACACAGTTTCACAATTCACAGCTTTTACACCTTCTCGGCATAGCTGCATACCACATCTCAGGTGGAAAGCCTCAAGCAGTTGTAGAAGACGGCTCATCAAACACGCTTGCAAAGACTAATGAAAATTCTGTGTGCAAACCAAATAGGTACGGCAAGGAAAATCCCGATCTACCGAACTGGTTGAAGCCATATTTAAAACGTAGGAGTAAATATACGTAAGCCGTAAACTATTCCAGTCTTCCACTAAACGTGTGGCTTATATGTTTGACGTAGCACATGAAAGTGCTCGTAAACAAGCCCTCACTCACTCGATCTATTAACGTCAATAAATATGGAGTACCTTTACACGCTGTATACGCATGTCACGGTCCTGCGTCCCTAATACATACTTACCTATATTATATAACGACACGACCAGACATTGTACAAATGTCTGGCGTCCCCACAAATATTTGCTCCTATGTGGCTGAACCTTTGTGCGCGGCCCTGACTGAGGTTGACGATCCCCTACGTTATTATGGTACCCTAGTAGCTGATGAACTTGATGGATATATGACTTGTGACTTTGAGGTGAATGATCGTTTCAGGGTCATTTTATGTTAGTTTTATCAACCTTAAAGAGGTTATTAGTAACCTATACAGGGTGTAAATTAACCCTTCACAACTTACGTCAACCAAGCAATTTTTCGTCAATTTTTTGCTGGGAAATGACTTTTTTTTTGGGGTCAAAAATAACATTTTACGGTAAAACTCAATGTAGCACTCTTAAAACAATGTGCTAACTTAGTAGATGCTTTGAATAGTATACGAGTCATGGAGGTAATTTAAGCAAAGTTATAACCTGAAAAACTAGTATTTACAAAAACAGCTGTGCAAAACTTGGAACTTTGACCCCCAATATCTCCGTAACTATAGGGGGTTCTCAGGTATAGTCTAGAACCAAAAAAATATCGCAGTGGTGGTCACAAGTCACAAGTGCCCTTCGGTTGCGTTAAGGGTACTCTTACACCCTTTATACCTAATTATTTTGTCATGATTTTAGTTGTGGTGTTTTTCAACGTTTGCATAAGTAGCTTTTTCGCGTTCTAAATATTAAACAAGACGTAGCAACGAAGAAAATGGTCTACGATTAATTTCATTTAAATTTTAATGTTCTCTTTACTTTGAATTCACTTTACGCAACATTTTTAGCTAGCTATGTCAATATATTCTCCATTAATAATAGTTTAGTCTTTTAAAGGAACAAATCAGTAAGGTCATTTCAATTTCAAAATTTCGTGTCGACCGGAACGCGCTATGCCCGCGAAATCGTGCACCGGTCGGTTACCGCTCCAAATAAATTGTTCCACCACAATTCACAGAGGATGTTGATGGTTTCGTTATATATAGTCCAACTGTTCTGTTTTAAACATGCTTAACTGTTTATTGAAACATTTCATCAAATATCGCCAGTCTCCCTATGATTTTATGAAATTATATTCATATGATTAAATATCTCGTAATTACAATTTTTAAGGGGAACGAGGAATGTGTGTTTTTAATTGATAGGTTAATTTTAGATGGGACCTTAATTTACTTAAGTACAAGACTTACAAAAAAAAGAGGATATTCTCAAGGAGTCTTTTATTGAACGTGGAAAACCGATATTCAGAAATGATGTCGAGAACATGAGATTGTCGTGAACGTGAATTTATTCATGATTCAATAATGGTCATCTACATAAGCTCATGGCTTAAAACTATCCAATCAACGATTATGGTGCACAAGTTATTAAAACCAGAAAAATGGCCAATAAACAAAGATTTGTTCAGCGTAATCAAAATACGTCACATTACTTAGGCATTTTAAATGCTGAAAACGTAAACTTAAATTTTACTATGAATTCCTTCGAAAAAACCTTGTAGGATACTTTTTCAAACTGGCTTTTGTAAAGTGTCAATAGCTGTTATTTTTAAGTGCCATTGTGCAACGTTAACCATGGCATGCATTATGCCTGTTTTTTTCGGGCGTTAAGCATGGCGATAAAAATAAAATCTTATTAAAGAAATCTTGAAATTCTGTTCCGAATACCGCTCGAATTTTGATATCAACATAACAATCATTTACACACTTGTTATAAGGAACCCTAAAAATCACGGTACTTTAAGACTCAAGTCACGCGATTCCCAATTAGTTCTCATTACGCAATTACTTCATTCTTTATTGTAATACTCTGCAAAGAATGTTTCTTGTAACCAAAACTAAATTAATTTATGAAAAAAAAAACGTAAAATCAACGTATTATCGACTTTAACACTACACAAGTAGGTTTTAAATTTCATTTACTAATTGTCGGGTCCATTAAAATTCTTGTATTTCGACCGTTAAAAGCATCATTTCTGAATTAACTGTGTAGACTTGACAGGGGGATTCCGCCCAACGGATCTGAGATTTTCTGACATTTTGAAGCGGTGTGTCTTTGTAGTGGTCTACTAAGTTCTATTATGTTGCTTAGTTTTTACAATAATTTAACACGAAGACTTAAGACAGACAATGTCTCAAGCTTTTGAAGCTCTAACGTTCTGTAGAACACTTCGTTAAGCTAACGCTTAAACGTCAATATGACGATAACAACTATTTTCACAAAGAAGTTATTGAAAATTTCATGTTAGTGTTATTTGCAATTTGATGAAAAACGTCGTGGAAAGATGTTATTGTCAGTGTACCGGGCCCAGAAATCCTTAAAAGGACAAAGTATATGAAAACATTCGTCTCTGTCTGTAGCATTTCTGTAGATATATTTTTCATAAGACGGTGTATGATTAAATTAATGATATATAATGATTATAACACACAGTACACAGGAGTTGTTACAGTACTCTGCAATTTGTTAAATTAGAAACCAGAGATTCACTGTTGTAATAATGATTCTAATTACATTTGTTTTATTATGTTCTCACTATGCCTGTCCTTGTTTCCACCTTGAAATCTTTGGGTTAGAAGGTGGTTATTTGGTAAAAAAACATAACATATTATTATGAGACGATAATTACGTACCTATATTGTAATTTAAAAGCTGCTTTTTTTAAACAGATTTACGAATTGTTAATTGATTTACCTACAGTTTACCAAATATATGCGTTTGATACAAAAGTACTTAGAAGTAAAAGACTATATTTCTCTCAAGATTCAAAATGTTTGTAAGGATGAAATATCAGGAGAGGATGTCCTATGAAGTCCGATCGATTGATTGATTGATAAATATTTGCTGCAATATCATAATTAAGAAACATAGGAATGAAAACAATGGCAAATATGGAACAATAAACTCGGCTGACACGTGTAAGTGTGCATCCGTGGTCGGTGGAATGGCCGATGGGAATAGCGACACTTTACGACTCTCGTGATCTGCTATTTTTATTGTATTTGTTAGTACATAGTAGTTACTTAGTTGTGTAAACTGTAAACATTAATGGTGCTTAATAATTTTACCTACCTATATATCTCAAATAAAAAAAATCTATGGAGTAAAATAAGTGACTGTAATCTAAGTCAATTTAATCAAGAGTCGTGAAGGGTGCATTACCCTCTAAATTCATTCAACTTCATAGGTAGTAAACGATTAAAAATTCTTAAAGAGTTTTCGAACAAAACCTCTTTCCAACAATTACAGAGTTCCGCATTCTTCAAATACAACCTTTTTCATATAAAAAACTACTGTTTCTCAACGACAAGTCGGTTACTTTTTGTTTTGGAACTCGTTCCTTCACGTACGTAATACGCATGCTTGGCAACGTGATAGAGTTCTTCGAAATTTGGACGAACGGGTTTTGGATGCTGATTTTGAAATTAAATAAAGTAAAAAACATGAATTTGTTTTGTGAGAACAATTTGCGATTTGTAATGGACAGTTTTTTGTATTTCTCATTATTTATCTAGACTCTGTTTGAGACCTAGACCTAGAGACTAATAAGTATGACTGATAATGACAGACAAATCTTGGCACTCTTCGTTTTTTTTCAGCTTCAAATGAGTAAGAGCATATTTTTAGAAAACCTAAAATAATTACAAAGTTAAGTAACTTTTGGCAATCGTTGCTGTATTGGCGACATGTACCTAGGTGCACTACAGATTACAGGCATGATATTATAAAGATGATGTTCCAGAACTAAATCTTACCAGAGACAAGAGTCATCCAGACTTGTGCTCCGAAATGCGTGGCGACGGCGACGACGTACAATGCCCTCCATCCGCGGAGATTACTGCTAGACCCAGGCCGGCTCAGCCAGGCCAGGAGGACGACCAGGGCCAGGGCCACGTGAAGAGGCTGCGAGGTCTTGGTGGCGATACTGTGGACAAGAGAGGGAGGAGATAAAGAATAGAGTTTCATAGAGTTTATACACAGACATCCAACTTTTATAGTATATATTGCGCGACAGAAATGGAGGTATGCAGGACGCACCTATGAATGCGTCTCTTTTATACTTTACTGAAGTAGGAGAGGTAGTGGTAGGCCCTCTTGAATGAATAAGTCAAGCGGCATGATATTCTCGCAGCACTGAAGACGTATTTTTTCTGTAGAGAGATAATCTGATAGATAAAGGTTTAATATTACAACTGAGCTATGCTTTGACTTAAATAAAATTATACGAGCAATACTACTACACCGCACTACGTTACCGACCGAAAGTATACAATCGATTTTGACACGTGACACTTGTAATAACAACTGGCAGCATGAAAATTTAATTTGTGTAGGTTGTCAATCCAACATATTTAAAAAAAATATCAAGTCATTTGATACACGTGCGTTAAAAAAGATGATAATAATAGTTATGACGTCCATTGACGGTAATTAAAAAATAAGTGAGTACCTACGTGGTATTTTATTTTATTTAAGTATGCTTTCAAAAGCTTGGGAAATGTTGTTAACCTTTTAATATAAATCGTTTAGTATGTTATCGGATATACCATTCAATTGAAACTGACAGTTGATCCAAATTCACCACTCAAACACGCTATGTACTTGCACCATAAAATTTTATTTTGTACGTGTCATTTATTGCCCTCAAGGCTCATTAATTATTATTAACCGACTTCTTTACTTTTACATTCAATGCAAACGGTACTGTCTTTTTTTTTTTTAAACTTGGATTGGCACAGCCAAGGAGGCTAATCTAAAACTGATTCGAGTTGCAAAACGTGCCAAGTCCTAATTGAGAGGGTAGTGATGTCAGTAGCTTTGGAACAGTATTGTAGCAATGAATTTAAAAATAATATTATACGCACAAGATCTCAAAGGAACAATAATATGAGAAGATTTGTAGTGCCCACTTCTTCTAATAATTATTATGGTCGAAGGTGTAGAAACTTTTTAGTCCCTACTATTTTTAATAACCTCCCAGACGATATAAACAGTTGTATTACAAAAACCGCCTTTAAAAATAAAATACATAAGTACCTCTTTAATGTTTTTTGTCAAAGCCTCACTATAGAGAATAACTAAAAAATAAAATAAAAATGTCTGTTTTTTAAATTTAAGAAATGAAGGAATAGTTTTAATTACATGTATGTGAAAAAGTGTCAATAAAAAAAAATTAAAAATGTTAATAGTAAAAAAAGGAGCTACGTCTGCCAACAAACTGTTTTGCAGTTTGGCGGAGGTAAATATAATGTGTAAAAATTGTTTCTGTGAATAAACACTTTTCAATTTTTCAATTAAAAAAATTTTTTCTTAAATTTAATATTTTGTTTAAGTTAGCCATAGTCAACGTGTGAACGATGTCATTACAGTAGGTATTATATATTTATTTGCGATACCACTTTCGCCAGTAAAATCAAACAATCATGAGTACAAATTTTACGGTTCGTGTGAAAAATGTTTATTTTGCGAATAAATAAATAAGAAAGCGGAGTAGCCTGTGACTTTGAAGTTGAACCAAATAAATACATATTGTATAATAACGAAAACAGCTGATGTTAACAAGTCGTACATATACATGAGCTCCACATATAAGCACCAGCCTGAAATGTAAAACATTGTTGACGGAAAAACGAAAAACGAAAGCATCTTATTTGTCAAAGCAAGCAGCACTTTTCCAGTGATCATGACATGTGACTGATATTTCACCTAGCCGAGTAGGAAACAAAAATGTCTTTTAAACATGTGACATTGTTTAGCCTAGTATTTTGTATTGTAAGTATCTTTATTATTGTTAGACCTAGATTAAAATAATGCAATAAAGAAATCACTTGTCCTCAGTGTGTGTCGGCTTATTATTCATAGGTTTTTAATTTCTATCGGATTAAAAGGGGATTTTTTTTAAAGGATACTGATAAAATTGTAATTAATAAGATTATGTTATTGGTGCCTTCAAGTGCTTATCCTTGAATTATCATCTTTAAAAGTTTTGCACCTATAAAATGTGTTTATACCATTGCGAATGTCACTGGAACAAGAGTTTAATTGCAAACATTAATAAAAAGCAATGCAAAACTTTTGAAATTTACAATTAAAAACGATTAAATAAACTGAACTAACAACAAACTATAAAAAAGGATATCAACAAGTCCTCCAGTCCACGTTCAGATTTAATTCTGTTGGTTTGTGATGATTTTCGATTTTGTTGAACGTCATTACTGTAAGTAGGCTCTTTATGTACTTGTGTTTTATCTTTCGTAAGTAATGTCATCAATACATTTTGTTTGAGTAAACAAAATGTATTGATGGCCTGCCTATGCCTATACCTATCAATTAATTTTTCATAAACATATTTACGTTATAGATTAATAAAGGAAATGTTAACCTTTTCATCATTCTCAAACCAATTAATTTATTTTCCCTTTTGAATTACGTAGGCTGAAAGATATAAATCTGTCTGATTTGTGACAGAAGTATTTTGTACTTCACTGTTTATTTTGCCAATATTCTACGAAAATACCTATTTTTGTTTTGCCATTCGTTCCCTTTTAAGATAAGATAAATCCAAATATTTATTTAGGATGGCAAAACAAAAATATTTATGCGATAAATGTGTGCAGAAATCGCGTGATTTTGGCGATACGCCACGTCACGAGACGGCTGCGTTATTTTTACCAGAAACAATGCGTTACAAAGTAAGTAATAATTATTACATATTTATTTTATATTACCTTTTAAAACAATAATATGTACAATTTTTCTTCAGAAAGTTTGATTAAAAAAAAATCATAACTACTAATCGTTTTTATGTTTAGACTGTTTAAAAAAATCAGCATAAAAATGTTTTAAGAGGTTATTTTCAGGACACAGTGCAACACTTGCATTCATTGCCAAGATCTTGCCGTGGTTTGAGCATAAAATGAAGTAACAAAAGACACATTTGGAAAATAAAAATAGTGTGATTCGCGGAAGCAATTACTATGGTACCCACTAGCAATAATTAACTTAATATAAATGATAATGAGGACATATATTTAAATCAACCGTAATTGGTTGTTTCAGTAAATGTTTTGGATCTAAACTTACTGTCATTTACGGGATATCTTCCTTGATTATTCATTATTATGAGCTCTCTTGTGATAAATCGGGAGCTCATAATTTAATGGATATGGATGGAGAAGGTACCTATGTTTAGTTATAAACCGTGATAGCTTAAGACAGTATATTTTCGAACGTTTACCTTATTCTAAAAACCTATCACGTCAAAACAGGATCCTTCAACTGTATCGCTGCGAAATTACACATTGTAATATCAGCATGACGTTTATTACTAATTTATCTCTTATCGATTAGAAATTGACGGTCGCCGACGTGCCTCCACCCACGTGCGTATTTTTAATTACACACATCAAAAGTGTCTAGGGATCAAGCATTTTTATGCGGATTTCTTGAGATTGAGATGTGGCTTTGTATAAATTTATGATTTTATAAATTTATATGGATCCTTTTAGGTGCATTTCATAATTTGAATCAGGAACTGTGAATAAAATTCGAGTAAAAGATGAAAATCAGCTGTCAATATTTTCCCTATAAAAACATACAACGCATTGAAGACATTATTAGTGCTACTGTTTCCCTACTACTGATTAAAACCAACGTTATTATGGAGCGGCGACGTCATTTAAGCAGGGAAGAAATGCTCAGAGCCGTAGGAATGATAGAAGCTGGTTCCCGGCAACGTACTGTGGCTTTAGCTCTGAATACAAGTCAGAGTGTTATCAGTCGACTTTGGACACGTTACCGAAGCACTGGTACCGTGGCTGAGCGCCATGGAGGATGGTATCGCTGCACCACACGGAGACAAGACCGATACATTCAAATCTTAACTCGAAGAGCTCCAACAATAACCGCCATGATGTTAGCCGTGAGGCTTCATCACTCTTCAGGGAACTTAATTAGCGACCAAACAGTCAGAAACCGCTTGCATGAAGTGAACCTTCATTCCCGAAGACCGCTACGGGTACCACCTATAGCAATGCACAATCGTAGGATTCGATATCAATGGGCTCTTGAACACAGAAATTGGGCAGAAGAACAATGGCGTTTCGTGTGCTTTTCTGATGAGTCTCGTTTTGGTATGAGACCGGATACAAGACGTATACGACACTGGAGAACCCCTGGACGCCAACAGCGATTAAAATCCTGCCAGGAAGTCCATCCTTATAGTGGTGGAACCATCATGGTATGGGCGGGTATTTGGATCGGCGGAAGAACTGAGTTGATTTGGATCAGAGGCAACCTCAACGCTCAAATTTATGCTGAGACGATTGTATCAGACGTCATCGTTCCTCTACAAGTGCAAATCGGTCCCTTATTTCAGTTAATGCATGATAATGCACGACCGCACACCGCAAGAGTTGTAAGACAGACTCTCGCCGCAGCTAACATCAATGTCCTGCCCTGGCCTGCTCAGTCGCCAGACTTGAACCCGATTGAGCATGCATGGGATATGCTACAGAGAAGAGCTCTGCCGAATATGGAGGGTATCCAGTCGCAAGAAGACCTTTTTTTGTTGTTGCAACGAACATGGGCGGCCATTCCACAGCGTGATTTGGATGAACTCATTTTGAGTATGCCAAACCGATGTTCTTGTGTTGTTAGTGTTCGCGGTAGAAACACGGATTATTAATTGTTTAAGTAACCCAATAAAATTTTAAAGAAAACTGTTATTTCAGTCTTTTTTTCGAACTTTAATGTTAGTGGTTCAAATGTCAAAAATCCCTTTATTAGGAAAATGGCAAATTTCTTTATTAATGCAAAGGTGACTTGGTTTATCGTTACTGTGACAAACGAAAACACTTTATTTGATGAATCCTTAAAGAAAATTTTAATTAATATCAATCAGGAGAAAAGTTATTGCAAAAATATATGTTGATCCCTAGACACTTTTGGTGTGTGTAGTTCGCCCATATGTAGAACTCTTAATTAAGTCAATTGATCAGTGTCATCGACATATTTTGAATGATTTCGAGGTTAGTCTGGTTTCCATGGCAGTTATTTCGATTCGGAAATCCAAACCAGAGACAGGTATCCCTATTCATTTTTTTATTATTTCTTCTTAATTTAAGGTAGGCGACTCCTCCAGTCATCGATCGACGTTTTATTTTCAGAAAAGAAAAAGAAAAGGGCTGATGAACATAACAAAAGTGATATTTCTTTTTTCTCACCTTTCGTAAACGTCGTCAGACGTCAAAACACTTTACTGTTTTGTTTTAAAAGCAATTGACGTCACCTTGGAGTGACTAGTGACAATCTTTTAAATCTAATTATAATATGAAATATATTATACACACTGGGTAACAAGACATTTTCAAAACAAAGTTGTCGTCAATCGTTGGTCAGTTTGCAATTTTGCATTCAGAACAGGGGCGACACTAAAAAAAGCATAAATTCAAAAAAAGAACTCTCGGTGGCCATCTTTGTTATGAACCGCCATACAAAATGGCTTTTTGAGTGGTGGTTCTGTTTGTTTCGGAAGAAATCGATTTGCAATGCAATTTTGAACTTGAACTTGCGAAATCGGACGACCGTGGTCAGACCAGACCGGAAGGTTTAAATTTAAAACCACATTTTATGAATGTATTAATGTTTTTAGTTTTTCACTGGACTTACAATCGCTTTGGTATTTTTCTGTCAGATGTGGGCGGGCTGATGGCTCATAATATAACATTTAGTATCAAAGGATGAGTCTGAAGTGAGATTTGGACGTCTAGGTTGTCACCATGCAGTCTTATTCAATATTTACTCAATTTTTTTTTTCAGATTTCTCTTTCAAGGCACGGAAATGTTTATGTCTTAACAAATTAAACAAAGTCGTGACTTTTAAATACACAAGATTTCATGGCAGAACCGTGGGCTACGCTTTTTGCTAAGCCTCAATCATCAATATTCGATCGCTCATTTTCAATTACAGTTTTTTTTCCATTACAGCATTCCATTCCAAAGATTAATTATTACAGTGATCATAACGATTTCGCATGGCAATATTAGGTATGCAGATTTATCTGTGGTCAGACAGTGAGTTTCAGTATATTTGTATTTTATTGGTACGATCTTTGTAGGTTACAGTTATGTAGCAGTCAGCCTTATGTACCAATAGAAAATAAAACAAATACATAAAATAGTAGTCAAGTCATTAAACTGCAAGACGGTAGCATTAGTCTGAGTGCAGTCATTAGGTACAGTAAATCAATCTTTATTGCTAACCTAAGTAATTACTTAAAGTAAAACCTATCTGCAAATGAAATCCTGTCTATGCAGTCATAAAATGTATTAAAAGCACGGATATTTTTATGCTGTCCGCATTTAAAAGACTCAGAAGTGAAGGGAACATATAAAGGTAGCTTTGGAATTTCCAATAACGATCGGTTTGAAAGCTTACCCAAATAGGTTTCTGAGAATCGAGTCAAATAAATTAGACCTGATTTTTAAGAACACAACGATTGGCCTACAATTCCTGTTAATTTAACAGTGTCTGTCTGGCTGTCGAAAATTTAGTTTTTTATTTATGAACTAAGCCTGATCTTTGGTTGACTTACTCATGAAACTTGCCTTTAAGTCGTCACAATATAACCTTGTAGGGACGTACATAAAGATATTAAGTTACCTGCCTACACCTATTAAAATATCTCTCTCTAATGACAGTCAGTCATCCGTGGTTAGATGTTACCGGTTAATCAATTACTGGCGCTAAGCCGACCACACGATTATGAGGCAATGTTTTATTTTATGTTCTGGTTCTACCGGATGTGGTCACGAGCGCTAATTGGGTATTGATTAGTTACATGCTATTTTATTGGCAATCCAAGTTAAAGGTTCCATAACAAACAAATACCATAGAGTTTCATGCTAATTTGACATGTCAGTCAGGATCAGGATGCGACTTTGAAATGGATCTCGAAAAGTAGTTTTGTTTTTATATCAGTCATCTTTTTGCAGTCTAAATATACAATGAATGGAATTAATCACTTTTGTACGCATATGTTGTTAATTGAAGATACAAAAGCTGCGGTGGCTAACCTGTCTGGGTCAATTTTAATTAGTGGTAATAAGAGTAATGATAAATTATAACTCAATACCAATTTAAGGGGCCAAAAGTTGATCGTATTTATATTCAGAATCAATGCATCCTGATTCATTTAATTTAGTAAAATTCATTTAATGAATAAAATAAATAAACGTGGTCTTAAAAATATAAGGTAATTTGCGATAAAAAAAATTAATTACACCTATGTCTTGTGCGTCAGTCGCGTTTCCACGCGTTTATACATATTTGCGCACAGTCTAATTCCGTATGAATTTAACTTTATTGAAAAAAACGACGTCAATTAACATCACATGATGCAAACATTTTGACGAAAATTGCCCATAAAACTTGTTAAAGGCAATTTGTTAATGATTATAAATAATTGCAAATCAGGTAATCTCTATCAATTTTATGGATTACATTTTTTTATAATCAAATATCCTTTTAAAACGATAGTAAAAAAACGACAAGATTCAAATTGTTGATTTTTACTGTATTTTTTCATTGCGTGTTTGCGTCATCTTGACGTAGAATATGGGCATCATTTAAAAATAACTGCCCCAAAAATAAAAGTCGCTGTGCGATGTACTGAAATGATTTAAATAAAAAAAACGCAATGATTATAACTTCAGTGCACACTGGTTCTAGAATAAACTGACCGTTAAATCAACTCGTAATGCAGCATAAAAAGGCAATTATCGAGCATAATATTTGTCCCATAGACGAAGAAGGTGTAATTACGTATTCTACATATGGCTAAGAAAATCAGCTGTCAACATGTCGGGTCAAATAACGCTGCGTTTACATGACCTTGTTACAACGCTACGCCACTTGACGTAGACGCTACGTCACTGTCACACTCGTAACTCATTCGAGACGTAGTCGTGATCGAGCGACTTTCAAAGGTCACTTCGTCGTGAAACTTTTGCAGTTAATTCTGAATTTGAAATGCAAATTGGAGCATATAAATGACCTTTTTTAATCGGAATAAAAACAAACGTAAACCGTAAAGGCTGCTCTTGTTTTTCAGAAAGAAACTGTACTTATTTCTAGAACTAATATGGCACAGTTCAATGACATTTCGACTTAATAACTAAGTGAGAAATCGATATATAAATAGGATTTACAACAATCAGTTAGTTGCTAGGCGATCCCCTCACACGCCCTTATACGTGTTGTTTAAATATTCGTTTTTCATACGTTTATTTGCATTAGCAGTCATTTTACTCCATATATAGTGTGGAGTAAAACTAACAGTACTGTAGTGTGTCGTAAGACGGTCGCAAGCGTAGGTAATTATTTGCTCCTAAAAAATAAGCTCCTTAAAATGGTCCTTGAATTTGAAAACTTGACGTAAACTAAGGGGATATTAAGAAAATAGGAAGTAATGTATGTATCCCATCTAGAAGCTTTGGAAATCGCGACAGATTTTTTTGAAAGTATTTTAAGAACGTCTTGAAGCTTATTGTTCATAAATGTAATTACAAAATGACATTCCTATTTAACTTAATTAAACGTTGCAACACACATTATAGCTGATTAATTAACGTGTCATGTCAATTTGGGAATTGAATTTCCATATTGTATGATAAAATAAAGTAACGTAAGTAATAAGCGAATCATTCAAAGAACATTGCCATATTATATGAAAGTTGTATACTTCACACGGATTGTCTTACAAGGCGCCTCTGACATTCTTAATTGCACATAATTGTCTGGATAATTATTCCAGACAATTATAGCTCTTATAACGACCCTGCAATGGCTAATATCGCATATATACTTAAAACCATAACGGGTGGGCCATGCCATATAAATTTAACCAATATGAGAATCGATTTTTCATTTTCGATTGCCATTTAAAACCTTGCGTTCGGATTCACATCCAATTCATATACAAGATACCAGACCGTTGCGTGCGTGCTCCATTCGCTTATCGTAACTGCATCGTTAAGATCTGTAACATATGGCTATTTTTTATCAAATACAGCAGTTATCGGAACCTACTTGCGTTTCCAGTAGCGTTTCAGTCAATTGAGTGCACATTAGCGCTTACAACTAGCAATTACGGCTAATAACTCATTTAGTACGACACTGGAGCGATATTTTTAATTAAGTCCATTACAAAACACCAGATAAAAAGTACCTTGATGCGTTTCCGATCGCATTAAAAAACTATAAATTATAGAGTGAGCAAATACCTCTTTTTTATTTAATTTATGTAAGGAATGGCAGAACTAATAACTATTTCAACTGCTTTATTTCCACGGTGTACGTGCGATGGTATAGATTTCTTCATTATGTAAGAAGTCATTACAGTTGAATATTGAAAAATTTTTGTTGATTCAAAACTTGTTTCGGAGAGATTGAGATCTCGTCATGTGAGTTCTTTTACCGACTGATCTAATTAACTTTAATTAAAACATAAATAGTTTCGTTCTTAGAATGAAATGTAAAGCATTTACTTTGTCTAAAGAAGGTCTAAATGCAGTCATGGCGCCGCCACTTGGTCACCAGAAGTCGCTCCAGCGCTTAAAATACCTATCGGAAAAGAACTCGTCTTTTATGGCGTTCAGAGAAAATGCATTCCTGATAAAAATAGCTGCTCGTATTGAATCTGTACGGACCGGTCAGTAATCACGAGTTGCGCAAGCCGCAAATTATTGTTTTTTTTTGCGATAATGTATGTGGAATACGTTTCTTATTGCGTACTATATCAAATTCTCTATGGTTTAGGATGAATGGAATTTCTGAAAAGTTTTTGGAGAATAGCCCACTTCTGGAGTCTTTTGGGGAAATGCCAACCCGCTGTTATCAAAATGTAAAGTCAGTTGAAGCTTAATAATTGATGTTCTCATTTAATTTTAACAAAGATCGCGCTAAATTACGTTCGTCTTATGTTTCTTTTTTGCAATTTGGTGGGAAGTGGTTTTCAGCGCGGAGAGGTTCACTCAAATGTGTCAAACGAATTTCAAGACGACTCTTTTGAACTTTCATAAAACTGCCAATTTTTATGATTTTAGAAATGCTCAAAATAAAATGAACAGTATTTTTGTACCTTGTCACGTACATAATTTGTTTCTTAAAATACTAGTGTTGGTGTCAGAGAATTATCGTATCTTCTACAATTCATCGCACAGCTACAGTACACGACCTCGTTTTAAATTGTACTGCTAACAAGCTGCCAGGGATGTTGCAGCTACTTGCAAAGTATTTACAGTTTGTATCGACTCAGTACATCAGAGAAAGCAACGTGAATCGGTTAATCTTGCTTGCTGTCTAAATAATGTTTTTGAGCAGGAAAACATGAACTAATGGCTTTTTATTCAAATATTATTAGAGGAGACCGCCAGAACGCTTAAAAGTGGCGGTTGCTTTCAAGCTGTCTCTCTGTACAACGAATTTCAGCTGAATGGACACTACACACTTTTAATCGATGGTAGAATGTCACTATGTCTAGGTCTTTATTTAAGGATTAGTACATTTAGCACGGAGGTAAACCTTTAGGCGTCCTTAATTAGAGCTAACTAAAAATAATGATAATGCTCAGTAACTAACTAGACCACCGATGAAACATTCATTACCAGACGAGTAAGACCAAGTTCAGCGTCCACATCTAAGAACCGATGTTATATAAACCAAGCCTCAAGGGATGCAGAGAATCTTGCAATCTTATCGGTTTATCGTGCAGTACTAGCAAAATACTGGCGAGTTTGCACACTCGGTACAACGTGACTTCTGAGACTTCACGAGGTTGGAACGTGGAAACAATCTGATTGTCACTACTTATTTTAGGTTGATTTTTGATACGTCATGCACTGGATCATACTTTGTTTCTTAAATGAAACTACTTCAGTTATTTTCACAGCGTTATGTCATACGGTATTCTGCTGTGGGGCAAAGCTGCTGACATTCAAAATATATTTGTTCTGCAGAAGCGAGCGGTTCGTGCAATTTATCAGCTGGGTGCCCGAGTTTCTCTTAGAGATTTTTTTAAGGAGATTGGTATTCTCACTGTTGCTTCTCAGTTCATCTTTGCCAACATTTTATATATTAAACAAAATATCCACCTGTACACTAAAAACAGTGATATTCACAACTTTAACTTCTAGTGTTAAAGTTGTGAATATCACTGTTTTTAGTGTAATATGCATAAGCATAAACTACGCGCTCCTTTTCACCGGCTTCACAAAGTTCATAATTCATTCGTCGGGCTTGGTATAACATTTTATAACAAACTGCCATCTTCTTTTCTAGACTTGCCATTTAATGTGTTTAAAGCCAAAGTAAAATCTAATCTTTGTTAAAAGCGTACTATTCCATTAACGACTACTTAAATGATAAGAACAGTTGGTCGCTGAGTTGAACACAAGACAATGTTTGTTATTTATTTATGTTCTTTCTCCAAGATTAGTTTACTGATATGTTATGTCTTTTTTTATTATTATTATATACTTTTTTATACTTGCCTTACTATTGTATCGAGTCTGGTTCTTCTAACCAACCTAACAGACAGATGTGTGCTGGGGAGTTTGTTCCGCCACTTCTTCTTTCCAGCAAAAACACTAGGAAGTGTCGAAGGGGGGGCGTTTTGGGGGACTGTCTCTTGTAAATAAGTAAAGTAAAGTAAATTTTGACGTTCGAAAAGTGCTGATTATCAGCCTAGTTTGAATAAATCAGTTTTGAAACGTTAAACATCTTTTTCTTGCTTCATATTTATGAGAAACTTAATTTTATCATCAATGAGACTGGGTATTGGGGTTGGTTTTGTTTTAATAATAACCATTGGATTTATGTCTACTTTGTAATAATGTATTTTGTACATTCGTTGTAGTATTAGTTCCTTTTCAGTATGTGCCTTTGTGATGTTCAACATAAGTCGTTGGCTTATTTTACATTTTGCATTGATTTTATTTTCATCTGATTCTTTCTGTCGTTTTTTCATCTACTGCTATAATAAGTCTATCCTTGAATCTATCACATCTTGTGGCTTACACGCGCTGGCAACTGAGTCATCCATAATGAGTGTTACCGTCAGATAAAAGAAGATGGAGATCATTTGACCGATTAATGTGAATGCATATTCATTATCAGCCAGCATGTTTACCTATCAGTAGATATTGGCTACGTGGGTGTAGAACCGATTAACGAATCGTTTAGTCGACGAACTTACGATTATGGGTTTGTAACTCACATGTCGGTACGTGCGTTATTCGTTTATCTTTTAGCGATGTCTTTCGGTATCTATTGCGGAATCAAGATTGGCGTTTTTACGTTGTTTCTTATAGATGCATTGTGTTCGAAGTGTGATATACTGATAGGAACAATTACAATAAATTTACAGGCACTACAGTGTTCATTTTGTGGTTCTAAATCGGTTTTTCTCATTTCATGTTTGCTTGTAGATTACATTGCTGGGTGGGTCCACTAAGTGCACATATATTATTAGATGTTTGAAATCCATAAATGTTGCTGAGTTTTCTTTGATTCTTTTGTAACAGTAGGCACAACCCTACCCTACAATTACATGTAAATCTTACAGAGAACATACTTCACAGCCACGCAGTCATATTCCGGTGCCAACTGACTAGAGTGGGCCGAAAACGCTGCGGTCACATTATACAAGTCGTTTGATGTAGGTATTATAATTTTAAACAATTAGCTACTCGATATCGTATTGATAATGTATTGCATGTATTTAGGCTATCGGAAATTAATGGATATTGCAACAGATTGAATTCTTGGAAAAACGTTAACTTGTGCATTAGCACGTTCGTATGGGGGGCTATTCCGAAATTATTTAAAATAATTAGCCGATGATATTCCCATTGTGGGCATCTGTCACATTTGTGACACTCACGACGCGTGATCTGTACGGGTTGGTAGATTTCACATGTCTCCGAATTTTTAGTTCTACTTTTGAGCTTTGATACGATTTTACAAAGACTAGTGAGTTTCTCTATGAGTCTTTGATAGGCTTGCTTTTGGCCACTATCTATCCTGACTGTATCTATAATTTTGTCGTGTGAACTAGATAAATATTAATTAATTAGGTGCACTTCGATAAGAATAGTTTTTATCGCGTAAAAGGGTTTTTTTTTCAATTGTCTGACTAATCATAATCACAAACCGGGTTTTGTTTTGACCAAATAAGCAGCTTATTTTTAGATTAATTGCATTATTAGAAAAAGGGTTTTTTTTTCTAATATTGACGAAATTCGAGGTGTTATTTTGTAGAGGTTATTTGTTTGTTTGTGCGCAAAAGAATGTTCCCATTTATCTCCAGAACGATTAGACCGATTTATATGCGTTTTTCTGTTATTGATTTGTAATTTGTTAATGATATTCCTTAGATAGGTATTATATTTTAACTGTCAATAGCACTTTCCATACGAGTGCACAGAGTACCATTAGAGTATATATTATGCAGCTAATGGTCCAGTATTTAGTACCTAATTAAAAGTACTGTAAAATTTTGTGTTTGCCAGTAATTGATTAAACAGTAATGAAGGTTGTTCGTGAGAGAAGGGGCGAGTTTTTTCTGTTTAAATAAGCGTTTAAAATGATTGATGATTGCAATGATTTGGTCTGATTAGAACATAATTAGCTGCTTGAAGGCAAACTTTAATTAGAAACTGTCTCACTTGTACCTTGTTTAGAGAAGGAATTAAAGTAGGAGTTTTTTTTTTTCAAGTTTTCACAATCTTAGCTGATACATTAAAAATGTGCGCATTTGTATTCATTAACAAAAATTATGTAATTCTCAATACCTCGTGTCGAACTTTGAAGTGGGATCATAAGATTTAGATACTTTCAACAATTATACATGAGATAAGTATTTGTTTTAAAATTATAATACAAAGATTATCGATTACAATCCTATTTTCACGATCCGATAAAATCATGCTAATCTTTGATACGAAAAATAACGTCAAATAATAAATAACGAATGTAGTTTTTGTAGTTATTCAAGTACACTTGAAGTTTTCTTTTTGGGAGCGTGTCGAATTGATTAGGTATAGAACATTACGTTCTGAAACCCATTTTGACAAGTAAAACATCTGTGCATTGATAAACATCATGACGTGATTGAGCTTGTCCGTATGGTTGCCAAATGCAATGTGACAATTTAAAGTTTTATGCTTTTTACGATTTACTGCAATGATAGCATTAAACACTCACATTACATTTAATTTAACACATTACATTTAATTTGACATTTAATTTAACACTGACACTTCGAGTATCTTTTTGTTTTTAAATAATGTATGAAGCTTCGTTTAGAATACTCGTTTCAAAACTGAAAATTGTTATTAATATAGGTAAAAAGTTATTAGACTGTAAGCTTTCCTAAAAATAAATAAATAAATAAATAGTAACATTTATCAAGAAATCTACTTATAACGTAGTTATTTATTTGTTCTTAATTGTTTTCTACGTCAAAGGGATTTTACACGAAGAGTTTATAAAGACAATGATCAGCTAGCTTATCGACTTACATCATGTAAAAATGAATGTGAACATTTAACACGTGTTGTCTGGAAATGCTTTAATAAGCAAAGAAATAAATATCTTACTGGCTGAAATGTTACTTTTTGTTTTTTTTCAGTTTGATGTGGAGGTGTTTATTTTCACATTGCCATAGAGTACAATGAACTTAAAAAATTATAAGTAACGTAACTTTGACTGACTTCTTATCGATAAGGACACGGGAGCTTAGTTTTTATTGTCTCAATGCACTTTGATTCAATGTTCTTTATCAAGGATTTAGTTTCTCTTTAAGTTTATTGATGTTTGCTGATAGTATAAATCACAAATCGTTGTCATGTTTGAGACAAGGAAAGCAAATAAGAAAACTCTATGAGAAAAAGAGATGAAACAAGTGATTGCGTAAGATCTAAATCTTGACTTTGGTTTTTCTCCTACGTGTTTTTGTCAAGAAAGAGGTCGCATGATAAGATAATTAATTCAACTGTATCATTGACGCTCTTAATCAATTCTGGGATAAAAATCGAATCAAGTCACTGTGTAGATAAGGGTCAAAAGTTTTTGCTCCATCATATTAATTTCATAATTTTTTTTTCTTCTCTTCATTAATTTTAATGAAAAGCCGTCAATAATAAAACCTATTTCCTATTGTTTAGTAATCGTTACGTAATTTTGCTGCCTTTACAGATTCTGAAAACACTATACGATTCTATATCGGTAACATTCTTCAAGATAAGGCTAATTAATTATTTTGTGGTTACATTGTTTGATTTTGGGTTTAGATTTTTGACTGACACACTGACAACCGTTTACCTTACCGGGAATCGAACGTAAGACCCCCATGTTAAGCAGTCTTACCACTATTTGACGCACGAGTCAGTTGTGTAAATAGTTCAACTTTCGTTATCAAAAAGATTTGAATCTCTGTGGTTACGAAAGTTGGACTATTTCCCAGTTCAAGTTTGTACGGCATGCGCTCAAATGTCAACGTTCAAAGCATTCTGCACGATTCATTCATCGTTGCATAAAGAGTGGAAAACGTCTCCCATTTCAAACGATGACAGCATAGCAACGGTTTATCAAGCAATCATAATAATCGATTAATCCTGATAATCGATTAAGGTAATACAAACAATCGATTAAAATGCATGTCTGACTGTGATAGCGTTATCAATGCAGGTTAAGAAATTTTCGCTTGTTTTTCGAACTTACGATTGACGGCGAAACAGATTTTTTTTTTTTTTTTTTTTTTTTTCCCACAACTATCACACAACGCCATCTAGTCCCAAGCTAAGCAGAGCTTGTGTTATGGGTACTAGACAACTGATAAACATACTTATATATTTCTAAATACATACATATTATAGATAAATTACACCCAGACACAGAACAAATGATCGTGCTCATCACACAAACATTTGTCCTGGGTGGGAATCGAACCCACGACCTCCGGCATAGCAGTTAGGGTCACTAACCACTAGACCAACAGGCCGGTCAGATAAAAAGAAGTTGTATATAATTGTAATCATTATGAAAAAAGAAGCAAAAAAAGAGTATAAAATCTGATGAAAACCAGCCAGTATTTATTTTTAAAAGAAAAACAGATACAACCTTATTCTTCTGTATTCAAATCATAGATAAACAGTCTACGTAAGCTAATCAAATGCAAAAGTAAACAAACAACATTCTCAAATAAATAAAATCGAGAAATTTCCCTCATGGGAAAGTCTCCTTCAATCCTATTGTTCTTTACTGTCAACAACAAACTTGAAAAAGATATCACGGACACAGATAGTGATGTTTTATCTCTAGGAACACAAACGTATTGGGGATAATTGCATAATCTTACACACGTATGCTTTGTAAGTTTGTAATAATCACTTTGATTGGCTCTAACAAGTTAATAATTCGTTACTCATCATCAGCCTATATTGTTCCCACTGCAGGGACTCAGGCCTCCTCTCTAGGAGAGGGATGCGCTATTATAATCCACCACGCGGGCCCAGTGCGGGTTGGTAGATGTCACATATCTTCGAATTTTTGGTTCTAAGATATGCCGGTTTCCTCACGATGTTTTCCTTCACCGTTTTGAGAGCAGTGGTGATGAAATAAATTACACAAAGTAATGCGCCTGCCCGGGTTCGAACCCACGACCAACTGTTCGTAAGTCGGGGCCGCAACCACTGGGCCACCACTGCTCTCAATTCGTTACTGAATGCGAGAAAACGGCTCAAATCTAATTTGGTAGCCGATAAGGTAAACTCATTGTGGTATTATCTTAATAAATTGATTTTTTTTCTTTACATGTCACTTACAAGTTTACGATACTTTTTTAAATTAATAGAATTTATTTACTTATCAGTTTATCACTTTGATGGTACTTAACTCTTCATGGACTTTGTAAAGGATGATATGTCAGAAGGAAGGAGACTGCTGAGAAGAATCGACTATCTATAATAGAGAAGTATGCAAGAAGAAGATATGTTGCTCCGAGACCAAATAAATCAGGATCAGTCCTGATCCTGATTTATTCGGTCGGACAGTACTGCAATCTCCTAGCTTCAGTTTATTTCAAATTTACATAAAACATTACACCTCCATTATCGGTACTCCGCACTTTTTGCATCAATTCGTTAAGGTTCTTGCTGCTCAAATAATTTGGCTAACGGATTATCGGTAGATGACCATCGGTTGTTGTGTAGAACGACCTCAAAATCAAGTCAACGCGATGAAGGTTTTTACAATGATGATTAAATTAAGATGTAAGCGGCGCTTCGGGCGTCAGGGGCCACGTGATAGCTTCCGGCCACCGTAGACGCGGGCCTGTTGACGGTGAGTGATGGGCTAGCTGACGACAACAGGCCGTGCCGACGGCGCGTTCTTGTTCCACGCGCGCCTAAAGGAGATGTCAGCAACATGGGAGGGGCCCGCAAGGGCCGACGCCCGTCGGGGCTGCGGGTTGTTCACAAAGATACCGCGACGCGGCTAAGTAGGAACATGAGTGGTTATAAGTCAGTAGAAGTCCGACACTCCCCCAAAAAAGAAAAGATAATGTTAATATTTGACTGGGTACCTACATAACAACTGACGTCATCAAGCTACATATTTCTAGTATAACCTTGCCTCGTTTTGTGTGAATTTCCCGTATAATAAGGGATTCGCCTGTACTAGATTGCATAGCTTGTTAGGTTGTCGTGCGTACAAGTTAAGAAAACAACATTCGTCACTAGATAAGATTGATTGATTACCTACTTTTGTAGCAGAGTGTCGCATTGTTGCGAAATACTTGTTTTTAATCCCAATTTATCTTGTATAAGATCTAATAGAGCTAACTTGCATAGGAAGAATGCATTGAAATAATATTCTGTTACAGAAAACAGCATAGCACGATTGGTCACAGGTCTATTTTTCAACAGACGGCGTATAAAACAAAGTAGCTAAGTAACTAGGTACTTTAGGTATCCGATAGAATAACAGCATCACATCTGTTGATAAGATTAAAAGAGATGAGGTATAGGTAGAGGTACCAACTGTGATACCTGTCTAGATTATTTAGAAGTTACTATAAAAGACTTTCGAATGAAAATATTCAAAAAGTATAAATATTCTCCAGCTATATAGATCGACAACCATAAAAGGAGGTAAGGCTAGGTCACACTGACAGTGGAAGGCGGAGGAAAGGGTCGGGTGGCGTAGTTTAGGAGATGCCTAGTCCCAACAATTAATGGCCTGCTATAGGTCCAGTTGATTGAATGAAGATTATAACTGTATTTAGAGTGTAACTAGACTAATATATCATTAAAGATCAATGAACTTGAAACATGATTGTTATGTGCGATAATCATGAATCATGAAGTTATGCAACGATAATATGACGTCACCTGCATGTGGCCAGCCACGAGGTCTATGGCTTGATTAAATAATACTTTGTTTTACCTCCGCCATGCCTACATAATTTAGAAATTAAACGTATAAAGAAAAGCCAGAGAGAGAAGCTAATTGGATGAAAATATTGAGAAGTATAAGGTATTTTAATTTTAAGCGTAGCGTAAAGATATGTAAAAGACGTCATTAGCCAACAGCAATGTAATCAATAGGTAAGCCAGTTTAAAAATCCTGTCGCCTCGTAGAAATTAATGAAGAATGGGGTGGATTTTTAATTTAAAAATCATGTTTCACAGTGTGTGCTAGCAATCGTATGTTTTTTTTTTACATTTGAGTCACGTAGATAACTCTTATTATCAGATGTACTAAAACAAATTAATTGTATTATTTTGGCTCACTACAGGTGATTCTATTTATATCTTTATCTTTTACAGTGCTGAATCAGCGTGTATATATAGTTTTATAACTAAGTTTCAGCACACACACACACACACAGTCACAGATAATGCAGACTTTCTTCGTAAATACAAACAAGTTTATGCGTGAAAGTTAAAACGGAAAACCTTGTCATTTTTACGAAAAACTAGAACGCATTAACTCTCGCAGATTTTTATATGTTTTACAGTTCTGTTTTATTTTGCGGCTCTCGAATTTTTGATAGACACTGTCTCATATTTTTTAAACGTAATACTGACACCTCGTTTCGGATTAACTTTTTGAATAGAGAACTAGTTAAACGCTACTGAAGGTGATTTCTGTAAATAGCACATACATATTTAAAAAATAAGTACATTTTGACAAGTTCCAAACTTAAATTTCTCAATCCAGAAACCGGCAAAAAAGGGTTGTAACTCCTGAAAAACTTCCTGAACAGTCACCATGGTTGAGACATACGTGAGAACGTCGGCACGAGTCACCATTCATTGGAAATAGCCAAGCAAACAATGCGTTCTATACCGTTCTAATTTAATGGGGGCAGGGACGATTTTTCTCTGCAGTTTCGACGGCAAAACTGCAGATACCAATAACACGGCCACGAGGGGTATAAACAGTCTTACGTGCCTGTAGACACGTTTTCAGACCATGTAGCTGCATGATGTTATGAGAGCAGTTTCATCCGTCACAATCGCTATTGGGAAATGACTAGAAAATGGCGCACGCCGTAAAACATTGTATTCTTGCCTATGGCTCGTTCGTTTTACGATTACAATGCTCTATTTTGCGTTTTATGATTTTGTAGCTAACTCTGTAGTAAATTATAGTGTTTGATGATGATTTTACGACCAAACGATGGTCCATTTAGTTTTAGTTATCAGTTTTGCTACTTATAAACTTGCAAATAGTTTACGACTTATTAACGTGGCATTGGTCCCAAAAGTAAAACAAGCTTCTTTTTGGTTATGTATGTTGAAATCTGAGTGACAGTTTATCCAGGAGTAAAGTTTTCTTCACACAATATCACGCCATTTTTATTTAAACTATTTCCGCAACATATAATGTCGACCTCGTTTGTCGTCCTGGGCACAGTCCAATAGTTTCTTCCGTGTAAGCCGGAACACAATGTTTTTTTCCTGTTCATCTTATTATTACTACAATATTCAATAATAGTTACTTTACTACTGTTTTGTTGTCAGTAGTTTGCATATTTTGTGTAAATAAATATTTGTTTAATGTTTGTGGAAATAATTGACGTTGTCTAGTTGGTACAGAAATGGATAAAAATAAGTTTGTTTTGTTTATATTACAACAATTTTTAACCTCAATTTGTTTAAATAATTAACGATTACATAATACGAGTAACTTATAATGTCGTGGTGACAAACTAATTGAGAATTTAACTCAAACCTTTTTTAACACTTGTTATTATGGCTACTCTATGGCATACAAATAATCACTCTACAAGATATCCCATGCTTATTGACCATCATATGAAATGATTTCGAGAAAGTTTAATATCTGCATGACCTATATAAATAGATCACAAGGTTTATTTTCAATTGATACTGATGCATTTGCCCTCCGTCCGCGGGTATCAATTAATATTATTTAACGGCTATCGTTGCTATGAGCCTATCAATGCCCTATCAAAAGATCGAACCATTGCATCATATAGTTGCATTCCACAGTAATTGGCTACGCTTTTAATTATTTTTATTGTTTAAATAGATTTTTGAAAAGGGTGCCTACCGTTACACGATACTAGGTAATCAATTAAATATTCTCGCTCTCTGTAATTGGCAGTTATTCTAATCTTTTTGTTACTTTTAGTAAATAATGGTCAATTTGTTGCCTTACTTATTTGAAACCGTGACAAATAGAGATGTTTGCTGACTAAAAAAAATGTGATTCTAATTAGTCCGTCTGATAGATTATCAGAAAATATTGGATACGTATTTCTTGTATTGTTTGATAAAACAAGAAATAAACAAGAAAAGTTTGTGACGTCACTGACCGGTAAAAATACCATACTAATGTCTTAGAATATGACGTCACACGAGTTTTCAAAGCACTGTATTCGTCTTCATGGTTTGTTTTCGTGAAAAAAGAAAAAATACGTATCCAATATTTTTTGGAAATCTATCTGACGGACTAATTAGATTTTTTTTGTTAACTATACCCCATTATATGAATCCAAGGTTGGTGGTCGAAATAAAAATTGATAAAATAGAAACTAGGCCTGTATCAGAATAAAATTTTTGTATTTCTGTCATGTCGGCTGATTAGCCGTCTTCGCAAATAAAATTTTACTTGACTGCTAGCGCCGGCGCCAAAGGTGATATTAAAATAAACTAATAAGAACGAGTTTCAAAAATTACTAACTAAAATTTATGTTTAAATGGGAACAACTTATGGTAAAGTAGTCTATTACCACAATAATTTTACGTCTCAACAGGTAGAACTTAATCCTCAAAATCACAAAAAATACATTCAAATAAATAAGGGTTCTAATGCTAAACTATAAAATACTGATTATATCTCATCCTTAGAAATGAAGCAATCGATTTTATTCTTAGAAAAGTACCGTCGCTTTATTTATCTCGCTAAGCCTTTGGCTCAGGAACAGCCCTGTAAAATCCGTGTCACAGACAGTTTGACCTCGGTTTTAGGCTAGACATTCAGATTTCTAGATCCGTTCTATTCGATACCTTTCATAAGGTAGGAAGTTAGAAACCTAGAAAGGAACACCAATAGACTTATTTGAAGTGAAGATCCTTTCATAGAGCAGTCTTTTGTTTCATGAAAGCAACAAAAGAGATCGTTCGAAAATTGAAAAATGTGCGATTTTTTCTTCGGGTTCTATAATTCCAATTTTAAATGAGGATTCCATTTATTTTTTCTTTTCTAATGGTCAGCAGGACATTTCTGGGTTCCATTCTACAATTCATAGACTATTCGTGCAGAAATACAGCTTTCTAGCCAAACTACTAACATAGTTGTAACTTATAGTGATCTAAACAGTAATAAGACGCTATTCTAAGTATTTATCAAACATGAGTTGAAAATAAAGATGATATTAAAATCGTTAGATACACATTATTTCTGTGAATTTACACCAGCTTATTTAATTTGAACATTATAATGTTAGTTTAATAGTTATTTTTACCATTATGGAAGCAGTTACGTTTGTGATTAACGTTTTAATTATATTCATTCAAACGTTTTGTTTATTCACACCTACAATACAAGCAATTAACACCAGTCAGAAACTTACGCAAAACAATTTTTAAAAGTCTAGTGACCTCATAATACCTTGCTAAACTGGCTAAATACTATCAATATATTTCGATCGAAGTCCACTCTGTGGAACACTTTCTTTTCACTAGACATACTGATAAGGGTGCTTACGGCTTATTGTATGATGTTATCACTGAACATTTGAACGCGAGTGTTTTAGAACTTTGATCCTTAAGACAAATAGTAGATACTTTGTACTGTTGTGTCATTTTAGTATAGTCCACTTCCCAGTTTTGTGGTGAGTTTGGTTTATAAAGCCGCCGCTGATTACGTTCATAGTAGAGAGAACTGAGAATACGTGTGAACTGGTAATTTACTTCGAATTTCGTTATAAGTAATTCATTCAACTGGAATGAAAAAACTGGAAATTATGGGGAAAAGCTTTTACTCAGAAGTGGAATGATGCAGGCTAACAGTATCATTATAGAAGCAATGCATATCGATCTTAACTCAAATAATCATGCAAATATTCTGTCTATAAGCCTCCGTTTACAACTTCCCACCTATAAGTTACTGAGGCGTAAAATCTGCATTCCAAGGTAACGTAAGATAATGATTTAAAATTACAATCAATAGGCCCATTGTTCTGAAGCCACAATTTATTTAAAACGGTAGTTGGGTAAATCCTGTTCTAACATGGACAGGGTACTTAGGGCTTCAAGTGGCTAAAGATATTAATCTAGGAAGTTTTAGACAAGATTATCTATCGTAACTGTCAATTTGACATTTATATATACGTGCGTGATGTTAGATGTTTATCGTCTAAACTTTTTTTTTTTTTTTTTTTTCTACTTTTGTTTAGGGGCTTTTATCAAAGATATGTCCAGCCCCATAATCGTCTAAACTGATATGTTGTTTTATGTACTATCTTTGATTAACACAATATTGAAAAAAACTACAGCTGTGATCATTCGATTTTTCTGCAGGCATAAAGGTCTATAAAAACCTAGTTTGGTTTAAATAGAAATAGTTTTTTTTTTTTTTTTTTTTAAACTTTGCCCCACACTAGGAAATTCTCCTGTATCGTGGGTGCGTTCACAAACATTCAAACTTTCATACACAAATACCCAGACCCGGAACAACTATCTGTAGGTCATACAAATATTTGTTCCGTGCGGGAATCGAACCCGCGACACGCAGCGCAGCAGTCCATTGCTTGAGCAACTGCGCCAACCGCTACATGTCATTTGTGGTAAGGTTAACTGCGGTTAGTTCTCCAGGTTTTCGTTAAACCCCAAACAAGACGGTTTCTGCTTATTATTCATATAGATACAAATGTTTTATAAATATCTGACATTCGTAAGCTAAGTTATTCAGGCAATCATGTACTGGAGTGGACAGCCTATTGAAATAATAATGAATCGAAGATATTGAACTGCTAACTAAAGTGTTGTGTGGGCAAGTAAAAGAAGGGTACTGCAATTAGAGGCATAAAAGCAATTTTAACTATTGATTGTTGATTTTTTTCATATTGATTCATAGATTCAATCGTTATTTATTATTTGGGTTATACATCAGCATCATCGTTGCATTTACAAGCAAGTTTCTATACCTAACTAAAAAGGCAGGTTCAGCAGATAAGGACTTTGTACCGATCACGACGCTTAAGATTAAGAAGATCCAGTCAACCTGAAAGTCTCCTTTGTGATAGCATCACGAGTTACTGATAACGTCTGAAACGTTGCGCTGAAGGGTCATTCTTATCATAGCATGCCGTGAGTGAATGAAAGGTGAGGTTCATTGAGATAGTATTTTCCAATTTTGATAAAGTGATTGGATATTGAATTGTACATGATTGTTGTACCTTGATCACCGTAGAATCGGAACAAATTAAACCAATGACTGATTGTAAAAAGATTTTTTCGGTGTGACTTTTAAAATAAGTTTTAAAAATGGTATTCATTAGTTTAAAGATATATGATTAAATATTTTTCATGAAGTAGACATGGAACGAGAATACACATGCTGAAATCCATGGCCTTGCAAATTATTTGAATAATTTCAGTCTAAAATATTTCTAACGGGGCATCTTTTTAAACAAAGATAAATGAAAAATTCTATCACTAAGTTATGAAAGAAAATTTTCACACTTGAAAAATTGTACCGACTGCTAACGCGAGCCAGTCACGACCATCGGAAACTCGACAGCTACACGTAATCATTTTCCACACGCTGTCACATCAGGATTGTGGAACTGAGCATTGCCAATGTGAAGACTGATGATGATGATGACTGACTTATTAGTAAAAAGGCATTTAGCATTTTAGCTACCGCAAAAACCTAGAAGAGAATGTCCATAACCAAACAAAAAAAGAAAGTACTTACACGTAAGCTTTCGTCTCCTGCAGACGGACGAGGCCCTGCTTGAACAAGTCATAAGCAACCTTGGAGTACTTCGTGGACACAGCCAGAAGGTCTGGCTGGTACTCCACCTCTTTCTGCATCTCCGAGTTGTGGGGATCGGTGACGATGTTGTGCTTCTTCTTCATTCTTTCTAAGGTACGCGAAGGTTTCGGCGGCGCCGGCACCACCGGGGCCGTTTCGATCACGTCACGGGTACACATATTACACATCTTTCTCAACTAACACGCTCTACGGTCACTGACGGTTTGGAGTGCGCGGGCGCTGTTCGCGTATATAAGTCGATGATTTCGCTTCCCCCCACCACGCCACCCCTCCCCCCGCTTGTGACGCAAGGTGCACGGGCAGCGCGCACGCCCCTGATAACGACGATTCGGTGAATAGAGACGTGTAGATGTTGCATGGCGCATAAAAACAGTATTCCGCTAATTATAATTTTTTTTTTTTGCGGATTGCGGTGAACAGAAAAATAATTAACAAGTAAAATAAATAAAATATTTGATGACATTCATACTGTTTCTGAGTAATCCGTAAAAACCTTACCTACCGACCTCCTAAAAGTCATGAAGATTTGTCTTGTTTTTTGTTTTTCATCGCTTTCCGCGGTTGAATTCTTAGTTTTTTTGAATTACTAGTTTTTTTATTTCTAATTATTTTTTGTAATTTATGTTGAAATATGTATGTAGAAACGACTTTGGGGTGTCAGCAGTTTTCGAAAAATCTTCGACAGTTTAAAGTAGTTTTATTTGTATAGATTGGAAAATCAAGCATCAAGTAGGTTACATCGGCCAGAAAAAATACTTTATTCAAAGGAATATATTTTCTCATTTTACAGGGTTTTTTTTGCCTAAAAATGGTAAGAAGGAATGGCTGGTTGCTGGTCATAAAACTAAATAAACAGATCAGTGTTGTCATCTGCAACACCGTTGTCTTCTATGATCGATTTACGGACTATAATGCATAAATAAAATATAAGTACACTTACTTGTGGAATGTGCTTTTGTATTTCTTTACGTTAAAACCCGCCATTTTGCCGAGCGGCGATGGACAAGACGGAACAGTCAGAACTGGCGGTTCGCTTAAGGTACATGGCCATATTTATGTAGATGCTTAGATTTTCGAAGTAGCATGTATCGAGCTCACCGCGGTTCGAAATGACCGAATAGTTTGAAAACCCGTCATGATTATGGCGTGATCATCAGAAGTGGGAATTATGAATAACTAGCTGTTGCCAGCGGCTTCACCCGCTACAACCCACGGGAATATAAAATCGGGATAAAAACTATCCTATTTGTTAATCCAGGTTATAAACTATCTGTGTACCAAATTTCATCCAAATCCGTGCAGTAGTTTTTGCATGAAGAAGTAACAAACATACACACTCACAAACTTTCGCCTTTATAATTTTAGTGTGATGTGACTAGCTGTCGCCAGCGGCTACACCCGCTACAACTCGAAAATTATCCCTCGGGAAGATACAATCGGGATAAAAGCTATCCTATGTGCTAATCCAGGTTATAAACTATCTGTGTACCAAATTTTATCCAAATCTGTGTAGTCGTTTTTACGTGAAGAAGTAACAAACATACACACACACTCACAAACTTTCGACTTTATAAAATTAGTGTGAAGTTTGATAAAGAAAACTAAACTTTAGGTTTCTGATATTTTGTGAGTGTGGTTAAGAAGATAAAGCGACAAACATTGAAAAGAGTGTGCTACATGGTTTGGTCATGTGGAGAATCTGCCTTATACTTAAATGTATTTAAGTGTAAGGCAGATTCTGATGTGAATGGCATCGCTGGGTCACATTAAAAATACTTACAAGCTGACTTTATGGATGATTGTTTTATTTTTTATTTTTTTGTTATTGGTGTTTTCTACAGAATGGACAAGTGCGTAGTTCTCGCAACCGGCGCGGTGTATGGCAAGATGTATGAATGTATCTAACTAGGCAAAAGGTGTATGCAAGGATCGTAGCAGGTGGTGTTCTGTGGTTTCTGCCTTCCACCGTGGGAAAAGGACGTGAATTTATGTATGTGTATTTTATGCGTTTTATTCTAAGTGGAGATTCTATAATTGCATGAATTGTAGCCTTTAATAGTGATGTCCCTTGATATATTTAGGTGTACGTACTGAAATTAGAATTGATTTAACAATGAGCTAATTATTATAAAACCTAGACTAGTTTTCGATCAATAAAAAAAAAATACAAATACGTTTTAGCAACACACCACAAAATAATTTAAGGTTTTGATAGTGCAAAGAACAAAAGTTACATTATTAGGTAAGATTTTGTGATGGATTCTAATGGATTCTCTTCCTTGTAATTTGATAATGTTGTAGAATATCTGACGTTTATTGATTAAAGTATCAGCAGGTAATATAAGAAACCAACTAGTTACTAAGTAATATTGTGTTTCCTCTTCGCTTTATAGAATATGCAGTGTGGTTAAAAGACTTAGAAGAATATTATAAATATGGTGTTTGTGGTTAAAGACCGCATGGAATTCAAAGTATTTATTCAAATACCTGTATAACTTAACCCGTGGATTTCCTATAAATTTGATGTTGTTGGTAATGTAACATAACACAACAGGCAAAAGTGTACCCATTAGTATAGTACACACACATTGCGCCAGTTCCATGTAATATAGGCGAGCGTTTTGCCATCAAATTGGTACAAATCCAGATTCCTCATGGTAAAACCTAATAACAATTTACCCGACCCGGATGTCGAACCCAAGAGCTCGTGCTCAGTAGTCGCACTTGCAACCACTAGGCAATATACCAAAGAGACAGTCTTGCTAATGTCAAATGTTCTAATAAAATAGGAAGAGTTTTTTTATAAGTGTAAGATTTTCTGACGAAAACGATTGTTTTCGAAAACCCTGTGGGACAATTTTCACGAATATCTTTCGCGAATTTATCGTTTACCTTTCCTAGACCGTGTTTCTAATTACAGTATTTTACAGTGGTTCACGCTTCCGTTTTTTTTTTAAAGACGTTGCCTCACACTAGTGTTCACAAACATTTAAACTCACATACACAAATACCCAGACCCGGCACAACTATCTGTAGGTCATACAAATATTTATTCCGTGCGTGAATCGAACCTGTGACACGTAGCGCAGCAGTTCATTGCTTGAGCCACTGCGCCAACCGTGCCTGTGCCTGTGTTTAACAGTCAAATAGTCACGGAAATGTTTAATTTATTTTATTTTGATTTACAGATACGCAAGTTTGTTGTCTTATGTTTTGTGGTACACCCACAAGTTAACGGTGACGTATGTGTCATGTGACGACAGAAATGTAAACATATAGGTTTGTTTGTATCTTCGTGATGCATGTGACTTGTTACTAGATCTCTATTTGTGGCGGATGAATGGTGTAGTGGTACGGTGTGTTGGACTGTTAGGTAATGGGTGACTAATGTACTATGGCGATCGGTCTTAAGGTAATCATTTGTATAAATCCCTAGCCAAATTATAACTCAACTCAAACTCAAAGCATTTCAAATAGACAATTACAGGCACTTTTGAATGTCAGAAGAACAATTCATAAAACAAAACTACGAAACCACGAGTGCAATACGTCATTCCGAAAACCACCGCGCCGAACCACACGCCGTCGAATGCAAGCAACAACGAACACTGCGAGCACGAAAGCACGCAGCGACGCACACCGCAACAATGAATGCACGAGACTCCGAATCAAGGAACAACGAATGCACGCCGCAACGCGCAACCGCCCGCCGCCCAGCCTGTGCTGTTGTTGCTGTAGTTTACAGCTTTTTAGCATCAGTGTTAGAACCGCTGTAGTTGGGGTCATTACCTGGATCTGTCAAAGTGTTATTGGGTTTATCAATCAGTTGTATCACAGTAGGAGCCTGAAGGTTGTACTTGTGCCCTGTTGACGGAAAAATACTCGCTCTCTGTTAGATAGGATTTAAATATATATATCTTTCTTTCTATTTGGCGAAATGCTAATGTAGTCTGTTGTCAGGAGAATACAGGTGTGGTGTTATGTAGCTTGCCCGAGATTGTAAGGGATTCAAATGTTCGGAAAATATGAAGTGACATTAATCATTAATTTCACTTAACTTTTCGGTTATCGTTTGTTTTGTTGTTCTCCAAAAGCAGACACAGATTTTTTCATGTTTCATAAGAATAGATATTCATAGGAACCAGCTTATCTTGCTAAAAAGATCTAAAAAATGACAATTTCAATACCAAAGGTGGGTCGAAAAATAAGTCTTTGGAATTTATACATGCTTTACGTCTTCCAAGACACTTTAACGCTTGATTTTTTAAATAACTTTAACAAAAGGAGCATTTTATCTGTATTTAGTCCTTTAAAGTAAATGACTTACTGTCTTACCATGCATTGTTGAGAAGCAAACTGTGTTTTATCATCCATTATCGCCATGTCTGGAGATAAGTGATTGTTACTCGTTCAAAGACTCGATATTTCATCACTTTTGGTACATTAAGTAATGTTCAGAAATTAATTATCTGTTGTGTGGCGCCTAGTTTAATAACAACGACTAATTAGCTAATGAAAACATTGAATATTTAGATAAATAAGAGCGCATCTTTCACAAATCCTCTTCTTTTATTTAACGGACTGAATGGCAAAAATATCATTTTACAGCCAAAATTCAGGTACGTTTTTCTTACTGATGCAGTTAAAAGATTATCCAGGGCACAAATAAGGCCATAATGGCAATGCTCTTAAACATCTGCCTAGTCTTCACCCAACCTTTTTGATGTAAGCTTTAGTGTAACTGTAAGCAGTTGAATACCTGTATTGTTATTTATGTACTTTCTAAAAGATTTTTTATTTTTATTTTTTTTATTTGGGACAAGCCCGCCTCACTATTCCCAAACCACTGTAACTTCTGTAAGCCAGAATCAACAGTGGCGACCACAAGAAAAGCGCCGAGACAATGAAGCTCGACGAAGTCCCAGAGAAATGATTTGACTGTCTTGGATCCCGCAACGAAATTAATCAGAAAAGAATAGCGGAGGAGTAGGAAAAAACAGAAATTTCCACTTCCCTCCATATCAGCAGGAGACAGAAAAGAACAAGGCCAATAGGCACACAGGGACGCATACAACTGGGATAAGCCCAGTTGCCTAGCACCGCGGATATTGTTGTCATTAATATTACTGGGTCCTAAGTTGTGAGCTGTTATATTTAGATTAGTTAAAAGATTAGTTTACTGATATGTAACGTCTTTTTTTATTATATAATTCTTATTAATTATTGCTTAAAATTTGTGTCTATAGTCATTAACCCAGTGCGGATTGGTAGATGTCACATGTCTTCGAATTTTTTGGTTCTAAGACATGCCGGTTTCCTCACGATGTTTTCCTTCACCCAATTCAATTCAATTACTTCAATGTAGGTACTTGAGAATAAATCTTGACTTAATTGAAGGCATTGGCCATCGGACTTGGGATTCACATAATTTCTCAATACATTTCATAAGACAACATTGATTCATTACTGTATGTTTGCTAGATTAGCAGAAAAATATTGATCATAGAGCGTTATCTTGAGGGTTATAAATCATTTGTTTTATAATGTTTATTTCAGTGATAATGAATATTAAGTATGTCTTACTCTAACCATGTTGCGCTACGCTAATCATATCGTAGCGTAAACGGTCACTGAATGTGGGGTGCCCCTGATATACAGTATGTTAGTTTGAACGTGGGACATATTGAAACCTGCTTGCTTACATGATAAGTACTAATAAAAATAAAAAAAAACTGATAAATAACAGACAGAACCATACCAAATACTTCGGAAAGTCTCGCAACCCTTGCGTTTATCAGAGATAATGTGCGCGGATCAATGACTTTTAGGCGTATCCATTTTCCCTTCATATTTTCTGGGTATTTGTGTATGTGAGTTTAAATGTTTGTAAACGCACCCGATACAGGAGAAATTCCTAGAGTGGGGCAAGCGTGCGGGGCCATAGCTCAATTACGTCACAAATTAAGGTTACATTTTTTTTACATATTTGGGACGAGAATCGGATCAGACGGATGTGTTGCTGGGGAGTCTGTTCCGCCATTTCTTCTTTCCAGTTAAAACACTAAGAAGTGTCGAAGGGGGGGCGTTTTGGGGGACTGCCTCTTGTAAATAAGTAAAGTAGAGTAAAATTTGACGTTCGAAAAGTGCTGATTATCAGCCTAGTTTGAATAAATGACTTTTGATTTTGATTTTGGATACTGAATACCCCCCTCCTTCAATATGTTCCTCGTTTAACCTAATACCCTGTGTGATGCTAACATACTTCGTTATTGTCTGTACATACATGATCACCATTATCATTTCTTGTCTTTAACAAAATTTATTTAAAGTTGTCGCAGCATAATGTGTTCTTCTCTCATATACTTCTCTATTATTATTGTCTTTACATGATGTGAAATTACGTTACCGTATTGTAGCGGATAGAATACTGGCTGCTATCTTGATATTTTGTCGGTTTAAACTGTAATAAATTAATTAGTGTACTAAATATTTTAAGCTCATTGTGAATTGTTATGTGAATAATTATAAGAAATGAAATAATTAATATGTCTGTATCATAGCCTTTTAAGTCATCGTGAAACCTTTTTGTTTGGGTAAATAATCAGTATGTCGGTACACTCACAGTTATTATGCCTTGTGAGTGGGACTGTAGTCTAGTTCATTAGCTTATTAAAATTTAATATTTGTTCAACTATTCAAAAGAGACTGTAACTGGCCTAGGTACTTGAAATAAATGTTTTTGATTTATTGATTTTTGATATGACAAAGTATTCTGCCATTTTCAGGGAACCTCAAAACTCGAAGCCTGTAATGCAGTAAAGGGTGTACTTAGGTATTACAGGGAATCTGTATTACCCATGATCCTTCTTAGCGCTTTATGTCGAGGCCGCGGTATCTCTTGCGAACAACCTGCAGGCCCGACGGGAATCTGTATTACCTTATGTGCTAATTCTGTGCGGTGAAATAGTCGGTTTGACTGTGACCGCGGAAAGCAATAGACGTAACACAGTACCTGACAGAATGATTAACGTGCTGAAAATGACAAATTACACACTAGACGAGAGGTACGAAAGATAAAGTTCCACCATCGGCCGTCAGCCTACAGTCAGCGTGTAAATGTTTCTACGGAAATGTTTGAATTACCTATTTCTAAGAAGAGCAACATAGTTAAGGCAGGCAGCGCAAATCATGGAAAACTTGACCTGTGAGGCCTCTGAAATATCTCGGTTATCTTATCTACAAGATATTATTATCGGAAAGAACCGTCGGCGAATTTAAAGGGCTTGGCAAAACAGTTTATGTAACACAAGGTTACGGGTATTCAGGACATATCTATCGACAACTAGCCTGTGTTTTCACTGTGTTACGCCTACGAACTGCGCAGTACATATTGATAACCAACCAACATGTAAAACTAAAATGTTAGTCAACTAGGTTCGTCATCTGTTTATGTGCAAAACTATGACGGAAAAATGTTGACGAAGAATTGGAAAATAAGATATTATCTGTGAGATACCTCGATACCTACTTGATTTGATTAATAACGGAGTTTTCTTAGAACTAAATACGATAACTTAAAAAAAATGGAAATGAACATAATGCACTAACAAGTTTCTAAAATGTTTAATAACATGGAGTTAGATCTGTGGCAATAGTCTAACGCCTATTACAACAATATAATACTAACTGCCGCACTCAGAGAGCTTTAATGATTACTTAGGTCCGCTTAAGTAATCATTAAATATCTCTGAGTACCGCAGACTATTATGTATTTTTTGACCGCAGTCAGACAACGTTAAAGCGTAATACGTAAAGTGCTTATTAGCTTATCCAAAGGCATTCATAAGTTAATAGGTACCGTCGTTATCCCAGACATAAAGGACACACGTTAAGTACACACTCTATTTTTATAATCTCCGGTCTTTAAGTGATACACATCATAGCATTATGACGCTCTAGGTGGCCGTAGGGGGATTGCATTAGTATAGTCAGTTTTTATTTGTTGTGCTGGCGATGTAAACATACAAGAGACAAGCGGACAAAATTGCAACTGTTACTTGCTAGGTACTTATTTTAATCATAAACTGAGGATCATTAATTCGACAAAAATATGATTGTTCCATTATTGAAATTTGTTTTATTTTAAGCAAGAGGCAAGAATGCTGAGATGACTTGAATCGAAAGTATTTTAGCGTTTTCGTCATCATTCAGCTATTAGGCGAGTACTATTGGACACACCGTGTTTACTGCATGTTTTTTTTCTATCTTTCTCTGTCCCACTCCTGGGCAAAGGCCTCCCTCTGCTCTTTTCATTTCTGGCGAATCCTCAAGCCCTTCTTCCGATTCATACGAATACGAGAAACCGGTTTTATAACCAAAAATTCAAAGCCATGTGACATTTATCAACCTTGGGCCCGCGTGGTGGATGTGTGCAAAGGGGGCATGACCGGTACTGAGCTTCTGGATTTCAGCGGAGTCCAGCGTCTACCTTGCCTTTTTCCTCTGGCTACTTTGAAGATTGTCAAATGTGTTTATGTTTTCGGAAACATTATTACAGTGAAGTTATAAAATGATCCTTCGGTAAACTGTAGTTGGCGTGAAAACCAGTACTTCACATGACAATTAAGCTGCAGTCAATGGTTAATGGTACTGTGACAACGATACAGTGAGACAAGTTGTTAACCCGATTGTGGTTAAGGAGAGAGATTGTTGCAGAAAAATAAAAAGTCACGGAACCCAGGTGACACAAACTTTACTTAAGGAAGCCCGTCGGCAAAAATGTTAATGGAACAAACAATAGTCGCCGAGTCTTCCTAAAGTAATGTTATTTTTCCCTTTATAATGTTTCTTTTCAACAAATTATTGTCAAGGATCAATTTTACATTAAACCTTGAATCTTCAATTAATAATTAAGTAAACAGCTGACGAAGTGATAAGCACGCACTCCATGGATAGCAAAATAAACACCAAGAAACCGCCGTTCATTTTAATTACGTCGACGAATACAAAAATGGGTTTCTCTAACGCTATCGAATATCGAAAAAACAATAAGTCCCCTATTTCTGACTTGCCACCAATTCTATGGAATATCCAGCATCTACCCATTCTGAGAAAGCCCGTAAATATTATTAAACCGCAGGTGATTCACAACTGATACGTAGATAAACATTTAAGAGTGATCAATTTGTTATCAGTGCGTTAATGAGTCACGTACTGATTATACTTTCCAGTATCTACGACTGCCCTATTGCCCCACATGACAAATGGCTCAAGTCCTTGGTTTTAAGTCAAGGCCAGACATTGTTGTGGTCTGTTAAGGAAGACAGATTAGTTCAATCTTGCCTTATATGGTCCTATTTTTCAATAGCAAATATAAGTACCGTCAGCGTGCTTACTCTCGAATATAATTCCGATAGATCGACATTGGAATTGTCAGTCAAACGTCAGGAATTGGCTGGACTCACTGAGTCTAGCCAATCCCTACGGGGTTGTCTTTCCTACGTTTAACTCAACCAACTGACGTTTGACCAATGTCGATCTGTCGGAATTATATTCGAGAGTAAGCACCCAGTTCAGCATGTATCAGAAAGGGGGGTGTGATACAGGCTATCAATCTGAACCATTTTCTGTCATCATCATCATCTCTGTCTCCTTGTTCCACGTTACTTGGGGTCGGCAACACGTTTTTTTCTTCCATTTTCTTCTGTTAATCGTCACGCTATCATTTTTACTCCTCTCTCTCTTAACATTCCTCACACAATCCATCCATAGTTTCATTGGTCTTAACAACTTTATGTATGGGACCAAAATCATCAGCTGTATCATACAACACTTTAATACCTAGACGACACAATTGTAACCAGCTGCTTCACAGATGCTACCCTCGTTTATAGCGGTCAGGAGAAGAGTCTTGATTCTTCTTAAAGGTTATTTGGTGTTTGTAAAACCCTAAAAAAGGAATCGTCATCAATAAACAGAGGAACTTAGTTACTTTACAGAAGTAAACTGACCCGTTAACATAGTGAACGATTTACAAATAGACTGACTCTTCTTGAAGTTATGCAAATGATAACCTTTCGGGCCATAGATAAAGACCCTCCTATGCGTTTTGCAGTATATTCAATAAGTAATGTATTGCAGCAAATAACTGAGATGGATTAATAACGTGAAGTGGATTCCAGGATCAAACTACAAATAAGTATTGTTGCTGAACACTTTCGTCTATGCCATCTTTGATTTCATAGCGTCGTCCCGGGTGTCTAAAATGGCCGCTTTAGCAGAATCGTATTATTAATCATGTTAAAAAATAAAAATTCTTAAAATGGACTTTACATAGTCATAATCCATTTTAAGAATTTGAAATTATAACGTGATTCATACTATGATTCTGCGTGGATTCTGATAAAGGGCCAGTTTAGACCCGCAGTTCTACTTGGATCCTCTTCTTCCATTGACTACAGTTAGTGAAGTCTTTAATATTGCGCGTCTTAATTCTATTGAATTAAGTTCTTCTGAGCAGTGGTGGCCCAGTGGTGGCGGCCCCGACTTACGAACAGTAGGTCTTGGGTTCGAACCTAGGCAGGCACATTACTTTGTGTAATTTATTTCATCACCGCTGCTCTCAAAACGGCGAAGGAAAACATCGTGAGGAAACCATGCGACATCTACCATTCCGCACTGGGCCCGCGTGGTAGATTATAGCCCATTCCCTCTCAAAAGAGAGGAGGCCTGTGTCCCAGCAGTGGGAACATTAATAGGCTGTTGATGATGATGATGAAGTTCTAACTTAATCATCAACTTTTAACAACTTTGTTGAAGTTTTCCAGTCCAACCGGAGGCCGCTGAATATCAGTATTTTACATGGTATGACTGCCTGTCTGACTTCTGCAACCCAGTGCCACTTCTAATTTAGCAAACATAGTATGTGTTGCTAGTTTATATATTCTGGAAACTTTATCCTTAGCAGAGGATGGTTTGGGAGTCCGTCTCGTGTAATTTTGTCACAGATTTCTAATTCCCTCTCAAACTTAGGCAGCAGGTGTTTGTTGTTTTTATTTACAAAGGGTGCACACAAATGTCATTGCCGACTTTCTAAGATAATATGATGAGGGCTGTAGATATCAAAACAAGGAGACAAAGTGCACATGATGTCTTGTAATATCCAAAAATATCTTGAGAAATCTGCCGAACATGCGTGACATCACGATAATTTATCAGATAGTTATGAAAATGTCATGATATCGACTATGGACTGAGAGATAAATAAACACGGCTGTAATATCTGTCTATCTGACCAACACACCTACGGGGGGCCCGTGAAGGTTTCGGCTATTAGCTCCGGTTAATGAAAGTCAATCTTACCTACTTCTTACTAATATTATAAACGTGCGGTTTAAACGGAAAGAATGGATTTGGATAAAATTTACATAGGATAGTTTTTAACTCGATTTTATCTTCCCGTGGGAAAATTTTGGAGTTGTAGCACGCGAAGCCGCTGGCTTTGGCAGCTAGTCTTTCATAAATTAATATAACATCATGTCTGTAATCCCCAACGGGTTGTGTACCTAATAAAACACCCACAATTATTTCGCACACCCACAGCCAGTTATGATTAAGACTCATGTTGTAGGGGGCGAGCCGTTTGTCATCAACCGGGCTGAAATGCTACATTTGACTGTTGTTGAACCCAGAACCTCATGACCAATAGCTTGTGACCAAAATGGCTTTGATTAGAGAAACAAAATACAAATTCAAATAATGAAGGTGACATAAGAAATGCTGGTTGGGGGTTCTACCGTGTGCCTCAGCCCCTCGGATTCTTCGTAGTTTGAGTTCCAAGATTATGCCAGTATATTATCGATGTTTCCTTATATCGTTTTTAGAGCAGTGGTTACGAAATAAACCACAGAAAGTAAATGATAGTGACGTACATGGACCGATTTCCTTCGTTTTTGGGCAGAATTAACTCGGGTGTCATTTTTGTACATAGTAATGACTAATAGAAGCGATATCCGGCATAAAAACAAGCACTTGCAAATTGAAATCCCTAAGTCTATGAAAGCTAATTTCCAGCCCACCGTGCGTCGCCAGTCTTCCAGTCCGCCTTTCGTCTCCACTCAGTGACCAGCACTACTCTTCCCTGTTCACGGTCCGTGAGTCTTAGTGAGCGGGCACTTATTTCACTATCGCTGTTCACAACTGGTAAACGACTATTCAAAAAAGAAGCACCCCGTCGCGACGACGGGGTGCTTCTATTTCCTTAAGCGATGACTTACATTTTGTCCGACCAGTACGTCCTGCAGTAAGATGTGAACGAGAGACAAGACAGATGTGGGATGTCCTGTGCCGTTGCGCTGTTTGTGAATAGTCGTTTACCAGTTGTGAACTGCGATAGTGAAATAATTACCCGCTACTAAAACGAGCGGTTCACCAAATGAAGACAACGTAAACACAAGGATGGCACGTGAGCCATTACCAATGTATTCGTAAATCTTCAGTCACGTTGCGTCCAATCATTTCCTGATTGCGATTGTCTTGTTAAAGCCAGGGTAACATGACACGATTTAAAAGAGTTTTATTAACAGAGTTGGCTCTTGTTAGATGATTTTTTTTCACAAGATCTATGCAATATAATTATAATCTATCCGTCTATTAATAAAAAAAAACATTAAAAAAATTACTTGAAATTCCATTAGATGGAACTTAAGACACAGGAAGACCATGACCTTGGTTAGGACAAAGGATACTTTTAATTCAGAGTACTTTTCTTTGGCATGATTTTCGACTACCACGTGAAGAAAAATCGTATCAACATGGTGTTCAAATAAAAGGAATAATAACAATACCCACTAGGCAAATGAAACATACGACTGTCTTTTGCTTTTAATAGAAATCGAAAACAAACTCAATCTATGTATTGATTACATGAATCAAATAAGTTCGAATAGTACAACTCCAAAATACGAGTTAAAAACTTTGAAACGGCATCTCCAACTTGACCTACCGCCTACCTCTGCACTGCGTTACCATCGCCAATGATCGTCACTCTAATCAGAACCGCGCACGTTCTCGGAAGATGTAGCGGTTATCTCAGTATGTAAGTCGGGAAGTACTCGCTCCATGTGCGCTTGCGCAGATACCAATGATCATTTACATGCATATGTTTGGTTTCTACGAAAGATTTCTATTTTTATGATTTGGATGTTGGTGACGCAGTGATGATGCTGATATTTATGTTGTTATTGGACCGTTAAGGTTTACCTAACGACTGGTGATGATTTCTGGCCTTAAATTTGATTCCCGGGTCGGAAAAATTATCATTAACAGCCCCGGAGAAGAAATGTTCGACGGGAGGACGATGGGGAAGAAAGGTTCTCAAGTGGCGACCACGAACCGAAAGATGCAGCGCTGGTAGGCCTCCCACCAGGTGGACCGACGACATCGTGAGAGTCGCGGGCCACCGGTGGATGCAATCGGCAGGTTGCCGTTCGTTATGGCGTTCTATGGGGGTTCTTTTGTCCAGCAGTGGATGTCTTATGGCTGATGATGATGATGTTAAGCCCCGGTGTCTGAATTTGCGCCCGGCAATAAGCTCGCCCCCTCATATAGACCTTTGACACATCTGCCGAAATGGCGGTGTACTATTAGATAAAACCTGTACCTTGGGGGAACACGGGCGTGATGTTTTGACATAACATCACGTATTCTGGTATGGTGGTAGTAACTTGATATGGGAAATCTAAATGAAGGTAGTGATTCAGGGTGGCTTAACATTAAACAATGTTAGGTAGAGATAATAACTCGGCAACTGTGTCCAAGTTCCTACACTTTTTCAAAATTAAAACTCTTATTATCTCAAGCTGGGAGAATCAGCACTATAAACGTCAATTTACCCAAGACTTACAACTCGAAAGTCGGCACCGCCACCCTCTGCACTGCTGCAAGTCGTGGGGTCGACCCCAGGTACGCGAATTACTTTCTTTAATTTATTTTCATCACCTCTGCTCTTTCAAACAAAACATTGTGACGAAACTGGCAAATCTTAGAACTAAAAATCGAATCGCGTTTTCCATATAAATGTGCGCCAGTCAACTGCAGGCTTTGCAGATGACGAATATTACTGATTTGAGGCAACACGTATGTAATCTGCTATTTATTTAGATCATATCTCTTTATGATTGTTTAAAGAAACATCATCTCATCTCTCTGATCTTGTGACTTGGAATTTCCACACTTATTATTGAAGTGGTATCTTGACATAAAAACTGGCCAAGTGTAAATCGGACTTGCACATGAAGGGTTGCGTACCATTTTAGTAGATATTGAGAGATTTTCCATGTTATTTTAACACCATAGACTTCTTATAGGTTTTCTTGTAATCTATGAATGTTGAACTAAGTTTTGTATTTTTTCAAAATATTAGACTAGGTACCTAGTTTCGGAAATAGGGGTGGGGGGGGGGGGGTAGTCGGACAGACAGACAGACACACGAGTTATCCTAAAAGGGCTCCGTTTTTTCATACCGATACCTCGTCGATAAGCACCACTGTCACACCCATAACATCTATAATAGTCAACCAATTCCAGAATGACTTCTGAAACTAAAGGTAGCAGATAGAAATCAGCAGTATTTATCTTTTTCATCACAGAAATCTTGCCATTTCACGATTACCTTCATCTATTATACATAGATATTATACATAGATAGATTTTAAATAGTGTAATTGGCTTTGGCCGTTCTATTTTTTAATAAATAAATAAATAAATAGAAAACGAATTACCAATTTTGCGCAATACATATAGACGTATTTAATCATGCACTACAATCCTTTATCTTTATGACTGTTTAGAAATTGTGTCTCGTCTCAATGAGAAAGTACAAAGTTTTCTCTCACAGCGACATACAGAGGACGAGACAGATCTGTTTTATTTTTAACACGTTCTCATACACGTGTTGGTTAGTAGACCAATAAATTTTTTAAATTAATATTATACAGGTTTTATATTAATAGGTATATAAGATTGTATGTAGAATTTAATCTCCGAAACGAATGATCTAATTCTAAAAATTCTTTTTTTTTTTATTTTATACACAGCAAATTTTGCACAGCTGTTTTTGTAAATATTTTTTTCAGGTTATAACTTTACATAAATTACCTCCATGACCCGTTTACTATTCAAAGCATCCACTAGCACAATGTTTTAAGAGTGCTACATTGAGTTTTACCGTAAAATGTGATTTTTGACCCCAAAAAAAAAGTCGTTTCCTGGCAAAAAAAATTGCGTAGTGGTACTTAGTTTACAGAATGCTTGGTTGACGTATGTATGAAGGGTTAATTTACACCCTGTATAGATCTACATAAGTTCCAGAAACAGTGTCTTATTGACACAATAAAACATTACAGGTACTAACTATCACACTAATATTTTAAAGGCGAAAGTTTGTGAGTGTATGAGTGTGTATGTTTGTTACTTCTTCACGCAAAAACTACTGAACGGATTTGGATAAAGTTTGGTACACAGATAGTTTATAACCTGGATTAACACTTAAGGCTTTTATTTCGATTTTTTCTTCCCGTGAGATAATTTTAGAGTTGTAGCGGGTGAAGCCGCGGGCAACAGCTAGTAGGTTATAAATTATATGTAGGTATACCATGCATATTTGACGGCACGGTTGGCGTAGTGGCTCAAGCAATGGACTGCTGCGCTGTGTGTCGCGGGTTCGATTCCCGCACGGAACAAATATTTGTATGACCTACAGATAGTTGTTCCGGGTCTGGGTATTTGTGTATGTCAGTTTAAATGTTTGTGAATGCACCCACGATACAGGAGAAATTCATAGTGTGGGGCAACGTTTTAAAAAAAAAAATGTATATTAGTTGCGATATCAATTTTTTTGCGGGTGAAGTCGCGGGTGAAGTGCTAGTTATAAATAATGAGGGTACCTCATACAAATGTCAATTAATATGGTAGGTACCCGTCAATCGATTTGTCATAAAAAACTTGGGTGGGCCTCAAATACACAGACTGGTTTAATCTTTAAATCTTGTTCTGTTAATTAAGATTATTTAGACGACTTTTTTAGTAATAATTGGCCTATAAACATAAATAATAATTATGAAAACGACTCCTCTTATTTAAAAGCTTCCCAAATATGTGTGGATGACATCTTCTAAGATTATGTCATGCAACTTCGTAAATAATAAAAAAGACATTTGAACTTAATTTAATAACTTAACAAGGGATCGGAAAACTATTTTGTTTTATAAAAGAGTGTCCATCTTACCCGTTCTTTTTTATAGTTCCACGCATGACATGGCATTTTGTTTAATTTTTCTGACTGACCTCTTGCACTCATCATATATTTTTTTTTTGGATGCTGGTAAATAGTCAAATAACTCCTCCCGCTCTGGGCAGAGCTGTAGGGTGTGTCAGACTTCTACTGACTAAAAACCACCCATGTTCCTTCTTAGACCTTTGTGGCGAGGCCGCGGTATCTCTTTCGAACAACCTGCAACCCCGACGGGTGATCATAGGGATAGATCATAAAAAAATGTAATTAGTCCGTCAGATAGAATTAAAAAAAATAATGGACACGTAATAATATTCTGAATACATGCAGGATAGTCAGAAAATTTTTGCAAAATGAAAATAAATCTGTGGTCACCACCACAAACACACAATCTCGAACAATCGCAAATCCACAATTCAACAGACACAGAAACTCATCATATCATCTCTTTTCCGGGGTAGTACTTGGCTTCGGGCCGTGCTATTCCACAAACCGGGCTATAAAGCCGAGATATGTAAAAGTATACAAACATAATAATAATAATAATTATTATTATTATTATTGTCGATATGTGGCATGTGAACTCGGCTATCATTGTGCCGATAGTCGTAACTGCCAATGGCCTTATAGCCAAGAGTCTGGACGACCACCTGTCCAAACTCTCGCTTGGCGGTTGGATCAAGAACCTGATTCAGAAGGCAGTACTCCTCGATACGGCTCGCATTGTGAGGAGGTTCCTGTCTCTGGGGCCCTAACCACCGGTAGCTTGGACCCTGCTCCCGTCACCGGTGGACGACTATTTTTTATATTTTTAAATGTTTTTTTATAAGTTTTGTATGAAATATTTAAAAATGTAAATTATATGGATGAAAGTGAATAAAGGAGATAATAATAATATTCCACAACTATCACACAACGCCATCTAGTCCCAAGCTAAGCAGAGCTTGTGTTATGGGTACTAGACAACTGATAAACATACTTATATATTTCTAATTACATACATATTATAGATAAATTACACCCAGACACAGAACAAATGATCGTGCTCATCACACAAACATACGTACGTATTTTTTTCTTTTTTGAAAAGTCTCGTCAAGTTGTGTGTCGGCACAAGGTTAGTACTTTTTTACCCACAAAGTGACGTCAAAAGCCCCCACTCATGATCTTTGACACGTTTTATTATCGCCAATTTTTATTACTATGGTAAAACAAAAAACACGCATCAAATATTTTTCGATAATCTAACAGACGGACTAATTAGATTTTATTGGTGATATAGGACATTATTATGCCTGTAAATCACTTCAAAACGACTTGTTTTTGGTACTATTAAAATACAATGATGACGGCACGGATGGTACAGCGGTTGAGCGTATAATAAAAGAAATATGAAAATCCGAACACATTTTCTACGTTGTTACCCATTTACATGTCTGCATACCTTTCCTTATCTTACGTGTGCACTGTGCGGTTTTGGGTCAATTCATTGTACTGTGACCATGATTTATTTGGTCATTATAATGTCCATCATTATTTCAGGTGATTACAGAGCGATTCTCTTGGTGGCGAAACAGCGATATCACTAGCTCGGAATACAGTGCATCTTAAAAGTCTATGTAAAAAATGCAACGAAATACTTTAGCCATGATCATTTCAGCTAGAGATTTCAGTGCTAGACATAGGCCTCCCACAAGCGTCGTCAAACAGGTCTTACGATTCGTCATGTGCTTCTGATGATTAACGTTTGAGTAAATTATGATATAAATCATGTATCATTTATAGATGTTAACAACAATGAACAATCAATCTGTCAATGAACATGACATAAGAATACGTAGAAACCGCACCTCTACAATTTTCACTTTTAAAACTGATAACAATTTACTCAAAATGTATCACAATGGGTTCTTAAAACTTGACGTAAAAACATCTAAATGTTGTAAAGTATGTCGTTAAATAAGTAATGGTTCAGTTGTCCATAAAGCGCTGGGGTTCATGGTCACTGTGATCAATGACGTCACTGTGAACTCCAGTACAGTGACCAGTACAAATATGAATACACCATATCCACGTGTGTATCAGTAGAATCAGCAGTTGTAATTATTTAACCTTTTTTAATTGCAATTTAAGTATATTATACTCTAGAGAAGTAAATTATTGAAAACAAATAATGTACTACATCAAAATGAATTCCTGAATTAAAGCGGTTGGTTGAATTTTGATCACTCAGCTCATCGTCAACATCATCATCTGCTTAGCTATTTTTGATCAGGGGTGGACAATCCTCGATAAAAGAAAAACGATAACTAACAACCATCCCCGTCCGTGTTGCCTTCCAACTCTTGCACCACGGATCATGGGAACTAGATCGTCAGCCGACACTGATCTCAAATACATACTACATGTAGGAGTCAGTCGAGTCTTTCCGGTTGCAGCTGCTCAGCTTAGCGTCAACAGCACAATAATATTTTGATATACCTACATTTATGTGTCGCTTATTGTCAGTTAAAAGTGGCATAAGTATTTTATAATAAGTAATAATAATAATAATAATAATAATATTCCACAACTATCACACAACGCCATCTAGTCCCAAGCTATGCAGAGCTTGTGTTATGGGTACTAGACAACTGATAAACATACTTATATATTTCTAAATATGTACATACATATTATAGATAAATTACACCCAGACACAGAACAAATGATCGTGCTCATCACACAAACATTTGTCCTGGGTGGGAATCGAACCCACGACCTCCGGCATAGCAGTTAGGGTCACTAACCACTAGACCAACAGGTCAGTCAGTAATGCAAATTACAAAAACATTGCAAACAAAACAGCAGGAGAAAATCATTTTTAAAAGGTGCCAAGTGTATGTCTGTGACTGTACCTCCTCAAGTTCTTGTTTTGCATCCGGATGTTAGGTACTTTCCAACATTTTAAGATTTAGTCATATGCCCACAGAGGGTCTGGGATTTTCTTAGACCCCAAATACTGCGGTTGCATTTACTGACGCACTTAAATTCTTTAAAAACACTTCGGAGAAAAAAATCGGTGCTATTTCTAGCTAAGTATTACAGTAAGTTCAACAAATTAGAAATCGTTCGAATAAACAGAGCATATTATTATTACTTCACAAGAGACCGTCTTTTTCCTTTTCCTTATTTACTTTTCTCCTGTAGTGGTTTCACAAGTACTAAGTGTTGCTTCCTCGTGTTGAATCATTGCAGGCCATACAAATATTGGATTTGGGTGAATATCCTTTAAGCATACGCCAGTACATGAAGCTACTACAACATGTCAATTTTTTTTCAACTTTATCCCTGAAGCGTTAGGTTCAGAGTTGATTGGAGTTTGACAGTTTCGGGTACCTTGATTTGTTGGCATTTGTACTTTTCACTTTCACACAGAATACTCAGCCTGTACAGTTCCCACTTCTGGGCACTGATCAGCTCTCTGTATTGAGGAGTGGGTTGTAATCCACTCTGCGGGTCGAGTAATCATCTGCCTGGCTTTTTCCGAACTATGTTGGGGTCGGCTTCCAGTCTAACCGGATGCAGCTGGACACCAATTTTTTTTTTGGAGCGACTATTACCTGTCCACCATGATCCAGTTATTACTGGGTATTACGATATCCTTTGGCAAAACTGGTCGTTAGACTTTTAAACCATGCAGGCCGACTGCAGGCAAAAGGTTGTTTGATTCTTTGAGTACATATTTTGACCATATGCAGCGGTGACCACTTAACTATCTGGTGGCCATTGTTTGTCTACTATTAACATAAGAATTCATCCATTATCATCACTCCTTAATTTGTTGTGAAAGCAATATTTCCTTAAAATTACTCGTTGTATATTTATTTATTATTGCATTATTCCAAAGGTGTCCCAATAGATACACACGCAACTCCTACTTATGACTAGGCGTGTATTTGCTTATTAATTAATAAATTTCTCCGAAGTATAAATATAGCTTTGAAAAGTAAATCCCCCTTCGTACGATGTACGATAATTACAAATTATCTGGTCAACCATAATCAAAACATCGAGCGACGGTTTGATTACCGTATCGTTGGAGATATCAATAATATCAAATTGACACACAAAAGGTTTCATCACGGTTTTTTGCTAAAACGAAGCATATATTACGCACATGAATCTGAAAAATGTGAAATGCGCGTGTTGCGCGATGCAGAAGCGTGTATAGGAAATACGCGAAGGACCTCTGCCATTTTTTGTAACTTTAAAAAAAAATACAGGCTATTTGTGTTGATAGTCACATTAAGTAATCAGATTTTTATTGATTTAGACCTAATTTATAAGTGTTTAAAGTCCAATCTGATGAAATTCATATCATGATGATTCGGAATGTTTATACTATATCAAATTATGTTTATTTGTGTGTCCATAATATACATGCCTAGTTAGATGATTGATTGTTATGTATAATGTATGAGAAATAATCTTATTTATTATAAATCTAAGGAAATAATAATACAAATACACAAAAACTCTTTTTATTGAATTATTGTTTAATCAACATTTGTTCGCATTTTCGTTTGCTACATAATATTTTACTTCGTCGTTTTGTTACATACCTATTGTCTTCTTGTTTTATCTTGAGTTCTTTAGTATCTGTTTTTATTTTCCTAAAAGGCCAATAATTCGTAACTATTTTTAGGGCGGTCGTGCCTGTTTCTATGTTTTAAAATCGTTCGGATTACGAATTGGGGTCATCAAGTGATTTCTTTAGACCTAATGCTCACTAATGAAGGCTATATAAGTATGTATATAAGGATATATGTTTATGGCTAATGAGAACTGTACGCCTATGAAAACGTATAAGTGTGTATTTTAGGCGTAACTGGTGGATTGGGAGCGGTTAATGTTGGAATGTCCTATGTAACTAGAACTTTTAGAGGATAGGATTTCGCACATCATTGCTTTAATTTTTATACAAAAGCATTTTTTTTCGCATTTCGCATTCGCCTTTCAAATACTGTCAAATGGTTCCATTTTGTACTAAACCATAACCAATTTGACAGTTAATCCATAGACAATATGATAGCCACTGTGATTTAAAAGATACGTAATAGCCCTGCTGGACAGCTCTGCCGTTTGACCCATTCAAATCCTAGAGGATACTATTAGTTGTGCACGACAGACACTCTTCTATGCTACTTATTTGATCGATAGCCCTACGTGATTCTGTCATGTTCAATGAATTTCTGATAAAATGTATTGTTGAAGTGCATAATATCAGTACCAGCGTGTATAATAACGTGTTTACCTATTTATAAATATATTGCAGATCACCGTGACTGCGGTCGATATTTTGATTGATAGGATTTATTACGATTTTAGTACATTTGTCACAAATATTGTAAACACTTATAATATCGTCTTATAGACAACAATGATATTGTATTGTTGAATGGAACATGCAAGTCAGTATGATATGGCATCGTAAGGTAATACTGCCAGAATCAAATTACTAAATCTTTACAAGAGCCACTGAAGTCGGACGAAAATGTCTTTGTACACTGATAACATTGAACTTACACATGCCATATGGAACAATACGAGTATGTATACCATGGAGCGAATCTAATGCTTGGTAAAAACCATCTTCATAGAAGCTGCTTCATATGGCTAGAGTCCAGGACTGCTACACTTCTGCTCGTGGCACAAATATTTAATACTGTAAAAAAGAAACAGTACTCGGATTATCTCCAACCCCCCACCACCCTAGTTCCACTGACTGAAGTGTAAGCTGGCTGGCACCAACCTATTTCTTAATATTTCAACTTTATAAAATAAATAAACTTATGTTGTATGGGAGTTTGTTGTTACCCAGCCAGCTTACACTTCAGTCAGTGGAACTAGGGTGGTGGGGGGTTGGACCTGCCACCCTAAGAAACTTCACTTAGGCCACTTATGCGGTTATTGCCTACCTTACTCCTGACTTGTGGAGAGACATTCCTCTGACCAAGTCGCCCTACACGGAGTAAATGTGACTTTATGTTAGTTCACAAACAGACATAGGTATATCTATAACCAAATAATAATATGGTTGTCGCGTTGGACCCCTTGAGTTGCGCATAGGCAGCTAGGTAGAAGACGATTTCCATATTAAGTAAGGTTGTTTAACAGAGGATCAACATTCAATTACTGACCGACTCATTGATTTCTAACGTACTTTAACGACCCATTAGCATATTGAGTCTGATTCATTAAAAATATCGACACTAACATTATAATTCCTTTCATAAAATCAATCGTTATTAGAAACTGCATACAAATAATTTAATTAAACCTAATGGTCAACAATACTATTCGTTTTGCAGTTAAAGTTTACTTGTACACAATAAGGTTTACGACGGTCGGTCATAAAACTTTCCGTTTCTATCGTGTGGTTCGGCATGTAAAGTTTGTTTCTATTAGTACATTACTTTTGATGGTAGTAGCTTTAGATATAAATAAAATAAAATAAAAAATAAAACCTGTAATACCTGAAAGTTTAGGAAGATGTGTACCTAATACACATATATCGCCAGTTATATTTGAGTCACATGTAACAGGGGGTTTTTTTATTCGTTTATTACATATTATTAACATTTTAAAATATTCCTATACATAATAATATGAAAAAAACATTTAAAAATTTAAGAACAAATAGTAACACACCGGGAACATTTTATTATTATTAAATTGGGCTACTCTTTCCCTCAATCTTGTCCTGAGAACAGAGATGAGGTGGGCTGCGGGTTGTTCGCAAGAGATACTGCAGCCTCGACATAAAGGGCTCAGAACAAACATGGGTGGTTTTAAGTCAGTAGAAGTCTGACCGTGGATTGCTATAAACCGGGCACAAATTTAAACTTCGTGGCTGCTAGCCTACTGAGAAAGATCTGTTGGAAATTTTATTATAATTTTAGCCGACCTAGAACCTCATGTTCACCAGTGGCTAGGTTTGCCATCTTAAAAAATTGGCAACCCTAAACCCGGACATGTCAAAAGGGTTTTTAAACATAGTCTGAGTAAAAAATTCAGTTGAAACAGTCAAAATCACTTTTTTTATTTTCAGACTTTAAATTTTACTTTAAAATTTACTTAATAAAACAGAGTCTTGTAATAAACAAATTGTTTTTGTTCCGTTGATCGCGGCGTGCGGGTACAGTGCATGTGTCATGTTAAATTTTTTAAACCCGGACTACGAACGAAGCCCCGCCGGGACGCTCCCCGGACGCCTTCTAAACTAAGATAAATCCGGGGAAACCCGGACGGATGGCAACCTTACCAGAGGCGTATGCGACTACTGGACCAGTGAGGCAATAACTGGGTCTTTTGTTTTTAATGGGCTGTCGACTTTCTTGCCAAAGCAAAGATATAATAAGCATTGATTATGAACACAAAACACGGAATCGCCACGCCACACATTGGTACAAGGGCGGAAAAAAGTCCTTTGTTTCAACCTTGTTTAAAATGTCTACAATTTGGTACACACATACTAGAATGTTAGTAGAAACAAGTCCTAAAATTAATACGGATAAATAATTATACAGTATTTAATTATATGATGCCAAAGTAGGGTGATCGAGAATTTACAAATTTCGTGCAAAAAATATTGTTATTTCAAGTATGAATAGAACCAAAATACTATAATTATCAACTTTCATTTTTAGTTTAGTCATAAGTTTATTGTGTGTACTAATAAAATAGTAAACATAATGTTATAATATAATGAATAATTACTTACTATTACATTTTTAGTGAAGAAGGTCATTTGGAACCTTTTGTTTTCAATCATGAGATCATAACTAATCTCCGTTATCGACCGATACGTAATAATATACTTTCGGAGATTAATTAGACCCTATAGATTAAGAATACATTAGTTTTGGCTGCGATAACCTGCGATCTTGGAAATACCAGGTCCTTAACTAATGACGCTCTGTAATTAAGAAAAAGTGCATTATATTAATAAGTGTTTCTAATGAGGGTAATTAACATTTTATCATATCGTGTAAGTATAAATAGCATTGAATGGTAGTTTTAACTTCACTTACAATTATTTTCTCTTACGATAACAGTGTTATTATAGTGATGGATAGCTTTACTATTGTCTATGCCGATTTAGTGGAAATCATAATATCAAGTAATCGTGAGATACATAAATGCCTCGAAAATTTAAAACTTATGTATCCACAGCTTACAGAAAGTGTTTGGAATCAAGTTTATGAAAAGTTAAGCCGTAATTTTCTACCCGTATTTACAAAAAAGTGGCAAACTGCAGCGAGAAATAAAAATGCTTTTATGGCAAAAAATGAACAGTGGCTGAAAAATATTTTTACCGTTGAGACATCTTCGGTGCAGACTGATGTGGTGAATTGTGACAGTAATGTTCCAGGGCCATCAAAACGCTCTCATAGAGGACGACCAGAAAAATCATTTGATGAATGTTGCGATCGAACAAAGCGATATAAGGTTAAAAGATTGTGTGAAAGCGTTCCTGAAGAAATGATTAAGAAAGCTGCCTCTAAGGTACTCGTACAAGAAGGATCATCGGATACTATCAAGTTTACTCCAGAAAAAGCGTTGGCATTATTACTTGATGCATCACTTTCGAAACATCAATATCAAGTACTGAGAAATGCAGCAAAAAGTATTGGTTGTGATATTTTTCCCGATTATCATAAAGTACTTGAAGTAAAAAGGCAATGCTACCCCACGGATATTGATGTAACGGAAAGCTACGCTTGTGTAAGTTTGCAGTCATTACTGGATCACACAACCAGAAGATTAATAAATCTGTTGTGTATTGGACAAATGCAACTCCTTCTTCTACAAGGTGTTGTCGCCCGGTACAATTCCAATTTCAAAAAGAAACTACAGAATCTACGAAAAATGAAATTGCTAGAATGGAGTCTGAAATAGCAAACTTAAATGAAACTGTTATTAGTTTAAAGGAAAAGACTTACAAAGTCTACCATAAACTTGTGTTCACAATGATAGATGGCAAAATAGCGCAGACAGTTACGGACACATCATCATGTGCAGTGTGTTTTATATGCAAGTCAAAGCCATCAGAAATGAATAACCTTGACCAAGTGCGAAATAAAACTGTGGATACGGAGGCTCTCAAGGTCGGTTTATCCCCGCTTCACGCACGGATTAAATTTATGGAATGCATATTACATATTGCGTACAATATGTCATTTACCAGTTGGAGAACGAACGCAACTACCAAACAACAAAAAGATGAAGAGAAGAAAAGAATCCAAAGTGAGCTGTTTCAACGTTTAGGTCTAAAAGTGGATTTTGTAAAGCAAGGAATGGGAACATCTAACGATGGAAATACGTCTAGAAGATTTTTCAATAATGCAGACATTGTAGCTGAAGTCACAAGAGTCGATAAAGAACTTATTCATCGGTTTGGTATAATATTGCAAACAATTAATTCTAGTGCATTAGTTGATTCGGATAAGTTTGGTAGTTATTGTTACGAGACTGCTGAACTATACGTAAGCCTGTACAGCTGGTATAATATGCCAAATACTGTGCATAAAATCTTGCTGCATGGCAAAGAAATAATAAGTGTTGCTGCCTTACCTATTGGGATGTTATCTGAGGAAGCTCAAGAAGCGCGAAATAAAGATTACCGCAATTATAGGTTAGGTCATTCAAGAAAATGTTCTCGTCTATCATGTAATGAAGATGTTATGAATATGCTCTTAGCTACCTCAGATCCCCTTATCAACAGTTTACGTGCAGTACCGAATAAAAAATACTATCCTCTTCACGATGATGCCAAAGCTTTATTAGTGGACTAGCTTTTTCCCGCGGCTTCGCTCGCGTTGAAGTATTATTATTAATTAGGTAAAGTTTTTGCGGCTTCACTTTTGTTTAGCGTGTATCAAAAATTAGGGCCTACAAAACTTCTTTGTACACAATATTCTAAACTAATCTGTCATTAGGCGCTAAACTATCAAGCTATTGGGTGAACTTACTCGTGAGCGAGCAACGCAATGTTCTCTCAAGTCAATACCCGCAAATTTGAGATTTTGCCCCTGAGACTTGGCTTGTCTTGACTTGGCTTGTCATGGCAAAGCAGACTTTTAGGGGAAGCTGTAATCGTTTAAATTCGAACGGGATATTATTAGGTATTAATGGGATTCGTGGAATAAGTACAGTTTCCCCTTTCGCACATCCAGTTAATATAGTGGCTTCCACTATATTGCTTTCACTTGCAGTCTCGTACCGTTACAAAAGTTTGGTGGTTTTCAATTTTGCAACAACAAAATTGGAGTGCCCCCCACATGCAGAATAAGCTTATGAAAAGGCAAACCTGGCCGGTTTCAATGAATTTAAAAATTCTACAGGGTAATTAGTAGCGTCATCTGTATTAACCACAGTATCAATTGAAGTATAGACCTTTTCTTCGCCCTCAAACGACATGAGCAGGACATCGTTGATAGCTGCTGCTTGATCGTTCTTTGGAGTAAGTATGGTACGCTCACATAACCATTCAATAGGCTTGTCATTTATATGAATAATGTCTGGATAAACTTTATACAACAATTCTTGAACCGTAGTTACAACTGTGCACAATTCTTCCGGGATGGTTATCTGTTTGTTTTTCTTTTTCTCTATTAATGTCACTGACTCATTGGGACAATAAACTTTGTTTTGGTCTATTTATTATATAAACAATAAATACTGTATTTTAATTAAACTTGGTTTATTAACAGAGAAAGACGTTTTTACATCTTAGAGAGTTCTGGTCGTTCGGACGCCATGTTGGCTCTTTCGTTGGTTGGCTAGTGATGCGCCATTACACTAGTGACGTAACATCATAACATCCTTCTTATTCGAAAAAATGAAATTATTATAATTTTACAACTTAAAGACAGTTTAACGAAACTTAACAAAAACCCTTAACAATAACTTTCGTCAACAATTATAGTTTAAATAAATAAAAAAAAAGAAACAGTTTGTTGAACTAAGTATCCATCTATATATAATCTAGAATTAACTAAAAAAAATCAGTCCTTCACAGTCATTGTTACAACGTTTACTTGGTTATCAAAAAATAAAATTATTTTAATACTAACTTATAAATCTAACCGTCTTGGTGGTCTTATGACTCTTCCACACCTAGTGCGCATTTCAACTGGAGTTGTACACTCTTTAATAGACGGTGCTACTGTATGGCACGTTGGAGATGTCTCGATATTTGGACTTTTTTGTAACAAATCTTGAGATACCATTTGAGGTGACTGCGGAGGCTTCAAAATATGTTGCCTGTTTCTCCTTCCTATAAATCCATCAGATCCTTCAACAGTATATGACCTAGGCTGATCACATTTGGACCTTACTGTGCCTGTAATCCATGGAGTATCTGGCATTTTCTTAAAATAGATTTTATCACCTTCTTGTAGTTCTGGTAATGATTTAGTCTTGCCGTCATAGTACTCCTTCATTTTATTTTTATTTTCTTTCTTAGCTTTGACATATTCTTGAAATTTGACTGTTTTTGGTATCAAGTTTTTTGTGACTGTTGGTAATTGTGTTCTAAGCGATCGTGACATTAATAATTGTGCTGGAGACGGAAGATTTCCTCTAGGTGTATTCCTGAATTGAAGCAGAGCTAGGTAGGGATCTGTCCCTGACTCCTCTGACTTGGTAAGAAAACGTTTACATATTTTTACTGCTGACTCTACCAACCCATTTGACCTTGGTATGTAGGGACTTGACGTATTATGATGTATTCCCCAGTCCCACATGAAGTTCTTAAACTCTGCCGAATTAAATGGTGGTCCATTGTCAGAGAATAACTCAACAGGAATACCATGTCTGCTGAAGATACTTTTAAGACAAACAATTACTGTTTTGGCGTTAGTACTTGCCACTGTCATTAATTCAATATAATTTGAGTAATAATCTTGTACTACTATGTATTTTTTTGATTTATAATCCATAAAATCAACACCAACTTTTTCCCATGGAAGTAATGTAACATCATGTGGAAGAAGTGGTTCTGGAGCATTTGAGCTTCTATGTGACAAGCAAATATGACAAGACTGAACAATGTTTTTTATGTCAGTTGACATAAATGGCCAAAATACATGTCCTCTAGCAAACGCTTTTGACCTTTCAATTCCAAGATGACCACTGTGTATTATTTTTAAAATCTCTGGCCTTAATTTTTTAGGTATGACTATACTGTTACTTCTGAAAATTAAATCATTTTCTGTATGTAAATCAAATCTATACTGCCAATACTCTTGCAGATCTTTGTGAACTTCAGTTTTACTTGATGGCCATGCTTCTTTACAGTATATTTTCAAGATCTGCAAACTTTCATCTTCATTAGTGGCTCTGATTAACCACTGTAGGCGTTCTGATGAGACAGGTAATGACTTAATCAGTAAATTTACATGTACAATGACATCATCATCTAATTCATCTGAACTTGTTTCAGCGAGTGCTGCTCTTGACAAGGTATCTGCAATGTACATGTGACTACCTTTCTCTGTTAAAGTTTTTGAAGCATAATATATTGGATGTTGATTTTGTAACAACACTGCCCCAACAGCACTTTTACTAGCATCACTTTGTATTACAATAGGATCACGTACATTTAACACTGGAACTTGACATATTAATTGTTTTAAACTTCTTATTAAGTTATCATCATAATTTATTGAAGATACTATAGGTGAATGGTCACGCTCTAAAACATGTACCTCCCGACAACCCTTGTCAACTTTAAGTTGCGAAGGTGTATCAATTCCAAAATCATGTTCTTCTACACCTACCTCCATACAACGCCGAGTAATTTTCTGTGCCGCTATGGGAAAATACATCAATGCCCACTGGACAAATCTTGGCTGAATCGTAATCGCCTTACCGAATAGTCGTTAGAACCAGATTCCGTATATATGTATATAAGATCGTTTCTATAAACTTCAAACTTAAATGGGAATATTAATCCTGATGCTATTAACTCACAAAATCCGCCTTAAGTAGCATTATTCATCATATCGGCAAAATATTCATCAGGTGTAACGTAGTTATCACCATTCCTGTCGTGGGTCATAATTGTAAACTTGCTCCAGTCATTAACCACATAATATATCTGACAATCTCTGAACGCACCTCCATCGCTCTATCTCACGAAACAAACATGCACCGTCACCAACAATAGGGACGACAGTATATTCTTCAACATCTCCATTAACGTTCATATTTTCTTTAGCCATTTTAAAACCTATACTTAAACCAAACGAAAACAAAACAAATGCCAATTACAAAGCAAAGTCTATAACCAAAACTATTTAACCGAAATAAAGCAATTGCAACCCAAAATATGCCAAGAAAAGAACAGCCAAAATCGTTAAATATAATCCGCTAGAAATATTTAGGTATAGTATGTGGTATTAAATACGGCGGCCACTCATCATCGGGTTTATGTAACTCAGGGAAAACACAACGATAGCGCGTTTTAAAATACTGCTAACGCCATCTATTATGTTTTCTTTCTTTTTCTTTTCTTTATCTATTGTCAACATTAAGAACTAAAAAATATTTTGTTCGTCTTAATTTATTCGTTCCATTAGGTACTGATCCCCATGGGGGTTGAATTTATCAAAATTCTATTTAAGAGGATGTCTGCATCATAGTAGCTCCAATCATTAATTTCAGTTCAATCAGTCGAAAATCTAAGAAGATTTATACAAACTTTCATCCCCTATTTTATCCCCTTGGGGTAGAATTGCCTACGTCTAGTCGTCTACGTACTGAAGATGCCTACGTCATAACATCTACCTTTTTTTTTTTGGGGGGTTGGGAAATCATCAAATAACCCCTCTCGCTCTTGGGCAGAGCGAAAGGGAGTGTCAGACTTCGACTAACTAAAAACCACCCATGTTCCTTCTTAGCCCTTGTGCCGAGGACGCGGTATCTCTTTAAAACAACCCGCAGCCCCGACGGGAATGACGTTACCCTTACTTAAAATACTATATGTCGCCGCGGCGGCTGAGACGTGACGTTCTCTCCCTCTTATGTTCCGCGGCCTCTTTCGCTAGCATCACTGCTTCGCAGAAGGAGGCGACGGCGTCCTATTCCTCCTCGCCCCGGACCATGGCTTGCACCAGGGCCGGATGCGAGAGGTCGCCGCCGCCGATCGCCGCTATCATAACATCTACCTGCATGCCAAGTTTCAGCCAGATCCGTCCAGTGGTTTGGGCTGTGCGTTGATAGATCACTATGTGAGTCAGTCAGTCACCTGCGAGTTATGTATATTTTTCGTACCACTTGCTCAAAAAAGTGACATTCTATGCCACAAAAAGCGAACATAACAATAGTCATTTTTAATCTGTTAAAAACAGGGAAAGAAAATTGTACTGAATTTCATTCATCCTCTAGGAGGAGAATGTTATTTAAATTTGGAATACTTACCGAAATTAATACACAACTTCATCTGTGTTTACACCATTGAGTTTGTATTTAAAGCACTATATATATTTTTGAAAAAGGATTACGCATTTATTATGTAGTTATGATTATTAAATAAAATTACGAAAACCGACGAGGCCGTATGAGCTTGATGCCTTTGCTTTTCCGACAAAAAAATATCAGTCTAGGAGTTTGCTGCGTTTTTGTTTTCTTCAAATATACGTTCAGTTTATTTTACTTTTAATAGTCATTATTCACACTAATATTATAAAGGCGAAAGTTTGTGAGTGTGTATGTTTGTTACTTCTTCACGCAAAAACGACTGCACGGATTTGGATGAAATTTGGTACACAGATAGTTTATAACCTAGATTAACAAATAGGATAGTTTTTATCCCGATTTTATATTCCCGTGGGTTGTAGCGGGTGAAGCCGCTGGCAACAGCTAGTTTTTAATAAATGCTTATCTAATATTATTATTGTGTTAATTTTTTCGCAAATGATACGAAAAGTAGAGTATTTTCCTCGGTGATAAAGCTATCTTAGTCTTGGGTGAACTTAAATCCCTCGCTACACTCGCGATTTAAATCGTCACCCGCGACAGAAGACACTGCTTTATCCCCTTGGTTAATAATCTACAATTTATACAAACTTTCATCCCCTATTTTATCCCCCTAAGGGTGGAATTTATCAAAATTCTTTCTTAGGGGATGCCTACGTCATAGTAGCTTTATGCATGCAAAGTCTCAGCCCGATCGGGTTAAAAATTGACAAAGTTTCATACAAACTTTCATCCCCTATTTTATCCCCTTGTGGGTAGAATTGATCAAAATCCTTTCTTAGCGGATGCCTACGTCATAACATCTACCTGCATGCCAAATTTCAGCCAGATCCGTCTAGTGGTTTGGGCTGTGCGTTGATAGATCACTATGTCAGTCAGTCACCTTTGAATTATATAAATTTAGATAGCACCCATCTCTCAATCAATGTCTTCTCTATTTAATATTTAGTTTATTAATATTTATTTATTTAAAAATGCTGATTTAATTATATGAAATTCATGTGAAAAAATTTGATGAATATTTTCATGTTAATAAAAAAAAAATACGTGTTATATCTTTCTCTTTGTAAACTGGTACATCCATTATATCATTTTAGATAGATAGATAGATAGATTCATTTATTTGCCTGAAATATGGTATTTGGTTTAATAAAGTATTATGAAGAAACGCAACGTCTTTTCATTTAAAAATAATATTTTCCGCATGCCCGTACTACCTGCACCACTGTGCGCCACCAACAGTGTTGAAATGGCAGTACTTATACAGATGGGCCACCCATTTGTATGAGCTGTAGGGCAATTTCTGCCTCGGACCGTCGTACAAAGCCGGCAGTTTCTATACCACCTTTGTACTGTAGTGTAAGTAAACGATATATTTACAATGACGATGACAATACAGACTCTAACGGCAGCCATAGAACTGTCTTCGTGCTTTGCAATCATGAGTATGACAATTTGTCAATAGGGCATTACACCAAAATAATCTAATTAGTCCGTCAGATAGATTTTCAAAAAATAATGGACACGTATTTTTTACTTAAACAAAAGATGAAGACGATACAGTGCTTCGTAAACTCGCGTCAAGTCGTGTGACGTCACAAGGTTAGTACATTTTTACCCACAAAGTGACGTCAAAAGATGATCTTTGACACGTTTTATTTTCGTATTTTTTTATTAATTTGATAAAAAAAAACACGTATCCAATATTTTTTGATAATCTAACAGACGGACTAATCTGATTTTTTTGGTAAAATAAACTATTGATGTCAGCAATTCCAAAAGTCAGCCGGCCGTCCCAACGGTTCGTTTTACTAACTTGGTTGTGGAGGTCAGATAGGCAGTCGCTCAATAAAATAAGGTATTCAGCTGCATCCGCTAAGACTGGAAGTAAACCTCAACATAGTATGGGAAAGGCTGGTCTGGTGATGAGATTAGTAATTTAAGAGTCTCAAAAACTAAACTAGACTAGAGAATCTGGATTTGGTACCACTCGGTGGATATCAAAAAGCAGAAAACGACAACGCGGCAGGCCAAGAAAGGCGGGATGTGCTGGACTCTTTCTCAAAGGATTGGTCTACAATCGCACTAGATCGCGATAGATGGAAGGAGCTTGGGAAGGGGTGCCTTGCCCTGCAATGGGAAAATATCTTACAACAATCCTACTAATATTATATACTTACACGTGAAAGTTTGTAAGTCTGTATGTATGTATGGAAGGATGTTTGTTACTTTTTCACGCAAACACTACTGAACATATTTGGATTAAATTTGGTACACAGATAGTTTATAACCTGGATTAACACATAGGATGGTTTTATCCCGATTTTATCTTCCTGTGGGATAATTTTCGAGTTGTAGCGGGCGAAACCTTTGAACTAAAACGGTGAACTTCAAGGATGATTTCTGATAAATGTTTGCAGTATTAATTTGTCAAAACTCAATACCATGTTTATTTAAACAGAATTAGTTAAACATCGACGAATACGCTTGAATAAACAATATTATAGGTCAAAGTCATGCGTGTTTCTTCTCACAGGCTTGTCTATGGTTAATTCATTAGAACTGCAATGGCATAGGAGAATAAAATTGTTTGTGGTAGGTTTATTGTTCTCTAAGATTCATGGATTTAGTGTCCATATTGGGCAATGTATTGATTGAGTCATCTACCGAAAAATCATTCATAAGCAATATTCATACGTTTCCTACATTTATAACGGAAGCGAAGCCACTATCAAGACTGGACGGGACTGGACTCAAATCTGTGTGGTGCTTTCTTCAAAAGACCATCTCAGACATTAATCTGCATGGTCTTCATGTGTGTATTATACTCTATTGTTAACCCATAAAAGATTAAAAGAGTAACCTTTGGAGTTTCTTGCCGGTTCTTCTCCTTAGGAATCGACCAATGCACCGAACCGTGCACCTTTTTACCGACGTTTTATAAGTGCCCATGTAGGCCTATGTGAAATAAAAATATTTTGATTTTGTTTTTAAAAGCTAATTTATTTATAAATCTATAATTATTGAGATTTTATTAAGAATTAGCGGTTTCATACCAACTGTATATTTTGCTGAACTTAGTGTTTCCTTCTAACTCGAAGAATAGATAGTTGACTGATTCATGAAAACGGATAATTAAGGAAAACCATACATAAAATATTATGAACTTGTGATTGAATGAACTTTGTATTTAGTTTAGATCAATGCAGTTTCATGTGAATGGAATTAATGAGCGCATACTTTATGATGAAGTTATAAATGTGAAGTAGGGACGCGGGGCGGTCCCGTTGGCACGGTCTTATTTGCGTTGATATGAAAATTACTAAAGAGTTACTCAGATTTTTGAACTTTATGGAATTTGCAATTTCAGGTATACAGGCTGTAAATTAACATTAACCCTTCACACATACGTCAACCAAGCATTCTGTACATCAAACTAAGTACCCCACGCAACAAAAAATTGCTGGGAAACGACTTTCGGGTCAAAAATCGCATTTTACGGTAAAACACAATATAGCACTCTTAAAACATTGTGCTAGTGGATGCTTTGAATAGTAAAGGGTCATGGAGGTAATTTAAGTAAAGTTATAACCTAAAAACTAATATTTACAAAAACAGCTGTGCAAAATTTGGAACTTTGTGGTTCCCAGGTATGGCCTAGAACAAAAAAATGATCGCTGTGGTGGGGAGAATGAATAGTTTGGAAGCGGTCAAGGAAGTTGTTTTAGAATTAAATAATTTGAAGGATGCGTATGCATTGCTATGCAATGTAAAGGGCAAAGAAGATGACGCAACTCTTGGACTCTTGGTAACCAAAGTCTCCTTCATTTGATCGTGCATACAATCAACCAATCAAAAGGAGAATGCAATCAAAATCTATAGAGCGTCTACTTGCCTAGCTAACAAGGAGCCAATTGTGGAAAATAGGTCAATGTACGTTCGAAGACGATTTACGGATTCACCTGCTTGGCTGCTTACTATTAAAACCATGGTTACATTGTAATGGTTATTTATTACTTAGGAAAAGTAAACATTTGGAAAACTTGATAGTATTACGTGTTCATTGATATTTTGAGAGAGACTGACGTGACTACGAAATATGGTCTCCATGTTGATCGAACGTAAAGAATAGAGTAGTTGACAAAACAAATCTAATTAGTCCGTCAGATAGATGCGGCGGAAACATGCGGCGTACCTGGCCTGGGCCGATGCTCGAATCTGCAAGGCAAATGACGTAGGTCAGAAGAAGAGGGCCTTCAACAAGGCTGCCAAGTCCTGCAAGAAGGTGTTGCAGAGGGCTCGGTTCGACCACGTTAGCCGGATTGGGAACAAACTTGCTTTGTACCCTGCGGGTAGTAAAGCGTTTTGGTCCCTGGCTAAGTCGGTTGAATCGAACTTCTGTCGTCCCTCACTTCCTCCACTGCTTAAACCCGACGGGTCACTGGCCCACTCCGCTGAGGAGAAGGCAAATTTATTTGCCACTCTTTTTGCGGAATCTTCGCATCTCGATAGTGGTGACGCAAGCCCCCCGGCCTCTACTGCTGGATGCGAGACGATCATGTCGGACATTCGCATCCATCAGAAGGAAGTCCGTAGGGTGCTGCGTAATCTAGACGTGAACAAAGCTAGTGGCCCCGACGGCATACCAGCAATTGTTCTTAGAATGTGTGCGCCTGAGCTGTCTCCGATCTTGACACGCCTGTGACGCCTCTCGTTTGAGACTGGTCAAGTGCCGAAAGCTTGGAAGCAGGCTAACGTGCAGCCCGTGCCCAAAAAGGGCAGTCGCGCTGACCCGGCCAACTACAGGCCCATCTCAGTCTCAGTACTCTGCAAGAGCATGGAGCGTGTACTGAACAGCAAACTCCTGGCATACCTAGAGGTCAACGACATCCTCAGTGACCGTCAATACGGCTTTCGTAAAAACCGATCAACTGGGGATCTTCTAGCGTATGCCATTCACATCTGGAGTGAGGCCATCCAGAAGCACGGAGAAGCAGTTGCCGTTTCTCTTGATATCTCGAAGGCCTTCAACAGGGTCTGGCACGATAGCCTTATTAAAAAGCTTCCATCTTTCGGTCTACCCCCTGGACTGTGTGATTGGATTGCAGACTTCCTGAAGGATCAGTCCATTCGAGTGGTTATTGATGGCTGCTCGTCTGACCAATTGGCTATTAATGCCAGGGTCCCTCAGGGGTCGGTTCTCTCAGCAACATTATTCTTGCTGCACATTAACGATCTGCTAAAGCCCGGAAACCTTTGGGTATGTAGACGACAGCACTGTTGCTGAGAGTTACACAACGCACGGGCTAGTGGGTCTCAGATCCGGTCTCTTCGAGAAGCCATGGTTGAGCGGTTGAGCTTGTCCTTGGAGGCTGTCTCCGAATGGGGTGATGCCAACTTGGTCAAGTTCAACGCTGCTAAAACCCAGGCGTGTCTCTTTTCCGCTAAAAAGAGCCAATTCGAACCGGCTCCATCTTTCCGTGGTGTAACCGTTCCGATAACCGGCCAAATTGAGCATGTTGGTGTGTCATTCACCTCCACCCTCAATTTTGGTCCATACATCGAGGCCAAGGCTCAACTGGCTGCCAAGAAGCTGGGAATCCTAACAAAAGTGAGACAGTACTTCACACCGGAACAGCTGGTCAACCTATATCAAGCGCAAGTTCGATCGTGTATGGAGTACTGCTCTTATCTCTGGGACGAATCTGCCAAATACCAGCTTGACGCTCTGGAGGCAATCGAGAAACGGGCCAAAAGGCTTATCGGCAACGATGCGCTTGTCAAGTCGAAGCTCCAGAGCCTTAAACATCGCCGACGTGTTGCCAGTCTGTCGGTTTTCTATCGGTTACATTTCGGGGAGTGCGCGATGGAATTGCACAATCTAATTCCTCCAAGCCCGTTCCATCATCGGACTACAAGACGTCCGGCGATGCGCCATCGTTTCATGGTGGACATCCCAGCCATTCGCACTAAACGTTTTGGGAATACTTTCATTGTGCGTACAGCTAAGGAGTGAAATTCCCTGCCGGAGTCTGTATTTCCTGATAAGTATAACCTAGGGGTCTTCAAGTCAAGAGTGAATAGGTTACTTCTAGGTCAGCGTGCTACATCTTCGACCACATCGTCACTTAACATCAGGTGAGATAGTGGTCAAACGCGAGCCTATCAACAATAAAAAAAAAAAAAAATTGATTTCCAAAAAATATTGGAGGCATATTTTTTCTTTTTTCACATAAACAAAAAATGAAGGCTATACAGTGCTTCAAAACCCGTGTGACGTCACATCGAACTGCATTTTTTACCACGTAGTGACGTCAATATTATCGTCGTATTTTAAAACAATAGATACCTACTTGGTCTTTTTCTATAAATCACTTCTACGTATCCAATGGACATAGTGATTTTTCCTGACTTAACAAAATATGATTCTGATTAGTCCGTCAGCTACATTATCGAAAAATATTGGAACCGTGTTTTTTGTTTTATCTAATTAATAATCAAATTTGATAAAACAAATTTATTTTATTTCTATTCTATTTATTTCTATCGAGTAAACGTTGAATTAATGTTCTTAACACACTATGTCACTAGAGTATACAATAATAATAATCATTTATTTATTTAGACAACTAAGATCCATTGGGTTAGTAACAATATTCCTAAAACCTATGTTAGTACTTAAACTAAAGATCCTTGGGTTAGTAACAATATTCTTAACCTATGTTAGTACTTCACTAAAAACAAAGACAGAGTACAGGTGACTAATGACCTCACCAACGGGCTGTCATGCCTCCCGACTATAGCTCTCAGAATGCTGTTAGGGCTGCCACGGATTCTGTTTAGCAACGAGGCCACTTTCTTACGCCGCCACCGTACCGCATTGAAGCAGTCGGTACGTGCCTCAGCGAACATAGATGACGCGCTACAGAACCGAAGCAGACGCAACAGCACCCTAAACGCGTTGTTGTACTGGATCCGCAGAGCATTGTAGGCCTTTTGGGTGTAGCTGAACCACAGGCTCCCCGAGTACAGTGACATACAATATGCTTTAAACAGCGTTAATTTCACTGCGTTTGTACAACGGAAGAACCGGCGTGCCAACATATTAGCCCGAACCGACAATGCTCTGCGTTCCCTCGTGAAATGGGTGATTAAAATTTGTTTTCATTAATTTGTATATTATAATGAAAATAATTTTATATATTTTTCTGATTTTGTTTACTGCAGTAAATCATATACTTTAACGCATTATAAAACTCGCGTTTAGCTTCGATTGTCCGAGTGACGTGAGTTGAGACATGTCTTAGAAATAACACATATAGATACTAAGATTTTGAAACCACCGTTTCTCATCTTGACTGTAGCAGTTACTGGACCGTATGTTTCCAAACTTTGAACCTACGCTCTCTCTTGCACGTAGACATGGAATAAACTCCAAATATGTATAATACCTATGTGCAATGTGGATGTAGTTCACTTATCATGGTTAACTATTGGTTTAGCGATAAACTGGCTGAGTACCAATTAACAGTTGAAAGGTTTGATAATAAAAATGAGTCCATATCATCCTGGATAAGTACATATGAGGAAATATGACGTGGAATAGTTATCTGAGCTGTAAAACTGAGTAATTTATAGTACAACAAGATTTTTTGATAATAAATAATCACAGAAAGGAGAAAGCTTTTAGGGAGTAATTTGAACCTACTGACCCAATTTTATTGAGATTTTTTTTCTTGGTTTTCCATAATGTGATTTAATAATACCTAAAATAAATAATAAAATAAAATAAAATTAAAACTTTATATTTCAGACAACAAAGAATCCATAGAATGTTAGTACATACACACGTACAGTAATGTACTAACATTCTATGGATTCTTTGTTATACAAACTTATAAAAAAGGATTATATATTATTATATAGAAATAGATTTGTAAACCCAGTTTATATTTATATGCGCGCCATGAGTGTCAACCGCTGTCCAATTATATCGTTTTTATATTTAACAAGATTGACTTATAGTCCGGTCAAATTTGACCAGAAAATAGGGGTAAGGTTACAATAATTCCAACCCAGCTGAAAATTCGTAGAAATGTTCAAAACACCATTATGAATGAAATGTAAAAAGTCCCCATCGATCCGACATGCGACACCTCGAAAAAAGTTATTCGAGGTCAAAGGTCACAAAACGGGTTATTCGCGATTTTCAACAAACGGTAAATTTTATCTTAAAATTTGCAGAAACAAAATTATAGATGAACATTTTTATTTCTAAAAGCCAAAGTTTTTGAGATTTACCAATTCAAAAAGTTGAAAGTGTTTGTAATCCCGCCAATCATTCGAATTTTTACGGACAAGTCTGGCATTTTGTCCCACTTCTGTCAAGAGTCGGGTTGGGAACTTTTGTCCTATTTTTTCGTCTAAAGGGAATTCTTTCGTAAATAAAATAAAATGAAGTATGGGATACACCCAACCACTCGAAAACTACGCGGAAACTACGCGACATCTTTTCGTCTAACATTCCGCAGTCTATAACCAGTGTGTGTTGCCAGTGATGACTTATGGCTCAGAGAGATGGTCCTTAACTGCTGGCCTCTTAGAGAAGCTCGGAGTCACGCAACGAGCCATGGAGAGAGCTATGTTCGGAGTTACTTTGTGCGATAGGATCCGAAATGAGGAAATCCTCCGAAGAACCAGGGTCACCGACATAGCTCTCAGAGTAAGCAAGTTGAAGTGGCAATGGGCAGGCCACATCGCTCGAAGAACCGACGATCGATGGGGAAGAAAGGTTCTCGAGTGGCGACCACGAACCGGAAGACGCAGCGTTGGTAGGCCTCCCACCAGGTTGACCGACGACATCGTGAGAGTTGCGGGCAACCGGTGGATGCAAACGGCAGGCTGCCGTTCTATATGGCGTTCTATGGGGGAGGCCTTTGTCCAGCAGTGGACGTCTTATGGCTGATGATGATGATGATGACACCCAACCAACCAACTTAGCAACAACAGAAAAATAAAAAAAAACAGAGGTGTGTGTAGTTTGAACTTGAAAACTATGTCGTGCAGTCCGTCGGTCACACGCCTAGACAAGCTCTGCTACGTGAGTTAATCAGTCCTTATCAGTTCAAGTACTTATCATATTACTATCACATGGTAACCAAGTTTGTATTGTTTTTAACATATCGGAAACTGCAGATTGTTAACAGATTAACCACAGCGATAAGAAAATTAATAACAGCGTACCATACGTTATTAATAACAAATTATGATAGTAATATTATAGCATGTAAACAAGCTAACGATTTCGTTTATTTACACTTTGATTTCCAATGTCTGAAAATATATTGATCAAAAAAGTATTGCACCACTTAGGTACATAATGTTATGCAACCATCGGCGGTTAGTTTCTCCTTTATAAATTTAAAATGAGGAATTAAAGATCTACATCAAATATTACTTATGACACTCTCTGTGATTCTAAGTATAGTAGAAATAAGTTATTAGCCATTGTGTCACAAAAGGCAGTAATCTGAGCCCTCTATTTAGTTAAAAGTTAAAATTTACTGTTTGAATACTTTTCAATCTGACATTTTCTTCTTGTTTCATCATTCTTTATTATTGTAATAAATAAATAATAATAATAATAATCATTTTATTTCAGGCAACTAGGGCCCATAGTTAAAATACACACAATAACATAAAACAATAATAACAAACTAATACATAATTATTATAAAATATTAAATCATACAACACTATAATTAAACACGTAACGTCGGCGTCGTGTTTCGCTGCGAGGTGTCGCGTAACCGTCCTCGGAAACGACGGAAAACAACACCTTTCGACCAAAAGTCTTCCTGCAAACAGGTCTGGAGATGTTCGGTTGGAACACGCACCACAAATGACTTTAAAGTTGATGTTGTGGCGCGATTCCAACCTCTCCACCCTCAGAGTCCAGTTGGTCTTCACTTTCAGGTACTGCACTACTTCCTCAATCTTTGTGGAGTGATGCAGACGCGAAATATACAGCTGCGTCATAGGTAGGTACAGCAGGGTGCAGCAGCATGTTGGGCCCAGTCGGTGCAGTACCGCACATGTTCCGGGAACAGGGCTTCTTCTTCTTCTTCTTCTTCACCCCCTTAGTGAAGCCCGCGACATCAACTTGACCCGCACCTGGCATGCAGTTACTGACCGCAGGCTGGGCAGGCTGGTTGTATTATGTTTCAGAAAGAATTAGTAAAATGGACAAGTCAATCAATTGTTCTGATAGCATCCTAGAAACCAAACATCTATATTGTGTATTGTGCTGCCTGAAAAGCAGTTCTCAAGTTCAATAATTAATAATTGTGTCTCTAGGCTCTTCAGACTAGCAACGATGACCCGTAGCTCTAATCTATCCTTCATGCAACAAACGCTTAGCTTCAAACACTCTGATACTGACCAACCTCGTGAAACCCTTACACCACCATACATCATAAAGGGACAGGTAAAAAAAAAATAAAAACAAATACTATAAATACAATATATATAAAAAATAAATACGGTAATGCGGTATAAATACTATCTTATATAGATTGTAAACAATTATTTCTGTCCGTTAGTTGGTCACGTCGGCTTGCCGGTCATGTGAGGTGGTCACGTGGCTATTCAGGACGGCCACAATGGAAATAAACTTCTAGACTCTTGTGATGTTATAATAAACGATGTAGGAATTCGTGTCACAGGTGGGACTGGCTTTTGTGTTGTGAAAGTGGAAAAAATACAAGATATTTTTGTATTTGCAAACTGCATTAGTCGGACATTGTCACTAACATTATCATTTATCAATAACACTGAGTGCATGTTGCATTGCATTGTTGTATGTTTATCTGAGATCATGGTGCTAGCAACAGAGCTGAACAGCAAACTTATAATGTATTGCAACTATGTATTGCAAGCCCCACATAAACAAACCGTCTCCCCGGACGGTGCGGTTAAGCTTTTTACCCAGCACAAAAGGCTTATTTCCAGCAGTAGAGTTTTATTGAATGTTGACCGACATTGTATACACGCGTCCGATTATTTATTTGCAATGCAATTGTCACGCACATGACAACATCGATGATGTGCTCAGCAGCATACTCTCGACAGAAAAGGATAGGAGATGCGATAGATGAGAGGGGTTTCATCTTTGCCAATCAAGTCAGTTTTTGCCTCACATTGCTATATGATACATTTTTGCAAATGATTTGCAAACGTTTTATGAAAAATTGCGTAGTATCAAATGGATTGGGATACGGGCAAGAGATGATGCGTAGTAAAACTGAAAACGGGCAATGGACGTCCTCATGAAATAATAAATAATAATAATAATAAAGAAGCCTATATTTCGTAAAGAATAATGTAGGATTACAAAGTAGTAATGTTGTAAAATTAAATGTTTTTTCTTTTCTTAATTTAGTGTTAGTATGTTTATGTTTTAGATTTTATAACAATGTTAAAAAAGATTTTTTTTATTCTGTAATAACCCCTCCACGGGTAAAGATACACTACAATTTGGACCCGCTGTGCATTTTAATTCGTCCTCCCATCTTTTTCGGGGTCTTCCTTTCCTTCTTTTGCCTATTGGCCCTTTCCACGCCGTCACACTTTTTGTCCATCGCTGGGCATGAAATACAAAATCTAAAATATTGTAACGTTTTCTGCCACATTATTTTACCTTTTTAAACAAAATTCGATGACATAAACGTCTCGTAAAGCCGACAAAATCGTCAAAAGAATAAAACATGTTAATGTCTGTCGCGTGCCAAAACCGGTTTCTTTTACAAATCATGTGAGAATCTATAAAAAAAAACGCATTTTTTTGGCGTTCCGTATGTTAACATGAATGGCATGTCCTCTTACGATCGATTCATATTACCTAATCTACTGACAGTTATATTTATTTTAGAGCGCATTTACTCATTTAGAACGAAATCAACCAGTTAAAGATGGTTCAATTCTTTCATTCAACTTCGTTTAGTTTCACTGGTAAAATTTGCTCGTAGTCTGAACTGTATAAGTATCTAATTCCGATTGTCCAAAATAGATTTTCCAATTACCTAAAACGTGCCAATAAAAAAACTGCAGACACAAAACTAAATCATATTCTTAATTAAATTAAAATAGAGTTCAAATTCATATTCTTAACAATTACTGTCACTCTGATGATCAATCATACACCAATGGTGGGTTATGGAGACGCCTAATAAAGCTGAAGACGACTGCACATGACGTAGACCTTCAGCATTAGACATTTCAATGTTGCTACGTGTGCATAAAGAAATAAATGGACATGACATCAGAAATACAGTCAGTAGAGTACTTCTACTTATACAGTATTCGATTCATAGCCTCACCTACAAGAAAAACGATAAATCTGCAGACTATTATTTTTTTCCCTGAATATGTTGAATGATTGAAAACTGGTAAAATCCAAATGTTGATAAGGCATTTAGCAATTATGTCACGTACGCGAAACCGTATCTGTTGCAACGGATCAATAGGTACTTTGGACACATACTCAAATTTAAAAACAAGATTATCAGCGAAATCCGTATACGGAGTGCGGAAAAATGCCTGAGTTTAGACGGGGAAGTCACTGTTCTCTTCAAACTTTATGGGGCTTAGAATATTTAACCAAAAATGTTCACGAATATTTAATTTGTACCCCACATTTGTTCGCGAACATAAGGTGTAGCACTAAATATTCCTGCACTGAGCTGCTGAAACATTTTCACCTGCAAAGTTGTGCGTAACTTTTGTTCACCCACAGCGAGCGCAGCACATTTGTTAGCAAGCATGCTAGTATGAAAAAAAAAAAAATCGAAGGCATGTGACATCTACCAATCCGCACTGTGCCCGCGTGGTCGATTATAGCCCATCCCTCTCCTAGAGAGGAGGCCTGTGTCCCAGCAGTGGGAACATTAATAGGCTGTTGATGATGATGATGCTAGTACGTGAGCCCATGACCAAGATGATTGTTTGATGACCAAACCCTGTAAGTAAAGTAGTCAATTTTAAACCTACTACGGAACCTCCAGCACCGGTAGACGGACACTACTCGCACTTTACTTGTACTTAAGGTATTTATGAACTCAAAATTCGGCGGAACGGCAGTAATTACAGGTTACGTTGGATGTTAACTCGATAATTTGCAGTCCCTCACGACTTAGTCAAGATTGTATGGCCCAAGTCATGTTTCCCACGAAGACTTCAATAAAGGCCACATTGAAAAAACATATACTCATCAGGAATACATCTCGTGGAAAATCATTAGTTTGTCCTTAGTAAAATTAAATATTTTTTATAGGATTAGAACATTTCATGAAAGGCTTCAATGGGCCTAGAATACTTGAAACGAAAATAATTGAAAATTAAATTGGTCTCCAAGTCACAGCCCCAAAATAGTAAAGCCATTAACTATCAAGGAATTTGGAGGTAATTTTAGTAAGTAATTTACATGTATCCATGGATGATCACGATTCCTAGTCAATGCTCCGTTGGGGTAAAGTTACAACATTCCTTATTTATTTCTATGTTTATTTTCCTGTTCTGGTATTCCAAAACTGCATACCATTACACATTGTGTACCTGACTTGAAATACACATAATTTTCCTGTAATTACACAATTTATCCTAACCTAAACACATTCTGGGAAAATGAATACAAACAAACATACTACGACAAACAATCATGAGCATTGAAGTAGGATATAAAAAATAGTTCTAAAAATATTTGTGACTCACTGTAGTGTAAATTTATAGGTGTAAGTTATGACTAAATATAGAAGCTAACACGTCATTATCATTGATCGTAAATACCTACTTTTGATCCTTGATTTCTGGGTAGCTAAAAGTGTTACGTGGCTCATTGTCAAAACAATTCTTGGTTATCGCACCTAAATTGTGTTTGTGGCTTGACCTCCATAAATGGTGTTAATTCTGTTAAAAATATATGACCCTATACCGTCATTCCTTGTACTCGTTGTTTCAAATATTCTGAAAATTTCTGAATATTAATTTTGGGATACTTGAAGCAACTTGATTATTTTTTTAATTTCCTCTTGCAGAACATTAAAAAGTGCTGATTCTCAGCCTAATTTGATTTCATTTTGCTTCCTAAATATCTGGCACATTTTCTTCTTAACCAAATTTTCCTGAATTATTAACTTAAACTAGTAAAAGTTGATACAAGATTTATTTTATAATTTTTGTTCGAAGTAGGCCTATATTTATAATATTAAACATTTAACTATCCGTCTCGAAAGTCCTCGTCGCCAATTTTAAATACATCTTGAGCTTTGTACCTTATTTCGACAAACTCCATGATTTTAGCAATACACAAAGTTCAAATCAAAAGGAGGTGACGATTAAATAGGTAACTAATCTTAGCGTCTAGCTAGAACTATGCTGGTTAATGACCTACAAACACCGTTCTAATAATATTGGCGAGACCGACCTTCCATTCATACCTATAAACATACGTCTGTTTGTTTCTACGTCATGGCAGTGCCTACGTGATCGACAGAGGTCGGTGCACCCAGTGCAAATATCAAAACTATGCAGTCGTAGTATCATCCTAAGTCTCTCACATTGCTATGCAAAAACTAACCCTATCTTGGCCCATTAAAGTTTATTTTTGGGTGTAGTGGTGGTGTTTTTCAGCTGTTTTGGTGTTTAAAGAGTTCTGCATCATTGTAATAGCTGTCTTCCCGGATCGCAGCATGTCATCTGATCACATTTCTTAACTGGCAACTGTTAGGGTGCCTCAGTGTGAGCCGACTATTCTGATTGATATGACTAACCGGATTGAGATTAATCTGTTGATTTATTAGTCATAGATATGCAGGTTTAAGGGATTTTCAACACTGATCTGTACCAAAATTCGTCATCAGAGATCAACTTGTCTTGACAATACATGAAAATAGAACGCACACATGATAACACGAAATCTATATTTACCGGTATTGTTACGTTTCTCTCTTTACATAACATTATTTACTTAAGCGTAACACCTACCGAACAAACCATTACGAGCAATAGGTATGATGGTTGCTTTTTCACAGTTGAAGTCTTTATCTAATGCCATCATATTTCACAATATTGCAATTCACTGCTGGACAAAACCTCAAACAATTTATTTAACTAGTAGATATAAAATTGTGATATCCGGGTGATTCCTATTCATCATTACGATGAGGACAATGGCACATTCAAGAGTGTTCAGAAATTTCAATTATAAAACCTCCGTCCTCGACTCGTCGTCCTGTCCTGTGAGTGTGCCTTTTGTGTTTCACGCGGTCGTCCTTTATCGGAGTCTTTGGTCAACTGGATCGTGTGGTCAGTGCCTAACCTGGTGGCAGAGTTTTTATGCCGCCCCATGGGCCTCTGACTTAACACATTACAATAATTATGTCGTCGAGAAAAATCTCTCGAGATGATATAAGGTAAGGTGATAGAAGTACCGTGTTCGTGTCCCGTTGCAGGAATTGGCACTAAGCCACTGAGGCAAGGCAACGAGTTTGCGAACATTATACTATTAGTACTTTTAATGTGGGATTACTAAACAACTGCGAACACAACCGCAGTGATTTTACATTTTTGAGTAACTACAAACCAATTGCTTGTACCTACTACTTACCACCAAGGATTGTTGCTCAGAATCAGAATGCTTTATTTGTAAATATAGGTCAAATTACAATTAATAATGATGTTACAGATAGGTAGATCCTCTACGTTTTGCCCAGAGGCGTACAAATATATTTAATTAACATTGTCTTTACTTTAGCACCAATTTAACCTTTGAGATATCTTTGACTGGTAGAATTATATAAAATTATGTAAACTTTCACATTAGTAATAAAATCAATACTTATTAAGAAATAGGTACATGCATGTCAATATTATTTTGGGGATATTATTAATTTCAATAAATGTCAAAGAGATTAAGTTACTTGCCGTCAATAATAATGCTAATGTCAAAAATAAAATAAAAATCTAAATAGTCAAAATGGGTTAGGTACAATTTTCTGAAGCAGAAATTATAGAATTATCGTCCAGTTGTAAGGGATTCCTTGACACACCCATGACCTCGACCCACTCAGTTTTTGCCAGGGTGGCGGAATGTGTACGAAAGAGTCACCGCGGTCCTAGAACGGAAAATGCATATTAGTAGAACATCGATGGGATTTAGTCAGTAAGCGCCTCAAACTCTCTTCTGCTCTGCCCAAAGCGTCACCGTCACCAGTCATTCGATAATTTCTTATCCTAAAAAAAAACCAGTTTTAAAAATGAAGTATAGATCTAAACAGAATTATTAGCATAATCTATAAGCACTAGTTATTTCGTTCATCTAAGGAGGTAGATAGAACCTATTGATAACTCACATGAAAAACATAACCATGGCTTGCCATTTATAATTTTCAGGAAACGAGAGACTTCGATATCTCGAATATCTTCCTAAAATTGCAATGAAAAATGACTACCATTTCTTTGGGACATCGAAGACTAAATGCGTGCAGTATACAAGGTACTTACAATGTAAGAAAATATTATTTGCAAAATGTCTTTTTGTAAATAAATGACGCCGTAATTAACGGGTTCTGTCGGTATTACGTGTTGATACAATCTTCAAGAGCTTTTTAATGTTACTTGTGTTGTTTAAGGTGATATTTCTGGGAATCGCTCGTATAGGCTCAGAAGCATACAATAAGGCGACGGTAAAGTTTAGAGTCTTTAATTTAAGGAATGCAGTTATATTTCTGTAGTTTTATCTTTTTTTTAAATATTATTTGTATGTAGTCAAGCGAAGTCATGGATATTAATGTTGCTGGTTGGAGCGGGAGGAAAAACTAAACAAATAAAAAAATCAAAACTCATTTATTCAAACTAGGCTGATAATCAGCGCTTTTCGAACGTCAAAATTTACTTTACTTTACTTATTTACAAGAGACAGTCCCCCAAAACGCCCCCCCTTCGACACTTCCTTGTATTTTTGCTGGAAAGAAGAAGAGAGAGAGAAGGCCAAAGAAAAGATGGACGGATTGTGTGAGGAAAAATATAAAACAGAAAGGAGCAAATGGTAATGTGACGTCTGTCAGGATAGCATGGAAGAGAAAAACATGTTACGCTGACTCCAAGTATAAGAACAGTAAGATGGTGATGTATCTAAGCAAAGACGACACGTTTGGTTGCAAACTTGCATTCAAGCCCTAATACAAAAAAAAAAAAAACTAATTAGTCCGTCTTAAAGATTACCAAAAAATATTGCACAAATTTTTTCACGTAAGCAAACAGTAGACGATACAGTGCTTTGAAAATTCGTGTGACGTCATACTCTAAGACATTAGAATGACGTTCTTTAGCGGTCAGCGACGTCAACTACCCCTACTGAAATCTTTGACGCGTTTTATCTTCGTCAATTTTTATTGATTTGATAAAAGAAAAAATACGTATCCAATATTTTTCAATAATCTAACAGACGGACTAATTAGAATCACATTTTTTTTAAGTCAGTAAACATCTCTATTAAACCCACATTTTTTTTCTCACTAGGTTTTCTACCTAACCCAGTATTTTATATGTTCCTATCTGACCTTTTTTTTGGGTTGTGGAAAAAAAAAAGGTCCCGCTCTTGGGAGTGTCAGACTTCTACTGACTAAAAACTACCCATATTCCTTCTTAGCCCTTTGTGTCGAGGCCGCGGTATCTCTTTTGAACAACCCGCAGCCCGACGGGTACCTAAGCTTAACATGAAGATTGACCCGACTGACTATTATTCACAACTCACGCAAACTCCTAACAAGATCGCTACACAAGACGTTATATTTGTGGAAAACACACCCCCCATAACTGTTCAAACAAAAACATGTTTTCTCTAATATTTTCTAAGTATAGAAAATACTGTAACACGCCTAATTATCGCACGCGACACGAGACACGCTAATTGTGATAACATCATAATGGTGATAACATAATCACCACAACGAGCACAATATTTACTGACCACACTATTAGTACCGCCGCGGTTATGATAATGATAACATGTGCTGTGATGTCACACACGCGTGATAAGTCTGTTGTTGTTTGTAAATCAAAGTAGGAACATAGTTGTAACATTTTTAGGGTTCCGTACCTCAAAAGAAAAACAACGGAACCCTTATAGGATCACTCGTGTGTCTGTCTGTCTGTTCATCGGTCACAGCCAATTTCCTTCAAATGTTATGGACCGATCAAGTTTTTTACACGTTAGCTTAACAGTTTTTAGGGTTCCGTAGTCAATATAGGAACCCTTATAGTTTCGCCATAATTTATTTTTCCATGATTTCCCACCCGCAAAACAAACAAAAAAAGGTTTCTCCAGTACACATTAAAGAAGTGATGAGGTTTGTTTTCTCGCAAAGTCCATTGTATGGGATGTCGTTAGATACTCTTTAAAAAAAATTGCGAGTTTACTTTAAATCTTAAATATTAAGATTTAAAGTGCTTTTTGTTAGACTCAAGTGTGCCAACCTATACGTATTGTGTTTGGGCGTGTGAATAAATTCATGGTAGTAGCATAAAATATAACGAAAATAAAAGGGAAACTATCACAGCGAAGACCGATTTCTGGTTAAGCAAAATAATGTAATTATTCTCTTAGCCGTCGTGAACAACTAATTGCATTCTGTTCAGGTTGCTACGTCATCGATTCGAGAAAAACAAGATGACATACTTAATTTGACTACATGAAATCAGTTTCCAGATAAGTCTCACGGCTTCAAACAGCGTACACCGAAGTTACCCGAACAGACTCGCCGATCTACTGCAGAAATCGTCCTTGACCTCGATGCGTCCTATCGTAACCGCCGTCCGACCTGCCATCATTCGCGATTGTCGTCACGGAGTCAACGAGTGTCAATCAGCCGGTCTACGTGACACATCTCTACTGGGTGCCTGTCGTGACGTGCCCGTTAGGAGTGTGGGAACACAGTTAGTAGGGGTACCAGATACCGATAGGACTTAGGAAGTTAGTTATTACGTCTGAGAAGAGATTTAGTTTTGTTCTAGGAATGGCGGTCGTTTTCCATTGAACTATCTTGGAGCAGGAAATGTACAATTGTACAAGTATCTAAAAAGACACGCCTGAAACCATGATTGTACACAGATTATGAAATAAGGAAAATATCGTGAGGAAACTGCCGTGTAATAGAACAAAAAATCGAAGACATGTGACATCTACCGACCTGCACTGGGCCCGCGGAGTAGATTGCAGCCCATTCTCCCTCATAGAGAGGAGGCCTATGTCCCAGCAGTGGGAACATTATATGCTGGTTACGCAATGCTTTTGCAATCGTGTCATTTTTACTGGTTTCTGCTGGATTAAAGTAGCTTTATACTAGGTACATATATTTCAAATTAAGACTAGTTCCATGTCGTTTTGAACTGTGTTTTATGGGACGCTCCTGCAATAAATAGGAGTGCCAAGAATTCTCAGTTATGCTATTGCCCCTGTGATATGTCAATTATTCATTTAAATTGACGCAGGTTTCCTGTTTAAAAAAATATACCTTCTGGGGAATGTTGTAAAGAGTAACGATTGACATCTACTAGCTAGACGGCTATAAGATTCGTCTATCGCGTAAGTTAACAAGCTCAAAGATTGTTTGGATTTAAGTCTCACATCACAAACGGATGCAGGTTTAGCATTAATAAAAACTTGCATTAAACATATTTTCACTGCTTAATTAGGTATTCTTAAGTATTATACATAGTACTTCGTAGATCTGTCAATAATACCTTGGCATAACTGTTTTGCTTTACAAAAAGTGACAATATCACACTGAAAACTATGTTCATATGAACGAAATTTTGGATACTAAAGATACACGCTGCAGTGGGTGTTTATCTACACTAATTTTATAAAGAGGAAAGATTAGTTTATTTGTTTGTAACGAATAGGCTTCGAAATTATTGGACCGACTTGAAAAACTCTTTCATCGTTTGTAAGCTACACTATCCCCGGGTGACATAGGCTACTTTTTATCCCTGTATTCCAACGGGAACGGAAACTACGCGGGTGACACCGCGTGACGTCCGCTAGTAGCTAATATAAGTATGTTGTACTTCTGCAAGGCCGTTGCGTATTCGTTCGTTCACATATGTCTGCCCCAATTACTTGCAGAGCATCAGAAGTGCACTCCTGAATCCAATCACGTACACCTCCAGCGATTCAGTGACCAACACTTTATATTTACGATGCATGTCGTGGAATTCTTTCGCCACATTCGGACGAGTGGAGACAAAACATTGAGGTGTTGTTTACACGTTGGCTGTAAACACGACTGCGGCACGACTTGCATGCAAGGGGAATTGGAAGAGCGGATGAGATTTGTTTATGTGTTTTTTGAGAATTGTTTATGCATGACTATCGGTTTTATTAATTAAGAATTTAGTTAATGAAACTTTGGATAGAATGGTGTATACAGGGTGTAAATTAACCCTTCACACATACGTCAACCAAGCATTGTGTACATCAAACTAAGTAAAAAAAAATTGACATTTTACGGTAAAACTCAATGTAGCACTCTGAAAACATTGTGCTAGTGGGTGCTTTGAATAGAAGAGAAACGGATCATGGAGGTAATTTAAGTAAAGTTATAACCTTAAAAACTAGTATTTACAGAAACAGCTGTGCAAAATTTGAAACTTTGGCCCCCAATATCTCCGTAACTAGGGGGTTCCCAGGTAGGTATGGTCTAAAACTAAAAAATTGGTGGGGAGAACAAGTGCCTTTCGTTTGCGTTAAGGGTACTATTACATTCAATGTAGAGAACACAAGTTGCATTAATCATGTGTAAATAAACATGACAAATATAAGCCGAAAAGAACCTATCGACGTCCATAGACTTTTAATAGGTTTTTTTTTGGATTTTAGAGGATAGATTTACTAATCACCTGAACAGAAAATAATCACTACATATTATAAAAAAAAGTCCTTCGCCGCTGAAAAAAAATTTACTGTATCGATTTTCATCCTGTTTTCACGAATGGATAGAGTGATTCTCGAGGAAGGTTTTAGTATATAATTTGTCAACATACGACATCAACGCGGGCGAAGCCGCTTGTATCAGCTAGTTTCTAATATAAATGCTACTAAGCCGGACTCCTCAATATGAAGGACCCGTCACCGGCAGCTTGGACCTTGTTCCCGATGCAGATGGTCCATTCAAAATGTGGCCACCTTTGAAGGGTCTGGACCCTAAAACGTTTGAAGAGCTGAGGTTGCGAGCCAGCTTTAATCGTTGCAAATTCAGTTAACTTTTAACAAATACGGATTGATATTTGTTAAAAATGCAAAGTTTTTGAGTTTTACAGCAAATTCGTGATGCGCAGCGGACACATGACTTTTGAAATTAGAAATTTAGATTCACATCAACCTAACTGATCTATGCAGCATATCAAAAATACAGAACTACACCATGCTTTGCGATTTTAATGTTAATTTCCACTGGGCTATGCAAAATAACAAACAATAGTAAAAACCCCATCAACAATCCTGCAATGTTTCCCGAGATAACACACAATAACTATTGTGTGTTATCTACCTCCCTACACGTGCATGTACACATTGTTAGAGAATACTTGAACGTAATGATGATGTTATTATATGCTGCACTATCACAGATTGAAATAAATATATTCCACATGTGATTGCGCAAGGTTTACGGCTTTACGCTAGTCTGACGTGGGACTGACGTAGGAAGAACACAACCAAACATAACATTATACGTCCCTAATACATCTGCATACGGCACGAGCAATGATATTTTCACTAGCATGATAAAAAGATTTGGCAGCATGAGAGGAACCTAGACTGACAGCCTAGTTGGAACTGAGACGTAGAAATTTTCATTTGAAGAGGCTCTTTTATATATCCCAAATAATACGTCTTACACCAAGCAGATGCTGTAAAGCATAAGCTAGGTAAACAGCTACTTGGGCTTTGATTGTTTGAGAGCAAATTAAAGATGACGTTTAGACGTTATCGGTATCATTCGTCTTTCATAGTATTTGGAAACCCTTACTTTAGTTTTGTGGAGCGACTTAATATCGAAATCGCTTTTGAATTTTGTCACTCAACAAGACTGAAGAACATAGAAAATAGTAACGTAATAATCTATGCAAACCTATTCATAATTAGGAATTGAGATAATTAATGAGGGATTTAGAGTTCTAAGCTTAATTAGAAAAGGTCTAATATCCGGCGGTAGATTACGAAACGTTACTTAAGAGATAGAAGTCTTGAAAAGCCTCACAGGGTATCATTTCTGTCTCCGATATTCATTATAAATCCAAACGTTTCTCTGAGGTGTGTGAGTCTCGACCTTTGCTTATCTCAAGCGTTTAATAACGCTTGCATAATCAAATCAGCAGGTTTCTGCTAAATGCCTGTCTGACTCCTTTATAATACCATTCGATAGATAAACTATTATAAACTAGTGCTTCAGTCATAGCCAATGGTTTTTAATAAGCGCCTGATAGCGTTAGTTTGAAGAATAACGGAAGATTACTGGTAGGTGTAGGGTGAGAGGACAAGTTATGAGGCATGAGTTATTAAAATTAAAAATATCGTCGTTCGGTAGTAGTGGTTCTAGGTAAGAGTCCTGACTCGGGAGTCATGTATATTGACAAAATGTGGCTGAACTATGTGAGTACACCTGTGTGTAACGTTCCAGGGATTTCAGGTGTTGTTTGTGATTTCAAATTAAGTCAAGCCAGAATTAAGATCCAACAGTCCCAGTAAAGTGCAACCAACAGAACATGATGTTTTTTTTAACGTTATCGCAAAGTTGATGATAATTTGGGAGATCTAAATAAGGTGCACACTTACGCCACAATCCAATATTCAAAGATTTCCTAGTAATCTAAATATAGCAGAATGCATTTCTTGTTAGCCTTGATCTACAAGGTTAAACGTTATGTTAATTAACAGCTAGACGTACCTATTGCTCATCGTTTGAGGAAACACCATGCACACATACCTACTACGTATAGTAGCGTAGTGTTGTGACCAATGTATCTTGCTACTTGACAACAGCAGTTATAAGGAAATACTGAGAATAACAATGAATTAAGAGAACCTTTAAAATTATACAACTTTCTTGAAGAAGATATACGACAAGCCCATTGTTATGTCATTAAAATACATTGATCGTGGGCGTCTTCGATGGGCAGGTCATGTCGCAAGGTTGGACGTGACCACAACACCCAAACACTTCATCATCATTTCAGCCAATAGACGTCCTCTGCTGGACTTGGGCCTCCCCCAAGTGTCGCCATATGGACCGGTTTCGTGCGATTCGCATCCAGCGAATCGCAGCAACCTTTACCCGGTCATCGGTCCACCTCGTGGGAGGCCTTCTAACGCAACGTCTTACGATTTACTGACGCCACTCCAGAATTTCGAAGCTCAGGTGCAGCAGGCTCAGGATTTTGTAAGGCGTAAACCAAGATTAAATAACTCATCATCATCATCTGCCTAGCCTTTTCCCAACTATATTGGGGTCGGCTTCCAGTCTAACCGGATGCAGCTGAATACCAGTATTTTACATGGAGCGACTGCCTATCTGACCTCCACAACCCAGTTAATACTAGGTAATACGATACCCTTTGGCAAGAATGGATGTCAGACTTTCAGCTCACCCGTAACGACTGCCAAAGATCTATATATGGCACCCGGGACCAACAGCTTAACGTGCTTTCCGAGGCACGGAGGAATCTCGGTAAGTAATGGGCGGTCACCCATCCACAGATCGACCTAGGCAAGCGCAGCTTAACCTAAAGAAATAAAGATTAAATAACTATTGAAGTGAAATATTGGAGAGAAAACCCAGAAATAAGAACTCTTAACAGCTCACAACTTAGGACCCAGTAATATTAATGACAATAATATCCGTGGTGCTAGGCAACTGGGCTTATCCCAGTTGTATACGTCCCTGTGTGCCTATTGACCTTGTTCTGTTCTGTCTCCTGCTGATATGGAGGGAAGTAAAAATTATGTTTTTCCCACTCCTATTCTTTTCTGATTAATTTCGTTGCGGGATCCAAGACATCGAATCGTGGAATCGTGTCTCTGGGACTTCGTCGGGCTTCATTGTCTCGGCGCATTTCTTGTGGTCGCCACTGTTAATTTTGGCTTACAGGAGCTACAATGGTTTGGGAATAGTGTGGCGGGCTTGTCCCATAAAAAAAAACTCTTTCATGGAAGCTGCGTAAAGGAACAAGTAATAAAAATAATAATTTAAAAAAAAACCCAACCTTTTATATTTTAATTTTTTTTAAATTTTTGATTTTAAATTTGATATTGTTAATTTTGTTTGTGTGCTGTGAATTTTATTAAGTATGGATTCTGATATCTGAAATAAAGAAATATTATTATTATTATATCACTCCCTGTTTTCCTGTTAGATCAATTAACTAAAATCACTACATATTTAAATTGCATAATATTTTCAATTACTTATTCAGCAATATCTTGTTACAGTGGTCATAAAACTGTATTTTCTTGGCATAATACATGGGTACGGGGAATTTGGTAATTCCTGAGAACAACATGTGTGTGCATGTGTTCTTAGACACGTTCACACTGCAGGATGATGGTAGCGCATCCTAATGTGTTTCGCACAACTTTGGACAGTTACTTCTGGATATTATTTTAACCTACATGATAGTATTGAGAACGTTTCCCACGAATAACAAACATCATAGAGTTTCAAGATACCCCTCAGTGAGAAGGTACATTTAGGGGCATAAAACTACATCTAAATAAAAATTCTTTCAGTTATTCAACCTCTAACATGAACCCTGTACCAACGAGGATAAAGGTCACAATGATTCATAATCGAGGCAAAATATTTATGAAAAAAAAAAACAAGAGGAATATTTTTAAATAATTAAAAATATAGTTCAGTGAAGATAACAAAACGTAGCAACACGAGAAGCAGGAAATTTCCCTTAGTTTACAGTAAGGTAAAAAACAAATTATATATGCAGGCACTGTATGTAAGGAAAGCCAGTGAGTCCATGGATGTTACACATTAGTTACACAATAATAAATTGTTAAGGTATATTACACAACATGTCATCTTGAATACCCCAGGGTTAAAACCTGTCAATTAACACGTCCACTACCCAGACTGCTGACCTGAAGCTAAGCCATCTTATATCCCGTCTGGGTTGCGGGTTGTGCGAAAGAGATACCGCGGCCTCGGCACAAGGGCTAAGAAGGAACATGGGTGGTTTTTATTCAGTTGAAGTCTGACACTATCGTCTGCTCTGCCCAGAGCGGGAGCGGTTATTTGATGATTTCCTATCACTCACAAAAAAAAGCCATCTAAGATAGTTTAGCTTAGGGTTTGGACCCAAACAGGCATCTTAATATGTATTTTTTTTACAAAATTACGACCTTACATACAAAACTGTCGTCTGTCGATGGTCGTTCGTATTTCACTAGTGTGATAAAAATATTTTGCCAGCATGAAAGGAACCAAGACTATACTCGTAGCTGCCACCTTATTTAGTACTGAAACATATAAATCTTAACTCGAAAAAGATCTTTTAGAGCCAGACTCTATTGAAGCACTGAACTTAAATAGACATGGTTGGGTAGAGATGAGACGAGATATCTTGCTATTTTTAAGACGGTGAGAAAAATGACGGGAGAGGCGTGCAGTGAGCGGTGTGCTGTATGCCCATTTCCTTTCCTCTCCGCTTTGCATGTCTCCACACATCTTCGCTGGATACATGAAATCTAATTAGTCCGTCTGTTAGGTTATCGAAACATATTGGATACGTGTTTTTTGTTTTATCAAATTAACAAAAAAAATACGAAAATAAAACGTGTCCAAGATCATGAGTACTTTTGACGTCACTCTGTGAGTGAAAAAGTACTAACCTTGTGACGTCACACGACTTTTCGAAGCACTGTATCGTCTTCATCTCTTGTTTAAGTGAAAAAAGAAAAAATACGTGTCAATTGTTTTTTGTAAATCTATGTGACGGACTAATTAGATTTTTTTTTTGAAATATCCTATTCGGAGATTAGTTTAGACAGTGCGTTTTCTGCCAGTGGATTTAAGATCTTAGTAAAGATGTATTACGGCTTACGATGTTAGAGGTACTATCATGGATGGAATTAATACTAAGGAGTTGAGGTATCGGTATTATTCTCCTTGCGTTTTTACCCGCAGACACGTGACAGACTTAGTTGACATTACCGTAATAATGAAATAGATATAATAATATTATACTACGGATATCAGAAGTCACGAGTTTTATTAGTACTTTTGTTGTTTTATAACAGTTACTCATTTTGAATGCATAAAGCGAATATCACTACTGAATCCTTTATAGTGGGCTGTCGTCAAAGTAAATCAAAAATTACCTAAAAGCTAATTTTAACTTTAATTAAATAACTTCAAGTAAACAGCGATTTAAAAATACAAATAAATCCCTAGACGTACCTACTTACAACTGGTGCTCCTACCTTATGTCCTATAAACGATCTGATAGGCGTGAAATTGTCGCCTTGTTATTAAAGAAAATGATTTAGATTGAAGCGCCTATTAACCAGGCTTGGCAATGGATGGGTTACCGCCCCCTTCCGTGTTTTAGGTATTAAACTGTCAGTTCTATTTGATGTTCATCTGTAGCATTTGTTTTGCAAATGAGGACTGATTGCGATTGGTCGAAGCCCTTATATGTATGGTGCGCAGTTAATGATGGAGTCGGGTTATCAAAATGTTGTCTGATTTTATCTTGAGATTTATGTTGTTTATTGCCCTTTTGGTTTCTCGGTAGCTTCGTGTAGGTCTGGCCTTGATGACGAGCAGGGATGGTAGCTTATATTAAAGCTACACACATCAAAAGTGTCTAGGGATCAACATATATTTTTGCAATAACTTTTCTCCTGATTGATATTAATTAAAATTTTCTTTAAGGATTCATCAAATAAAGTGTTTTCGTTTGTCACAGTAACGATAAACCAAGTCACCTTTGCATTAATAAAGAAATTTGCCATTTTCCTAATAAAGGGATTTTTGACATTTGAACCACTAACATTAAAGTTCGAAAAAAAGACTGAAATAACAGTTTTCTTTAAAATTTTATTGGGTAACTTAAACAATTAATAATCCGTGTTTCTACCGCGAACACTAACAACACAAGAACATCGGTTTGGCATACTCAAAATGAGTTCATCCAAATCACGCTGTGGAATGGCCGCCCATGTTCGTTGCAACAACAAAAAAAGGTCTTCTTGCGACTGGATACCCTCCATATTCGGCAGAGCTCTTCTCTGTAGCATATCCCATGCATGCTCAATCGGGTTCAAGTCTGGCGACTGAGCAGGCCAGGGCAGGACATTGATGTTAGCTGCGGCGAGAGTCTGTCTTACAACTCTTGCGGTGTGCGGTCGTGCATTATCATGCATTAACTGAAATAAGGGACCGATTTGCACTTGTAGAGGAACGATGACGTCTGATACAATCGTCTCAGCATAAATTTGAGCGTTGAGGTTGCCTCTGATCCAAATCAACTCAGTTCTTCCGCCGATCCAAATACCCGCCCATACCATGATGGTTCCACCACTATAAGGATGGACTTCCTGGCAGGATTTTAATCGCTGTTGGCGTCCAGGGGTTCTCCAGTGTCGTATACGTCTTGTATCCGGTCTCATACCAAAACGAGACTCATCAGAAAAGCACACGAAACGCCATTGTTCTTCTGCCCAATTTCTGTGTTCAAGAGCCCATTGATATCGAATCCTACGATTGTGCATTGCTATAGGTGGTACCCGTAGCGGTCTTCGGGAATGAAGGTTCACTTCATGCAAGCGGTTTCTGACTGTTTGGTCGCTAATTAAGTTCCCTGAAGAGTGATGAAGCCTCACGGCCAACATCATGGCGGTTATTGTTGGAGCTCTTCGAGTTAAGATTTGAATGTATCGGTCTTGTCTCCGTGTGGTGCAGCGATACCGTCCTCCATGGCGCTCAGCCACGGTACCAGTGCTTCGGTAACGTGTCCAAAGTCGACTGATAACACTCTGACTTGTATTCAGAGCTAAAGCCACAGTACGTTGCCGGGAACCAGCTTCTATCATTCCCACGGCTCTGAGCATTTCTTCCCTGCTTAAATGACGTCGCCGCTCCATAATAACGTTGGTTTTAATCAGTAGTAGGGAAACAGTAGCACTAATAATGTCTTCAATGCGTTGTATGTTTTTATAGGGAAAATATTGACAGCTGATTTTCATCTTTTACTCGAATTTGATTCACAGTTCCTGATTCAAATTATGAAATGCACCAAAAAGGATCCATATAAATTTATAAAATCATAAATTTATTACAAAGCCACATCTCAATCTCAAGAAATCCGCATAAAAATGCTTGATCCCTAGACACTTTTGATGTGTGGATTTAATATTGTTTGTAGTTTTACTTTCATTAGTATTTTTCTATTTGATTTTCTAATTGCATCTTCTGACCGAAAAAATGAAATATATATTTATGTAGTAAAAATTAAATTAAACGCACAGGTTAACTTTAATGACTTGAAAACGTTACAAGATAAACTGTATTAGAATGGCTAATAATAATTCCTAGGCTGTAAATAACCTGACATAATGGCATAATTTATCTACATTTTTGAAGAATCTCCTTTAATGAATCCGATGCGATAATCTGTTATCTACATCTACACTAATATTATATAGAGGAATGATTTGTTTGTTTGTAACGAATAGGCTCCGAAACTACTGGACCGGTTTGAAAAAAAATTTCACCGTTGGGAAGCTACACTATCTCCGGGTGACATAGGCTACTTTTTATCCCTGTATTCTTACGGGAACGGGAACTATGCGGATGTAATCGCGTGACGTCCGCATAGTTCCCCGTCCCAATTTGTCGGGGCTGCGGGTTGTTCAAAAGAGATACCGCGGCCTCAGGGCTAAGAAAGAACATGAGTGGTTTTTAGTCAGTAGAAGTCAGACACTGCCTACCGCTCTGTTCTGAGCGGGAGAAGTAATTTTATTGGGGGGTTGCAAAAATATGTGTGTGTCGGTACTGTCAGGCTTTTGAAATAATAATAATAATATTCCACAACTATCACACAACGCCATCTAGTCCCAAGCTAAGCAGAGCTTGTGTTATGGGTACTAGACAACTGATAAACATACTTATATATTTCTAAATACATACATATTTTAGATAAATTACACCCAGACACAGAACAAATGATCGTGCTCATCACACAAACATTTGTCCTGGGTGGGAATCGAACCCATGACCTCCGGCATAGCAGTTAGGGTCACTAACCACTAGACCAACAGGCCAATCAAAATACTCAACACCAATGACATAGATGGCTGTAATAAAATAAATGTTGTATTATTACCGTGCCACTTAGTTTTATTGACAACTGCATATTTATTAAGTCACTAACGTAATATGACGTGGTTACTTACACTTTCCCCCGAATTTTTCTGCATTTAGTTATGCTATAGAATCATGCAGGTAATAGGGGATGAACCGAGGCAACGGTGCAGCGGACGAGCTCGCTCGAAGGGGCTCAAGCATGGCGGCGGCGGTGGGACCAGAACCCATCGTGTCGCTCCCTTTCGGCTAACTTCGCACGCTGGTAAGGAAACTTACCAGAGAACTTTATGTCAAACTCTGGCACGATCACGGCGAGTGTATGCAGGACAATGAGGCGTGCTCCTGCGCTGCCCGGGGTAACTCAGGTACTCTCCACGAGATCGCCAGTAATACCAAGGGGTTGCCGACCTTTGTCAGGGAACTGAGGTGGATCGAATAATATTCCTACTAATATTCCTATTCTTGATTGTGTGAAAATCATAATGGAGAATCCACTAACCCAGAATCTAGTGATCAGATGCGACCACTAGATCTACAAAACAGGGTGGTTATGAAATTTCCATCATGCCTCTAAATCCACAGGATAATACAGGGGTGTGCAAAAACATATTCACGTTTATTAGAAGGGTCTTTTAACAAATTCCGTAATTTTATACTAAACTTAGAAACATGTAAATTAAAACACTGCAGGGCTATTGTCCTATTGCAGGGCTATCTCCTATAGCAGGGTAACGGCCTCTCTTCCCTCTTTCCACTTTTCGCGATCTATTGCGATTGCAGGCGTTGGCCTACAATCGCACTAGACTTAGATATCTCAGAATAGTAGACGGGGCCCACTTTCGCCCCAGGGCCAGTTTTGTTGCCAGGATTGCGGCAATTTGTTTGAAAGGGTCACCGCGGCCCTGGAACCAAAGTGCATTAGAAGGAACACGGATGAGCTTTAGTCAGAAAGAGTCTGACGCTGCCTTCTGCTCCGCCCAGAGTCGGAGTATAATAAAGTACTTTTGCCAGTTTCCGACGTCCTAACGATGGACTTTTAAAGAGAAAATATTTGTACAGTGACAGACTTATTTAAATAAATTAATAATGTAGCCACGTATACTTATATTCTCAAGCTGTGGCTCAGTTAGTTTACTTATTTACTCAACGCCTTACTTTCAATGCGCAATGAAAGTAAAATCCTTAGAACGTCATATGTTTGTGATGCTAAACCGAGAGTCAACTAACGAAGCTAGGTAAATATTATGAGGTGTACGTCTGTAATTTCCACTCACCGTTATTAAATGATTACTATGAACTTTATCATGCCATTGTGATTTATTAAAACTACAGACAGTCCTAACCCAAGCCAAGCCATTTATAAATGTTATGGTTGATTTACAAAGGATTTGAATTTTTTTTCGTGATAGAAAAAAATATTTTTTTTAACACGTTCCGGGACACTTGACTTTTTTAAATCTCCTAATATGACACCTCAAAATCCCATACATTTCATCATACCGCCAAAAGCCTTACTACCATATTACACATATTTTGAATAGTTTGATACGACAATTACGGCCATAGACGTTGACTTGTATCGCGAAGTTTACGCTTGTCGGTGGTGTGAGTGTCATAGTTCGGTGCATAATCACTGCGATGTATGTGTTCAAAAGTGGCTCAAAAAGAGTTTGCCGTGACAGCTACAAACGAATGATGTCGCGTGATATGACACTAGATCATATGCTTCCTAGTAATGTTATGGGCAAGCAGCGGTTACAAATTACATGCAACAAAGTTCACCGCCCTTAGCCGTACTGTCACGTTTAGATATATCGAGATAACGGCGAGAGGCGGTATATCCCGGAAAGCGTTAATTTTTATACAAAATATGTGTATTAATAACATTTTAAAAGTCTGGCAAACTGCAAAAGAGTCTGACGGCTGCTGTTCTCATATCGCAATATTCTATCGTCATCGTGCATCGTAAATAGCAAAATAACAGACATTAAGAAGTAAGAAATTACTATACATATTTATACAGAGGTGTACTTATGTATTAACTTACTACAACAGCTATACAACTCGCCCATCATAATTATCTTCACGAACTTAACAAAGAACTGAAGTCATCAATACCGCTAGGAAACAAGCTGACGCAACAGTGCCTGAAGTGTCGTATGTAAGATCAATTACCACTGAAGCAGGCAAGGGATTTTCAATAATAGGAGTAAGATGACTGGCCTGATTTACAATATTCTGAAAGATATTAAAACGTAATTCTGTGGTCTACATGAATTTAGATGACAAGATACCTTTGTCTTTACAATCCCAGTTTAATTATTAGAGGACAATTCCATTTATTCTCATAATCATTAAGCTAAAAGATAAGTCCCATCCAATAAACTGTAATGACAATTAAGGTCTCAACCATTTCTGCTATCATTAAATCTTCATTTACCTTTCACAAAACATGGCAATATTTTCAGTAACACGACCTCACGTTATAATACCAGTAGGTAATTGACTTTCACCTCTATTTTATACTCTAACTGGCAAAGAAACTATTTACAATCTATGGATAATGTATCAGTACTAGCGTATTTTCTAAAGCCATGCTAACAAAAACATATTACTGAAAAGTCAAAAAATAACAATCAACTACTAAACACCTCTTTGACCAAATTCATGAACATGGTATTCTAAAAATAGTTATATTTCTCTCTGTCTTTTATTTAGAATTAGAAAAGGACAGCAACCATCTTAATAGATTACTAAACAAACCTATAAATACACTCATTCAATTTCAATAATATGTATTTTGCAATTTCAACATAAAACGCGTTGAAGTCTTTTCTTAGACTCACGCAATCGTTCTAAGTTCTCAAGCAAATTGTATTTTTAGTCTTCAACTATAGATATTTTATATGAATCGTCGTTATAATCGCAAATTTTATTGCGAATCATCGACTAATCAAGTCGTCCGGCCGGCTAGAATGGGAACGAGCTCATTTCGCGTTGTATACGAGATAAAAGTACGTTTCCATTGTTTGTCGCGGTACGGCAAATTGCAAGGTTGGTTTGTGAAACTCACTTTCACAAACCAACCTTTGCTGTTTGTTGGGTTATAAATAATTTGATTAGTGGGTCAGAGGTATTTTTTAATTGTGTTTGATTCGAAACTACAAGCACGCAGTTACTGAGTTTCCATTCGGTTCAAAATAAAGAAAATTCACAAAGGGATTGCTTAGACGTATAAATAACATTCTTGCGTTTACATCGCATGGATTACCATCCATATTTATACGTGCGTAAATTTCTACCAAGCCAGCATTCATACTATATAACACTGATATTTGCAACTCTATTCTTTTGACAATTTACTCACTCACTCCTGGCGTTATTTATTTACGTAATCGAGTCGACGAGTTTTCCAAACACAACATAAGTCAAAATGTGTGTTTATGAATGCAACGTTATTTCTCTCGAGGTACGCAGGATACATAACTAGAAGTTATGCAAAATTCACATTCTTCAATCATCTACTAAAATTCTCGTTCCGTACAACACCGCACACGCACACCGAGGGTGGCGTACGTGCTCTCGCGCACGTCGCATAGCGCCAGCTCCTATTCCACAGCGCGCTCCGACCGCGCCGGGAGTTAAGGCGATGTTATCTGACACCACCGAGCACTGCCATGATGCCCTCAGATACACGCTATCTTAACACTAGTTAACAAACTAATGTGTATGACGGAAGAGTTTGAGTAGAGAGAGCGTGGTTTAATTGGCAATTATTAGGAAGAATTTGTTGTTTTTGGATCGTTTTGATCTTGTTACTAACGGCTCCTCTTGACTCGATTTCATCACGTTTCGTGTCTGTGAATGTGATCGTGTTTTTCTTCTTAACATTACCACAGATTATGATGCGGTTTTCATAGATTTCCCGGACAGCAGCGCCACCTACCGGGTCCAATTGCAAATAACAAAATCCTCATAAAAAAATAATCCGCCATTATTGAATACATTTGTTACAAAAAATGTGTGTGATAAATGAAGAACTGGGCCGATTTTGAGCAAACTTCACATAAACCATCTACTAAATAGTCCGAACAAAGCATAAAAATTTGGTTTGGATAGGTGAGCCCGTTCTTAAGTTATAAAATTACAGCGAAAAGTGGCTTTGTTTTTTATATTTATTGATTGATATATAAATAAAAACATTCACACAATAATGGAAAACCGTTCAAATCAGGGGTCACTAGTCTATGTTTATACACTGTTTGAAAGGGGACACTCACTATCGAGAACAGGCTAAGGGATCGGATCGAGTTGATTGACATGACGGGAATTCGAGCACAGATTGAATAATAGATTTGCAGTTGCTGTGCAATCGGTTGTGGGAGTCAAGTGGCACGGTTGATGATTACTGTGATACTAGTTAATACTAAATGATATGCAAGTTTATACAAGAATACAACACGGTTCTACTATCTTTGTTCAGATTACAATAGATACACAGATTGTGGATAAATTTATATTACAGTTAACAGTTATGAGTTCGAAGTATAGATTTAGCATTTTTTTTAAAGTATTTTTCTCTTATTATAATTATTGTTTTACCAGGTTAAATCATATTAGTGTTGCCACTGGGCTATAATAGTTGGTTTATGGTACATAGATCGTAAAAAATACTAAGCTACAACAATGTTGCTACATTATTTGTTGTCAGATAAAGGATCATGATGATAAATCTAGACACGGAATGGGTGAGTTGTTTGTGTTTCTCGTGTAATATGTGCTATGTCATAGCAATATTATGGTAAGATACATAAAACCCTTTTTTTTTTGGGGGTGGGAAATCATCAAATATATAATATATACAGGGTGTAAATTAACCCTTCACACATACGTCAACTAAGCATTCTGCACATCAAAATAAGTACCCCTACGCAAAAATTTTTGCTACAAAAAAAAAGTCGAACAGAGTAGCACTCTTAAAACATTGTGCTAGTGGATGCTTTGAATAGTAAAAGGGTCATGGAGGTAATTTATGTAAAGTTATAACCTGAAAAACTAGTATTTGCAAAAACAGCTGTGCAAAATTTGAAACTTTGACCCCCAATATCTCCGTAACTAGGGGGCTACCAGGTATGGTCTAGAACAAAAAAATGATCGCAGTGGTGGGGAGAACAAGTGCCCTTTGTTTGCGTTAAGGGTACTTTTACACCCTTTATAGACCCCTGACACTCTTGGGCAGAGCGATAAGGAGTGTCAGACTTCCACCGACTAAAAACCACCCATGTTCGATCTTAGCCCTTTATGTCGAGGCCGCGGTATCACTTACAACAACCCGCAGTCCCGACGATACATAAAACCCAAGATGCAGGCTGTTACCAAGGAGTAAATGTTCGGAGTACTTATCTATTTTATCATTACGCTGGGTGTAGAACATGATGTCTTGGAAGTGTAATCACTAAAACGGGATTAAGACCATTGATGCTTATAGCCTCTTGATAAGTCTTCCGTAAACATTCTCTTGCCCTTATCGAAATTTATTTGGGGTCCGCGTAGCATGTCTGCCCCTTATGTTTCGCAAACCTAGTTTGTGTTGCATGTCCCTCACTCCAAGCCCGCTACAGGCAGAATTCATTTTTGATCCGTGCCAGCAGAAGTTTTAACAAACTGATTATTGGTCATGATTTGGACATATTCAACACCAGTGTGTCTCGGCTTAAGAATGTGTTGGTGAAAAATTTGTTTGCAGAAAAGTAATTGTTTTTGATTAACTGTTTGTGTGGTTCTTAGTTTGTTCTTCGATCGTGTTACTTTGTTTGTTTATTCTTACCTTTTTTTGTTGTTGTTTTTTCTTTGTTTTCGTGTTTTAACTGTTGAAACCTGTAATTGGCCTTCAAATGTTTATTGATTAAGAACATTGTCTGTATTAGCTGTAAGTTTCCCAAAGAGAATAAAATAAATAAATAAAATAAAATATACCTCTCTGTTTCTCGTCATCTCATGAGACACCTCTTTTCTTACCTTATCATTCTTAACACAGTCTAGTACTCTAGTCAGTTTAGTCTCCCAAGTGGTGAAGATCAAGATTCAAGAGGGGCAGAGGGGTCATAATGGTTCCGTTAACATCCAAATACAGAGAACCTCTCAATATCAAGATATTCGTTTTAAATCATTGTCAAAAAGTCACCAAAATTTACTGGAAATAGTTCATAGTATATTTTTCATGTAGGTATCCAAATCCGCAGTTCCACACAGGGACGATCCCTAGCTGTTACGTTTGAAGACGGGTTATTGACCGACTAATTGAAATTATGCAAGGTCCAATATTCTTACGAACATCATACGATTGTCGTACGACTGTAGAAAACTGTAGAATCGTCATTTTTTATTGATTTGATAAAACAAAAAATACGTATCCAATATTTTTAGATTATCTAAAAGACGGACTAATTAGAATCATATTTTTTTAAATCAGTAAACATCCCTATTACTTGATTTATCTTTATTAACTTGCTAATTATATTACACCACTCAAGTTATGCTCTGAGATAAAATTAATCGTTAATTGCTTTCAAGATTTTATGTTCAGTGGCGCTTAAATATCTTGTTTCTATAGCGGCTTTAAATAGCTTCATTTGCTTGTGAGTTGTTGGTTATGCCTGTTTTGCTAGTTATGCATAAATTCAATGACACTTGGACCGACATGCGACAGCTGGGCAAAAGCCTCTCGCCATGACTTCCAGTTGTTTCGATCTTAGGTCAATGTGGACTACTGGTTGCTAGTTTTGTCCAGATCGTCCCACCATCATCTACGAAGAATGCCGCGACGCCTTCTGTCAGAGCTCCAGATTGTAGACATAAAACGTGGACGTAAATCATCAAATGACTCCCCCCGCTCTGGGCAGAGCGGTAGGGAGTGTCAGACTTCCACTGACTAAAAACCATCCATGTTCCTTCTTAGCCCTTGTGCCGAAGCCGCGGTATCTCTTTCGAAAAACCCGCTGCCCCGACGGGCGTCGGCCTTTTCGGGCCCCTTCCATGTTGCTGACATGTCTTTGAGGCGCGCGTGGAACACGAACGCGCCGTCTTCGCCACGGCCTGTCGTCGTCATGAGACGGACGGACGGCGAGCTAAGTACCAGAGCCTGAAGTACAAGTTTATAAAATGTTTTGCAATCCAACGAACATGTATTTTTTTTATTTAATTTAATTAGTCGATTCCATACGCATAACGAGTTAATAGAAAATAACTGAGCTTTAACAACTTTATGGCAATGCAGGCATCTGCGCAATTACTGCGGTTTAAGAGAGCAAGTAAAGTTTTTAACTAGCGTTTATTACGTCATTTTATCGTATCTGTAATGTTTATACTTTTATTAAGAAGTCTTAAAAATAATCACAGATTTATCGTGCATATAGAATGATAGATAAGAGTCTGCAGGGGCTGTATACTTCGAAAGTACTTTACTCGTATATCTTTATTAAATTACTTTTCACACCAATAAGATTATTTTTATAAATTCATCAAACCTCTTCATCAACTGCAACTGGCTTTTCCTCAAATAATTTTTTGTCGGCTATGAGTAAAACCAGATGTTGACTCTAAGCCGACGATTATAAATAGAGCGATTGCTTATCTGACCTCCATAACCCAGTTAATAATGCATTACGATAATGTAAGACTGCTTGTCAGACATGCCACTGACGTAACTTGAAGGTCTACAAATAACAGCCAGAAGCAACGTCTCATCATGCATTGCCAGGCACTAAAGAAACTCGGTATATACCTAATGAGTGGATACCCATCCAAGGATTAACCTAGAGAACCGCTACTTAACCTCGGCCTAGGCCGTTATTGTTTATCCATGAGTGAGATGGCCCCATCGACACGAAACGACGGCGACGGCCCTTGCCGGCCCTTGCAATGTTGCTAACATTTCTTCGAGGCGCACGTGAATACGAACGCACCGACGACATGACCTGTCATCATCATAGGATGGCCGGTGAGCTAGCCTATTTCTCACAGTCCATAGGCCCACCCCTACGGTGGCCGCCACCACGTGGCCCCAAACGCCCAGACAGAGATTCTCTCCCTCTCACGTCCCGCCACCTCCTTCGCTAGCATTACTGCACCGCAGAAGGACGCGACGCCGTCCCATTCCCTCTCGCCCCGGACCATAGACCATCACGTTATGAGTATAACATACGTAGCTTTTACGTCAACCAACCAAAACGATAGCAGATCTCAGAAATCTATCATTAGACAAGTCAAAGAGTTGTCTAGCATAATTGGTTTATTAATATAAATGTATTCCAGTTAAATATCCCTAAATAGCATTTAGACTTTGACAATTTTGTTTGACAGAACCAGTTCATGAAATTCTGAGTATGCATTATGATAACTAGTGTCTGCTAAATTAATTGTAACGGTACGCAGTAAATATTGAATGGTGATAACAGTTGTCTGTTGCTATCAGCTAGTTATTTCCCTTCACTTAACTAGGTAGAGGTCGAGAATAATAGGTGTCTGCCGTTGCATGTATAAGGCTGACAAAGGCTTCTTCTCTGAATGGCTGCATCTCAATAGGCTATCGTCAACTCCCATGCAATGCAGTCCATGATTTGTCATTGATGTAAAGGTAATACATAATATTAAGTCGCGCACCTTGGGAACTCAGCCTCTTTGTGTTTTTTTATCGTATGGTTAGTGCCTAAACTATTGACAAAGCCTTTGTGCCGCCTATAGGCCTTTTTTGGGGGGTAGGGGGTAAATCATAGCGGAAGGAATAGTCAGACTTCTACTGGCTAAAAACCACCCATGTTTCTTCTTAGCCCTTTTGTGTCTATAATGAAGTTCGTATATGGCAGAAGAAGATCGTCTTCTTAATGCATGCTTATTGAAGAACATTTTATAGTTCGATTTTTTCGATTAGGCCACTCATGAAGAAATAAAGTTCGATGCACAAATGAGCCTTATTCGTTGTGTTCCTTTAATATCAAGGTAAGAGTAATCATTAGGTACGATTGAAATCTAATAAAATTGAATTACCAATACATAGCTCAGATTGCTATTTTTTTTGTTTATTTGTAATTGTAAAATAAATGTAGAAATACTTACTGTGGTTTTGTTACTAATAACATTGACCTTTTGTTATTAGAAATACATAGCGGTTTTTAGAGGACATTGGCAGTTATACGGTGGCTTACTTGTAAATTGATCTTTCGAGATGAGGGTTAATAGGAATTATATTGATAATGCAGCAGATCATCATTCATGACCACTTAGGTGTCCACTATGCAAACACAGACAGTGTTGCACAACGTCATTGATAACCGATTGATAGTGATCGTCATACAGTCGTCATTTCCACACTATCTTGTATGTTCAACTAACATTTAAGTATCGGTACTTTGTGCGTCTGTTAGTGATAATTATATTTGCTCTGTTAATTAAATAAATAAGTATTCTGTTAAAGAAGTTTACCACTGAAGTGGCCACGTTGAAAAGGACAAAAGTCACTAGGTAGTCCTGGTTTTATTGGGTTAAAAGTGTTGGAAATATTTCAGTAGTAACCACGTCCAGTTTGGATTTGTGCCCATCTCAGTTATGGCAACAGGCCTACCCTATTACTTGGGACTTAAATATAAATTAAATTATAGACGTGATTTTATGTTATGGTTACTATAAATCGGGACTAAAAATAAAGGGACTAACCATCGTAAACTTAACGGTCATTCCTTCATAGTATTTTAGAATGGCAAATAAGTCATGACAAATTGACGTAGATTGTCATTTTAAATTTATAAAAATCCAACGTAAGTATGCAAGAAACACAATAACATCAACAGAAACGGAATTATCTCTATTTTCAACTGCCTCACCCCCCAGTAATAATGGTACCTATACAAGTTATTGACCCTATCAGAATCATGATCAAAGCACGTGAACACAATGTTAGGTAAGTATTATTAGAGCTATACCTAAATTGTGCTGTTTTTATAGATTCATGAGAGCACTTCTCACTTCATTTAAACACCGATGAAAGTTTAGACCGTAAAATTCTTTTGGCGCGTGACTTAGACTCAGAACTCATGCCATCACTTGAATTTTCAATATAACCACATTTTTCACAAAAGTTTCCCAACAACGTCCTCATGCGCCAAAGAACCATCACGACTTTTTATTGAATTAAAGGAGGTCATAATAATTTTATCCATATCTACAGAAGACCATAGATTAACGTCATTTACGTCAACTCTAACTGTCATCTCAACCTACAAGAAAATACAGGTGTAACATTAAAAGTATGTACACTAGCGCGATCCCAATCGTCAACAAATACAGTGGCGTTGGCAGCAAGACTAGCATACAGGTCGACGTCATCGTCCTAGGATGTACTCTCCCGGGGTTGGTGGCCACACACAAACTACTGAGGAAGTTCGGTGACACCATGGACATCGTACTCTTAGACCTACACGTACCTATCGTTAAACCACGTTCTAGAACCAACGTGGTTTTCATGGAAGCCGCTCATGATGATTCTGAGCCAGAAGTCGGACAGTTGATAATTCATGGCAAGTTCTCAGCCAGGCAGAAACTTAACAACGTAGCCAGAACATACCTTCTTCAATACTCCAAAGAACTCAGAGTACCCCTACCAAACACAATCATTTATCCAGAAGGATATCCAGCTTCCGAATCAAAGACATTATTTAAAGACGATACAGATTCAATACAATCAAACGAGACAATAACAAAGATTGGCCCGTTACAGAAGCTCTTCCAATATAGTAACGGAAGCACGGTTGAGTTTCTGAGCAATGTACACGACTTCGAGTATTTAAACTTGTACGAGAAATTTGAATTAAATCAGTATCAATCATACTTAGATTCTAGCATGGCGGATCTGTTCCAAACAAGCAACTTAAACATAGACGTGGACAAGAAAACGTTGTTGTACTACGACCAGACGAGCATGGAGTCAAATATTTGCTCGTCTCTTTTCTTCTCAACTTCGAGGGAAATCATGAGGGTTATCGTAAAACTAGTCTGTGGGGCTCCAGCTCACAGTGTGTCACTTCTATTTTATCTCCACCAGTGCTATAGAACAAGCAGTGCAAAGAACCACCTCGACGGAATGAACACTAGGTTTCGGGAAAAACTTTTGGGATACTGTGGTAAACGTCTCACCAGTAAACTTCATAAAAGCGTAGCTGATATCACATTAAAAGTTATATCCATTAAAGATATCCGCATATATTCTGGAAAGGTCATATTAGAAACAATAAAGGGAGAGACTATTTACATTTGTAATTTGCTAGCGATGGCTCTGAGACCAGACGAGATACAGAATATCAATGTAGAGGATAAATTAATATCGGAAGAAACTAGAAAAATAACTAAAGACGTTAAACCTGGAATAGCAAAAAAATTCTGCGTACAATACGAGGTAAACTTTTGGAGTCAACAGGGTTATAGTGGTGATATATTCAGTATGCGAGGCCCTATCGTTTGGGCGATGGAGAAACCTAGAATGTCGACAACAGGCAGCTTGGAGAAATACGCAGGGTTAATTGGTTATCTGATGGTGCAAGATGATAACACAGATTGTAGAAAAGATGTGTTAGAACAACTGGTGAACTTGTTTGGTAGGGAAGCGGCTGAACCCGTCAGCTACAGAGAGACACTCATAGCTGATGTGTTCGTACCCCGCTGCGGGGATTACGTGGCTCTGCGCGCTTTGATAAACAGAGGGAGTCCTACGTTTTTGGAATGGGGAGCTTTGGATATATTTGCTGAAGGGGACGTGGCTGGTGCATTGGAAGCAGGACATGCTGCGTACTTACATCTGATTGGCTGCTTGCGACCTCAGGCTCTAACGTTCGATGATGTTACCGCGTGTGTGTGGCCGACGTTTCTGAGAGAAGGAACGTTGACCAGGTATACGTCGCAGTTCAATGTGGTTAGTACTATAAAAGTATCCGTGTTTGTAACTACACTGTATGTAGGTATCCATCTTCTGCGCTCATATATGAAGACCAAATAAAGGAGAACATATTTTTGGTCACGCCTTTTGGAACATTTTTATTTTTACAGATACTCGTTGTTTTTCTTCGAATAAATCAGTTTTATGATTAATATATAGTGCTTTCTTCTTGGTGTCATAACAATATGAAAACTATTTTTTTCTTATTACTTAAACTGTAATGTGCGATACAATGCGATAAGTTTGTACCTACACAATAGGCGTGACGACATAGTCAAAGAATCAATGATTTAATGATATTAGGGGAAATTACATACGAGAAGGATTTAAAACACTGATTTAGTTTAATTAAAAAAATTAAGATTAGTAAGATTTTTAATCAAATAAAAGATTAAAATACTGATATCGGCCATTTTGATTGAAACACCAATCATAGCGCACTACGTCACGCCAATGTAAACATCACTAGCTGTCACTAGCTCACTGTGTTGTTTTGTTGCCGATTACGCATTTGGATATTTTTTTTGTTACTACAATACTTTGTGAACATCTTTAGCAATGGAATGAGGCTTTGTAAAAGCAAACAGTTCAAATTTGCCCAGGATAGATTTACTGATGTTGGGCGATTTCCTTGGGTCAAATAAAGAATTTTGCTCGTCCGAGTTCCGAAATGTGAAAACCTCCCTGTAAGTATCTAACACTATAAAAATACAACAAACTCGTTTTGAGCTTGTAGGAGTTTAGTTTATTTTCACTTTCTTATGTTATTTTTACAATAAACTTGTCAGTTTATTTTTGAGGTTAGCTTCTTCGCAACTTGTAATAAAAGTTTGCTACTGAGTTAATAACCAACAAAAGGAGTAAATTTCTGTAACTACAAAGCATGTAGTATCTTTTCTCATAGTAGGTAACAACCTACTATCATAATCACCGGGTCAGCTATGCAGGTCCAGAGGACAACATTTTTGACATTCAAATATGTAATGCTAAAACTATTGCTATTGATGCGTTTTTACACTGAGGCACCGCACACCACTTATAAACTTTGTTATTCATTTTTAACACACGAATTATGGTAATGTTTGTTTTAGTTTCCTCTAGCTGCGCTTTGACATTTCCATGTTTACTTATGCGTGACGTCAGACCCGACGCCATGACACTGCGAGCTGTTTTCGCGCTCTATTTTTTTTTTTTTTCAAAAATGGCTTATATCTTCGTTAAACTTTACTTTATTACTGAAATAAAGGTTTTTTCGTAAATAAAAATGATGTACCCACATTACGGAAGGGGATTTCAAAATCTTTCGTCATGCCTATTAATTGAAGTAATTACTTTACTAGACGCATCGATTCAATTCATCCAGTCACCATCTTAAGGACGTCGTTCACATTCAAGTTGCGTCCCGTTTACGTATGCCCGTGGTCTATATAAGGGACTGTATATAGAATAGTATGACCTTTCGACAAAACCCAAGGGCATGCTTAAACCACAAACAATCAGAGCCCCGAGTCTGCTATTCAATAGTGTCAGAATGATCTATCACTGATCTCATAATTGTTGATTTTGACAAGTTTGGTGTTGTCAAAATCAACAATTATGAGATCAATGATAGACCATTCTGACACTATTGAGTAGCAGACTCGGGTCCCAGGTCAAGTTCGACAATGGTGTGAGTTCGCACTGGCACTTTACCTACTGAATTGATACAAGTGTCTATTTAAATACATACAATATAGGTGGAAACACGAGGTAGACTTCTGTTTGCCCAGCTGCGAGCCTACATTTCATGGTTTATTTAGACTTTTATTTTATATTTGTATAATTAGTCAGTAACGTTTTGTCAATATGTAACATGTTGCTCTACTTAATACCTTAGGCGTTATCATCCAAGCCCCTAATTTAATTCATTTGTTTAGGATGTTAAACTTATGCATAATATTTCGATAAGCAAAACGATTGAAAACATGCCACCGTATCATATCATTTTTTCTGTGTCTTCTATCTCTGTAGTAGGTGATCCAAGTCTCATTAGATTTTAGTTGTGATCATAAAGTATTGTCAAAGCGTGGCGTAGAGTAATATTTTCTCAAGTACACACAAAATATTATATTTATAAAATAAAATATGAATTATTATATTTATTGCAGTAGTGGTTAAAGCGGCTATTTAATGTAGATCATACCGATTGACGATACGCCTGTAAGAAATAGTGAAACAACTAGGCAAGTGATTACTTTTTGTCATAAGGTTTTCCTCAGGCGCTTTATACGCAGAGAAAACTTTAATTCAAGAATAATATTAATCAAACTTTAAGCTTCAGATTAGGCAATAGGGTTTCTGACTTTCACTTAGCTAAATGTGGAACACAATATCTTTGCGGATCAATTTGTCGTAGCGTAGCACATTGTTTTGGTTCCGTAATAGCGTTTTATTCATAAAGTTTTGTTAGGGTTTTTTGTTAGGGGGGGGGGGGGGGGGGGGGGGGTGCGCGGTGTTACGCGAACGGATAAAATAAGAAATGGGTGACGCCGATGACAGTCGCTCCATGTAAATTACTGGTATTCAGTTCCATCCGGTTAGACTGGAAGCCAACCCCAACATGTTTGGAAATAGGCTAAGCAGATGATTATGATTACATTTATTATCATAGGGATATGTTCATTTCAACTTAATTCGTCTTTTTCAATCAATGGTCAACCTCTAAGTACCGGAAATACTTCCGCGGCAAAAACAGAAAATGGCGGGGTCGGAAGAGGAAACGTTTTGTTTTTATTTATTAGACACGCTTCGACGATCTGTAATCGCGATAAATGTAGAATTAAATAGTTGTTATTACTTGTACTTACCCAAATAAATAGGGTAGTTGACAAAATTAACTAATTAGTCCGTCAGATAGATTTCCAAAAAATATTGAACACATATTTTTTCTTTTTTCACATAAACAAAAAATGAAGACGATACAGTGCTTCGAAAACTTGTGTGACGTCACATCGCACTGCATTTTTTACCACGTAATGACGTCAAAAGCCCCCACTCATGATCTTTGACGCGTTTTATCTTATTTAATTTGTATTCATTTGATAAAACAAAAAACACGTATCCAATTGTTGTTGTCGTTGTTTCGGGTCTGGGTATTTGTGTATGTGAGTTTAAATGTTTGTGAACGCTCCCTCGATACAGGAGAAATTCCTAGTGTGGGGCTATTTTTAAGAGTGCTACCGTAAAATATGATTTTGTTGCCCCAAAAAACAAAGTCGTTTCCCAGCAAACATTTTTGCGTAGGGTTACCTACTTAGTTTGATGTACAGTCGTAATTTTTAAGCTCTATTAATATACATATTAAGTTTACTTTGTTTGTGAAGAGAGAATAAATTAATTTTGAATTTGAACAAGCTAATAAGTATACAGCCAACTTGCATTTACATAAAAGATTATACAGATACATTTAGAGACTGATGCCAAACGATACAGCGTACGATATCAGTCGCTTAATGCGAAACGCTTTATGAAACAAAATTGCAATCAATATTTTCAGAAAATGCAGGTTTTAATTGTTATTTAGTTCAAAGGTAGAACCGTAAGACGACTCCATTATATTGGTATTGTGCCATTGATACCACAAGAGTAATTGATACTCCATGACCAACATTTCAATCCTCACTATCGACCCGCACGTCAAATTAACGCATGTTTACAACCAATTAACAACATACTCGTACCTATTTCATCCATCTCACATATTACAGCCACAAAATAAACTGAAATAAATAAATGGCGACATTTCATCACGTAACTAGTAGTTAGCCATTTTAAATTGACACTTACAAGTGGCGGTACTAATACTACGGGAACTGTCAAACGAAACGTCACATTGCATAGGTACTTTGATTTTAGTCCAAAGTTTCGCCACAGGCCAAGTTGTCTTTAGTCTGTAAAATGTAACACAATCAGTGGGTCAGTATCAACACGCAAGCCACAATAGGCCAGGCATTACAATTAGGCACACTGACCGAAGTTGCGTAAATACTTTCCTTTCAACACAGCCAAATAGATCATATGTATATTGTATAACAATTAAATATGGCGTACATATAATTGTTGTGTGTTATTTAATTATAATTATGAGTGGTTTCTCTTGCAGTGTGGTCCATGCGAAATGGTGAACGTAATTCTGTCTTAGTAGCCAACGATTAGTTTGTGAATGTCGTTTCAAGAAAAAATCATTTTCTCCGAACACCTTCAGAGTTCGTACTTGGTGACTGTTGTAATTTACAATCTGGGTCCCGTACCTGCTGCTGCTGGGCTGCTACTTTCCTCAAGATATTTTCTAGCACCATTTTACGAACAGCGATGACTGCCTGACGTGGTTCGAACCCACTCGTCGTTAGGAGACAGTCGCTCTGTCTCTCAACTGTTAGGCCTTATTCTTGACCTTCGTCCTACACTGCTACGCATGTGACTCAGCCAGACCAAGGCTCTTTGACTTAGACCTTCAATTCTTCACTGTGGGCTATCAGGCCTGTGTTCTATTTTCCTGCCGACATGATGACAATGACGGAAGCGATGGTAGTGGCCATGTTCTATTTAAAACATGATGTTTGTCACGATAGCCATACATAATATAATTATGTATTATGTATTCGTTCATTATTAATCAATCTACGTACGGTAGAACGTAGGCCTATGCAGTAAATTTTTGTAACAATAATCATCAGAGTGTCATTATTGCCAACTGCGGTTGCCATGTGAATACTTCCTGGTATTCCGGGTGGCTTCTTTGCTCATACTGGTTACTTATTGTTACTGGTTACTATAGGAATAAGCGATACGTGCAAAGGAGTCTCCACAGCAGGATTACATTATGCCTGCTCTACCGAAGGGTTAGGCAGAGATGTACCTACATGGGTACCTAGATTACACAAAATTTGCTAGATGATAGTATCCCATATTGATTATATTATTATTTATTTATTTATTTTATTTATTTTATTTATTTTATTTATTTTATTTATTTTATTTATTTTATTTATTTTATTTATTTTATTTATTTTATTTATTTTATTTATTTTATTTATTTTATTTATTTTATTTATTTTATTTATTTTATTTATTTTATTTATTTTATTTATTTTATTTATTTTATTTATTTTATTTGTCTCTTGTACTCCTCTTGCACTTTGCTGTTACGTACTTTATAGGTCTTCAAGTCAAGAAACAGTTATATTATATAGATATTATACTCTCACCCCAGAACCTGAAAATACACCAATTAAACCAACTCCAAGCAGATAGTTGTTAAAGATACGCTAATGTTTTCATTCCGCGTAGTAGGTACACTTGTACGATGCATACATACCAAATTAATACGCGTCTCATAAACAATTTCGAGACAAGACCAAGTGTCATGCTTATATTTCAGGGAAACGGCTACACGAAGGCGCCTCTGGCAACAATAGCAAACAAACGGTAACAGTCAACAATACTGTGGAATGATAACATTATGTTGCGTACAGAGCGTTGCGCAATGATCGTGCGTACCTACCTATGGAGGTGAGGTGGTGGGGTCTATCGTCATCTACCTAACCATTTCCATGTTTCATAAGTCCAATCCAAAATACTTTATTCCACATAAGCGGGCACATAAAACACGTTGAAAAAAATACGCACGGTAGGAACTTAGGGTTGACAATCGTTCATGGTCAAACGACAAACCCAATTCTTTACGGACAAACCACTCCATGGCAACTCTTTTAATAATAGGTAATGATTTTGCTATATCTACTATGTAAATTATTATGTTACAGCGTTAGTTCTTGATTATGGGTAGACAGCGGCAGACAAGTCGTTGCTTTACTTTACAAAACATTAAAATAAGATAGAAAAGTTTGCAAGTCGAATCATCTATGAATCTACAAAGCCTATGCTGTGCATTGGTATCAAGGACTTCATAAGTGCAGGTAGTGCAGCCAGCCCTGGTTAAATTAATAAATTTTGATTACGCATGCGGCATGATTTGTTCTGATATTACCTGTTTAGAGGAATAATTTTACGAGTCCTGACTCCTGAGACAAGTGGCTACAACCACCTAATAATTTCAATAATTGGGGATATCACCAAAATATACCAATGTTCAAATGCTGCAAATGCAATGCCTCATATCGCATCAAATAGGCCACTTCTAGAATACTGTATCTTATCTTTCAAAAAGAAGTTATTTACAGACATGTCCTCGCCCCATTTAATAAGTATGCACATGCTTTATATTATAAAACTACATACAAAAATATATACACGATTTGCTCCATTCACAACTGAAAAAAAAACAATAGTAGGTACATACTACTTTTCACGTGACTGCACCTAACCTAAAATAACTGTAGCAATCAAGTTTTGAGACTGTTATTCAATTGATTGTTACGAATAATGATAGCTGCGCGTGCGACGGTGTAACTACATTAAAGCGGCACGCGGTGGTCAAGAAAAGAACAACAAAAATATTTCAGAAGACCAACTGCTGTACCTACACTGCTAATAAAATCGATTTACTAAGGGTAAGTGTTAGCAGCAAAAAGGTGAATCAAGAGAAATTTAAAAAAGTATTGTCGGTACCTCAGACCAAATAAAAAGTAAAGACGGAACTCTGCGAACAGCAAAGTGAGGCCGGTGAAACTACGCACTATACACGCACACACGTCTCAGACCAAATAAAAAGTTCAAGACCAAGGCGTAGTTTATGTTGTACGTGTGTGCGTGTATTGTGTATGTACACGGCGAGGCGTAGTTTGACCGGCCTCACTTTGCTGTTCGCAGAGTCCCGTCTTTACTTTTTATTTGGTCTGAGGTCGGTACGTACTGGCTGTATCATATAAAATGTGTCGCTGTGTGTGAATCCTCGTTCACCATACGAGTTCACTGTTTAAACCGTTTTTTTTTCTACTCTGATTTCATTTGGGTCCAATAGCCATAACATAATTCAGCGTAATCTGTCGACATTGGTTGACTGAAATTGTCCATCTACTTACTGCTTCACAATTTTACTAACTGAGCTGAGCGGAGTTGTAACACGTTCGTTGTGACGACCATCACGTAACACATAGACGAGACTGGCCCTTCTGTTCCAGATATCGATTTATATGCACTAAGTATGGACTAGATGTGTGAGGACGTGCGCTTCATGTAGAGGTCGTAGGCGTGTCGATGACGATACAGGACCGACTGGATAACAAGGACGTGTATGACGGTAGAACTGTCCTAGGAATTGACGATATTGATGCAAGCACTTGATTTAAAACACCAGGGGAACCAGTATGGGAACAAAGTAGATTTAGAAGCAAATTTTGTTACTCTTTAAATGTTTTTGGCCAGAAAATCGTGTGAACACAGAAATGTTGAGTCGGCTGTACGCGCAACACGAAGGCTGGCTTGAGATGATTCAGGAAAAGAGTACCTGTGAGAATATGACGGAAGCCTTTGCCCAACTGTGGGACATTAAAGGCTATACACTGAGAGTTAATGAAATGAAAAGCAGCACAGCGATGGGAATAACTTGAACCTTATATGATTCGCTATTAAAACCATGGCAGTGCAGGGACATAGTTTATGATCTGCTTATCAATAGCCTACGTTAGACGTTGTCTTTAAAGAAAAATCATTGACCGCCATGAAAGGAACACAACGTATAAGTGAAGAAGGAAAAGGTTATGGTTCGTTGACCGTGGCCTCGACACTCCAAAACAGCTGACAGTCGTACGACAGTACGTACTGCAGTGAATGAATAGCGAAAGATCTAGAAAATCGAGAATTGTAGGAAAGATAACATTAGTTGGAAGGTTTCAGTCATCGGCCTTTACGTGAATATCATTGACTAATTGTTCAATGAATATGACTCCTTTATCTCACTGATGGCTGTTCACCAGGTTAACCAATAGGTGAATATGTCAGAATTAGGATAACATGAAACATGAGAATTCGGAAGTATGATTTATTTTTCCTTGCTGTTCTATTTGGTCACGACTGGTCACGGTCAAACTAACTAGGTCTTCGAAACAACGTAGAATAATTACGTAAATGCTCGGATACGATATATTTGCACAGTGTGATGTTATCAACGGATGCTGCTGTCATCTAAGCGATTTATTGGTAGCCAACTAGAAGCTTATTGCCTGCGTTTACAGCTCTAATAAGGATCTAATAAAGATGCAACGAGATAGGCATGAACGTACCTAGCACACGAATGATTTAAAGTGAAATTGTCAATAAAAGTCCACTCTGCAGGGCTATTGCGTATCTTTTTAATGTCAGTGGCTATCATCTTGTCCATGGATTAACTGCCAAATTGGTTATGGTTTAGTACAAAATGAAACCATTTGACAGTTAATTGATGGCCACCATATGCTAGCCACTGTGATTTAAAGATACGCAATAGCCCTGCTGTTCCTCATTCACTCACCTACCACTCGTACCGTCCACGATTCTGTGTGGAACTGGGTTTTGATACCATAGTAAAACTTATTATACTTAATATTTTTTTCAGCATATTATTGGACCTAAACTGGGTTTCAATATTCTTTCAAACTGTGGTTTTAATATTTGCTATTTTTTTGCTGAGCATGAAAAATACTGGCTGTATAGCTGGACGAACAGAGGACAAAAAAAAAACAAAATAAGCGGGAAAGCGACAATCCGATAGACACAATTTTTTTCTATAGTTAATAATAAATAATTTCTTCGTATTCTTAATGAAAAGCACAGTGTTTGCCTCGGGTAAATTACTGATTTAGTCTCTCGAACTATTAGCGCCTTTAATATAAACGTTACGGGTGCCAAACTTCGTCTCGGGACTAAATAAGTAACTTTCACCCCTTGGATAAAAGAACTACCTAACAGAAATAACACGATGTGTGAAAAAAGTAATAATATCTTTAAACAATGGAGAATTTAGATGCTTTAGAAGTTTTCTTTCTACCATTTAAATTTTTGGGGCTGGGAAATCATTAAATAAATAACCCCTCTCGCTCTTGGGCAGAGCGAAAGGGAGTGAGTCAGACTAAAATCTATGGTGGTATGAAATATGACGTCACGTTTTTATAGCGCTTTGTGTTCTGTCTGTCTTTAATACTTCTAAATAATGTTACGTACGTTACGTAGGCACGCTTAGTAACATTATTTAGAAGTATTAATAATAAACAAATTACGAATCAATGTTGTCACACTAATAAATTAAACATATAATATTTGTCTAAAACGTCATTTAAAATTAAGCCATTTTCTGATAAATTTTATTACTTTTTTCACACATCGTGTTATTTCTGTTAGTTCTATGAAATAACATAAGATTTTCGTGAATTGTTAACAGTACTCAAATAGCCAAATAAAAATTGTCATAAGTAATTCGTTCTATTAACTTTTATAGTGACCACAGATGATAAAAACGGCCGACCATTAAAAACGTCACCTTGCCTCGACCATGGTTTTTACGGAGAATCTGTGGCCTGGTTCATCATCAATCAACTGAAACTATGGGTCTAATAAACTTTAAGATAACAATACGGTTAATTGTGTAGTACGATAAGATAAATTTTATTGGTAGGTACAGCCTAGTGGTTTTGAAATGTCTCAACCATTGATTTATATTTCTATGGGAAGCAATCAACTTCTGGTCGCAGCACATAGATTGTTTCCTGGCTGATGATAAAATAACGCTTCATCAGTACGAAACGTTCCCAGCAATGGGACACAATAGAGCTAGATATTTGTTATACTTATGTACGAGTATGATATAAAAGGTGTAAAAGTACCCTTATATGTAGAAGCCGAAAGGCACTTGTTCTCCCCATTTAAACGATATTTTTTTTGTTTTAGGCCTTACCCGAGAGGTATTGGGGGTGATAGCACAGATTAGTGAAAGTTCCAAATTATCCCAGCTGTTTTTTAGGGTTCCGTACCTCAAAAGGTAAAAACGGAACCCTTATAGGATCACTTTGTTGTCCGTCTGTCTGTCTGTCTGTCTGTCTGTCTGTCAAGACCTTTTTTCTCAGGAACGCGTGGAGGTATCAAGCTGAAATTCATATCAAATACTCAAGTCTATGGTCTCTTGGAGCTGTGAAAAAATCAAACTTCTAAGTCAACGCGATCAAAAGATACTCCCGTTTATGCCGCAAATTTTCGACACTCGCAAGGGAATCAAAACCTACAGGGTACTTCCCGTGAACTCAGAATCTTGAAATTTGGTACGAAGCAACGTCTTATAACACAGATAAAGGAAAAATTGCGAAAAGCATAAATTTTTAGTTACATCATATAATAAAAATATTTTTAATAATTTTAAACTTATTACCTTTACTCATGAACGCGTAGTGGTATTATATTGAAATTCTTAACAAATACTCAAGTCTATAATATCTTTAAGCTGTAACAAAATCAAACTTCTACGTCAACGCAATCAAAAGATACAGCAATTAAAGCCGCATATTTTGAAACTCGCAACTACTCGCAAGGGAATCAAAACCTAAAGGATACTTCCAGACGACCTGGAATCTTGAAATTTGGCATGAAGCAACGTTATAAAGTACACTTATAGGAAAAATTCCGAAAATCTTAAATTTTTAGTTACATCACATAGTATATTTTTTTTAATAATCATAAACTTACTAGCTGACCCAGCAAACGTTGTTCAGCGATTAAAAAAAAAAAACAGATGTTGGCCGATTCTCAGACCTACCCCATATGCACACAAAATTTCATGCAAATCGGTTCAGCCGTTTCGGAGGAGTTTGGAAACAAACACCGCAACACGAGAATTTTATATATTAGACTTGCTGACCCAGCAAACGTTGTTATGCGATTAACAAAAAAAAATAAAAAAATAGATTTTGGCCGATTCTCAGACCTACCCGATATGCACACAAAATTTCATGCAAATTTGCTTTTGGGTTCCGTACCCGAAGGGTGACAAACGTGACCCTATTACTCAGCATCCGCAATGCATCTGTCTGTCTGCCCGGGAGCTCTATCCCATGATCAATATATGGTAGGCAGTTGAAATTTTCACTGAATGTGTCTCTCTGTTGCTGCTATAACAAAAAACACGACTCGACTCCCCTACTACGATGGTACGGAACCCTTCATGTGCGAGTAGGACTCGCACTTGGCCGGTTTTTTTAATAGGTACTAGTTTGTCAGGTTATAACTTTACTACTACCTCCGTGACCCGTTTACTTTTCAAAGCATCCACTAGCTCAATGTTTTATGAGTCCTACATTGAGTTTTACCGCAAACTCAATCACCGGGGTTAGTTAGGGGCTCAGTCGGGGGTTAAAATACAATGGCTTCGTGTAGTGTTATGTTTTAGGCGTTTTGTAAGAATTATTAAATTATATTATTAAAAGCACATTTTAATTTAAGTAAACATACAGGGTGTTAGGTAAAACGAGAGCCATAAAAATAAATGTAAAAAAACTATAACCTTCATTTGTGACGTAATTGTCCCATGGCCCACGCACGGCACGCACGCTCTCCAGATCTCACTTTATTAAATGTTTTTTTTTTCGTCATTGTCCTAAGCTACTTTTAAACGCAAGGGTGGGGAGACACTTTTCCAAAATATTTGGCATGGTTCTGTCTGTTATTTATCAGTACTTTTTTTGTTCATATTTTTATCATTCTCATGTAGGTAAGTAGGTACTCGTAAGCAATGTCCCTCGTTTAAACTAACATACTGTATTTTCATTTGCATCACCCGGTGGCTAGATATTTTTCAGCAGAGCGTACACATTTTTCGATGCTTATTAAAAAAATAAGCTGTTGGAGGTTGAGCAATACTTCTGCCGATAGGGAAAGAAAGAACTAGAGCGATAGCAAATAAAATATGTTAATAGGTATTTATGTCATTTAATAATGATAATGACCCTAGCCAACACCAGATTATATGAAAAACTAGCTTGTGCCAACGCGTAGGCAGCGTAGCGTAGGTATAGGGGTCAAGGTCCAGGGCAAAACTTGACCCCTATACTTACACGTAATGCGTCAGGCCCAGGGCCCTGACTGTTTTTCTAAGGGAGACCGTCAATTACCTACCATCATGGTCCACCTGAAAATCTCTGAACTGACTGAACCGACTTCGAAGGTGTAAGTTATTGCAGGTTGCAGGGAACAGCTAGCCTGATTTTGGTAGGTATTCCGAGTTAGAATGTAGTTACACCTTGGGGTCTGTCCGAAGCCGAAGTCACTGATTTGTTGCATTGAATTGACAGACTTTTGGGGCCTAAGGTGTAAAACAGACGAAAAGTACTTTGATGTCAATAGAGCCAACTTCAGCTGTCGACAGAGGTCCAGAGACAAGAATTAGAATTTATTTATTTGTAAGAATTCAGTTGTACATTGTATGGTGTTAGGTTTGTTTAAAAGATTTCTTACATTCTACCATATTATCTGGTGTACAAATATTAGTTTTACAGTTTTTATTGATCTTAAGATAATATTTTAATGAATACCATGCCACTTTTATAATAAATAATAGTTAGAAACATCTGAAATTGCATGTCAAAGTAATAAACATGGAAATTAAATGTCAGTAAATAAAAATTGAAATTAAATGTCATAGTAAATAAAAAAATAAAGTTTATTTTTACAGAAGTCCATGAATATGAACAATTGCTATAGTTTACAAAAGCAACTGCTAGTGTCGACAAAATTAATTATCCGACACGCCGCCGGCTGCTGCCCACCATGTCGACGGCATTGTTGCAGCGAACGTTATTATACATAATAAGGGAGACGGATAGTAACAAAATGAATTTCAAGGAAGAAACGCTTGCTTGCGCTGCTCTCATACCTACCGTCTCGTCGCTATTTTTGCTTGCTGTACACGCGTCGACGGTAAACGTAGTTACCGTAACGCAATTTCCTAGGTAGGGAGGTTAATCAAGCTATGACAATTTGATTAAAACATAATAGGAGTTATAATTATTTCAAAGAGATTTTATCAAAGCGTGATGACTAATTAGCGATGCTATAAAAGCGTTTAATACCGTAAGCGTGCATTTCACCTCGGCTGCAATGGCTTGTGCACTATCTGCTTCGTATTTAATTGTTACCACAGATAGTATCTACATACAGTCTAAGGATATCAATTATGTGAGTACCTAGGTGCCAAGTGTCTACCTAATTGGAAGTAAACCCATTTTTGATTTGACCTAATAAAAACATAAAATAGGTAAGGGATATCCCGCCCCATCTGAAAAAGCCCAAACTATCATACTGAATAAATTACAGGACATTTTGCAGGGGCACAAAATGAGACTGTAATGGATCCGTTGAAATATGGATGTACTGGGTACCTAAGCGCGCCGCGCCGCTATAATTATGCTCAAATACTTATAACTAGCGAAATGTGAGTAGTGTGTGTCTAGGTAGGTAGGTACTCTAGGTGAGTAGGAAGGTAGGTATACCTTCTCTGTCTGCCTAACTATTCAGGGAAAATAACCATGATGTTATGCAGGTTAATACAATTGAATCGAAGTAGGTCAGTTTTTTACCTGTAAAGAGGGAGCCCTAACAATATAATTACATATTTTTACTGTGTAAAGCCAAAAAGAGGACGAACATTACTACATATTCGGCTTCTTGATAAATATGTAAATTAACTTTTAGAAAAACTACTGACACAATGGACTGGAAATACAACTGCCGTTCGACATAGTGTGCTTAGCTTAGCGACATAAAGAAAACGAGTACAGTCACGAGCAATAATATGTATATACTTGGCCAAGTTCAAATGCGAATTTCTGGTGAAATAAAGATAGCAACTTTGAAATATGAACTATTTTATGATGATATGGGTTCCAAAATATTAGTTTCGTTTCGTAACATGAAAATGAAATCATTATAGTAGGCGAAAATTGCTTCTATAGCTTTTTAAGTGTATACATCGTTCCTTAAGCTGCTGACTGTACTCTTACCTAAGCAGACGATAAGAAACGAATGTTTTAAACAGTTCTGAAAAATATTTAGATATTGATGAACACATTTTTAATTAACTTTACACCAATTTAGTGTTCCAAAACCTGGAGGAATCGTAAATAAATGTGAGCACAGACATACAGTACCTACGTATAAAAGACGTTAACGAAGTTTATGTTTTTATTTCTCAGTAAATAGAGAAGTTTAATAAATTTTAAAGAGTCGTCCGATAAAGCGTAGTTTGTTAGTTGTAAAATACCTACTAGGAAAATTGGTGATAATATTGTCAGAGTTATACAAGTGTTTGAAAGCAGCACACGTATTTTTGAGGTCAAGTGTCCAGCCTCGGAACAACGTGTTACAGCATTTCAATTCAGACAAGCGACGTAATGTAAAAAATCATTGCCAGACAGACTTTGAAAAATAAATTGAACAAACCCTTTTCGTCATAGTCACATTGAGATTGACAGTAAATAGGTGCCCACAGAAGCATGTAAGTTTGATTTAATTTTTTCAGCTTTACTAAATAATACAATAAAATTAAAATGTTGAAAGTGCATCTAGAACATCATTAATATTTTAGTAATCATATGTATTTAATAGTTTGATAGATAGGTACCACCTATTACTTACTTCGTTTTTTTTTATGATCACCGGTTGAGATTAATTAACACTGCTAAGTTCTTACTAGAGTACAGAAAACGACCATTAGTTAGGAACTGTCTGTTTCCTTTTTATTTCCGTCCCACCTCAAAAAACGTTCCTTTTTATACCTATCTGGGGATAGATGGATGGTCTAAAATTATCATTTAACTTCCTTGTTTCTTCTTTCAGAAGAAATAAACTTCCTATTTAGTGTTTGTTGTCATATTGTTTATGATGAGCTCTGGTAATTCTGCGGTGGATCGCACAATGCACCTCGCCTTCACCCCGGCTTACGTTCTGATTCCGACATTGAAACAAAACGTTTTTTCACATTGCGGATCTGTCGCTATAGTTCGACCAATTTATATATTCCACTTGCAGTTCCAAGAACAATAAAGTGCAATGTACTCTCGTAGTTGGCCGTATGCCATTGATTTGTCCGGCAAAACGTTATGTTTACTTCGTGAACCGTCAGTCGTGTATCGCCGCAGCTGAGATTGACAACCAGTGTTGACGTGCGCGCATAATTTACGACTACGAAATGTCAACTAATATAATTAGCGATAAATATGCAAACGATACAAAGTTGAATAGTTTTAGTGCGTTTACTGATAAGAATTTGGCGCCAATAAACGGGAGGTATAGATCGAAAAGTTTGTCGAGTGATAAGTTGAATAAAACGAATGCGGATCGAGCAGCGATATTGGAAGATATTGAGGACCATCATGTTTCAGAGAAGTCTGAGACTCCAGGCTGTCTAGTCGGTGGCAGAGTCTCGGAGCAAGGAGGTCACAACACTATGAACGGGTGAGTTTAATATTTACGAAATACTGGTGACATAAATTACATTCATTCGAATTTCTAACAATCGCCGTGACGACCTCTGAGACGTACGGCTGTTGTTTGTTTACTTCTAAAGCTATTCTGACAGTTCTTCATGTTATTCGTTTGTTTAAATTTACTTAAGTATTGTAGGTCATAGCTAGAATGTTTCAAATGATAATACCGAAATAAAATTTTAAATGATCACCTTTAATAACAAAATGATCGTCCAATTATTTACGCCATACATAGGTAAGTTCTTTATTTTAAATCTATTTCAAGCTACAGCAAGCAAAAGCAATTATTGTTGTAGGTAGCTATTCTACTAAAACTCATTTGTGAATGATGTGTTTCAAATGCCATAATAGGTACCTACTTATACTAGTATTACAAAGGAAATTAAACTTTGTCACACAAAGAAATTGAAGAACCTTTTACCTTACTGAATAACCAATACTTCAAAGTATTTGTTAACTTTGTATTTAATTGTAAAACAGGTCAGAGTTTCACATTATCCGTTTTTATGTCAGTAAGTTTATTCTTTATGAAGAAGTTTATTCCCATTATGAGTGGACACTGCATAATTAAGAGAAATACTTAGGTACCTAAGTACTTTTCTAATAGGTAGGTACCATGAATAACAATTATAAGAATAACAATTTATAGTAAGCAGCACCAATAGTAATAAATTATGTTTTTTTAATATATTTTGATTAGGTTTAACCTGATGTGCAACTATTGCAGCCAAATTTTTTTGTTAAATCTTTTTATCTCACTGCTGGGCACAGGTCTGAATCACAGCTTTCCTCTTCGCTAACATACCACCTTCTCTAGCCCACAAATTTCTCTAAGTCATCACATAAATAGAGACCTAGATTATATCTTATTTTTTTAGTGAATTTTCATAAAGAAACAAGCTAAAAGTTTATTAAAATACTATTATTATATTAAAAGACAACAGATAAGCCACTGACAAAACGGGATTCTGTTAATTTTATCTTGGCGAAGCTGCATCTTGCACGTAGTGTATGATATCTAGACCCATCAAAAATAATCAATTGGTGCTTGATATAATGACATGATCATTTTTGTATTACCTACCAAAACTGTCTTGTACTTCCACCTGTCAATCATTAATAAATCATTGAAGATTGATAACTAAATGCAGTTTTAAAGTCATCTATAGGTTTGGCAGGTTTCTGTGTGCCCCTTGGCAAAGGCCTAAGAATAATAAAAAAAAACAGTAATAAAAAATATATAATATAAATTCAAATAATTTATTACAGAATTCAATCCATATTTGGTTAGTGATAATAAAAATAACTTAGTCTAATGTTAGTGTTATAAAATATATTAGAAAAAAAAACATCTGAAAAAGGGCTATAAAAAAAAGTAACTGCACTAAGTTTGCCCACATAGTAATTACTATGAATCAAACTAAGTACCTATTCTTTAATTGTTCATAAAATATAAACATAGCAGTACCTACACAATACTTAGTTGTATGTTGCACTCATTTATTTATCAATGAATAGAAATATGGAGTAGGCGACCTCAAAAACAACAGACGTATTATGAAACTGCTGTATGCTTTGAGTAGTGCCAATGGCCCTTGCATTGACACTCCTGAGTTGATTTAAAAAAAGAACTTTCTAGGTAGGTAAGTACTGCAATAATTTATCAAAAAAAATAACTGTCATTCACGGTAAGCCTATCATGCTCATCAAATAGATAGTGCACTTCACGCTAGTAGCGGTGCACTTATACCTTCAAATTCATCATTGAAGTCAAGAGATTGTGTTATCAGACTATTCAATTCAATAACATTTCATTGATAAATAAACAATTACTATATTAACATGTCTAACATTATCTTTTCCTGACAAGTGTTATAGTTGCTATGATTTAAGTGTTTCTATTGATCTCTGGATGATAGGCGTTCACCGCTTGTTTTTTTTCATATTTGTCTATACCATAATAATAATATGAGGGGTTTATACATGAATGCTGCTGAAAGTTATGATATGTTTAAATGTATAGTCGAACAGAAATTCACTCACTCACTTAACACCACTCACCACTACACCCACGCTCATCACTTACTTAACTTTAACCATCATTTCAATAAACACCTTATTCTAACTGTTTTCTATTTCTCTTCATAACAGTCAATAACATTCCTAATTATTGCCCCACTAGCTTTTACTTGCGTATTTGTTTCCGTTATGTTCGGAAATTAGCCCACGAGGATGTTATATATAAAAGACTCGGGAATAAGTTATTTTTCTGCAAGTGAAATCATTTTGTGAAACGGAACAGTATTTCCGAAGATTTACAAACATACAAATAAGTTTTGCATTTTTATTATACATATTAGTACTTATAGATAAATTATTATTGCAATGGCTTGTGGTTTTCGATTGTATTAATAATTTGTCATGGAGACAAAAAAATAATACTTCACTAATGCAAGTTAAGTGTTTAAACACATTATTTTTATGTGTTTAGGCCATCACTTAATAATAGTCTATATGGCTTGTAGAAACTAATTGTTTCAAATCAATATATTTACAAGGCTTTTGCTTATTTTAAGTACCTATACTTACTGACTAATTTTCGTCAAGTATAATAATTATAATAGGTACAACTTACCTATTTATTCAACTCAATTTATTAATTTGAGGAAATTAACCAATTTTATTATTAATTTAAGGTAAACTTTTCAATTACTAAATTATTAGTCATACCCTAGTAGTTAGTGTAGTAAACTGATAATAACATTCACTTACAAAATAAGTGAGGCAAGTACATAACTCACGACGAAAACAGGCCGTGTCGACGGCGCGTTCGTGTTCCACGCGCGCCTCAAAGAGATGTCAGCAACATGGGAGGGGCCCGAAAGGGCCGACGCCTGTCGGGGCTGCGGGTAGTCCTCTGGTTATCGCGGCCTCGACATAGAGGGCGAAGAAGGAACATGGGTGGTTTTTAGTCAGTAGAAGTCTGACACTCCCTTTCGCTCTGCCCAAGAGCGGGAGGGGTTATTCGATGATTTTACACCCACCAAAAAAAAAAAAAAAAAGGGAAGTACATAAACTTACTTTTTTTTGGCTTGTAAACATTAATTAATTCAAGATTTCTTTCCATTTTAAAACTCTTTATGATTGTTAGGAAGGTAGGTAGTTTAAGTACTTATAATTATGTTTTATTGATGAACTTTAAACAACATTATCTGTGATCTTGTTTTAATGACAAAAAAAAAACAAACTAACAGACCATATTTCAGCTAGATAAATGATTATTATTATTATTATTTATGACTGTAAATCGTGTAAACATTGAAGTAGTTAAATAGAAAAGAATTACAATAGGCTATAGAAGTTAACCAACCTAAGCCATACCTAGTATTGAAGGATCTAGGTATAACGACAAGAGGACCAGATTCTTTAAGATCTAAAAAAAAATACGTTTCTGGATTCTTTAAGCTGAAAATGTAAGTTAGTTAAAGAATTCTCTTATCATTTGCCAATTATTATACGGAAAAAGACGTTATGTAGCCAAATTGACGTACCAAATGGGACGTATACGTGGGTATGCCGTGTAGGTACATGTACGTACTGATAACATGTTAGTTCTGAACCAACTTCGCAACTAAGATTTTTTACAATGTTGTTGCAGATATATTGGCAAACAAAGGCAAAGTAAATCTGTGGCCCACAAATTAAAATATGTGATAAGAAAAGCAACTTTTTGATGCTTAGATATCGTAGGACCCACTGTAATGCCCTGAGAAAGTACACAAACCTCTTCTCTTATTCGTTGTTATTCGTATTGAGTTGGATATCTCCTTAATCATGTCTCCTATCTTCTAAGATTGACCACTTAATCATCATTCAGCTGTGCTGTGTCAAATTCAGTTTGCTGAAATATCCTCAAACTGAATTTCAAACTACCTATTTTTAATCACTTGCTTCATTGCAAACTAAATCTAGTCATCATCTATATATTCGCCATTACTCTTTAGTCTTGTAATACTAGTACTATGAATCTAAAATTCATATAATATTGATGTATTATGCCATAGAACGATAATATTGATATAATTTACGGTTTGATATGTGAATCATCGGTTGTAACTCTTGCGTAACACGAACCAGATTGAATAATATTGAAGGTACTGAATTAATGATCTGTCGACCGCTCGAATATAATAAGATGTCACGGTCACGGTTATTCAAATCACGGAGTAGTGTACCATGTCTTTTTGTTCGACTGCACTAATATCAGCGACGTCAGTAGTATCAATAGAAATCCTTTATCAAGAATTAAAAGTTATGAATCTGGATGCTGTCGTAGTTAATCGTACTCTTGTACTTTCTGATACAAATCAAAATAATTGAATTATAATTTAAATTTCATTTTCATCTGAGAACATGGCACCGGTCTAGAAGAAGCCATTCAATTATTAAGAGAAAAGTGTCTAAAACTATTCAGAGAGGCTTCCCTCCATGTTCAAACAGTAGTTGCGAGGATCTTAAAATAAAGACATGACTTGGTTTAATGGGACCTAACATGTTATTGTCAACGTACTGTGGGTGGCTATCATTAACCTAACGTACTAGTCAAGTCAAGATGAATGTCAATATTTGCATCTGAGCTACCGATAGACTCAACAGTTTAAATTATGATAGCTCTATCGTCTCTATATTGATCGTTCCATTGTTTTGCTACACAGACTTAGAATAACAGTAGTTTAAATGGTTTTCCAATTTAGATTTATGCGCTTAAGAACAATATCGATACTGAGTTGTTTTCCAGATATCCAACACAATTGAGTTTTTCTTGATTCTCTTTGCAGACATGTTTGAAGATGATAGCGTGGCATCGACAGTCGATGGCACGCAATTTTCATTCAATTTTTTTGGTTCAAAATTCAGCTATATGAACTCGCTGACGCAGTCGCAGATCAACGAGTGGACAACTGTCAGGGCATGCAGCGTAATATACTCGTAGAAGGCCATTGTCTGTGGAGACTTTAAATATATAATTATGGCAAAACCTCAGATGTTACGTAATTCATTTACTCCTAATGGGAAACGGAAACTCATCTAGAGGATATAAAAAGTTATTATGATTCTCGGTTTCTATGTGAAGTAGAAAGTTTACCATCGGAAGTAAGTAATACTGCTCATGCTCATTCTATATGTGTATGGGGTGTGAATTGTGCCGGTATAAGTACATATGTGTGGTTGGTCCGGCCGCAATGCTCGATGTCGTAAATATCTGCGCTTTGTTGGCTAGATAGAGATACTAGGAAATACTATCATGCTTCAAATATACTAACTCATTTACATTATTTGCATAGAATCTCTGTTGATTGACATAACAATGCCCAGTTTCGTTTATGTGATCATCATTCATTCCATCTTTTATTTTTCTATCTTCTGAATGGTCTTTGTCGTTTAGTCTTTTAACAGAATCCTATGCAAGATAATTATTTAATCGCCATATTATTATGTACAGTGACACACGGATTTTCATATATGTTTTACTCACGTACTAACATGAGATCATAAGGCAGCTGTTTGCTCGTTTTCTTTTGTTCGTTAAAAATGACATACAGACCGTCTCCAATAAGGCTTGTTTACTTAAAAACTTTAAATAATAATACCTACTAATTGGTACGTTTTGGACGATCATAATGATCGTGAAAATAGAATTTTCACGAGAATACATCATAGGTGTGAAAAATATTGTCCATTTAAGCAGTTTTGAATATTACCACCTAGTCTAAACAGCTGAACTAATGTTCAAATAATACGTAACATAATTCATCTGAAACGGAAATCTAAAATGGCGGAATGCCTTTTTCGGCAGTGTAATAATCTTGCATCAAATAGCAAAATCATTTTCTTGCGTACAATTTGCGAAGTAAATACTAAAATACAACCATCTCTCAAGCCAGCCATCAGCAAGCCGACCTAATGTAGCATTAGGCTACTAAATTATGTTTTACAAGGGACAAAATATTTTTTATCCATGGAATAAAATTAACTTCTTGCAATTTTGTATGCCATGCACAAACTAAGACAAAACTGACTTGGTGTTTCGCGTCAAGTCTTTTTTGTTGTATGGCCGAAGTCACTCTAAATCAAATTGTACGAGCTAGGCTAAACATGTTCTTCTATAAGACCGAAGTTCTAAATGCTGCCATCACAATAAGAAATCAATATTGCATTCGGTTTTCTTACTTCTTCACGACAAGCTAGCACATTAGTTGTAGTAGCTATGTCCAACGAGGACAACAACAGACCCTTAAATTATCAGTTGTAATGTCATTAGTATGAGGTTAATTAAATACTTGTCGATCGCAATGGGTACTTTGTACATCATTGAGGGCATTACTATTATATGTGACACCAATATGATAGTGAATATTTACATAGATATCGGCCTATATGTCATCTAGTTGTATGACATGTTTGGCACTTCTGAAGAAGCTTGATCAAATCTTGAGATAATAGGGTATTTTACCAAAAAAATCTAATTGGTCCGTCTGTTGGATTATCGAAAAATATTTAATTCATGAGTGAGCTTTTGACAACACTTTGTGGGTAAAAAGTACTAACATTGTGACGTCACACGCTTGACACGACTTTTCGAAGCACTGTATCATTTGTTTCGTCTTCATCATTTGTTTACGTGAAAAAAGAAAAAATACGTGTCCATTATTTTTTCAAAATCCATCTGACAGACTAATTAGATTCTTACCCTATTCCAGTGCCTACATTGTTCATTGTAATTGATCCTTTGGTTAATAATTGTTCTTTTATTCTATAGAATATGTTGAAATGGTACATAGTTCCAGAACCTTTAATTCTATGGAATATGACCCCACAAATAATTTTCATGGGTCTGAAATGCGATATCAAGTAGACTGTTCCCTTATTAATGAATGTTTACGAAGTTAGCACATGGTCACGATCACGCCTCGTCAATTAAAATAGCATACGACTCTCACAATTAGTTACATAAACGTGCGAAGTGTGATAGGCGCTAATTATACACTGATTACGTTGCCACACGATTACCTTGCAGGCACCTTGAAGGACCATTTAAGTTTTGATGCAATAATTTACTATGTCCTAAGATCTCAACTTTTTGTACATCTCGATGTTTCGCCTACACATTTGGATGGGTAAAAAGTAAGTCCGAAACTACAATTTTTATCTGCTTAGCTTATTTCGGCATTGTTCTCAATCGTTGAGAGCATTTGCTTAGGTGTTAACTGTTTAATTATCAAGAAGTTAATACGAAATAGTCACCAGTCGATGTTTAAATGTTTCTCTCTTGATCCTGACCGTACAAGTCGAATATTCATATTTTGTTTATCAGTGTCTTAGATTTTTTCATTCCGCTACACCAAGAAGGACAAACAAGTCTCCCCTTCGTAACCTGTCCGAAAGTCGGTAGATAAATTATAATCGTCGATTATTTGTATAATCCGGGCAGTTGAATGATAACATAAGTAGTTGAAACCGAAAAATATGGTTCTGTATGCTTAAGACCACAGCGTTGTTCGATTTGAAGTCTATTGAATAAATTAATAGAGACAGACAAACATCCAGCTAGGTACCTAATGTTGTTTTAGCCGGACCATCTTTATAATTTTGTTTTGTTGCTGGTTGCAGCCGTGCTTTAACTGCTTCCTCACATGGCTCATGGGTGCACGGAACCATGGAAGACTTATTATGGGATAATAAAACATTAATTACATTACGTGAACTGTTAGTTGAAAGTAACACTTTCACACTACTGTTACATTGTATAAATAATTAGGTAATACCTACATCGTTTTACTACATAATCCGTATGATAACTGATAAAAATGATACCGAATTTGTAAAATAATATTTGCAGTGCAAGCTTTTGAAAAACAATGTTAAAATTGTCTATAATCATCATTAATCAATCACTGTGTCACCACAAAATAAGAATCTAACCCTGATTATGTCAAGTCAAATATTTTTGTGACACATCGGCGTCTTTTCACACCATAACTTTAGTGCACGCGTTCTCAAAGCATTTGATTCTATTGTAACTTTACCCTCAACTCTAAAATCAGTTGAATACGACAATATTTACATAGCCACGGTTGCCGCCGTGTTATTACTATTATCAGTTGGTAGCTGCACTTATCTACCTACAATTTGTGCAGGGAGTGGCTCATTCGATGTTTCGAGATAACGTTAGCAGTAATAGCTATTAGATTTAAATTAGTACTCACTCGAGGACGCTACTAATATGACAGCTTGACGTTACATTTACTCTATTTCGTAAAATATTCGGATTTTGTGATTCTAAGTGCTGTGTGGTGAATTATTTGGAGCAAAATGACAGACACGAAGCCTTTACTGCAGTGAGTTTTAATTCTTTAGTTAATTATTGCGTAGAAATAGGATCGTGTTATTTTTAATGTAAATATAATGTGCATTGAACATGGAATCTGACGAAATTATTTCGTATCATTAGACTGCTCATTAATGTAAGAATGTGTTTAGTTTATCATCACAACCTTCGCACATTTTTATGGTAGTCTGAGTCAATCTTATAATCTACAACCTACCTATGACACGGATTTTTCCCCGTAAAGTAGAATATAAAATTGTTCTGCAGTAGGCAGGTTCTTACACTGCATTATTTGTATCGATGCCATCATCTATGAATTGTTTGTTTCTTGTTATTGTTCTATTGAATTTGTAATTCAGTGCTACGTTATTGCTGGTCGAACTGAACAAGGGTTTGTACTGACTAACTCCCTATTGTGCCTGTGGCTAAATTGTTTCAGGTATACCATTTACAACAGCCGAAGCTTCTCATCACTGTCCATCACTCTTTTGGTATGACGCCTGAAAATCGTCATTAAAATATCAATGGATGCGGGCGTTTCGTTGCTTACCCGTTTAACGACCTCGCCTCGTTTACTTTTCAATCCTTGTATGTAATGTCTATTAGATTAGTATCGTATTTACACTACACAATAATAAATTATTATGTTACCTTTGAAATTATTGTAGTTGTTACCTCCGTAATTCTACTTCAGCAGAATTGGCTTTTTGTTGCCATTGCATTATTGCACACGTAGTTTGTTCTTGATTCGATATATTTTGCATATATATTTAATATCTGAATGACTAGCTAATACTGCCCCACTGCTGGGCAATGACCTTCTCCCTTTCCACACAATTCTGTGTCAGCCAGTGCTTTGTAAGATTCAAGCTCGTTTTGCTATCTTCGCCTTGGTCGTCTGAATCGTCTAGTTCTTCTTCTTCATCGTGTGGTTTGTGCCTATCCTGGTGTCGTCTAGTGAATCTATATTATATCTAATATGTCTAGGTTAATATGATTGAATAAACAGCATTTTAATAAAGTGAAAAACAACACGTGGCCTTAGTTTAAGCTTAGTTTTGACAACGTTTTTGATAAGAAGGACTTCTTATCTTATGTTAGGATTAGTGTTGTTTAGCTGATTTTATTTCCGTGTAGTATAGGTTGTGTTACTTGGTCAAGAGCAACAAACGTAACCATGTCTGTAAAAGTAAATGTAAAAACTAGATATTATTAATTCCGGTATCTTTATACCTATTGGAAAAGTCGGTGTACATTACTGTGAAGCGCAGGCTAGATCAAATCAACATAAAAAAAATAAGGTTGTGAACAGGTGCCGCATGTGCAGGAAACTCAATATTATTTATATTTTTGACATCATTCACCGTTATCTTCCCTGCTGCATCGTCGTGTTTTATTTGGGGTCGTCTTAGCTTGCAGATTTTTCTACCATACTTCTTTATTTGTCGTTGTCTTTCACACTGTCTTCCAACGTTTATTTGGCCATTCCACGTAACTTCACACTCAATTTATACTGAAAACTCTCCATAGACATAGCCATATTATCTCGAATTATTTAGAATTCATCATCTCGACCACGATGTACGGAACGCACATGATTGTTCTGTCAAATAACCATCGTGAATTATCTGAACAATACCGTACCGTACGTCATTGGTAACCAATGCATGACAGGTTGTGTTTCCAGTAAAGTAAAATAAAGAGACATTAACATGATGTCTATTCATTAAAATACATTGGCCTCAATGACATGGCAGGCATCGCAGTTGCTGCTTGCAGCCTATAGAGTACAGACCTCATGGATCGTCAAAGAACGTTTCTTTACCAAATACCTACGTCTTATTTGCATATTATTGTGTGAATTGATGGTTCTTTACGAAGTTTGTTAACACCTCTGCTTTAGACCTGTCAGTCAACATTCTGTGACACGGCTCCGGAATTGGTAGTCTGATTCTCAAAGGTAAATTTAAGAAGACCACTGGTACATATACAGCAATCAGTGTTAAACAATATAAAGTACTAAAATCAAAACAACTACGATTAGAAGATTTGGTGATTTTTACAATTAGCCGCATTTGAGGGAAGCTGGTAGGCAGGTACTCATCTCATATGCTTAATGATAAAAGTGTGATAATCAAGATCTTTGATAGTGAAAGGACGGAACAATATAAAACCAGTGACCATAGCTGTTTTAGAACGTATAACCTTTGGTCCTGGCCTGATTTTCACGGAAACGGTTAGGAGGACTACAACCATAGATTCTTAAACAACATAAGGCTGTTACAGAAACATGCCTTCAGTCTCCACAAAGGCCCATCACTCAAAAAATACTACTTTCTTCTTTCTTTTTTTTAAAAAACGTTTCCCCACACTAGGAATTTCTCCTGTATCGTGGGCGCGTTCACAAACATTTAAACTCACATGTCACAAATACCCAGACCCGGAACAACTATCTGTACTAAAATAATATGTCCATTATTATGATAACAGCACAAGTACGTCAATTGTTTGCTAAATGGTACAATTTTGTTGCCACGTGTGTGGTACTACTCACATGTTACAGATCTACAGACAGCCGCATGTCATAAACAAAACATCATGCGTGTAATCCCCGGAGAGTTCAGCAGGGGTACACGGGTACACCCCTGTTGAACTCTTCGGGGATTACACGCCGCACGCGTAATTTGAGTATACACTCTAATTACGCCAAACGTGTTTTTAAGGCCTAAGTAATAGGCGGTGAACCAACAATCGGACGTGGTATCCAGGACATGTGATGCGAAGAAGTGAGGAAAATGTAGTGAGAAAAATGTTGAGTATGAATGTAGACGGCTATAAGAGCAGAGGAAGACCAAAGAATCGATAGATGGACTGTGTGAAAGATGACATGGGAAGAAAGGAGCTGAGATGACGAGCAATAGAGAAGAAGACCCCAAATAAATTGGGGCTAGGGCATGAGAATGATGAATGATGACTTCTAGACAGCAGTAACGCTTGCTTGTATGTACTAGACCAACAAAGCCTCTAACAACAAAACTTCTATTTGTGTCATCAGCATCATTATGCCGTTGCAATAAGGCTGATTTTGGTGCTGCTACCGTTAATCACCTGTTACCGAGGTGTATATCATACAATATACGCTCCCACGATCCCACTATGCGCAAGAGGCAGTCAAGACAATATTATACACTTCCTACAATAATAATATTATTATGTAATACGGATGTCAGTTACATTTTGTTATACCTATGTTTTGCTACATGGTTTCATCTGGAATTCTTGTCGTTGAATTTGTAAATAATGATCTCTTTGCTTGTCAAAGTCTCGGGTTAAGGCTTGGTTTATAGTAGCTGTTACTGCTACACATTATCAATCGTATTTTTTTTCTCTAGAACTTGTGGCATTTCGTTAATTGCCTTTATTACGACTTTTACCTGTCAAAAGATGACAGCAAGCAGTTTGTCAACGTAATTTGCTTATTAATGCCATTACCTTTGGCAAGTCCACGCTTAAATGATAACAAAATTATGGATGTGTCGTTCGCTACCTGTGTGTGTGTTGATAGCTGAGGACAGAGCGAAAGGCCAACTGATGAAGAATTAGAATGGATGTTGACTAATTAATATTTTAAAGAAAAAAATGTAAGTATAAGGTAAATGATATCGTGACGGTCGGAGTACCAAGACAGTAAGATGAAGACGAAATGCACATCCATTCGTGACGAATACCTTTTACTACAATATTCCTTATCAAAATCACGTGAACGAAACGTTTTCCCGTTTTGTCCCGAACAAGGTCGTAAGTGGCAATTTATTTATAGGTCGTTAAACTCTACTGTATGCCCTTAAAAAAACTGTTATCAATCGATAACCAACATTAGCGCCGATTACGATAAGTCATTGATAAAAATGTGTAATACGAGGAATTGAACAGGTAGTAGCTATAACTTGAAATTGGTTTTAGATTGCTAGTAATTAGTCCATGTTAAATACTGGTATTCAGCTGCATCCTATGAGACTGGAAGCTGCCCCAACGTGATGATAACTACGAAGAGAAAAATTCTAGGGTGTTTGTTTTTTCTCTTGTCTAGTTTATTGTATTTTTTTTTTGGTACTTCTTAGTATTAACTGCTGGTAGCATTACATACCTACTTAGAATTTATATGAAACCATGACATGGCGTTGCTGGTGTGTCTTTTATAGGTAGGTATAGGTACGCAACAAACTTAATACATTTTTCAATATATTTCTTATAAAAGCAATAAAAAAAACATTTAAAAATATACAACAAATTGCAACCTATCGGTATCGGGAGCAAGGTCCAAGCTACCGGCGGTCAGGGCTCCAGAGAAAGGAACCTCCTAGCCGTGTCCAGGAAAACCGCTTTCTGTATGAAGCCCCCCCCCCCACGAGAGCCTCCCCAGGTGTTGGTCGAGGCACTTGGCAATTAAGCCAATGGCTGTAATGATCGCTGAGTCCACACCCCACATGTCGACATCCTCGCGAGCCAAGTCAAAATATTTGATTTGCTTATCTTTCTCGGATTTCATGAGGTTCTCGTCATGCGGGACGGTTAAGTCAACCACTATATCAGGCTTTTTGCTATAATAGTCCTGTCAGTGATGATGGATTGATCCCAGTACAGTGTGATATACCATTTTCGAGAACTGGGTCGGGCACATACCTGTAGTACGGCATTTCCGATTCCACAGTTGTATTTTAGAGCAAGTTGCTTAATGGATAATCCTGGCTACAAGGTTGTGTCTATGTAAGTATTCTCCGTTAGCCAGACGAGAACATCCGGAGATATTGTGACGCATTTATTCGCCCGGACGGTGGCATTCCCGACATATGCCAACCGTACCGTCCTTCACAATAAATCTCCGGTAGTTATTCATCATCATAACTTCGTCCATAATTGCATAGACAAAACCTTCGATTTCTACGAAGAGTTCCCCGAAACGTAGCCTGGCTACGGACGCTACGAAGTCTACATCGGGCCCCCGTAGAGCCCGGAAAATGCGTCCGTGAAGTTCCTTACTCTGCCATACCTCCATGCGGTCGTCAGTGTCAAGCACTACAGGTTTGCGCCAGTTCTCTTTAGCAAAAGAGAGCGGGGTAAGGCCCTTGTCCAGTGCGACAACGTGTCGATGCATCCCCACGTGGGGTTCGAGGATATTCCCTGAGACTGCATTTAAAGCTTCGACCACCACACTTCCGTGGGATATACAGTCTCATAACCGATGAACGTGGGTGATGCATTCGATATGTCGTCAACAATGTACGGACCCGCCTATCCAGGGTGTCTAGCTCTGTTTGAGTCCATTTGAGTATGCCGATAGAGTACATGAAAACCGGCATGACCCAATCGTTGAAGGCACGCACCTTATTTCCGCCTGATAAAAGACTATTAAATACTTTTCTCAGGCGGCCAAAGAAGCGTTCCTTCAGCGATTGCTTCATGTCGGCAACGTTGCTGCCCAGCGATTCCGACATACCCAAATACTTATAGGTTTCGGTTACTGAGAGGGATCTAAGATTTATGGAATCTGTGAACTGGGTTCCCACCGATTCCACAAACTCCCCACACCGAATTCCACGCTACTGAAAGTTTCAGTGACCCTCAGTAGCTCCATCAGTTGCAAATCGTTGTGGGCAAAAAGTTTCTGGTCATCCATGTAAAGGAGGTGAAATATAACCTGACCACCTCTCTTTAACCGATAGCCTAGACCTGAATCCTCAAGGCTAAGCAGAACCAAAGTGGACTCAAACTGTCACCCATGTAATTTAATTTAATTTAATTTATTGTTATTGTATAAGATCGAGCTGGTGCCCAGTTCCATAAAAGCATCTAGTACATTTCGCTTTTCTGTTCGCTTTCCTATGATTTGTATGCAGAGTTTTCTTTGCACCGCAGGATCTTGTTATTCTCAGCTTTTTTTCACTCTAGAAATAATTGTCACGATCACTCTTGTCCTTTGGCAAATCTACGTGAATATTTTAGAGTAATTCTTGTCCGTTCAAATGCCAATACATTTTATGGGAAATCATAACAAATGGAAAACGTGGCTATCTCCTTATCAACGAAAGTCGTAAACACACAAGGAAATGGGTCATAAGAATAACACGTACTGCTACACTACACTGTGTATTTTAAAACAAAGTTCTTGGTCGTGTTCGTTAGGGTGAATGCAAAACTTCTTCGTTCTTCCGTTTGCCCTGGATCATTAACCATTGACAAGGAATCTCGCTATTTCTTCTATCTTGGATCTTTTGCCTAAATCAAACGTACAAATCTTTTTAATGCAAGATTTGCAGAATCCTATACAACCAAGTTTTCAACTAGGATTTCCTATGAAGTTTAAAGTTAGGTCCAAATAAAAATGAAGTAGATGATACTACTGCTTCATTTGTCAACTTAAGTAGAACAGCTAATTTAATATTGATATCTAGTTTCTATAAAACTTCATTTAAAATATATAAAATCAGTGTAGACCAATAATTATAATCGTAAATGTTTTTGTAAAAGTCGAAGAAGAAGAAGTTTGAAAGATGTCTCTGTAAAAGCATCGAAGACGGAGAATTAATAAAGAACCTGTCGTGCGAAAAGTTTAAAGTATTATTGAAGATGGCTATAAGAGTAGAGGAAGATAAAAAAAAAATATAGATGGGCTATGTGAGGAATGGTATAGTAACAAAGAATGTCACTGTTGGGATGACGAGTATTCGAGATGTATGGAAGAAGAATGGCATGCCTCAAATAACTTGGGATAAGGCGGGAGAATGTAATGAAGCCATAATTAAATATTTAGCAGACATCCCCAGACTTCACAGAAATGAACTCTAAAGGCTCGTGTAATCTCACGATAGCACTGTTAGTTAACGATAAGGTGTATTGTTTATAATACTATATCGTTTATAATAATATTAGCTACGTTAGCAGATGCTTAGGATGTAAATACATCGCTTTGCGTTGATAATTAATACTAATTATCTACAGATATACAAATAGATAGGAATATGTGTGAGGAGGTTATATAATTATACAAACGACAATTCGTGTTTGCTCTAGTAACCTAGATTGGAGTAATTGTTTAATAAGGTTCACTTGCACTATTGCTAAACGTGTTTAAATAATTTCGTGTCTCTCTATAGTTTGATAGAAAAATGGTAGGGATATAAAAGTGTAATTTTCTGTTTTATGGTGCAAGTGGTCCTAAATATTCGAATGCGTTAAGTAGTTGGTATGATACATGCTTCGGTATTGTAAATATCCAATTAGAGTATGTCTCGTCTAAAGGGACCTAGGGGTTTGGCAAACATACGATTCGTAAGATCAAAAACTATAATCTAAGAACTACAGGTAGGTACCTGATAACATCTACCACTTCCTTTTCACTCTTATGTCCTAAGCCCTAAGTAGTAAAGTTGAAAACTTGTCGACCGTACTCCATATTGCAGTCGGTAGTAATAATAATATATCTTCAAGGTTCCTTTAATAATAATAATAATAATAATAATATTCCACAACTATCACACAACGCCATCTAGTCCCAAGCTAAGCAGAGCTTGTGTTATGGGTACTAGACAACTGATAAACATACTTATATATTTCTAAATACATACATATTATAGATAAATTACACCCAGACACAGAACAAATGATCGTGCTCATCACACAAACATTTGTCCTGGGTGGGAATCGAACCCACGACCTCCGGCATAGCAGTTAGGGTCACTAACCACTAGACCAACAGGCCAGTCCTTTATCTAATGTTTATCCTTTCTCTTGATTGAAAATGAAGCCTTAACCCAATTCAGTGGTAGTTTTATGTCAACCAAGTGCCTATTCCAAAGTTAAGGTTTCTTTCTAACTTTCGAATACTTCATTGATTCTTGGGTTAGATGCCATATCCTTTAGATTCTAGGCCAAAGCACAAACAGGAAAATGCAATACCACTTCCGTTCGATAAAAAAAAACCGAACCATAGAAAGATATTATACCAAAGACCAAACCGACCACAGTTATCATAGTAGGTAAAACAGTACCGAACAAAACAACAGTTTGCCTGATGACTTGATAGCCAGCAATGATAGTAAACGCGTTGTTATGCGGTGATTGGTCAGCTGCAATGGGATAATCTACTTGTTTGTCATCAGCATCACTGATTCACTATTGTCTGCGAATGTACTCAAAATTGGACATTTGTGGAAATATTCCACCACCATTATACTCTTGGAAGGTAATAACATTCCATGAGCTCAATAAAGTGCATGGAGAAATGTTTGGAATGCATCACGAAGTAGTTGTTCTGCGGATTACGTCAATGCAATTTTATGTCGTGAATTAGCGTCGTATAATGAAATAAGTAAGTATGCAGTTGACTATCGCTGTTTAATTCGGGTTGAATTCAAATGAATAGCAGAGCCATTTTTACCTCGTCTTCTTATGCATGTCGATGGCAATCTAAACTGGGGCATAGAATTGTGCTACGAGTTTAGCGTCTTCAGTAGCTTCCTTCAGTTCCATTCGTGCAGACAACAGGACATGTCTCATGATTATTGAAATAATACTAAATTTATGCTCCAGAGCAGTCATCTACTTAAATGTAAACCACCAGAGCAGTTTATCTTTTCTTGTACCGTTTACTAGCCGTCGCACAAGATTCAGATTGTTTTTCTCAGTGACAATAAACAGCGTATATTATGGTTTCAGGAAAGAGATAATAGAATTGTTTTGCACTCGTCTCTAATTTACCGTAACTACGATAATTTGATATGTTAACCATGTTTACGTTATCATGGCATTCGATCGCTTGTTTGGTCTAGTGGCTCTCGTCATCGTAGCATTTCAGTGAGTATGAAAATCACAATCGTAGCAATACACTCACGCAATAGAATATTTCTTTTATACTTAGATGATTCGCACGTGACTAAAAAAGGGATGGATATTAATGTTGATGGATGGAAAGGTAGAGGAAGGCCAAAGAAAAGATTGTGTGTGGAATGTAATGAATAAGAAACGAATAAATGACGCCATGACGGCTGAAAGGAGAGAATGGAAGAAGAAATCATGTTGCGCTGACCCCAAATAAGAGAAGACAAGAGCTGGCAGATAGTGATTTCTTTTACAGGTGTTACACTTATTTCATTAACCCTAGCTTTGAGTCTTTATTGCTGTGGAATGGTCGTTAGTGACATCTACAAATTGGTGTTGTTTCGCAATTAACTAGGTCCTCGAACTTCTCCCATAAACCATTATCCACTTTGTAACAGAGATAAAACGAACGTCAGTTTTATCTTAATGGCTACAAAATTGGGACGACTACTCCACTTAATTTAAAACATGCCGAAACTAACATAGAATTCTGAAATGCATACTAATATTGTAAATGCGAAAGCAATTTAGTTTTTAACGAACTTCGTTTGCAAGGCGCCTAAGAATACCAAGACCTGGATCTGGAAATCGGACTTTTATCGCAGTAGCAGGATCCCGTGCGATATTTTTCGAATACGTGGGTAAGGCCGTAGAAAATCCCGTCGGGGCTGCGGGTTGTTCAAAAGAGATACCGTGGCCTCGGCACAAGGGTTAAGGAACGAACATGGCTGATTTTTAGTCAGTAGAAGTCTAGCTGACACTCCCTTTCGCTCTATCCAGAGCGGGAGGGGTAATTTGATGATTTCCCACCCCTTCAAAAAAAGACCGTAGACAATAGGTGGGCCTTTTAAAACCGTTATTATTATAAGCCTATATTATCCCACTGCAGGGCAAAGGCCACCCTTCCCTCTTTTCACTTTTCGCGATCTAGTGCGATTATAGGCGGCCAATCTTCCAGAAGGAGTCCAGCTCATCCCGCCATCTCCTGAGCCTGCCGCGTAGTCGTTTCCTGCTTTTTGGTATCCACTGAGTGCTAATTTTCGCCTATCGCTCCTCCGACATGCGGCAGATGTGACCAGCCCAGTTCTATTTCAACCTAGCAGCTGTTATGCTAGCATCGGCTATTTAGGTTTTGGAGCGAAGTATGATATTTCTGATGGGGTTCGTAAGTTTGACACCCAGTATACATCGCTCCATAGCTCATTGGCAGACCCCAAGTGCGGACTTCTGACGTTTTATAAGCGACCATGTTTGCGCTCTATAAGTGAGGGTGGGAAGAATGCACCTGTCCAGGAGCTTTCGTTTTGAAAGAGGGACTAGTGATCCCTTCATTTAACGTTTCATCGACCAGTAGTTCGTTTCAAACCGTTTTTGATAAAATATATTATATATTGATTATTACTTGATAAAATATACATTTGTGAATTCGTGGACAATGTTGTTGGGCACATGTCATTGTGTAATAACATAAATATGTGAGATTGTGTATAAATGTATTGCTAAGTTGTGCTTATTTAAGAATCTTTAGTTTAGCTTGGCATGTAACTATTTTTTGTCCCTAACAAATAAAATAAAAATAAAATTACTTTGTTAGGGCGACAATTTGCTCCAAAATAACAATTGATTTAAAACGCTATACGGGTCAAAGCACATACTATCAACAATGCAAAAACCGTGAAGCGGAACTAAATGAATTCCGTATTATGGCCGCACAGCTGTCTATACTATAGTTCCCGGGTTTTTCAATTATATGCTCCTCACCTTCGGACAATTGACCTTAAGTCCCACGTCCTATGTCAGATCTAATTGAAATTGTAAGCCATAGGTGTGATACGACATAAATGTATGCATGTATGTATATCGTTGTAATCTAGGTTCTTAGTTTTAACAATCATTATTATTATTTTTTGAAGAATATCAGATTATATTTATTAAAACATTATCTTCTGTCTAACCTGCCCCTGCTGCCGACTCCACTACCAATCGGGTCGAACACTATACTGTTTTTGAAACTGAAACCAACCCTACACATTCACAAATCTTTTGTGAAATCGGTTGTATAGTGTCGGAGATGAATGTGCGTACATAGGGACACGTGATTTTATAAATTCAAAAGATAAAGTACTACGTCAAAGTCTCCTGGTATGATTGTAACACAGATTGTTAGTAGGTATCCGCAATGCTTGCAAGGAAGTCATCTACATTGCAGACCAATTGCAGAAACAGTTTGCTCATTGCAGACTTGGAAAATTCCTTTATCTCTACGAGCCTTACAACACTCTTCCACTCTTACAAATTCTTATGATCGCCATTCACTATTCAACACAACTACACTTGGTGAAGTTTTCTTATCTGACTAAGCCATAGTCGAATTGAAAAGGAAAGATTTTAGCACTCGAAACTAAACGATCGAATAACATAAATAAAAGACATACATAAATCATAAATCGCGCATGTTATCCAAAGGATTAAGCAGAAATTAACTTATAAACCAGTATCCTCATTTAACATGGGTGATATCATCATCAGCTGAACACGTCCACTGCTGAACAAAGGCCTCCTTAAGGGTGGGGTTGCCATAATCCCCACGCTTGGCAGGCGGCTTAGGGATCGCAGCGAGGTCACTGCAACGCTGTAGCCCGTCCCTCGATCGCTGTGCGCAGTTTAGGGACGTACCCGGGTCCCTGGTCGGGTTGGGTGCTTGATATCACCTAGGTGGAATTATTCCTAGGTGAAATGAGTGCACCACTTATGCCCATTAAATCTAGTATTTCACCCACTCATCTTTTCTCATTTTATTAAGAGTCTTCTCTTTCTTTTGCAGGTTCAAAGAAGGCAAGGTCTCGTACGGCACAGACAGCCCCGCGAAAGGTCGCCGGGTCATCTTCTGTGTGCACGGCAACCCATCCACAGGGTGCTGCGCAGTCATAGAAACCAGTACCGATGGAGACAACGGAGACGGAACCAATGAAAGCATAACAGAAGTTGAAAGTGAGTATGGGGCTATGGTTAGTTCAATTGGAACCTTACATTATAAAGCAGAGATTGCAGATTTGATTGGAGAAGCCATTGTACTGAACCACTGATAAGTTTGAGGTATAATGAATTTATGCAATAGGTACGTGATAGTTTTCTGGAAACAAAAGTAAAGAATCTTCTTCGTGTCGGCGCGAAAGGAGTTCGATTTTTTAAAAGGAATCTTAGGGACTTACAATCAAAGATTGAAACGAATCAGTATTGAATAATCAGTATAAGTTTGTTCTACCACACTGTATCTTTAACTAGAATGGTTAATTCCTTCCCAGTCTGTTGCTCGTATTCTTGTTACTTCCACTTCACTTGATCTTGTAAATGTTGGAAAGTCAGGTTACTTCTCTTCAATATCAGTTTACTTACCAGTTACCACCAGCTGTGTTTAGGCCACCCATGTGTTTCGCCCTCCTGACTTGGTCTCCGTGTAGCTTGGTTACAATGTACAGATGCTGTATATCGAACTACCCGAAACTTGTCAAATTTTTCCATTCAACCATGGACTAAATTTCAATTTTATTTCAATCAAATGAATGGTAAATTCAATAGCAAAGGTCTTATTGTAATTTGTCATCTTATTGTAATGTTTGTATAGGGTTTGACCTGACTTATTTTTAAATGAATAATATTTCTCATCTAGAACAGAAATAAGTATAGAATTATAAATAGAACTCATTGACTGTTGTTGATGATGTCTTTCGTCATCCTATTTGTGTTGTTAACTTCTGCTTCATAGAAAAAAAACCTAGACCGCGTATCTCACCTTGCAAAACGCAGTTTTTATTCTTAGGTTCGATTCGGTTGGGCAAATAGTTATTTATTGGATTGTTATATCAGGAATTTCTCAGTATCTAGCATGAATATCTATTTCTAACATTGTTATAATAATGATTTATACAACAATATCTGACGTCATGCATGTGTTTAACAAGTGTTCGTGTTGTTTGTTTCAGGACATTGCCACAGATCTAGAAACGAAGAGATAGACAAACGCGCGCGAAGAAAGCTGATCATAGCCAGCATATTATGTGTTGTATTTATGATAGGAGAAATTGTTGGTGAGTGAGAACCTCTTGTATATCATCATCATCAACAGCCCATCAATGTTCCCACTGCTGGGACACAGGCCTCCTCTCATTGAGAGGGAATAATATGGGGTAATATGTATATCATCGCTGCGAAGCTTAAGGTGGAAGCTCACATCTGGCCCGCGAAATTCTAATTTTCTTACGTTTTTGGCAATTTGCAGGCCAGTGCTTGGTTGTATGTTTATGAAAATTTGATTTGCGACTGTAAGACGTATGAAGTTACCGAATTATAACCATCAAAATTATCAATACAACCCTCCAAGTTCATTTTCATGTCAAGATTGATTTTTGCATGTAAAAGTCATTCTTTAGTAATTTAGTCGTCGTTCTTTAGTAGTTAGTAATTTTGATGGTTATAATTCGGTAACTTCATACGTCTTACAGTCGCAAATCAAATTTTCATAAACATACAACCAAGCACTGGCCTGCAAATTGCCAAAAACGTAAGAAAATTAGAATTTCGCGGGCCAGATGTGAGCTTCCACCTTAATACTACTATGTCATGTAACTTGTTTTAAATTGTAATAAATACAGGTGAAGTTCAAGACAAATATATGTATAAATTACGAGTAGTCTTGGTAGAAATGATTGCCGATTTCGGTTATGTATCGTAATTCCCTTGGTAGCAATAGGGTAGTTAACTAATAAAATCTAATTAGTACGTCAGATAGATTTCCAAAAAATATTAGACCCGTATTTTTTCTTTTTTCACGTAAGCAAACAATGAAGACGATGTACAGTGCTTTGAAAACTCGTGTGACGTCATATTCTAAGACATTAGTATAAATTTTTTACCGACCATACGTTTCTTGTGAACGTTTCGTACCGGTGGGTGACGTCACAAACCCCCACTCAAATCTTTGACGCGTTTTATCTTCGTCAATTTTTATTGATTTGATAAAACTAAAAATACGTATCCAATATTTTTCGATAATCTAACAAACGGACTAATTAGAATCATATTCTATTTAGTCAGTAAGCATCCCTATTGTCTTACTTATTTCCAAACTTACATTGACGAGCTCGGGGCTAGATATTATAACAGCCGCTCGGACTAATCTTCAGAACTTACCTGGGTTGGTCCGCGCCCCGAAAAACACGTTAACAACCGTACTGATAGTACTAAGTGGGTTGTGGAGGTCAGATCCAGTCGCTCAATGGAATATACTGGTTTACAGCTGCATACGGACTGAAAGCCGACCCCAACGAAGTTGGCAAAATGATGATTTCCAAACTTACTTGATGATGTAAATTCATTTACTATGTCAGTCCTAAGTTAATCGTGACCTAGTTCAAGTGCTACCATATACATAAAGCCAACATATACGTATACGTGCAATATATTGCAATAAAAAATATGTTTTCGAAAACAATAGCTTGCATAATTGTCTGTAGGTACTTACATTAAAAGAATTTCAAACAGCCTGTAGTGACCATGTAATCTGTAAGTGGGTTATCGAAAATGGCGCGTGTCCAATTTTTCTTATTGTTTAAGTACATGAAACATTATTACAATATCGAAGGGCCTTGTGTCATTTTTACTTGGTGACGAATACTAATTTAATAGCTTTAATATGTACTATAATATACAGGGTGTAAATTGATCCTTCACACATACGTCAACCAAGCATTCTGTACATCAAACTAAGTACCCCTACGCAAAAAAATTTGCTGGGAAAAGACCTGTTTTTTGGGGTCAAAAATCACATTTTACGGTAAAACTCAATGTAGCACTCTTAAAACATTGTGCTAGTGGATGCTTTGTATAGTAAACAGGTCATGGAGGTAATTTAAGCAAAGTTATAACCTGAAAAACTAGTATTTACAAAAACAGCTGTGCAAAATTTGGAACTTAGACCCCCAATAAATCCGTAACTAGGGGTTTCCCAGGTATGGTCTAGAACCAAAAAAATATCGCAGTGGTGGGGAGAACAAATGCCTTTCGTTTGCGTTAAGGGTACTTTTACACCCTTTATACCGGTCATGGTGAAATAGAACTAGGAATAAAATGTATTGTCACCACAACCAAAGGTGTGTGCAAAAGTATAGTTCAATCGGTTTGGGGGAACTGGTTTAAAATTCAATTACAATATTTGACTAATAAATAATACATATATTATTTATTACTCAAAGCCATTTTCCAACTATTTTGGGAATTGGGGTCGGCTTCCATGGGATCATGGTCACTTCGGGGTCACCAGTTTGTGGGGTATGAGGAACAGGGTGTAAAGTTCCTCATCCCCCATAGAAAAGGGAGACGGGTGTTGTCTGGTCGGCTAACTGCCCGACATATGTAAGTCGGGATTTTCTATATAGACTAATGTCGCGGCTAACTTTGATAGCGCGATGTAGGAATTGCCATTAGTTCGCATTTGTTGCGATAGATGTCGCTGTCGCTATAATGGTACAAGGATTAAAATAAGAATAAGTACCGCGGGCTGACTGCTTACCTACCTGACATGCCTACAACCAAGTACCCACAATGCAACTTGTTTTTGGGTGGTGGGTAATCATCAAATAACCCCTCCCGCTTTTGGGCAGAGCGAAAGGGAGTGTCAGACTTCTACTGACTAAAACCACCCATGTTCATTCTTAGCCCTATATGTCAAGGTCGCGGTATCTCTTACAACATCCCGCAGCCCCACCCACATTGCCCCTTGGTTAGATTGACTGTCAGGCAAACTCGTCATCTAAGTAGCCTTTTCATGTAAGGGTCGGCTTCCAATCTAACTGGATGCAGCTGAATATCAGTACCTATATCAGGCAAACAAAGTGACTAATCTAATTTAATTTTCCTCTAATAGAAATCTATCAAACAGAACATAGCAATAAGATCTTATAAATCCTCCAGCTAGCTTATTTTTAATCTGTATCTTTTACTTCGCAGGTGGTTACTTATCAAACAGTTTAGCGATAGCCACAGACGCTGCCCACCTCCTTACAGACTTCGCTAGCTTTATGATATCACTGTTCTCACTATGGGTGTCGAGCAGGCCTGCTACGAGACGGTAAGAATATCTGCTAAACCAAACTTATTTTTATAACAGTAGTTTTTTGACTTGGTAACTTTATTCTGCCGGGTTGGCCATTAATTGTTATGGTTCATGATACAATATAAGTTCACACGCTAATGCCTACGAACTGTGAATTAAGTGTAACATGCAAATCGAAGCTTCTGAGCTTGCATAATATCATGGCGGCATTTACTTATCAGACGTTACGATGACATGCATGCTGCTTGCATACTTTTTCGTAAGTAACATGCATATTTATTGTACAGTCAAACAAGTAAAACACAGGTAAAAGATCTATAGAGTTCTAGCACACTAAAATGATTGATTACAATTTTGTTCAATAAATCGTTTCGCATTAATCAAATGTTTTCGCATTAATTAATTGTTGGTTTTGTTAGCATAATTTTATTTTATTTTTTATTATTTTGACCAGCTTGACATTTTCTGATTTATATTTTTAGTGTTAGTAATTTAAAGACATTCTTATTTTATTTTATTTGACATGCCAGTATACCAATTATTTGCATGCCCATGTGACGGTAAAATATGGAGATCTTTATTATAAAACGAACATCTATGTACCATTACCCATGTTTGCAAAGCAATAAATGATTTGATTTGATTTGATTAAGCAACTGATTTCAAACGCTGTATTATTTCACACCAGTCTCTAAAAAATAATCTAAAAGTAACTGCAAATTAACTGGCTGTATCCTTGTTAGCTTGTTCGACTGTACATAGGGTTGCCCTTTCCGTCACAACCGCGTAAGTCAAGTCGAATCGTGAAATCAGGATCTCAAGAGATAAACATAATTAGCAAGCAGGGAATGGGTCATGTACCACGCGGGTCCAGACATTAACATAACATTACGAACCGACTAAAGGGTTTGGCGGAGTATAACAACATTTACCAATTATGTTAGAGTCTCGTGTAATAGGGACCGAGTCATCCACCGGATGCCACAAATCCAGACTTCGTGTCTGCTTCTGTGAAATTCCTGATGGAAAACCCAATAACACTTTACTTTGGGAATCGTACTCAGGACCTTGCTCTCAGCAGTCGCGCGCCTAGACCAATGAGGCTACACCGATTTATAGTTAATTATGACCTAGAAATAATTATGCTTCACATTTAACTTAACCATCTTCTCAAATCTAGGATGCCGTTCGGCTGGTATCGTGCCGAAGTCATAGGCGCCCTAACATCGGTGCTCCTGATCTGGGTGGTGACAGGTATATTGGTGTACATGGCGGTACAGAGAGTCATCTACAAGGAGTTCGAGATCAACGCGCTCGTCATGTTGATAACCTCCGCTGTGGGCGTCGCTGTTAACCTTGTGTGAGTATTCTGTTTGGAGTAGCTGCTTCATTATAACTGCTATTTAGTATCAAGGCTGTAAACTCTTATCAGCTATACTGATATATCAATTAGATGAATAAAAAAATATCCGCAAGGTTATCGAAGTAACCCTAAGAATTGCCAAGTTTAAGTGGCAGTGCGCAGGGCATATTGCTCGCAAAAAGTTATGGATTGGCGACCGCGAATTGGAAGACGTAGCGTTGCGTGGCATTCCACTAGATGACCTAGTGAAGGTTGCGGGAATCCACTGGATGTGAGACGCACGGGGCCGCGAGATTGTGGCAACTCTTGGGGAAGGCATAAGTCCAGCAGTGGACGACTTTCGACTGAAATTATAATAACGATGAAAAAAACAAATTACACCGACATCTATACGACCACAGTCATGAGAACTAAACTGACATATTTTATCCTATATGCAATTTATCCGCACGATTAACATACATTTAGGCATAAAGAAACCGACAACAACCGGTGGTCCGAAACAACATAAGACCTATGCTAGCAGACATAAGAGCCACTTTCCTCTGTATTCAATAACACGTTAATACCTGTGTATTACAGTATGGGTCTGACGCTGCACCAGCACGGACACAGTCACGGTGGAGGCGGTGGACATGGACACTCGCATGGTGGCAGCAATCCCGTGCTTAATAACAAGGTAACGACCATCTTCTTGTATTGATTTTACTTTCACAAGACCACAATATTTGCAGTGGCAGAGAAGCTATTCAGGTCGTCAAAAATGCAGGTAAATGGACATCTGGGACACTGCAGCCATTATTTGATCCGGAAAGTCGCACTCGCACTCGGTGATGGGGAGACTATTTTTACCCCATTTTGCCAGACTATGTTTGCAGCGGCCTACTTAGGTGCGCATTCGATTCAGGGCTTTCTAAATAAGCCACGTAACTTTCATAAACAGGACATATTACCAATCACTAAAGATCTTTTGCAATATGCGAAGTACACTCGATAACAAACTAGATGGCCTTTCTTGTACAACTTAGTACTTGTACAATATGAATTAGGCTATACATTCGTCAAGTGTATTGTAATGTTCACAAAAAACTATTGGCTGTAATTGAGTTTTTATGTCACCTAGAAAAATAATCTATACCACACACTAGTCTCAAAATACAATTTATTTATTCAGTAACAATTTGCATAGTGTTTAAATATAATAACCATAAAAAAAGACATTAATAAAACACACCTCGGTTTTTCCGTCGAGAAATAATAAAGAAAGAGTGAAATATTTAGATTAGGTAAAAACTTAAACAAGGCAGATTACATAAATATCAAACTAACGATTATATTTCACTTTTAGAAAGAGCGCGGCGACTCAGACGCAGAAAGCTCTACATCTCACTCACACGAACATCACCAAGAGAACATCAACGTGAGGGCAGCCTTCATACACGTGCTCGGAGACTTCCTGCAGAGCTTCGGTGTACTCATAGCCGCCATTGTTATTTACTTCGAGGTGAGATAATATAACCTTTACGAACCACATCGCACTCACACGAACATCGCCAAGAGAACATCAACGTGAGGGCAGCCTTCATACACGTGCTCGGAGACTTCCTGCAGAGCTTCGGTGTACTCATAGCCGCCATTGTTATTTACTTCGAGGTGAGATAATATAACCTTTACGAACCACATCGCACTCACACGAACATCGCCAAGAGAACATCAACGTGAGGGCAGCCTTCATACACGTGCTCGGAGACTTCCTGCAGAGCTTCGGTGTACTCATAGCCGCCATTGTTATTTACTTCGAGGTGAGATAATATAACCTTTACGAACCACATCGCACTCACACAAACATCGCCAAGAGAACATCAACGTGAGGGCAGCCTTCATACACGTGCTCGGAGACTTCCTGCAGATCTTCGGTGTGCTCATAGCCGCCATTGTTATTTACTTCGAGGTGGCATACAACCCTTACAAACCACATCGCACTCACACGAACATCAACGTGAGGGCAGCCTTCATACACGTGCTCGGAGACTTCCTGCAGAGCTTCGGTGTACTCATAGCCGCCATTGTTATTTACTTTGAGGTGAGACAGGACTACTACAACCCAGTAACTGGTTAATGAGATACCCACTTTTTTGTTTTTTTTAAAGGGAGTGTCAGACTTCTACTTACTAAAAACCACCCATGTTCCTTCTTAGCCCTATATGTCGAGGCCGCGGTGACTAGTGTACAACCCGCAGCCCCGACATGCGATACCCCCTTAGCAAAGCAGTTTGACAAACGCCAGAATTCAGGCTTCTGACTCTGTAACGACTGTCAAGGATCTACGAATGTCAGCGGAATCAACGTCGTGACGTGCTTTACTACAGATGGGCTCGTTACGTCATAAGTAGTCACATTTATCATGGATATCTTCCACCTACCGCACCCAGCAATCATTTAAAGATCACCTGATTGGCCTGATTGGCCTGTTGGTCTAGTGGTTAGTGACCCTAACTGCTATGCCGGAGGTCGTGGGTTCGATTCCCACCCAGGACAAATGTTTGTGTGATGAGCACGATCATTTGTTCTGTGTCTGGGTGTAATTTATCTATAATATGTATGTATTTAGAAATATATAAGTATGTTTATCAGTTGTCTAGTACCCATAACACAAGCTCTGCTTAGCTTGGGACTAGATGGCGTTGTGTGATAGTTGTGGAATATTATTATTATTATTCCCTTTATTTATTTTGTTACAAACTTATTATTATTATTATTATTCCCTTTATTTATTTTGTTACAAACTTATTATTATTATTATTATTACCTGTCCATTCTTCTTACTTATGGTTACTGCCTACTTGCTACTTGAGACTTGCTCAGGCGAGCTGGTTTCCTCACGATGTTTTGCTTCACTGAAGCAAGTGACAATGAAAACATATTGAGTCGGAAAAATCAGAGGTGCATTAGGTAAGATACCTATGACTTGGTCCGACGGTCACATCATTAGACTAGCACTGCTTCCATCATCCTCTGATGTACATTATATATAATTATGTCCATTTTGAAATGACAAACTAAGAAACACCTATAATTGGCAACTGGTAACAAAAGGCAATTGCGAAAACGGCCGGAGGTTATATTTCTATTAAAACACAGTTTACAATCAATGTCGAAAACTTAGCAGGAAAATATCTCCAATTTTACATAATCACGTTTTTAACTATTTACTTTGTTTCTACAGCCGAGTTGGAGCCTAGTGGACCCGATCTGCACATTCCTGTTCTCAATATTGGTGCTGATCACGACATTCAACATCATCAAGGATACCCTGCTCGTGCTTATGGAGGGATCACCTAGAGGCGTTGATTTCCAGGTAACGCTATTATATTTTGTGAATCTTACAGGTAGTATAAAGATGCTAAATATCCGTACGTAATGATTTAATTAAATACCTACAAGAAATTAAATTATCCGATGAGATTTCACATCACCTAAAATGGTGAACGATTAAGTAACTAATTTCAAAAAGCGTTTCGTCGTGCTCTTCTTTAAACGGAGTGTAAAAGGCCAGTTCACGAAACCGTCGCAAAAATATGATTGGGACACAACTTTTTTTGGGGTGACAAATAAATGACGTTCTACGGTAAAACTCAATGTAGCACACTCGTAATATTATGCTGGAGCTTTAGTAAACGGGTTCTAAACATCAAGTTATAACCGAAGAAACAAATTAAAACTTTTGAAAAATTTTGTACTTCGACCTCCGATATCTCCGTAACTAGAAGCCCAAAGACACTTGTTGAAACCTGGTGCCATTTAGCTTCTATAAAGAGTATTTTACACGCTTTATCACGCTTATTAAATATTTCGCGCTGTATCTGTGCAAATGGATATTCAAAATTAAGAAAGATAGCGATGGCAAGGTAACAAAGTACAAGGCTAGACTTGTAGCAAAAGGCTTCACACAGGTATGTGGTGTAGATTATACTGATTTATGATACAACATCTAATGCTGATTGTCGTCCCATGCAGGAGGTAGCCAACACGTTCCTGTCGCTGCCGGGCGTGGTGCGCGTACACAACCTGCGCATGTGGGCGCTGTCGCTGGACAAGACTGCGCTCTCCGCACATCTCGCCATACGTGAGTATACAAACAAACACAAATACTTTATTTCTTTAGCATGTTTGTGCAAGTTATTTTGAAGTGGAAATTATGTTTTACCTACTCCTCCGCTATTCTTTTCTGATTAATTTCGTTGCGGGATCGAATACAGTTAAATCGTTTCTCTGGGACTTCGAGCTTCATTGTCTCGGCGCTTTTCTTGTGGTCGCCACTGTTGATTTTGGCTTACAAAGCTACAGTGGTTTGAGGATAGTGTGTGTGTGTGTGTGTAGTGAAAAAAAAGTTTGTGCAACAAAGCTAGTGATAGAAGTCTCCTTTTAAGCACATAAATGCATGTAGGACACTCCACTCTTCCGTAACAAGTTGCGTAATGTACACACAAGAATTATGCCAGTATTTACTGTTTTAGTATACTCTGTCTTATACCTGTGTTGTTTGAAGAAATAAGGCAGGAAAAATGTGACAAGATGACCCAGAGCACATACTCGGAGGTTGACTGGTTGATAGGTTACCAGGAGTCATGTCTCTGCTAGGGTTGCCAAATTTCTTCACTAAAAGGAACATGGATGGGTTTAGTCTGTAAGAGTCTGACGAGGAGTCATTTCATGATTGTCCTGTAATGTCTATTATCGCCTCTTTTATCGTTTGATATCTAGAATATTGTAGTCTTTATTAGCTATGATTACTACACCTCACCATCATTAGACGAAAAACTACAATCGAGTTATCTAGACCCCGACAAGTTTACTTTAATCTCGCAGTTTAATATTTTAAAGCTCAAATGGAAAGGTACAATAATCCTGAAAATACAAAAACATTCTTAAACCAACTCTAAATCCACAGGTACCGGAGTAAGTCCCCAGAAAGTCCTAGAAGAAGCGACCCGCCTAGTCCACGACAAATACAACTTTTTCGAGATGACGCTTCAGATCGAGGAATTCAATGACGGCATGGAAGACTGCAAACAGTGCAAGATGCCTCAAGCTTGAATGTTGGTACACAACTCCTCTTTGTATCGTGTTCGTTGGTGTGGTTAGGTTGGTAGTGGAGTTGTGGAGCAAGGAGGTTCAGTACAACAAGTTTTTGGTGCTAAAATGGTGCTTTAATAAAAATTGAGGAAATCAAATTTTAAGTCTCATTTGGCCAAAAAATAATCGAAAAATTTGTATTTGTTTAAATTATGAAAATCGTTAAAATATTTCCGTGTCTGTAAGCTGTGGTCAAAATATATCTAAACTTTTAAATACTATAAATATTGAAGCTTTTGTTTTGATATTAATTTATGAGAGTTATGAACCTTTTCCTTTAACCACGCCAACTTCGTATATAAAGTTCCATCTAGTTGATATTGAGACCGAGATCTATACGAACGAACTTAGAATTTACTCAAACTAAATACAGTAGCGTTTGTACGAAAATAAATCTTATTGACATGAGATCAGGCGTTTCGTACCAATATCAACATTACTGTCCTACTAATAAGGCTCATTCTTGTATGAAATACTACTGGACTTTACTTGGACAATGTGAACATTCACTGTATAGATGTCAGGTCATGCGCCCGCGCACACTGCGCGACAGTATTTATTATAGTTAGAACACAACCACCTCGTGCGTAGTATCTTAGATGTAGTCGTAGATTTGTTGAAAATATATAAGAATATCAAGTATTTTTTTAATGTTTACTGCTTTAACTAAGCATTTTAGTGTATATTTTGTGCACAAAAATACGCCAAAACTTGGTGAACGAATTAGACCTTTATTGTATTTTCGTTTTTACACACAATTACGATATTTTATGAAAGTACTAAAATCGTTTAACAGACTAGAATACCAGTTTTCTTTTATATAGTGATCTAAATAAAATGGTATTTTGTTAATATACACAGCAAAGCAACGTAAAGTGTACTGTTGTGTAAGTATATTAACATTTGTGAAGCGACTGCCAAAAATATTTCAAATAAGAGGCTAAAGTGTAACTTTACAAACACTTAAATTGTTCAAAGATAAATGATGATATTAAAATTGGATATTATCGCTTTATAACCTAAGGACAATACAATGTTAAGTATTTAGAATTAAGGGTATTAAAGCGTTTTAATAATGTAACTCTGTGAAAAATATATAAGTACCTAGATATAAAAAAGGTTTAGATATTTTTGTTTTTATAAACAACATACCAAAAAGATATTTTTCTATGTCATAGTTTCAACCAATGAGTTCCTACTCATGTTCAATAAAATCCGAATTTATAAGTAAAAGTTTATTAAACAATACTTATTTATAGTAAATACAATGTCATTTGTATATAGCGTAATATTTATTAGTAAGTAAAGTTTAGCTTAATTGTCATGGTCCAATCATGTATACAGTTAAATAATTTTAAGTTATTCCAGTTTGGATAAAGAGAAATCAATAAATGAAAACATTTTAGAAACTTGTAATTATTTTTAGCTTTCCTTGAGCTCATAAGTCATAGTATGTTTATTTGAACTATAAATAATTATATCTTTTAGAATGCCTAGTGCATTCCACACTTATTTATAAAGGGTGTAAAAGTACCCTTAACGCAAACGAAGGGCACATGTTCTTCCTACCACTGCGAACATTTTTTTGTTCTAGACCATATCTGGGAACCCCCTAGTTACGGAGATAATGGGGGTCAAAGTTCCAAATTTTTCACAGCTGTTTTTGTAAATACTAGTTTTTCAGGTTATAACTTCACTTAAATTAACTCCATGACCCGTTTACTATTCCAATAATCCACTAGCACAATGTTTAAAGAGTGCTATATTGATTTTTACTGTAAAATGTGATTTTTGACCCCAAAACAAAAAGTTGTTTCCCAGCAAAAAAAAATTGGGTACCCAGGGTACTTAGTTTGATGTACAGAATGCTTGGTTGGCGGCTGTGTGAAGGGTTAATTTACACCCTGCATATACCTATATTATATTTTTTGTAGATAATGCAAGACCACCTACATCGCTTGCTCGGCTTAAGCATTTTGTCTACTGTCTCAGTAAGCTAATATGACATCTGAAGAACTAAATTTTATACATTTAAAGAACAAAAACCTAGGAACCTAGGAACCAGAGGAACATATGACGAACATATGATGAACATATAAATAGTGCATATGACGTCTTAGTAGGTAGTCAAAATGGCACTATTGTTATTCATACAGACTGTGATAGTTGCAATATCTAGGTATGTATTATGTATATCTATATCTCTCTCGTGGCCTATAAAAATAATATTATATTTGCAGCATGGTATTTTCAGCAGTAATAACGTAATGACGTTTCTAAGAGGGAGGCGCTGTTCCACAAAATATTGACTTATCAGCATTTTGTGGAATCATCCGTACAAATTACATTGTTAAGGATATCGGTTAAATACAAGATGGCGTCGTCGTAACTAATTCCAACCACGGCCACGCGCCTAGATTAATATCAGTCTGATTAAAGTCTCCTTTTATTGCATTGAAAGTAAAATTTACTTTAAGTATCTGTGAGAATTCTAAGTTGAGACTTCGGAATTGTCAGTGTTCGCTCTTCTCTGCCTTACAATCAATTTAACTACAACTGTTGCTACACTGTTCAACGGTTTTGGGCGTAAACATTTCAATGAATACAAAATTTTAATAATCACTGTGATGCCATTTCTGGTCGTTAGAGTCGTTACAGGTAGTCAGTGACCTGAAAGGCTGACAACCAGTCTTACCAAGTGGTATCGTGTTACCCAGTACAAACTGGGTTGTGGAGGTCAGATAGGCAGTCGCTCCATGTAAAAACTGGCAATCAGCTGCATTCGGTTACACTGGAAGCCCATCCCAAGATGACATAGAATCACTATGTATTTCTCAATGCAGAAACCAGGTGCAATACTTTAAATTTTTCTTAACAAATAGACTCTAAGAACACAGAATCGTAACTAATCCGTACTATAAGTATAGTCTGCGAAGTTATTGGGCAAGCATCCGGTCCTGGCCACATTGGTGAAGTATTTGGCGGAGAGGCGCGGCGTTCTTGTCAGGTTCGCTGACTTATAATCCACCTCGTACAGACCAAAACGCTCGCTGAAACATTGAAGGAAAATCAATGATGATGCAATTTTCAAGTAAGTAGGTTTGTAGATATTGTCTCAAAAAAATCAGCCAAGGATAGCTATTACAGTAGATCATAATAGCTATCCTTGGCTGATTTTTTTGATAGAACAAGCCTGTGTCATACTATTCTCAAACTACTGTAACTCCTGTAAGTCAGAATCAATAGTGGCGACCACCAGAAAAGCGCCGAGACAATGAAGCTCGACGAAGTGAACTGTGCACATTGGAATATAATGAAGAAATACAGAACCTATTCCTTTTTATACATTCGGGATTTACATCCTCGTTACCAGGCCACCGCCTGGTAAAGTTTTATTAGATTTTTCCATCTCCACGCCACCATGATGATGATGTTTCAACCACGAAGTAAATATCGATCAACTACCAACTACTGACTATAGACTTTCCCGGAGCTGCAGTCTGCACTGCACCACATCACCCGGACCACGGTCCCGCTCCCGATCTATTGCCTTCCGCATCCAGTCTGCCCAAGTCATCTTCCTAAGGTTTCCAGCGTTTTCCGAAACGCGATAAAACTAGATTACCTGACTTTTTGGACTTATTGCAATTGTCGGTATATTCACGTTACACGCAAATTCTAGTATGAGAAACTCCCTATTATTGTACTCCTTAGTTTACAATGGAGTTTTCTCTAAATTCTATAAAACATATTTCACAAGAACTTACGAGAATCCTCTTAACCATTCAAAGTTGTCTATCAGGCTCCAGTACGTATACCCAATGACGTTACAGCCGTCCTTATAAACAGCAGTGTGCATCGTCCTTAGGTATGAGTCTATATAGTTGACTCTCTTCGTGTCGCGAAGACCCGGCTCGAAGGACACGCCGTTCTCAGTCACCAGGGTCTTAGGGTTCTTGTAGTTTAGCCTCACGTAGTTCAGGGCTTTTCTGAAGCCCCAGGGCACTACCTGCGAAAAGGAATGGTAATTTTTATGAACTGTTATTTACCTTGTTAGTATGTATTAGTCAAATTTTGCAACTGAATTTAAAACCAATTCCCACCAACCAATATTTTTAACATTTCTGATCAGCAATCGCCAATCGTACTTATATTTATTTATTTTATGAAAGGTAGCTTCACAGCCGACACACAGACACACACACACACACTTTACATTAACTTAAAGTTTTACCTTTTTACATTATCATAATTATTATATAATGATAAGTTCAATCGATATTCGTCTTTGGTGTTAGGCACCGAATAGTGCAGTTATCTTTAGCTTTCTCCGTATGTATGGGAGAATAATTCACTGATGATTCCGTGGGCTACTAACGCAGCAATGGTGTTAAAATCAGTTTTATTGGTTCAAACCTGGTTGGTGTTGTGCTGGTGGATGTTGGTGGTTTTGGCTTTCAAACCTTACCTTTAACCAAGTCGAATTAGTCTTAGGCCAATCCTCCTTCTGATAAATTCGAACATTCATATCATCTTCGTAAGACGGTTCACTCTTTATCTTCCTGGATCCCTGCTGAACGAGATACGTAGTATAATGGTTCAAGCCTAGGAAGTCGTAAGCTCCTCTCATCATCTTCACTTCTTGGGGAGTGAAATACGGCAGTCTGGACCGAGAGAAACCTTGCCTCTTAGAGTTAGCATCTATGACTTTCCGCATTATAGGAGGGTAGTCGCCAGCTTTCGAGAATATTGGGTTCGCGAACCAACCAAACTGGAACTGCCTAGCAGTTTCAGCAGCTTTCTGATCTTCTACAGAAGTCGTGGCGGGCTCCAACCAGCTAAACGAGATCGTGATGCCCATATGTCCTGGAACACATAAGAGATGATTTCAAATTTTCTCGCTGATCATTGAACACATCATCTGCCTGCCAGTTCTTACTCTTGTCCAATGTTACTTGGGGTCAATGCAACACGTTTTTTTAATAGAAGAAATCATCAACGGTAATTTTTTCAAAAATATTTACCATTTCTAGTGCCTCTTTTGTGAGTATGCGATGGACTTGACCGTCCTGCCTAACTTTATCTCTAACCCGCACTGAAGAAATATTAAAATAGCTCTCTGGGTTCCAAACCCAGGTCTTGCAGAAAATGAAATAGCTACCTCCGAATTTCTTCCGAAACTCCTTATCAAACATCCGGTACACCATGCCATGAGCTCTGAGCACGTTATGGCCACACAAGTAGTCCTCAAAGCCGCTAGACCTGCCCCCAGGAGCGTCGTTTCCGCCGTACCCATCTTCGCAGAAGGAGACCGGCTCGTTGAAGGTGATCCAGATTTTGACCTGGTCGCCGAAGTTGTTGAGGAGAACCTGAGGGGAAATGGAGTCGGTAACAATACAACAACAATAATATACCCTATATTATTGTTGTTGTATTGTACAGACGCCACTGACATCAGCACATAAAGTTATCCGAAGCTGGCTTATTTGTCCAACTAACCTTACACCTAATGCGTTAGCCATAAAACCGAAATCTATTAAAGAAATTTGACAGATTGTAGTTGTTTGATGTGCTGAGGTCTATAGGTACCTCTACTTAAAAGTATGGTTTTGTCAGGGTCGCATAGGTACAAGGTTTCACATGTATGGTATGCAGTGGCGTGGCATACCATTCGGTTCGAGACACATAATTATCATTCCTATCTGTTAGTATGCTGTGCTACTCTGTATGCCATTTTTGTGGTTCAATTGCGGTAATAACTCAGGCTTCAAGTTTTATCCACAACGAAGTTATAGGGGGTTTGAAAATGGCCTGAACTGTTTCGAGAAAAGGATGGTAACCTGTGCTTTTTTTTGACATTCTAGCCGTTTTTTTTTGTCAAAAAGTATCGTTTACTCAAATATTATCTTTAGAGTCCTAAATTCTTAAGCTTAGTTACAAAAAAGATGGCGAAATTGATTTTTGGCGGTTTTACGATTACAAAACTTAGCACTTACTCTGGCATAGTCTACGAAGTAATCAGCCATGTTCGGGTTGGTCCATCCGCCGAGATCCTGCAGACATTGCGGTAGATCCCAGTGGTACATCGTCACCACGGGAGTGATGTGGTTACGTTTCAGCTCGTCTAGCAACTCCTTGTAGTATCTGATGCCATCCTCGTTCACATTGCTGGGGAGACCAAAGTGAAGGATTTGCAACCATCGTGCAGCTAGAACTGCTTTAGGGTAACATGCCCATGTAGGGTCAAACGGATACAATACCTAGATTACCCTTTGATCACCGAACAACTTACATGATAAATATTTACAGTAAGATATTATATAACGTAAATTAGCCGAAGAATCAGGTTCACCGACATAGCTCTCAGAAAATGCAAGGTGAAGTGGCAATGGGCACGCCACATCGCTTGAAGAACCGACAACTGATGGGGAAGAAAGAACCACGACCCGGGAGACGCAGCGTTTGTACGTCTTCCACCAGGTGGACCGACAACATCGTGAGAGTCGCGGGCAATGCAAACCGCAGGTTACCGTTCTTTTTGGCGTTCAATGGGGAAAGCCTTTGTCCAGCAGTAGACGTTTTATGGCTGATGATGATAAAACGTCATGGATCATTGTATTTATAGGTCGAAACACTTGCAAGGAACGTTTCCTTCGGGGATTAAAAGCCTCATATGACACCTCGAGCAAAGAAGAAGAGGGCAAGTGGTATGAGAAGAGGGGTCAGGTAACGCTGGCTGCTGACTGTACCTGGTTAAGTACAAAAGGTAAAGCCCAGCATTTGCTTTACCTATCAAAGTTTCTAAAAAAAAGCGAACACCAATGTGCTAAATAAGAGAAGGCAATTGAACTACTCACTTGCTCAACCCATCAGGCAGTATCCTCGGCCACGATATGGAGAATCGATAGAAGCTGATTTCTAACTGCTTCATCAGCCTGACATCTTCCTTCACCTTGTAGTAGGATCCATCAGCGATGTCTGCAGTTTGGTGGTCGAATATTCTTTCCGGGTGTTCGTGGGTATATCTGTCCCATATGCTCTCGGCTTTTCCTGGAAAATCAAGCATCTTATCAGACGAAAGATCCAGTTATCCTCTGTTTGACATAGTTAGGTCTCTCCTTAACGGTGCTATATTAGCCTGGTTCTATGCTTCTTGGATCCAGTGGATTCCCAAAATTTCGCTGAAAAGTTCCGAGTGGCCTCCAAAACTTTTCAGTCCCATCGTTCTGCGAAGCCCACTGCAACATTTCTCCGAGCTACTTCGGTTAACGTGGTAGTCTTCATTTTATTCGATCGTCAAGGGAAACTCTAAGCATAGCCCTCTCCATTGCCATTTGGGTAACTGTCACCCTTCTAATGAGGTCTATTGTGAACAATCACGTTTCAAGTAAAAGTCATCACCAGAAGGCTCAGTTCAAAGACATTTTTGGGGAGATACTAAGGTATATACGAGTACACCTCTTTATTCCAATCAAATTACCTGACACATTCCAAGCCCCTTCGATCTGGTAAGAAGCTGTTGCCACTCCGAACGCGAACCCATTGTTGAAGCATACTTGCGAATCTAGTACATTGTGGACATCGCTGCAACTCACGCTGAAAAGAAAAAACAAACGAAATGAGCATCTGTGAGTCATGCATGAATTTACAATGACGATGATTTATGGTCAGAAAGGCAGACGCTCCATGGATAATTTCGGTATTCCGCTGCATCCGGTTCGACATGGAAGCCGACCCCAACATAGTTGGGAAAAGGTTATGCAGATGATGACGAATGATGATTAAGAGAGTGAGATTATAAACGATATATTAGATTCGGTTACAATTCGATTACGAGTATTAGTGAATAGCTATGATGGATTACGGAACGGAACATCCCAGCTGCGGGAACATTATGTTATTGCTTTATTTATCTTTGATGCTATCATTGATATAATTGGTAAGTTATTTTTATAAGTTTTTATTATTATTTATTTAACTAGCCTTGTTTGGTAGGTATGTATTAGTTAAATCTTGTACTTAACTGAATTTTAAACCAGCCGTTTGTACTGAAATAATTTTGTTGACACCTTTGGGTCTGGTGGTTTGTGATGTAAAGATTAAAAAAAAAGTGAAATTTATTAACGACTAGAACTCGAGTCGTTAATTAATTTAACTTTTTTTCTTAAAAAAAACAGCTTTTATTTGCAGAAAAAAAGTTTGAAAAAGAATTTTTGCAAACGCAGCCTGGAGTCTAATTTATTGCCCGATTGTTGGTAATTGGTAATGTCCAAGAACTGGAAAAAAAAATACGTCGTCCGGCGGCGAGATGGGCAGACGACATAGGTGCCATTGGGGAAAAACCTGGATGAGGCTGGCATAAGACCGCGGAGAATTAAATAGCACAGGACCGTGGAGAATAGCACCGGACCGTGGAGAATAGCACAGGACCGTGGAGAATAGCACAGGACCGTGGAAAATGGCACAAGAAAAGGGAGGCATATAGACAGCAGTGTGTGAATTCAGGCTGTAGATGATGATGATGGTAATAGTGAGCTACCATTAAGGTGGAAGCTCACATCTGGCCGCGAAATTCTAATTTTCTTACGTTTTTGGCAATTTGCAGGCCAGTGCTTGGTTGTATGTTTATGAAAATTTGATTTGCGACTGTAAGACGTATGAAGTTACCGAATTATAACCATCAAAATTACTAACTACTAAAGAACGACGACTAAATTACTAAAGAATGACTTTTACATGCAAAAATCAATCTTGACATGAAAATGAACTTGGAGGGTCGTATTGATAATTTTGATGGTTATAATTCGGTAACTTCATACGTCTTACAGTCGCAAATCAAATTTTCATAAACATACAACCAAGCACTGGCCTGCAAATTGCCAAAAACGTAAGAAAATTAGAATTTCGCGGGCCAGATGTGAGCTTCCACCTTAAAGTTTCCTTTATTGCATTCTTAGGACCATTATATCTATGCTTAGGACTTAATATAAGTACCTCAAGAAACGTAATAACGTGATGTGGGTGTACAATTCGGTACCTAAACGTCTACCCGTCGCAGGAATACAATCATGCATGATGAATTGATGATAATTATAATTAAGTTAGTTTTAAACACACAACGATTACCACGTAAGTATTCAGTAGATCTTTATGTTAAAAAAAAACAGCTGTAGCATACACTTTGAAAGTACTGAATTCGTGGTTACCGTTTGTACTTCAGTAGTCGGTGTACTTTCTACCTTGTATAGACGTCGGACAGTCTCGGTATTTAAACAAGATCATTTAAATCGACCTAAACTTTAGGGAAGTAGGTACTCCAATAAATAAAACACACATAAAATACTCAAAATACATACATACCCAAAAACCAAAAGGAGATAAACAAAACAGTGCAACGAGCACATAGAAGTCATCATGATTCCGTTATCACAGCCGCTCGGTCGGCGGTGAACTATTGTCCGGCGAATAGATAGCACGTTGGCATTGCACTAATAATAACACATATTGCGTACAGGATGATCTAAAACACTAGGGTAGAAGCAAACACTACTGAATAAGCAACAGTACTTACAAGAATTAAATAAACAATCAGATTTACAAGAAGCGACACATACCTAGGTGGCCTACCATGAGTGAGCATGATGCCTTATAGTAGGATTGTTTTAACCTCATTGCAGTGTCGGAAAGACCAGGGTGTCTAGCGACATCTCTTTTAGACGCTGGAATAGGATAAAATAATCCTGCTGTAAATCATGGTATACCCACTGGTGCCCCTACTAAGACATCTTAAAGCTGTGCTACTGAAGATTCTAGAGAAGGGAAAGAAATTAAGCTGAACATCCTGTATGTAGCTCCGTCTCTGTCGCACTCTTATAAAAGATTATCTACACTAATATTATACTTAAAGAGGAAAGATTTGTTTGTTTGTTTGTAACGAATAGGCTCCGAAACTACTGGACCGATTTGAAAAATTCTTTTACCGTTAGGAAGCTACACTATCCCCGAGTGACAGGGCTTCTTATCCCTGTATTTCCACGGGGACGGGAATTACGCAGGTGAAACCGCGTAACGTCCGCTAGTTTATAATATGTACTTTAATACGGCTCCAGAAGTCCAGATATGCTATTCACAACAAGCGACAGCTGCCAATGATGCACAAATGCACACTGCCGTCTGGCCGTTAACGCCTTCCTGGAATCGAAACAAGGGGCAGGTATCTCGATCTTAAAACATAGCAGGTTGCTATAACAACGCCACGTCGCACGTAGGAGTACCTTTACGTATAAAATAAAACTGGTCTAAAATATTCTCGCGTTTTTTGCATTGTCATTGAATGAATTACAAAGTTTATTGATATTAGATATTTATTTTGAAAAATAGCTTTTCCTCACATGCCATTTTGTATGGGGCCAGCTGTTCTTGTCTTTCGTTGGATCTGACTAATAAGTGGTAAGAAACCACCAAACTTTATGTAACCGACTTCATATTATAACGATAAAAATAAAGCATCCTGTATAAAATTTATCAGTAGTAGCAAAGTCAACGACTGTATTAATTTCATACCTAAATGAATATTATTGCCACCACGATATGAATGCACTTAATCATGCAACAGCTGTCGCGGACTTATACAAGATATAAGCCGCGAATGTAAATACAACAATAATCAGACATAGCAACATTACAACAATATTATGCTATGGCAACATAGATGGTGCATCGCCTGTCAAATCAGTATGCCGCGGTAAAAAACCAGTATTTGTTCTGGTGTGTTTAGCTAAAGTTTAGTAAAAGGCCGTGTTTATCATGGAGAGTTCGTATCGGGTTTGGAGCCGTTGGTATATCTGGATTGAAAGCTGAGTATCTTACGATTTACTATTATCTATGTTATTCACTGAACCGAACTGTCCTTCTTGAGAATACATAAATACTGATGAATAGTGTTTACTTAGAAAACTTAACTTTGTGTTTACCTAACTTGTATGTTGTAGACAGTTACATATTATAATAAAGCTTCTTGAGATCTCAATTAGTGCTATAAAGACTAGAGGAGGGAGATTGAGGTGGCGATAATACTCCGCGCCTATTGAGTGCCCTTGGAAGTGAGCTTTCAAGGGCTAAAACATAATATCTTCCAACTGTTGTATCTCTTGGAAGGATTGAGGTGGCGATAATACTCCGCGCCTATTGAGTGCCCTTGGAAGTGAGCTTCCAAGGGCTAAAACATAATATCTTCCAACTGTTGTATCTCTTGGAAGGATTGAGGTGGCGATAATACTCCGCGCCTATTGAGTGCCCTTGGAAGTGAGCTTCCAAGGGCTAAAACATAATATCTTCCAACTGTTGTATCTCTTGGAAGGATTGAGGTGGCGATAATACTCCGCGCCTATTGAGTGCCCTTGGAAGTGAGCTTTCAAGGGCTAAAACATAATATCTTCCAACTGTTGTATCTCTTGGAAGGATTGAGGTGGCGATAATACTCCGCGCCTATTGAGTGCCCTTGGAAGTGAGTTTCCAAGGGCTAAAACATACAGTCTTCCAGCTGTTGGATCCCTTGGAAGGAACCTTCAGTTGTTGAATCCTTTAGAAAGAAATGAGGTGGCGATAATACTCCGCACCTATTGAGTGCCCTTGGAAGTGAGTTTCCAAGGGCTAAAACATACAGTCTTCCAGCTGTTGGATCCCTTGGAAGTAACCTTCAGTTGTTGAATCCCTTAGAAAGATATGAGGTGGCGATAATACTCCGCGCCTATTGAGTGCCCTTGGAAGTGAGTTTCCAAGGGCGGAAACCATACCGGTTTCCAGCTGTTGAGCAATGTAATAACAGATCTAATATTTGACATTTGGTTTCAGTAAATACCATCAATATTATATGTCCATAATATCGGAGTGTCAGTATCATTGATGATATCTATCTACAGATGGTGGAAGTGGCCCTCTATGTTCAAGTCCTGTTGCTCTGCGTTCCTTGCTCCGTCTCCATGAATAATAAAACAAGCGAAGCAGATAAAGTAAACCCAGGTACAAGTTGGAAATAATATTTTTTTTCTTATTCGCTACGTCTGCCTAAGGTTACTCCCTCAGAAGAGATCAACCTGATACTCAGATATCATATGATTCCTTTGAATAATAGAATCCTAACATATAAAGGCATACGTCGCGACATGGTGGAGATGCTGGGATATGAACTGGTTTTAAGAGTATTATGAGTGCCAAGATAGGCTAATGCATGGCATGCATGGCAGCAGCACCATGAGCAAGTGAGAAGTGAATTGACACAACTATTATCCCTAACAGTGGAGAAGAGCGATTAGCTTTTTCAAACTATATAAACCACTCTACAAGTTGTGAATAAAGATTTGCAGTATGCACTAATATATACAGAGCACACGGGATTGAATGGAGGCCACCAACACCACAACAAACTATAATTCTATTATGTTAAAATTGTAATCTTGTTAATAAATTACTTGTTTGTAACTAAAGTTTTACGAATGAATCACTAGATGGCTCTATGTGTACAATTAATATGAACTATTGTTCAAAAGAAAATACTGTATTGTATTATTATTTTAAATAGAACCGTAAAATAATTGACTCGCCAAATATTGAATGAAAATTCCAGATAATTGCAGATAATTTGAGAAATTATCTGCATTCAATATCGCACTCAAGAATTGAGTAATTCTTAATTAATTTTATTTGTTGTGTAAACAAAGCTCAAAAACAGAGAAATTCAATTGATGCATCTAATCGAGATTAAGAGTTTAGGATGTACGACAGTGAACCGAATTTGCATATTGATACGTGACTCGTAGGAATCAATTGAAGTTTCGAATAATTTGTGCTTTTTCTCTCTCGATCAACATGAACTTGATGTCTTGATAAAATTATGATTAACTTGTTATCTGACATAAAATTAAGAGTGAGATACTGTTTAATTCTATGTAAGTCTGGAATTTTGATATAATCGATAAATGAGAAATTGATTATGAAAAGTTAACCGACTGTCTAGATTTATACAATTAACTACCCCCGCACTAATGCCGGCAAAGTTTTGACGTTTGGATTGGAACGACCTAGACATAGTACCTACCGTCGAAATTCGTTTGAATACTTGCTGAAGTATTGTCATCTGCAAGTTATAATCTATTGAAAACCCATTGACCAACTAGGATTACTATAATTGCGACGCAATACCTACCTATCTATCGGAAAAGACAGCACCGAGAACGATCCGCGGTGTAGTCGAAAATACAGATAATAAACAACTACGAGGTAAATAGACTTTTAATAATATTTGGTAGTTGAAATCGCTGTAATAAATCGGTTTCTTCGAATGAGACTACTTACTTACTGTACGTGCTTGTAGTAAGTAACTCACACTAGCAGAATTCTGATCAATTCTGATGATTAAGTAACTTGAAAGTTCACCAAGTACTTAAATAAGGTTGTTAACTATTATGACTAACTGCAAATTTTACACTTTACATGATTTCTAAGGACCTACTAAAAGTGAGACTTAACATAATTTTAGTTAAAATGTTGAGTAACTAAATCTTGTGAAAGTAAATGTTTCTCACTTGGATTCAAAAGAGGTAGTGAGTACCTACTAGTGTTTATTCAGTACCACACTTAAGAACTTCTAATAATATTGTATTATCTGGATACATTCTATTCGAGTTACTAAAGAATAGTTGATAGCATAGTAATTATAATGTGAGATAATTTGTCACAAAGATACATTAGTTAATCAAAGCAGTACCTAATATAAACTTTATGTGTATTACATAAATTTGTTCATTGTGGAAGGAACTTGTCTCTGTCCAATCTGTTATTTATAACAGGATCCTGAAGATTTCTGAAACCATACCATATACAGTAAATTAGTTAAGTCACATTTAATATTAAATATGTAGAACTTGTTAAGTTCTTACTACATTATTACCTGAAAACACATTTAAAACATGTCAACTATACTTTCAGAATTCAAATTAAATTGAATCTTAACATTTCAATATATAAAAACCTTCAAACCATGTATCCTTTACATTTGCGAACACACTTTTAAGATCTTTAAGTTTCTTGGAAACTTAAATAAATTCGAAAATAAATGGAAATGATTGCCTTTACACACTGGGGTAATTGTTATAATTATATATGTAATAATTATGATAAATTTACTGTTTTGACAAGCTAACATTAAAAGGTATACACTTAACTACTCTAGTGTATAAAGAGTTGTTCGGTTTATTTTAATTACATTAATTTTAAATTGTTGATTGAATCTCTTTCTCTGGACGCTTATAATGTGTACGTCTTGCCTCATTGTCGCACATGTTATGTATTATCTCAGCATGGATGATGTAACCAAGGATTCATAACAATGATGTTCATTTTAAAGAGAGTTTCCATGGAAGTTCTTGCCCGTTCCTCTCCAGTGAGATCTGCGCTAGGGATAGGGAATGAGTAACCGCAGTGGTTTCTCAAGTTGTTATTCCTTGTGACTGTGAGGGTAGCTTCTTTTCTTGACGTTCAAAAGTGTCATATAGCAGTTGCGTGCCCGCGTAAAACGGCAAAAGCCAATTAAACAACTGATAATTATAGACACAAAAAATAGTTTGCCTTGTTTGGCTATGGAGCGACGACTTAAAAGGAAATTATATATTTTTTAATCCTGATTTGATTAAATAATACAAATATATTAAGAACAGAGCGTCCTAGGCAAAAATTTACCAAAATTTTAAACCCCATTTGCTACCCGTGATATTATGATCTTAACACAAAGTAAATTTGAAATCCTTTTTAAATTCTATTAGAATTTGCTGTAGGTACCTATACGCAGGTCTGGCGCATGAATGCATACACACTCTCTAACTTACGCTGAATTACACGCACACATTCAAAAGGAGAACCTAGCCAGCCTAGCATTCAATTCAATAGAAATCGGCAAATAATGTAGATAAAAATCCTATCAAATATTTTGTTCATTTTCATACGAGTGATGAGAGAAAGGGCTAGTCCTGCCCACGTTACCACTGGGTCACTGACCGTAGCCCGTTATCATCTGTTCATAAAAATGGTGTTAGAGCGAGCTAGAGTTTCGTGGCGCGAAATTATGACAAAATCGCGCGCGCGAATTCTAAATTACAGTTTCTTCTGACTGAAATACCATGAATTACGTTCCGTTTTGCGCATGCAGAATTTGATATATTATTATGTTTCGTATGATTTTTTATTTGATGTCTTATGTTGGGCAAGTCGGGTTCTTCAGGTTGTATGAAAGATTCGCCACTACTACTACATATTGGTCTAATTGAAATAAATGATTTGAGTTTGAGTACTACCATCATTCTTCTAGTACATTAAGTAAGATTAAATATACTTTTATCAAATCACAAGGTTTGATTTAATTTGTTACATAAACTCATATACTTCTGGAGCAAGTCTAAGAGAAAGGGGGGATTCTCTTAAATTGTTTGTCGTAACAAAACAATAATTACAAAGGTGGTTACGCTACGCGTTTTAATAAACAGCACGGTCGTGATACGATTTTGGAAACGCTGCATGTTACAAAAGAGAACAGGAACCATCCCATTGAAACAAGAGGAATTACTAGCTGTCGATATTTAATCTAACCAAGTGGATATTCTTATAGGTAACAATCACTATTACAGTTTTATGAAAACTAAGAAGATTGAAATTAAAGTTAACCTGTATCTAGTGGATTCCAATTTTGTTGGATACTATACGGAAATTTCCAAACAGAGCTAGACGTGAAATTAACTAAGCCGGACCTGCTAATAGATATTGCATTTCAGGTGAATGCGCAGTTCACTGTGATGTACCAAATTTATATATGCAACGTTTATATTTAAAATTAAACACATTCTCAACCAAATAAAATACTATTATATCAATTACTTACTACCATTATCAAAAAATAAGAAAATTGAAATCAAATTCATTTCACAGTGTCATCAATTCAGACTACGTTAAAAAATATCATAAATTCAAAATAATAAGTAAGTAATGGCCGATTTTCAAATCAATAGTCAAAGTATATAATGTCAAAGTAATAAATGTAATGTCAAATAATTACAGTCAACAGATATTAACAATACAAATAAATTATTTTGTATTTCATTTGAATTAATATCATGCAACCAAATTCCTATCAGACAAGTACATATTAATTTATTGTGTGGTATGATTTACTTATTAGCAACATAAATGAGTTATGTCATTGATGCCTAACAAAGCACTTGGTAATTTATTGTAAATATGTGGTTTTATGGTAGATTTCAGATTTTTATTGTATACCTACCGCTTTTTTGTGTTGCCTACCACTTATTTTATACGTGTGTCGCGAGCAGTGTAGTTTTTCAAATAAGCGCAAGTTAGTTTTGACAAATACTGCCACCTCACATATGTATAGGCAGGGTACTGTTAATGTTATGTAAGTATTCATTAAAGTGGTTTGCAGCTTTCAGTGCTTTTTATGCCGCATATCGCACCCACTCTTTTTGTGCTCTGTATACTGTTTCCATGTTCGTGGAGTTGCCCCACCGTTGCCTATTACAGTTGTATATGATACCGTAACGTAATAAAGACTTAACATATTATGCATGATACGCCGTAACCAAATCTTTTTGATTTACTTCCTTAGCCAGATTACGCAAAGCATATGCATGTTGAATAAGGCGTTTACATACACTGTCACTGTGTGTTTTTCCACGACATGTCTCTGTCTAGATTTTACTAAGAAAGCTATTGTTACCAAATTGTTACTATATGTATTACTATATTAGAAAGAAATCAACAACGACCTTAGTGAAATCTCTAAAATCGCATTACCAAGACGTTATAGCGGATTACCCAGAGAGAACTGTGACTTGCATTGCTTGTTTTTTTTTTTTGTTTCTTGTTTTTTTATGTAGTTTTGTGTATTGTGATTGTGACATTTAATAATTTGACATGAATATTTAATATGATAAATATTTTATACTGTAAATGTGAGGACCATGTGGATCTTTCTTTAATTGATAGATTATCTGGCAGTTTTGAGTACTATTTTGACCCGCAAAAATATCCTTTCTTTGGTATTGTTCGTCGTGACTTGAGCTCCACGATAACTGACAAATGCTTGCACTGATTGGACGGGTCCACTCAAGTCTGGGTGGTGCTTTCTTCAAAACACCATCTCAGACACTATTCTGCATAGTCTTCATGTGTGTATACCAAGATTGTGTCTTGACTTTGAAAGAGACCATAAACTCTGAGTTTGTTTCGGATGCTTCTTATGGGAGTAGTCAGACTCATCTACGCAAGCATGCGCTGCAGTAATTTATATAGTATCCAAAGGTGAAATATCATTTGTAATTGGCATGTCTCGCATAGTTCCAACAAAGGACCAGGAAACCTAAAGATACCTAGGTTGGAATTACTAGGAGTGTTAATTGGAAGCCGTTTAATGAGATATGTAATCGATTCTCTAAGACTAGAAATAAGACGACAAATATTGTGGATCAACAGTCAAATAGATATCGACTGGGTTCTTTCAGACAAATTATTGCCAAAATTAAGAATAACATTGATAAAAATTGAGAATTGACGAAATTTAGAGAAACAAAGAAATGGCTATCATATATGTTCCATCCGAAATTGATCCTGCAGACGTCGCTACACGATCAGTGAGTACAAAAGAAGACAGAGAAAGGTGGCTAGTAGGGTCTCAATTTCTGACGCGAGGATCTGAAACTTGACCTACAAGCGAGGTAAAGTCCATAAACCTGTTGTCCCGGGAGGGTCTCCCGAGGAAAGCTCGAGTCGAAAGATATGTTAACAAAGAGTGTCAAGATACACCAGAAAAGAATATAAACAAACCGAGAGAACGAGGAAGAAATTTGCAAGCTCAAACGAGCAGATTGTTAACCAAGCTTGAAACGATTAAAAAGTTACAAGCCAAATATTTGTTACAAGAATACAATTGATGAGGAGACTAACCTATAATCAACAATAATCTCAAATAGCAACTCATTTGAGATTGGCCAAACACGAAGATGGCATCCTACGTTGCAAAGGTCGTTCGTTTGATGAATGCAGATTAGACCACTAAACTATAATACACCGTTTACTTTCTTTAGAGTGGACTACATGGGACCAATTTTTGGTGAAAGTAGAAAACGGAGAAACCAAAAGATGGATTTGCCTTTACACCTGTCTAGCAGTAAGAGCTATACACCTAGAAGTCGTTCAAGATCTAACGGCAGAGGAAGGCCTACTATCATTGAGGAGAATGATAGCAGCCAGAGGCATTCCAACACTCATAACATCAGACAATGCCACGCATTTCAAACTTATGTCAGAAATACTGCCAAAACAATACTGTATCGATAAAGAAATACAGTGGAAATTCATACCCCAACTTGCATGTTGTTCGAGAAGGTTCTACGAGAGGCTAATCGGTATAGTTAAAAATTGTCTGAAAAGAACATTGAGAAGACACATGCTGACACAGTCAGTTAACTACCGTTTCAAAGGAAATTGAAGCATTTGTAAATACACTAGCGTAGACGCAGAGCTAGAACACGTTCAAAAATTAGCAGATTTTTATACAATGGGAAAATGTATAACAGTAGAAAGCTCACCTGAAAACTTTGTCAACGAAGATACCGTAACCAAAACCGATCTTATTAAAGGTTGGAAGAAAGGTTTAGTAATTTTACAAAAATTTAAAGAAATGTTTCTAAATAGATATTTACCAAGTCTTCGTGAGAGAAACCAGCATTCACACCAAGAACCAAGAGTAACTGCGAGAATCGCACCAGCAGGGGGCCAGATCGTCCAGTTGCGAGGTGATTCTAAAAATAGAGAAACCTGGAAAGTAGGAACTACAGTCTCACTTCAAAAGGGAATAGATGGACAACGTAGAGTAGCTAAAGTAAAAATAGGTAACAAAGATTCAGAAGATCATCAATATCTATGTTCTCTTGATAGATATAGGAAAACCAGTAAAACTTAATGATCAAAGAGACGCAACCAACTGCGTTAGAGATATATCAGTACATAGTGAAGAATCACTAGACGTCAACGGGAGAATAGATGACGATAAGATTGATAAGGATAAGAATAATGAGTATAAGAACATCGAGAAAGAAGTACCAAAATAAACAAGAGGTGCGGCCATGAGAGCTCTGCAAAGGATCGGAGAGTGGACGCAAAATCTATTGACATTATTTCCCGGCCGGGAGTGTCGCGGACTTATACAAGATATAAGCCGCGAATGTAAATACAACAATAATCAGACATAGCAACATTACAACAATATTATGCTATGGCAACATAGATGGTGCATCGCCTGTCAAATCAGTATGCCGCGGTAAAAAACCAGTATTTGTTCTGGTGTGTTTAGCTAAAGTTTAGTAAAAGGCCGTGTTTATCATGGAGAGTTCGTATCGGGTTTGGAGCCGTTGGTATATCTGGATTGAAAGCTGAGTATCTTACGATTTACTATTATCTATGTTATTCACTGAACCGAACTGTCCTTCTTGAGAATACATAAATACTGATGAATAGTGTTTACTTAGAAAACTTAACTTTGTGTTTACCTAACTTGTATGTTGTAGACAGTTACATATTATAATAAAGCTTCTTGAGATCTCAATTAGTGCTATAAAGACTAGAGGAGGGAGATTGAGGTGGCGATAATACTCCGCGCCTATTGAGTGCCCTTGGAAGTGAGCTTTCAAGGGCTAAAACATAATATCTTCCAACTGTTGTATCTCTTGGAAGGATTGAGGTGGCGATAATACTCCGCGCCTATTGAGTGCCCTTGGAAGTGAGCTTCCAAGGGCTAAAACATAATATCTTCCAACTGTTGTATCTCTTGGAAGGATTGAGGTGGCGATAATACTCCGCGCCTATTGAGTGCCCTTGGAAGTGAGCTTCCAAGGGCTAAAACATAATATCTTCCAACTGTTGTATCTCTTGGAAGGATTGAGGTGGCGATAATACTCCGCGCCTATTGAGTGCCCTTGGAAGTGAGCTTTCAAGGGCTAAAACATAATATCTTCCAACTGTTGTATCTCTTGGAAGGATTGAGGTGGCGATAATACTCCGCGCCTATTGAGTGCCCTTGGAAGTGAGTTTCCAAGGGCTAAAACATACAGTCTTCCAGCTGTTGGATCCCTTGGAAGGAACCTTCAGTTGTTGAATCCTTTAGAAAGAAATGAGGTGGCGATAATACTCCGCACCTATTGAGTGCCCTTGGAAGTGAGTTTCCAAGGGCTAAAACATACAGTCTTCCAGCTGTTGGATCCCTTGGAAGTAACCTTCAGTTGTTGAATCCCTTAGAAAGATATGAGGTGGCGATAATACTCCGCGCCTATTGAGTGCCCTTGGAAGTGAGTTTCCAAGGGCGGAAACCATACCGGTTTCCAGCTGTTGAGCAATGTAATAACAGATCTAATATTTGACATTTGGTTTCAGTAAATACCATCAATATTATATGTCCATAATATCGGAGTGTCAGTATCATTGATGATATCTATCTACAGATGGTGGAAGTGGCCCTCTATGTTCAAGTCCTGTTGCTCTGCGTTCCTTGCTCCGTCTCCATGAATAATAAAACAAGCGAAGCAGATAAAGTAAACCCAGGTACAAGTTGGAAATAATATTTTTTTTCTTATTCGCTACGTCTGCCTAAGGTTACTCCCTCAGAAGAGATCAACCTGATACTCAGATATCATATGATTCCTTTGAATAATAGAATCCTAACATATAAAGGCATACGTCGCGACAACAGCTTACATGTCATTTTTAATAACTTTATAAGCAGTTACAAACACTGCTGCACCTATAGAGCACCCACATTTCACCAAGAGTGGGGGGCGACCCTATTGTCATCAATCGGGCACAAATCCAAAATGATGGAAATACCTAAGGTAAGAAAAACTGACTGATCTTGGAATCAAAACGAGGATAAGGCTCCCGTGGAAAAAAATATAAGTAGGTACTACCCTTGAAAGTGTTAACCAAGATCGATTCAGAAGCAGAAATATTTTTAAATTTTATTTTTAAGTGCACGGGGCACTTAAAATAAAATTTAAAAATATTTCTCAAACGCTAGTTAAATTATTTGATAAAATAACTAGGTATATCTAAACTTAATGTTTGGATGATTAATATTTGTATCCAAACAATAACAAACCTTGTTCTAGAATTATTTACTTTTACTACTCGCTACAAGATGGCGCTGTCCTATATAGCAATATACTTGCGCGGTCATTTTCTAGAACCAACAAACGACGAGATGCACCTCGCGCTTTCTACAACGTTCGCTTTAGAGCCCAGTGTAGCGCTTTCTCGAAAAAACGCTCCCCTCCACTAACAGGTGGCGTAAGCGTCGCCCGAATATATATACGGGGAGCGGACGGGCACACAGCAGTTGTTTACGAAGACAGTGAATTGTTCAAACAAAAACGAAAAAACAAATAAGCAAACCATTACCAAAAATGTCGGTGATTCCTTATTTCTACGATCTTGAAAGGCCGTTCCGCGTGATGGAGAGGGATTTCTACAGACCAGAGAATTTCTTCGGCTACTCACCAATCAATCAGATGATGCCTCGTGATTTCTTCGGTTCATCGTTCCGCAAGCCTTGTGAACGTACCTTCCGACCATGGGCAAACTTCATGCACCCAATGGAACAGTTGTCATCAGCGATGAACCAACTTGCGGTGAACAGCATTGGCAAAATCACGTCAGATGATGAAAAGTTCCAGGTTAATGTCGATGTCCAGCATTTCAAACCTGAAGAAATAAACGTAAAAGTGATTAATGGACAGGTGATCGTTGAGGGAAAGCACGAGGAGAAACAAGATGAACATGGTTATGTTTCCAGACAGTTTGTGAGGCGGTATGCTCTTCCACAAGGATGCTTGCCTGATACTGTGGAATCAAAATTGTCATCTGACGGAGTCTTAACCGTCACAGCACCTAAAGTCTTGGCAATGCCTTCGACCGGAGAGAAAATCGTGCCAATCACTCACACAGGACCTGTCAAGAAGCAGCTAGGGTCTCCAGAACCAATCGCTGAGGAGAAGTGAATTTGTAAATAATGTAAATTAATAATCTTTGTATTATTTTTCTTGTAAGACTGATTTGAATCTGTGCTATATTTCATTTTTTAATTTTAATTTTGAAATAAACGTATTAAGTATAGATATCCTTTATGTTTTATTCCATTTCTTATTTGCTAGGTTTATAAAGGTAGCCCGAGGTTCTATTGTGTTTAAATAAACATATTGTGCGTGCTGTAATATCCAAACATTGCAATACACAATGGCGATAAAAAGTAAATTCAAAGTACCTAGCTCATAAGGCAACACCTAAGTAAATCAATGAATCTTTGTCTTTTGCATTATGTTGGGTATCTAATAATTTACAAGTCACCGACTACTCTGTCGCGAAGAAAAACATTATGCGGGTATGTTGTTACTAAATTTTACCTGAAGAAGAAAACTGCTTGTGTTTAGTTTTTTATCATAGACAAGATTAAATTTTAGTGTTATTTAGTAATGAAACAAAAGTCGCACACCAAAATAAATTTATTTAGAGTTTTCCGTACATGAAACCACAAGTTATTATTGGAAATCATTAACATATAGGTATCAGGAATATTGCACTTTTTCGGAAACGATGGGTGAGTTAGAACACACACACACAATTTGTTTACCATTGAGGGTCATGGTCAAACGAAGAAACTATTCTGGGATTGGCATAGTGCCCACCACAGCAGCTGCAACTGCATTACTGTTCGTTTTCCTCCTTTAACGGATTTTCTCCGTCTCCTAATTCTTCAGCTTTTGACCCATCAGGCTGGGTTCTCACTGGTCCCGTCTGTACGATTGGAACTATGCGTTCATTCGTAGCTTGGGAGCGCTCGAGAGGCACAGTGACAGTTAGAACTCCATCCGATGACAGACGCGACTGCACGGCATTAATGCTGCAGCCCTCAGGTAAGGCGTACCGTCGCCTAAACTGACGAGACACCCATCCATGTTCATCTTTCTTCTCACTGTGACAAGCTTCAATAATGACAAACCCGTCAACAGTTTTCACAGCAATGTCATCAGGCGCAAAGTGCTGCACGTCCAAATTGATCTGGAACTTTGCCCTATCTGATTTTATCGTTGATCCAGAGTCTCGCAGCATGGTTGACAGTTGTCTCCAGGGTCGATAGTACTCGTTCGAAAATTGGGAATGCGGAGCTACCATCGTCAAAATATCTTCAGGCGTTAGCGCCAACGCAAAATGTTGGTCTGATAAGCGCCTGGGGCGATCCATATCGAGAAGAAATGGAAACACCGACATATTTTCAGATTATTTTCAAAGCGAAAAAGAATTGCCGGTCGTCCTTCTGACGTTTCTCAATCAATTTGCACTACACAATTACGCATGGCGTTTTGAGCAGATTATGGAAGTCGTCTATCTGGCCAGTCGTTGCATTCTTCTTCAGCAAAAAGTTTTTATGCAATTGTGATATTAAAACTTTTATTCCTTCAAACTAGATCGACAATACAGTTAGAAGCACTGGAACAGAAAATTTGTTTTGTCCACGCCCTTTTCCTATGGGGGTAGGCAGAACCACGGGAAATCGCCTGCTACGATCTTTACTTATTCCTTTTACCTCGTCCACTCGCACGATAACGGTAACATTAACTCGTTACTTGCGAAGTATTTTACGTGATCCTTTGAAAACTTATTCATTAACTTATCACATTATTAACTATTTTATAAAGTAGAAAAACTATTTTAGTTGGTTTAAACTTTCTGGTTTTTTTTTCACAGTTGTTCGTAATAAATGTACAGACGCCAGCACATCAAGCTACCCAAAATTGTCAAATTTTCTCAATCAACTTTAAACCTAATGCTTGAGCTATAAAGTTGAAAGTTGAAGTAGGTTCATGCGCTGGTACATGCCCACAAAATGGGTTTCCATTAGTACATGCATGCAATAGCTATACATATTATAGGGCCTGTTACTCGACATGAATGACGACGGTACCATAGTAGATTATGCACCAAGGGGAGTAAGGCAGGGCCGCGGGAGGGGTTATTCGATGATTTTAAACCCACCAAAAAAAAAAAAAGGGGAGTAAGGCACAGATTACTAATCGAGTGTGCATTTGAGGCCCAACGTGAAGCGGATGGCCGTAAACCACACGAGTTTAGTAATCTGTACTTACCCTCGAGTGATATATGCTGCTTTATACTACACTTAGGCACAAAGAAGTTAGCATCTGCTATTATGTCGGGTGGAGTTGTTGTTAATAAATTGCAATTATTATCAGTGGAATCACTCATTTTAACTTGTTATTTACACCGTCAAACTTTAAACTTTACCAAGAAAATTGTTTCTACAAAATACGTCAACATACAATAGGTATTTTTTTTTTCACTAAATGTTTGCAGCGTCAAACAGTTTTCGCGCTAAAAGACGTTAAGCCGCGTCCCCACTAGAGCCGCGAGGCTCTAGTGGGGACGCGGCTTTAGAGAAGGTAAGAAGGCCCCGTTTCGCAGGTTCCAACTTACGCGCGTGTTAAAGCGAGAGAGTGTTATAAATCTCTCGTTCTATCGCACAGAGGTTTGAAGTTTGCCGGCCTTATCGGAATGTATACTACCTGCTTTAAAAGATCTAGTGGTTAGTACTTTTTATGGTAAAATTAAATCGTTTGATGTCCAACGTCATCAAGACTTTAAAAAAAAACAAAACGCGTTAGTAATGAACGATTAACTATTAACTACCCTGATTTTCAGGGCAGTAATGAAATTCCATACAATATAACTGCCTAGATTTTTGAGAAGGTTTAATGAACAGCTTTCAAGCCTCTTAGTGGGGTAGTATTGGTACACTTACCAAGCAAGTGTAGTATAAAAATATTTATTTAAAACCTCATGTGCAACAGAAGGTTTCTAGCTAATTACTAATTAGTTAATTACGCAATAACTTAAGATACAAGGTCCCTTTTTTTTGAGGGGGTGTGAAACCATCAAATAATCCCTCCCGCTCTTGGGCGGAGCGGAAGGGAGTGTCGGAGTTCTACTGACTAAAAACAAGTAATTAGTGAAAAAACTAAAAAACACAACAGAAAAAACTTAAAAATAAAAAACAAGCAATTTTTAAATTAAACAACAAATGAATCCCATTTGAATATTAAATTATGAAATGAAAATAGAATGGACCCCGCCTGCTTCAAAGTTATGTTTAATCTAAAATGTGCTTGTGACTGAAAAAAGTGAAAAGCTTTTTGCTTTTTGCTTTTTTCTTTTTTGCGGGTTTCTTGGCTTTTTAACGACTTTTTTTTTATTTACAACTTTTTAGTTATTTTGTGTTTGTTTTTTCGTTGGTCTCGTAAAACATATAAGTGTCACATATTTTTGTAATATCCTTTTAAAACCCTTCATTTTGATAACCTACTCGATGGTAATGTTTTTTTTTCAAATCAGCTATAAGGCCCCCAAAATCCGCAACGCTTCTTTGTTTTTTATTTTATATGTAGCCAGTGTCACTCGCGCCATCAAGACAAATCTAACGACGTATATTTTATTTAAATCCTTTCATCCGTTTGGGAGTTATGAGGGAACAAAGATACAAACCTATATACATGTGGTAGGGTGGTAGCCATTGAACCACAATCATCATCATCATTATTTTATTTTTGACATTAGCATTATTATTGACGGCAAGTAACTCTCTTTGACATTGAAAACATGAAATTAATTAGGTATATCCCCAAATTAATATTGACATGCATGTATCTATCTAGGTATACTAATATTATAAAGCTGAAGAGTTTGTTTGTTTGTTTGAACGCTAAGATCTCAGGATCTACTGGTTGGAATTGAAAAATTCTTTTTGTGTTGTATAGTCCATTTATCGAGGAAGGCTTAAGGTTATATAACATCACGCTACAACCAATAGGAGTGGAGCACAAATGAAAAATGTTGCAAAAACGGGAAACGATAATTCTTTTTGAGAGCTTCCGTTGCGTGCGCTGCGAAAATGGTTTAAGTTATGCAAATAATATGTACAAAAGAAATGTTTCTTTTTAAAAGTTCTACACAAAAGTCCGCGACAGCACATCTATCTATTAAGATTGTTTCACTGTAACCATTTTTTCTATTGAAATGTTAGGTTAAATAGAATTATTTTTTGCGAAGCTTATTTAACCTATATGGAATTAATCTATCTGTAAATAAATGTGTTTGTTAGAACGAAAATCTAATATAGAATAGTTGTTCCTTTTACTCTTTATAGTTTAAAAAAATATCTTAGAAGATATTTATTGAGATGAGATATTATTTGAGTGAAAGGCAACAACATGTTCAAATAAATGGTGTTAATTCACTGGGTTTAAAAGTAAAAATGGGGGTTCCGCAAGGCTCAATATTGGGCCCTTTTCTTTTTCTGGTATATATTAATGATCTACCCTATTTATTGAAAAACCAACCTCAGAATATGGTGTTATTTGCTGATGACACTTCCCTAATTTTTAAGATAAATAGACGGGCTCAAAAGCTAGATGACGTGAATAAAGCCCTACTTCAGATTCATAATTGGTTCACAGCAAACAATTTAGTATTAAATGAAAAAAAGACAAAATGCATAAGATTTGCTTTACCGAATGTTAAAAGTAGTGATTGTGATATTCTATTAAATAACGAGAAACTAGAATTCGTAGATGAAACGGTTTTCTTGGGGATTACGCTTGATTCACGGCTACAATGGGGTGCTCATTTAACATCTCTTGCAGGGCGGCTAAGTTCAGCAGCATATGCCATCAGAAAAAATCGTCAGTTTACTGATGTAGATACCGCTAGGCTGGTCTATTTTAGTTACTTTCATAGCCTAATGTCTTATGGCATTTTGTTATGGGGACGAGCTGCAGACATTGAATCTATTTTTATTCTGCAAAAACGAGCCATCAGAGCAATATATGGTCTTCGTAGGCGCGATTCTCTGAGAGAACTATTTAAGAACATTAACATTATGACGGTGCATTGTCAGTACATCTACGAAAACATAATGTATGTGAGAAAAAATCTGCATCTTTTTAGTAAAAGAGGTGACAGACACAATTATATTACTAGGAATAGGGACCAGTTAGTGCAGCCAGGCTTCAGACTCGCTAAGGTATAGACTCATCTTTCATGGGGTACTGTTTGAGATGCTATAACAAAATTCCACAAAGCATTCTTGAATTGAATGAGACGAAATTTAAAACATGTATCAAACGCACACTATGCAAGCAAGCATATTACAAGTTAGACGATTATATCGCTGATAAAAATGCTTGGCTCAATGCCGGTCCTGCTCCACAAGGACAGGACGCTTAAATGAATAGCATTTAATAGGAAGAAGAAAGAAGAAGAAGATTGTACAACTATCTTTGCAATGTATAAATTCAATCTCTTTAGTCGCATAGCACATATTGTGTGAGTACTATGTACTAGAAAGCTGTCATTCTCTGGAAACCTACATTTATTTTTCTATTTTTTATTTGACTTGGATATGCCCTGGCGATTGAGAGTGTGTCACTTAAATGTCTCGCTGATGGTGGCGGGTGTGTCGGGTCATTTCGTTCCCTTTAAAATGGTTGAGTGGAATGGTGGCTGATCCATGCGTCATGCTCGTGAACGGGTGCTGTCAGTTGTGACTGGTCACCTCTTAGTTGCCACGGCTTGTTTGAATTATTATATTATTTTTAAATCGTCGTTTTGGCTTTACTTACTGTCGACACTTATCGTGCACAACTTGCTACATCGTTCTCACATGATAATATACCAATCTCGATATGAATGATGTAACCAAAGTTTTGTAACAATATTATGATTGAAAAGAGTATCCATGAAGTTTCTTGCCATTCTTCTCATGAGACCAACGCTTTGGAATCGGCAACTACAGTACACTGATAGTTATTATGCCTTGTGAGTGGGACTGTAGCTTAGTTTATTAGCTTATTAAAATTTAGTATTTGTTCGACTATTCAAAAGAGCCTGTAACTGGCCAACTTGAAATAAATGATTTTGATTTGATTTGATTGCAATGTTAAAATGTCCGCGCGACATAATAATTACGCGGTCCGCTGTACCGGCCCTCGCGTCCCAATGTAGATACGTGGAGATTCTGGCCTCCGGGAAATTCAAATTATTTAGTGCACCATAATATTTACAAGGTAATAATATAATATAATATTCCACAACTATCACTATCATTATTGTTTTGTGAGCAGTGGTGGCCCAGTGGTGGCGGCCCCGACTTACGAACAGTTGGTTGTGGGTTCGAACCCATGCAGGCGCATTACTATGTGTAATTTATTTCATCACGAGCCACTGCTCTTAAAACGGTGAAAAAAAACATCGTGAGGAAACCGGCATAATATCTTAGAACCAAAAATTCGAAGATATGTGACATCTACCAATCCGCACTGGGCCCGCGTGGTGGATTATCCCTCTCCTAGAGAGACGGCCTGAGTCCCTACAGTGGGACCAATATTAGCCTGATGATGATGATGATGATGTTATGTACCTATAGTAATTCTCACTTTAATGATATATTACAAGGTAATCTAAACTAATATTATAGAGAGGATAGATTAGATTTTAAGTTTGTTACTATTCAACTTAAAAATTACACTGACGACTTTTAAAATTCTTTCCACACTCAGACCAAGAAAAACCTTCTTGGTCTGAGTTTCCACATTAGAAAACTAATTGAAAAAATATTACTATGTTTAGTCGATCTATCGAGGAAGGTTGTAAGCTATATATTATTGTGACACAGACGAAGTTGCGTGGGTCAGCTAGTAAGTAATAAAAAAAGAGGAGGTTCTCTAGGTAGGTAAATCGGTAAAAATTGCTTGTCTAACTCAATATTAAAACTTAACACAATCAGATAAGGTATTTTAACAGCGATTCATAAAACAATTTCTACTTACCTACATAAAAACTTATAATTTAAATCAAAAGTAGGTAGGTACCTCAAAGAAATAGAAGTGCAGATAGGTACACAAGGTACACACCAGTTAGTTAAATAACATTGACGAAAACAAATTCCAAAAAATCATCCATTTTAACACCAACTAGGTGGGTATTTAAATAACTTCCCTAAGAATCTCTTAATTTTTTACAGTAGTATACATTTCTAAGAATAATATTTTTTTTAAATTAAAATTGTTTGAGAAGTATCAGGCAATTGCACATTCTACTGTTATCTAGAGAAATGTTTTTCGAGAAATAACCCAAACGAAATGGTCCTCAGTGAAAACTTCCAGAAATCAGGTTTTAGCTACTCGGCACCAGGCGGCGCTTCGGAGTCAGGTGTAAATAACATTCGGCGTTGTTTACTGTGTGGTGACAGAATGACGTAATTTTTTTTCTTATTTTGTAAGACGGTAGAATCACATAAATTAATTTACTTTATTTAAATAGCAGACTATTTTTTATACGTATCTGTTTTGCATATAAATACATGTTGTATTACATGAAAAGCTGATCTTCGTGTCAAGTAGTCCAACAAAAAGTGCATTGCTAAGTTTTTGCGCTATAATGAAGTTTTCGAGATATTTTTAAATGTGTTCGATGAGTTTATTACACTTTATTTTAATGTTTTAATAGATACGTACTGTATTAAATATTAATAAATCTGAACCGAGTTGATGCATCAATAATATTTAATCTCAATAAAAAGTTAAAATGATTTCAACATCAATAATCCTGAAGCTTAAGATTAAAAATGAGTCGCGACAAAATGTTTCAAACATCTGGAACATTGACGCATGCGCGAGTCATCGTCAACATTCTAGATTAACTTTCCAGAAAGTTCTATTTGCTACTAGATGGCGCTGCCTTCAATATAAATATCAAGCCGGCTTTTGACCGGCATTCATTCATACGTCAACATTGAAGCGATCTAAAGCTGAAGAAAGTTTCGGAGTATTTTGAACCGTTTCCACGTGATTTTCAAGTGAATTATCCATCAGTAAAGTTAATTATTTGAACCAGTGAAAACTACTACATCAGAGAAAATGTCGCTGTATCCGTTTTTCTTCGACTACGAGCGTCCAAGGCAGTGCCCTCGTCGCTTGCACGACCAACATTTCGGCTTGGGATTAACCCCTGACGATCAACTTACCATCATCGCAGTTCCTCAACCCCGTCGTGACTACTACAGACCCTGGAGAAACCTACAAGCCGCGGCAAGAGACACCGGTTCCACGATCAAGGAAGATAAGGACAAATTCCAGGTGAATTTAGACGTACAACACTTCGCTCCAGAGGAAATATCAGTGAAAACTGTTGATGGTTTCCTAGTGGTTGAAGCTAAGCATGAAGAGAAGCAGGATGAACATGGATTCATTTCTCGGAGCTTCAGCCGGCGTTATGCTTTACCAGAAGGTATTGATGCGGACTCAGTCATGTCTAAATTGTCTTCCGATGGTGTTTTGTCAATCACGGCGCCTTTGAAACCGAAACCAAAAGAATCTAATGAAAGGGTGGTGCAAATCGTTCACACTGGACCTGTGAGGAAGCAAGAAGGCGACAAGGAAGAACAGGGATAGAAAAAAGGTTCCTGAACTGATTAGTTTTTAAGTACCTACTTTTAATTAGTCATTCCAATCTTTCTCTGCTACTTTTGTGTTGTGATTGATGTGTACCTTTAATTTAATTATATGACGTACTAGTCATAAAACTATATTTATTTGTTTTATTTCCCTAATGTAATCGATACAAAATCTAGGCAATATTAAAATTTATTCAGGACTATTTCACAAAGACGTTGGTATACCTACATATAAACTGAAACTGTCTACAAACCATAGGTACAGGTACACAAAATACGCCTAAAACACTACATCATACCTAACTACATTATACACATGGTTAAAATACAATTAATGTAGTTTGCTAGAAATGCAGGCAAGCGAAGTAGGTAGGTACCTACTAGGCTTGCCAGACTTACGGGCAACAAAATTTATCCAGGCCTTTGACTGTTACCTACCTACATATATTGTGTAAATGGCTGTAGATTCAGTGTAATAATAGTGCTACTAAGATCAATAGTAATAATTTAAAATTGAAAATATTTCTTTGTTTTCTACTTACACCACAGCTTACACTTAATTTTCTCGAAGTCCTATCTTTAATTATAAAATGATAAGCGCCATCTCTTGAAGTCTGAAGTAACCTCGTTGAAAAGGCACATTATAAGAATGTATTGAGTTCGCCATTTCAGGTACAGATGGCGTTATATGAAATTCACGAATACGTAAATGGATAACGGAGCGAGAAGCGCGACGACTGAGATACGAGTTTGATTTTGAAGACGGATACGACGTTGAACGTTGCGTTTTCTGTCAGGGTATTTTTCGGAAGCCGTCAGGAGTGTGAGGAAGATCTAATATGACAGGCATGGACCTGAGTCATAATATAGAGTCACAGCTGGCTCTGTGACTCTTTATGACGTGTGGGTTGATCTCGCTCGATGCATCGAACTATGGGTATGTGAGTGAGCAAATTAATTTCTAAAATGGTTGAACAGGTTGAACTAATTTTTTTAACCGACTTCAAAAAATGAGGAAGTTTTGGTTCGATATACAGGATGTAAACCAATCCTTCACACATACATCAACCAAGCATTCTGTACATCAAACTAAGTACCCCTACGCAAAAATGTTAACTGGGAAACGACTTTTTTTTTGGGGTTAAAAATCTCATTTTACGGTAAAACTCAATGTAGCACTCTTGAAACATTGTGCTAGTGGATGCTTTGATTAGTAAACAGGTCATGGAGCTAATTTAAGTAAAGTTATAACCTGAAAAACTAGTATTTACAAAAACAGCTTTGCAAAATTTGGAACTTTGACCCCCAATATCTCCGTAACTAGGAGGTTTCCATATATGGGTTAGAACCAAAAAATGATCGCAGTGGTGGGGAGAACAAGTACCCTTCGTTTGCGTTAAGGGTACTTTTACACCCTTTATAGATAGAAGTAGAGAAAGCCGGTGCGGTGCTTCAATTTACCAGTACTTGCTTGTGCCAGCGGCTTCGCCCGCGTGGAGTTCGATAAAGGCGTCACTGACGGCCTGGCACGGCAGGTAGTGCTGCGCGTTCCGTGACATGTCGTGGCATCTCGTGGCATGCCGGGATCGGGATCTCTGGCATCAAGCAGTTTTGCTCCGCGCGGATTCGAAGTTGGTTGTGTCGTTATGGTTGACTGGGAGTATTAACAGCACTTCTAGCTGAAGATGAAGAGTGACAAATAAGAATCGATAATTTGATGAAAAGACAATTCTGGGTCCATGGACATGACACGTCATGCCGCAGAAACTCGCGGCGCGTTGCGTCTTGCCGCAGCATCCAGCTGCACGTCACGTCTTTTTGCGGCATCGTGGTGTCGAAATAAAGTAACATGAATTCTAAGATCATTGAAATAAGATTCAAAATAACTTGATAAGTAATAAAATCCTTTGCCAAGACACGCCGTGCCGTGCCAGTGAGCGCCGGCTTTAATTATCCCACGGGATCATTCTACCGCGGGATAAGAAATAAGTATCCTAAGTGTTAATACAGGTTATAAACTATCTGTGCTCTAAATTTCATCCACATCCGTTCAGTAATTTTGCGTGAACGTTACCAGTACTCTTGTGCCAAAAGATAAGTTAAAGTTCTTTTGTGTTTGTTCTTTCGTTGGTCGTGTAAAATACTTCGCAGATAATTTAACTTTTGTGTTTGTTTATAGAATTTGTGACTTTGAATTTATTTTAAACATATAAGGGTCATATATTTTTGTAATCTCCTTTTAAAACCCTTCATTTTCATACCCTACTCGATGGTAATGGTGTTTTTTATTTTTTCAAATCCACGATATGGCCCCCAAAACCAGATTTTTTTCTTTGTTTTTTAATTTTAATGTAGCCAGTGACACTCGCGCCATCAAGACGAGTCTAACGACGTATATTTATATACACGTCAAACACATAACCCTCCTTTTGGGCTTCGCCGCAGTCGGGTGAAAACTTGGAAGCAGGCGGGGTTCATTTGACTATTAAATTATGAAATGAAAATAGAATGGACCCCGCTTGCTTCCAAGTTTTGTTTAATTTAAAATGTGTTTTTTGCTGTTCTGTTTTTTCAGTCGGTTTTTTTATTTTTTTATTTATTTTTTTGTATAGCAAGTCTTTGTCTTAGCAATGTCTTTGTCTATATAGCAAGCCATTTTAAATCGGTTAAAATTATGTTAAAACTAAGCAATATTTTTAAGATATTTCACTAGTTTTGTTTACTTTTGCCTATCTTTTTATTTTCTTTTTCCAGATCACTAATAAAAATAAAATAGTCAAGTACCCAACTAGTTATGTTTTGAAACCCGGATTTTCCCCTGAGCTATCAGTTCGGCACCTATCGCTCCGGTCACTGCCTATAATACTGACCTTTACTTACAAGTACACTAATGTCTCAATAACAACAGTATACATAATTCTAAAAGCACCAGAAATTTCCCTTCAGTATTGGGGAGGAAACTAAAAATAGGGGATCGGACTGAGTCAAAAAAATTTGATTCTAATTAGTCCCTCAGTTAGATTATCGAAAAATATTGGATACGTGTTTTTTGTTTTATAAAATTAATCAAAATTGACGAAGATAAGATGTGGTTGTGACGTCATTTATGGGTAAAAAATGTACTATCATATGATGTTTTCGAAGAGTTCACGAGTTTTCGAAGCACTGTATTGTCTTCATTTTTTGTTTATGTTAAAAAAGAAAAAATACGTGTTCAATATTTTTTGTTTTTTTTTTTAATAAGTTTTTTTTTATCCCCTATTGCAGGTCATGCTTATCTCGAAATTCTGTTCTTATTGTCTGATCCGCTTTCACAAACGCCAAGCGATACCTAGATTAGATTAGATGCATCGGGCTAGTGTCCGCAACTCCACACCTAAAGCGCGTATTTTGCGTACGGGTGGATCTTATTCGGTCCACCCCAGCTCCCCGAGAAATGCCAGCAACCCCTTGGTGTTACCGGCAATCTCGCGGAGAGTTCCTGGGTTACCGAAGTACTTGGACCTGTACGGGGCAACCCCCGGACAGTGCATGAGCACGTGGGCTGCTGTTCCTTCTTCCTCCATGCAGGCTCGACACAGAGGACTATCTGTGACACCTATAACATAGAGGTGCTTGTTTAAAGTACCGTGTCCAGTGATGGCGGCCGTCACTGTGCGTAGCTGCAGCTTAGTCAGCCGGAGCACTTGTTTGGTGAGGCGGGCGTCGATGGCGGGAAGCGCCTCCTTGGCCTGCCTACACTCGCCGTGGTCTTGCCAAAGCTTGGCATGATGTTCTCTGGTACGTTTCCTTACCAGTGTGCGAAGATAACCGAAAGGGAGCGGCACGATGGGTTCTGGTCCCACCGCCGCCATACTTGAGCCCCTTCGAGCGAGCTCGTCCGCTGCATCGTTGCCTTGGGAGTCGCTGTGTCCTTTAATCCATTGAATGGCTATATTATTGAGGTTACCCACCTGGTTCAATAAATTGCTTTGACCATGCTTTTGTTAAGGCTCTGTAAACCAGTGCAGGGTCGCAATGAGGGGTGCGCTACTAAGAAAATTAAAAACAGGACCAACAACATAAAATTACTTCTATATTTCCCAAGGGGTTTAGCAGAGGATATAGTAAGACATGCCCAATCATAGGACATCAACTCTTCGCCTGTTATGAAACAGGGTGCGAGCCTATTCCCATTAAAATCTGCACCAAGAGTGCCTCAAGGTGCATAGCTCTACGAAGAGGAACTGACTAAGGAAGGTCCAATCTGTCTCATGAAAAAGTTATCGATGTATACAGGGTGTAAATTAACAAATTACCAGCCAAACCAACCTCTACGCAAAAATTTTTGCTGAGAAATAACTTTTTTTATTAGGGTCAACAGTCACATTTTATGGTACTCGTGAAACTCATGTGGATGCTTTGAATAGTAAATGGATCATGGAGGTAATTTAAGTAAAGTTATAACCTGACAATCGAGTATTTACAAAAACAGCTGTGAAATATTTGATACTTAGTATTGTACCAGGTATGGTCAAGAACCAAAATATAATCGCAGTGGTGGGGAGAACAAGTGCCTTTCGTTTGCGTTAAGGGTACTTTTACACCCTTTAGTCATCGCAAGGAAATATTGTTAAGGAAATGTGTTCGATCTCAACCAATTGAACACCAAACAAGAAGTATCGTTAATTCTAGGCAGTATACAACGATAGTTGTAGTAGCATAATGTATGACTGCCCTGTGGGTTACATGACCCAGGGCTATTGCGTATCTTTTAAATGACAGTGGCTATCATAGTGTCCATCAATTAACTGTCAAATGGTTCCATTTTGCATTAAACCATAACCAATTTGACAATTAACCAATGGACAATATGATAATACGCAATAGCCCTGCAGGACTTTGGAAATAGGGTAATTAACAAAAAAAAATCTAATTAGTCCGTCATTTATATTACCAAAAAATATTGGACACGTATTTTTTCGTTTTCAACAATGAAGACGATACAGTGCTTTGAAAATTCATGTGACGTCATACTCTAACTGCGGAACTCAGAGATCTTTATTGATTACTTAAGCCGTCGCTTAGTAAAGATTTGACATACTTTTGTATGACAAAACTGTCAAAATCTTTACTTAGTGATGGCCTAAGTAATTATTAAAGCTTTCTGAGTGCGGCAGTAAGACATTAGTATGACATTTTGTAGCGGTCAGTGACGTCACCAACCCTCACTGAAATCTTTAACTCGTTTTATCTTAGTAAATTTTTTATTGGCTTGATAAAACAAAAAATACGTATCCAATATTTTTCGATAATCTAACAGACGGACTAATTAGAATCTCATTTTTTTAAGTCAGTAAACACCGCTATTGACCGACATTCGTGCTTCGGAAAGCAAGGCGCTGGTCTTGCACTTGCACCCTCTTTGGTCATTAGCCTGAGACAATGAGTGAAGAGAGAGTACAACAGACTGTATCTGTACACATTGTGCGCTGTATTGTTTCCGACGACGTCAATTGCTAAAGTCTGCCAAGATTGGCCGAAACTACCGTAATGCAGGCAGGAGCAAATCAAAGAAAAAGCATCAAAGTTTTACAATCCCTGAAACTGGGGTCGTAGCATAAATCTTTTTTGAGATTAGTTCAAGTAGATATTATTATTATCTACTTTCTGGAGAATGTAAATAGCACATAATATCTTAAGAAACAAATGTCTAGAATAAGATGGAAGACGCATTTTAGCATAGGATGTTCCTATAATAATTCTAGAAAACAAAATGTGTCATTATTTAATGACCTCATTGAAATAATATGATTCATTGAAAGACAGATGTTCTTAATTAAATAATGAAAAACGAGTAAACAATTCATTTTGTTTTTATTGAACATCGAGTGTAAAACCAGGTGCACACTATTTTACTTAACTGTTTGTCACGTGGTTTGTCATATCAAAATGATATTGAAATTGTTTATTGAAATTAATTCGGAAATATTTACAACTAGCTGTTGTCAGCAGCTACAACTCTAAAATTATTCCGCGGGAAGATAAAATCGGGATAAAAACTATCTAATGTGTTAATCAAGGTTATAAACTATCTGTGTACCAAATTTGATCCAAATCCGTTCACTAGTTTTTACGCGAAGAAGTAATAAACATACTCACACACTCACAAACTTTCGCCTTTATAATATTGTGATATGGCCTTAAAACTATGGGTATACAATTTATTGAATTCTACCTGAACTAGAAATAAACCTGTATTTCAGTTAACTCACTCAGGTGAAAGTGCTCGTTAATCTAATCCGTCTTACACGCTCAAATTATGAGACAAACCCAGCAAAAACTTATTTGACTTTTTCAAAGTTAAGTATAAGTCTCCAAGTTAAGTTAAGTGATTTTCTTTAAATATATGACAATGTATGAAAACATATTATGAAGGCTATTTTCATTATTAAAGCAGATATTTAACTAAATATCTGGTTTAAAAGATTCATATACTGCGTATTAATATTGTATTAAATTAATATAACCGACTGTGTGCATTTAACTTAATACTATACCGGTACCAAATAAAACACCTAACTAATCAAGCGAAAATATACATTAACTCATAGCTCATACAGTCGTAAACGACAAAGACAACGTAATTATATTTCTGAGAAACCACGACCTTTTGTTCCGAGCAGACAAAATTGCTTGCACAGTCCAGAATGTTACGATAAGGAAGATAACCTATGAACCTAACGTCCGGGCATATAAGAGGCAGTGATCAGCCCCGCGCACCAGTGATTCACAAACATTTAATCAACATGATCGCCTTACTAGTGTGCGGACTCCTCGCAGGGGCGTACGCAGCCCCGCAGTTCGAATTCTCGTTCGGGTCCCCGCAAAGCAGATCACCGTTCTTCCCAAACTACCACATCAGAAGACATCCCTACGTCGATGAAAATGTCTTCGACACTGGACGGTTCTGGTCCGACCTCTCCAAAGAACTGAGGGATCTGGACGACATGCTAGCTGACTTCTCCCGCCAATTCCCCACCAGCGTATCCGACGAAGGAATTGAAGGTAACGAGTACAAGATCACAATTCCCCTGGCAGAGTTCGAAGACAAAGACATCGTCGTGAAGGCCCGCCAAGGATTGCTGATGATTCAAGCGACGCACAAGTACGCGGGAGGCAGTGAGAGGAACTACTTGGATGTGAGGACTCTTCCCGACACTGTGAACGTGACTGGGAACTGGATCTTCGAGAAGGGAGTTTTGAAGATTACGTTCCCGTTGAAGGATGGAGCGGTCGTGCAGCCGACAGAGGTTATTCCAACAACAACGGAACAAGAGGTTGATACCACTGTTCAGCCGTATTTCGCAGGGAGTCGGGAAGAAATTGAAACAAATGAAGGAACTAGTGAAGGAGTTCTAGACGTTGATGTCGGCTTAGGACGAGGAGACTTGAACAAAGAAAGCGAGATCCAAACCAATGAAGTTCCCGACAGGAACACAGTAGAAGCAACTACTTACGCTGTAGATCTGAAAGACGAGATTGAATTTGTTCCCGTTAGATATTAGAAAGTGTTTTGAAATAAAGTTTTAGAACTTATTCTTGTTTTATTATTGAACAGTGATAACGAGTTGGTCTTTGTGTTGTTTATGTAATTAGATAGCGCGATATATAAAACTGTTATAGTATGTAACTGCTGTTCTGTCTATTATAAGTAATGACGCTATAATCTCCACGGTTAGCACGTAGTTTGATAACCTAATCACTTTTGTAGAGCTTCACTTCTTTTCTTACCCGACTGCGGCAAAGCACTAAAGGAGGGCTATTAATTTATTATCCCGTGAATGCCCATGGTTATTCCTATTGTCTCTCACAAACAACGAAAACTTGCTCTTTGTTGTGATTCGCAGATTTTACTAATAAGTACATATTTACCCAAGTTGTTCCGTGTTTTGTTTCGTTCTCGAAATGGCAGTAAGATGTCAACATTTTTAACTCTTACTTGTTGTTGACTAAATTGTTGCAGGATTCTCCCTTTTAACATCTGCTTAACCATTACTCAACTATTTTGGGGTAGGCTGCCAGTCTAACAAGATGCAGGTGAATACCAGTATAAGCCAGTAGCTAACATGGGAGAGACTGTCTCATCATCTGCCATGAGGGGCTCGTGGCTTAATAAGAACTGCCACTCGGGTCGATCTTTAGGTTAAGCTGCGCTTGCCTAGGTCGATCTGTGGATGGGTGACCGCCCATTACATACCGAGTTTCCTCCGTGCCTCGGAAAGCACGTTAAGCTGTTGGTCCCGGGTGCCATATATAGATCTCTGGCAGTCGTTACGGGTAGTCAGTGACCTGAAAGTCTGACATCCAGTCATACCAAAGGGTATCGTATTACCTAGTATTAACTGGGTTGTGGAGGTCAGTTAAGCAGTCGCCCCATGTAAAATACTGGTATTCAGCTGCATCCGGTTAGACTGGAAGCCGACCCCAATATAGTTGGGAAAAGGCTAGGCAGATGAGAGACTGTCTATTTGACCTTAATTTTAGTTCACGGGAAGTACGCTGTAGGTTTTGATTTCCTTGCGAGTTTAGATTTGCAGAAAGCGGCATACGGTATTTTTTCACAGCTTTAAGGTTCGACCTGAGTATTTAATATAAATTTCAGCTTGATACCTTCACGCATTCCTGAGATAAAGGGTCTTGTAGACAGACATACAGCCGTACGGACGGACAACAAAGTGTTCCTATAAGGGTTCTGTATTTTTCCTTTCGAGGTACGGATCCCTGAAAAAGAAATCTATATATTTGAACATTATAAACCAAACAATATGCTAAATAGTCAAATAGTTAACGGTATTTACTAGCTGACAGTGTTACATGAGTGAGATAACGCATAATGCCTGATGTTGGACCGTTAATTAGTGACATTAGCTCTAATTATGATAACCTGATATATTGCCCCGATCTGTTCGCTCAGACGACTAACTGTCTACGTAAGCTTGTAGTAATGACATATTATTAGGTATTATGTTTGTCTATATGTTGGGCCCAGTGGTTAAGGCTTCACCTTTAATGCACGAACTTCAAATCGTGTCTTCAACTTCAACTTCACATCTTTGAATGCGCTAAATTTGTTAGAATGCACCCAGAGTTATTTAAGAAACACCATGAAATATTTTCAAAAAGCACTAGGCACAGGAATAGAATAGTTTTGCCCATAATTCCAAGGACAGCGCTATACAGTAAAAACAGTTATGTAATGTGTGTGCGTATATTTAATGCTATACCTGACAGTATAAAAATCTTGCCCACGTATAAATTTGCCAAGTGTCTTAAAGTATGGTTAAGGGAAAAGAATTTCTACTCAGTGACTGACTTATTTAATAAGAAGTTGGAAAATTAATATTACCTTTATCATTTACCCTCTGACATTATTAATATTTTGAAAATTTATCTAATGACATTACGTACTATTAAATTTGAATTTTAATGAATTAGGACTTTAATAATAATTATAAACCCAAATGTTTGCATGTCACATTATTATGACAAAGTGTTATGGATCTAGATTGTAATTTATGTTAAGACCGAAATTGTACCAATGCTTTATTGCGAATAAATTGATTTGATTTGATTTGATTTGTGTTCGTAAGTTGTTAAGTAAGTTATTTACTCTACTAAATGTGTCCGTACCTCAAAAGGAAAAATCGGAACCTAGAATCACCATGAGTCTATCTATCCGACCATTCCCCGACCTTTATCTCCAAAAGTACTTAGCCTAAATTAAAAAAAGTAACAAAAATTAGTTGAACACTTATAGAATACCAATAAGAAGTCTATGGGGCTAAAATAACATGGAAAATCTCTCAATATCTACTATAATGGTATGGAACCCTTCATGGGCAAGTCCGACTTGCACTTGGTCTGTTTTATTTTTGATTCATCTAACATTCATTTGTATTCAGGTAACTTTGGCCTACAGATACTTAAAGACATATCGTAAAGCATATATTGTGTTTAGTAAATATAACCTCAAAATTATGTTAATAACAGTTGAGTAGTGCGTGTCACTGTACCTTCGCTCATATGGCACTTGCCCATGGAAGTGGTTACTTCTCACTAGTTCTAATAAACAGTGCTTTGGTAAAACTATTGGGACTATTTTTTTTTCCGACTAGTTTTTTAAAGCTAGGGTCACCAAAATTCATCGAGATTGGACAAAAAAAACTAATTAGTCCGTCCAAAAAATATTGCACACATATTTTTTCTTTTTTCACATAAACAAAAAATTAAGACAATACGATGCTTCAAAAACTCGTGAACTCCTCGAAAACGTCACATGTTAGTTCATTTTTTACCTACAAATGACGTCACAACACCCCACTCATGATCTTTGACGCGCCTTATCCTCGTCAATTTTTATTAATTCGATAAAACAAAAAACACGTATCCAATATTTTTCGATAATCTAACTGACGGACTAATTAGAATCACATTTTTTTGACTCAGTCCGATCCCCTATTCTACTTTTTTTACTACCTTATGCCGTAACGCCATCTATTGAATTTTGTAACAATTTTTTAAAGACCTACTTGGTCCAGACCAGACCTTATCCGGTAAAATGTTCTCAAGTTCTCACTTGATTTCAGCACCATTTTACTAGATGCCGCTGTTCTATAGGTACATTTGCTTAAGTGTGAACCTCTCTAAGCTATTTAGGCACTTCTGTCTTCTTCTTAGCTTATCTTTAAACTCTGTCCTGTTTGTTCTACAGACAAAACATTTATTTGGTATAGATTGACCAGGCGTTGCATTAAAGAAAGAAAGAAAACATATATACAAGACCGCCATTGTCAATGTGGGTAGCTTTTTGAAAATATTTATAAATTGCTGTAATTGAGTTTGCTCTTTTTTAACCGACTCCAAAAAAGGAGATGGTTCTCAATATGACTGTATAGTTTAACTGTATAGAAATTTCATCAATAATCAGAATCATATTTTCTTCAATAATTTGCACGCTTGCTAGCGGGCAGACTACAGTGACTTTTTAATGTTATAAGATCTTTCCTTGTACCTAATTTTTATGTATTTTCTTGTAAATAAACATTTTTGATTTGATTTTATCTGATTAAAATCGGTTCAGTACTTAAGATTTTTTCTTTCTGGTCTTTGTTGGCATTGATATCCTTAATCACTTCTATTTACAATGTAAAATTTATTCCCGATGACAAGACATCCTGTGGTCTATAAGTAAAAATAAAAAAAGTTTTAAAGATACTGTTAGTGACCATATCAATTTAAAAACTGGTATGTCTTAAACCAACGAGTTCCCATAGTAATGTAATCGACCTTTGATAATTATTACCTACTAATGTGCTCTGATTTACTGCGATTGCGAAAGCTGACTGCGTTCGCACTATAAATTAGATTAGCACGAGTTATTAACCGCGGTTGTGATCACAAATACACTAACTGCCGCACTCAGAGAGCTTTAATGATTACTTAGGCCAGCACTTAGTAAAGGTTTTGACAGTTTTGTCATACAATATTATGTCAAATCTTTACTAAGCTGGCTTAAGTAATCATTAAACATCTCTGAAAACTGCAGTAAGCCACCACAATACGTCAATAAGTGTAGGCATACCAAATTTTAGCATGCAGGTAAAGGAGGTAATTCACACATACCATCACGCCTGCAATCACCAACATGTTAGGCAGAGATAGTACCTAACAGTACACCTTTTTTCGCCTGTTAAGTTTAACCGGGTCAAACCGGGCACAAAATCAAACTCCGCGGCTACTATTGAGAAATTCCTGGTTGAAAATCCCAACGATACTTTGCTCTAGTCGGGAAAGGAACCCAGGATCTCATGTTAACCAGTCACGGTTGGGAACGAGCCAAACGAGGCACTTGTTATGGTAGATAATGCACCTTAAAAACTCAAACTTAACCTTAAACCTGCGGCCACTGCGGCTTGCAGTATCAAGCCACCATTTCAAGGTCGTCGGTCTAAGTTTGTTGAGCTTCCATCATTACGCTAAACTGAAACTTCACTCTAGGACTCGTTTCTCGGTCAGCCATCGTTCCTTTGCTAGCACACGGATACTTAAGCTGTGTTTACTGTAACTGTCAAGTAAGTAAACGGGAACTTTATCTTAGGTGGTGAAACAGGCCATAAATGTGCGTTTAATACAGGGTGTAAATTAACCATTCACACATACGTCAACCAAGCATTCTGTACATCAAACTAAGTACCCCTACGCAAAAATTTTTGCTGGGAAACTACTTTTTTTGTGGTCAAAAATCACATTTTACGGTAAAACTCAATGTAGCACTATTAAAACATTGTGTTAGTGAATGTTTTGAATAGTAAACGGGCCATGAAGGTAATTTAAGTAAAGTTATAACCTGAAAAACTAGTATTTACAAAATTTGGAACTTTGACCCCCAATATCTCCGTAATACCTGTTTTGGTCTCGAACCAAATGATCGCAATGGTGGTGAGAACAAGTGCCCTTCGTTTGCGTTAAGGGTACTTTTACTCAGAAAATCAGAATGTCAGTGTTGTTCACCTGGATTCAGTTTTGTTGTAATTGGTTACCGATAATATTGGCACTCTATATAGACTTTATACCAGAAGATGTTAAGGTATTACAAAGTAAGCGAGCAGTGCCATCTTTCTATGTGTTGTTTGTGTCGCGCCGCTAGCACGCACTGCATTGCTGTCATCAAAACATGTATTAAGTTATTGGTTCATAAGTGTTTAATTTACCCAAACCCTTCAGGTTATGGGCCCAGGGACAGTCAGTGAGTGAAAACAGGACATATTAGTGAATAATTGCAGTGATTTGAACTAAAACAGTTCGTCGTAATAAAAGTTATAAACGCGTGAAGTTAAGTGAAGGCTAATTAGTGTAACGCGGACTTGCAAGTTTACGTTTACGTTCGCCGTCGCCGTTTGTTTACTACACGTTTGTTACGAAGATTTTTTATTCATTGCTATTGTTTTGTTTTGGAGTTGAAGAAACTTCATTATGGCTACATCTATAAAGATTGATCGACTTACTGGTGATAATTACGATACATGGAAAATTCACATGCGGGCTATATTAATTAAGAATGACTTATGGGACTTTGTTTCGGGATTATTTCCCAAACCGCAGTTAAATGATCCAAAATATGCTGAATGGTTGAAAATGGACAGAAAAGCCGAAGCCGACATACTGTTAGCGGTAAGTCCAAGTGAATTGGCCGCATTGGATGGTTTGGAAAGTTCCAAAGCTATTTGGGAAAAGCTGAAATCTATGTATCAGTCCAGCGGTCCTGCTAGAAAAGCCTCTTTGTTGAAGAAACTGGTACTGACTCGTATGCAAGAAGATGATGATTTGAAGAAACACATCTCGGATTTTTTTGATGCAGTTAAGAAATTGAGAGAAATCGGTTTGATTGTTATAGACGAACTATTAGCCATATTATTGTTGTACAGTTTACCGGATTCATTCGCCATGTTTAGAACAGCAATGGAATCACGCGATGATTTACCATCAACGGAAACATTAAAAGTGAAGATTATCGAGGATTATGAAGCTCGTAAGTCCAAAACAGTTGATCAAGGGGCTATGTTCGTCAAACGTATCAATAAAAATAAAAATGCTAATAATAAGAAGAATCATGACAACGACAATCACGCTTATAAAAATAATTTCGAATGTCATCGTTGTGGTCGTCGTGGGCATTTAGCAAGAGACTGCAGAACCAAGCATATCAACAAGCATAAACAAAGTGCACAGAGTTTGGAAAATAAAGACGACAAAAATCAAAAGACAACAATGTTATTGAGTACTACCGAAGAGGTTATGCAAGGTGAGAAAGTAAATCCTATTTGGTGCATTGACAGTGGATGCACAGGTCATATGTGCAATGAGAAGCAAATGATCGAGGATTTTACGCGGCTAGATTCAGAGCTAAATTTAGCTAATAGCGACAGAACACAAATTACTGGTACTGGTAAGGTCAAGATTTATGTAGACACGGGCAGTGAAGAACGCCAGATTAATATAGAAAATGTGTTCTACGTATCTGACTTACGAACAAACCTATTATCAGTGGCTAAGATGACAGATCGCGGGTTCGAAGTTCACTTTAGGAAGAATGATGCGATTGTGATTGATGACAATAATAAAATTCATATGCGTGCAGAGAGAGTTGGAAATCTATATCATGTTCAAATGAGTAAGAATTCTGTTAATAATATTGAAGCAGTCAAAAATTCAATAGATATGTGGCACCAACGACTCGGACATCTCAACGAACGCGACCTGAAAGCTATGGCGAACAATAGTTTAGTACACGGACTAACATTGAAGGACGACGAAAAGTTATCCCAATGTGAGATTTGCATTAGTGAAAAACAGACATGCACACCTTTTCCAAAGAAAAGAGAAGATAGTACCACTGAATTACTAGAAATAGTGCATAGTGATGTTTGTGGCCCCATGAATCATCAGTCGTGTGGCGGTAAAAAATATTTCGTCACTTTCATTGATGATAAATCTAGATGGTGTGAAACCTACTTCATTGCGAGGAAAAGTGACGTCTAAAGCGTGTTCAAAACTTACAAAGCCTATGCAGAGAATTTAACTGGGAAGAAAATAAAGACTCTTCAATCTGATAACGGTGGAGAATATGTGAATAATGAGTTTGATGATTATTTGAAGAAGGCAGGAATTAGAAGAAGATTGACGGCGCCATATACGCCTCAACAGAATGGAATTGCCGAAAGGAAGAACAGGACAATGGTCGAAATGGCACGATGTATGATGCATCAAGCCGGAAGTCCTCCTTCATTTTGGGCTGAAGCGGTAAATACCGCTAATTATATAAGAAACCGTTGTCCAACAACAGCCTTAAATGGTCAAATACCTTTTACGCTGTGGAAAGGAAAGAAACCTACAGTCATATATATGCATGTGTTTGGCTCGAAGGCTTACTATAAAGATAAGGGAAAACCAAAAAGAAAGTTTGAGTCACGTTCACAGCTAGGAATATTTGTAGGCTATGATATTCAATCTAAAGCATATAGGATACATGATCCTGCAACAAGAAAGATTATCATTACCCGTGACGTGAAGTTTATGAATGAGACAGCGTTTAGGCATGAATATAAAGAAATACTTGATGACGAAGAAGATACTGATGAAGAAGAAGTGAGAATAGAATTTCATGCGTCTAATGCGAACAATAAAAGAAAGGAAGATAAGTGCAAGATATTAAAAGCTAACAAAAATGTTGCTAGATCAAGAAGATCACTTGAAAGAATTCAAGAACCACAAGAGGATAGAGATAGAAGTCAATTATATGGAAAAAGGAAGTCAACTGTTTCATGGGAAAACTTAATAGAACCCTCTAAAAGAGGAAGAGGAAGACCCCGCCTAATTCGTACTGGTCACGCGGGCAGACCGCGGAAAGAATATCACACAGTGAACGATAATAATACTACAGATAGTAATAATGAATCAGATGAATCAGATGAATCCAATGAACACATAAGTGCAGGGATAGCAATAATAGAAAAAGTGACGTGGAAAGATATAGAGAAGAGAAGCGACTTGAATTTGTGGACATCTGCTCTAGAAAATGAGTATCTGTCTCAGATAAAGAACAAAACCTGGGAAATTGTACCACGACCAAAACAACGCAAGGTTATTGGAAGCAGATTCGTGTTTAGTACCAAAAGTACTGGCAAGAAAGTACGCCTTGTCGCAAAAGGATGTTCACAACGGCCAGGGGAGGATTTTCATGAGACGTCTTCGCCTGTTGTGAGATCGTCATCCATAAGACTCATAGCTGCTCTGTCGGCTGAATTAGGACTAGAAATCCATCAAATGGACGTTGTAACGGCTTACCTGAATGGTTCTCTAGATGAAGAAGTCTATATGGAAATCCCAGATCAGTTAAGCGACCTTCTAAAGAAAGTAATTAACAGTGAAAAGGTCGGTTCCAAGAAGAATATAATAACAGACAAGGATATACTACAGACAGCTAAACGCTGGCATGAAACTCTTGATGAATGTGTGGATAGTGTTTGTTTATTAAAAAAATCTTTATATGGCTTGCGACAATCAGGTTTGCAGTGGTATAAAAGGTTAGCAAGAATGTTGAATGATATTGGTTTTGAACCATTGCCACAGGAACCTTGTGTGTTTGTTGCGAGAAAGGGTGAACGACTAATGTTAATAGGTATATACGTCGATGATATGATTCTAGCGACAAATGATAAGATATGGATGGAAAATGTAAAGAAACAGTTAGGAAGTGAATTCGAAATGAAAGATATGGGGAAAATATCTACTTGTTTAGGAATTGAATTTAGTCGTGATGATGAAAATAGAGTGTACTTAAGTCAAAAATCATATAATGATAAAGTGTTGGAACGCTTCGGTATGAGTGAGTGTAAATCTGCTATCACGCCTATGGATATAAATGTAAAACTAGAGAAGCCTGAGTGTGTAAGAAATGATGTAATGGAACAATATCCGTATCAGAGTTTGATTGGCGCCTTAATGCACTTGGCAGTGTCAACAAGACCAGATATCGCGTATGCCGTTAATTTTTTAAGTCAGTTCAACACAAATTACGACATTGCACATTGGAAGGCTGCTAAACGTGTGTTAAGATATTTGCGAGGTACATCAGATTACGGACTAGTGTATGAAAGAACCGGCTTGCCTCTTTTTGGTGTGGTTGATGCAGACTGGGCAGGGAATGCAGTAGATCGTAGGTCCTATTCCGGTTTCGCATTTATTTTTGCAGGTGCTCCAGTCAGCTGGGAAGCGCGAAAGCAACGAACCATTGCTTTATCCAGCACCGAAGCCGAATACATGGCTATATCCGAATGTACTAAAGAAGCCATGTATTTACGTGATGTTTTGAATAGCATTGAGGTTAAGTGTGAGTGTGTGATACTATTCAATGATAACCAGGGTGCGATTAAACTTGCCCAAAGTAAGAACTACCATTCACGAACAAAACACATTGATGTACGGCACCACTTTATTCGCGATAAGTGCGAACAAGGTGTAATTGATCTTAGATATTTGTGTACTGATCGAATGCCTGCTGATGTTTTGACCAAAGGTCTGAGTGGAACAAAACATTATGAATGTCTGCGTAATTTAGGGATGATGGATGAATGTATGTAGATGTCGAAGATCTGCTCCCGACTTCGAGGGGAGGTGTTAAGGTATTACGAAGTAAGCGAGCAGTGCCATCTTTCTATGTGTTGTTTGTGTCGCGCCGCTAGCACGCACTGCATTGCTGTCATCAAAACATTATAAAATATATTAAGTTATTGGTTCATAAGTGTTTAATTTACCCAAACCCTTCAGAAGAGACAAAATAAGAGAGTATAAAATAAATTTTATAACTTACATAAGTTGTCAGATCTAGGACACAAACAATATAAACTGGAAACTTACTTAATTTTAACTTAGATGGCACGAATACCCGAATTAAGTTCATGTCTGAATTAACATAAGGTTACGACTGAGGATTAAGTTACGTTTAAGTTACCACTAACTTGGAGAGTCTGCAGGTTTCTGTTAATTACTTAATTTGCCTAACTTTAGACTAAGTTTAACTACCTGATCCAAGGAGGATATATGTTACAAACTAAGCTTTCTTTTGCGTTGAATATAGATGCTGCAATAACTGCAGTAAAATCTATAACTGGCAGCATTTGGGCGTGTTGGTACACTTCTGCTCCTAACCTATAGGATAAAGAGGCGTAATGCTATGTTGTTATGTGGTTATGTGTCGTGGTCATGTGTTTATTCCTCCGTAGTGTATGCAAACAAGCTGTACACTTTGCGAAGCCGTCAACCAAGATTCTGTACATCAGACTAAGTAACTACGCAAAAATGACTGCCAAGGCACGACGTTTTTTTTTGGAAAAATAACATTTTACGAAAGGACTCAATACATCATGCATTGCCACTGTAAATTGTAAGTATTTTACGGTATTACCTCACTGGTAATACAATATCAAGTTTCATTTCAAGCCATTTAAATGTAATAAAAATAATAAAAGTTGTAAGATTACTGATTGCAAAACATCTGCTCAAGGCGCTAAGTTATTTTTATTACGCGGTCTTCAAAACCTAGTGTGCGAATAAGAGAACTATTATCATCTATTATTTAAACAAATGTTTCTCATATGACCCGCTAGTGTTTTTTTTTTCGACACTTGGAAGGACTTAAGTTATTAATTTATTGCTTGATCCTTCGGCCTTAAGTCGTTCCTTACGACACCCTAGGGAGAGATTACATCGGCACGTTTTTCACCTACCTGTTTTATTA